>JAUMJK010001159.1:0-673137 GCA_033558105.1 Coccyzus lansbergi
GGGACTACATATCCCGGCATGCCTCGTGAGGCAGCGAGGAGGCCCTTCCCCCGCCTCCTTCCGAGCAAGGCGCGGGGGCAGCTGGTTGCTTCGGAAGGCGGCTACAACGGCTGAGCGGAGGGAGAAGGAACAGGCCCCCGGTTCCCCTATGGAGAGTCGCCGGGGGGAGGGTTGGCGGCCCGGGGCAGCGGCGGCTTCCCGCGCGCTGTCAGTTACCCGCGCGGGAGGAGGAGGAGGAGGAGGGCAGGCCCCGCCCGTCCCTCCCCAGATTGGCCAATGGGCGGCGGGCCTGGAGCGGGCCCCGCCGGTTCACCGCGGCCGGGCCCCGCCTCCCGCCCGCCCTCCCCTTGGCGCTGTCAAGAGCGGCGGGAGCCCGGCCCGGGAGCAGCCGCCGCCCCCTCGCGCCCGGCCAGACGAGGAGGAGGAGAAGAAGGAGGAGGAGGAGGAGGAGAGGGAGGAGGAAGAGGAGAGGGAGGAGGAAGACGAGCGCCTGCCCACCCCCCCCCGCCCACCCGCCTTGGGCCTGCCCCGCACCCGCCGGGCGCCGCGTCCCGCCCCCGCCCCGCCTCCTGGGCCTTGGGGCGCTGGGCTGAGGCGGAGAGGGCCGGCCGGGGGGCTCGGTTTGGGGCTCGGTGGGCGGCGGTCGGTGTGCCCCGCCCCGGCGCCCGCCCGCCCTCCCGCCCTCCCCTGCTTGGCCGCGGCTGTCAGTCAAGGCGGCGGCGGCGGCGGCGGGCGGAGAGCGAGGCAGCTACGCCACAGCCCAGCGGCGGCCATTCGTGGAAAAATAGGCCGTCCCCGCTCCTCCCAGCCCCGGCTGCGACCGGCCTTCTCCCCGCTACCCCCACCCCACCCTCCGCCTCCTCCTCCTCCTTCTCCTCCCCCCTAGAGCGGCGCCTCCGCGGGGCATTAATGCGGGATGAGCGGTATGTAACCCCCTCCCTCCCTCCCTCCCCTGCACACCCCTCCCTCCCTCCGCTCCTCCCTCCACCCTTCGTCCCCCCCTCTCTATCCCTTTTCTCCCCTGCTTCTCCCCCTTTCTTGCCCCACTCCCCCTCTTGCTGCCCCCTCCTCTCTTCCTCCCCTTGCCTGCCCCTCCGACTTGCCTCCTCCGTACCTCCCTCCTCCATTCCTCCTTTCTTCGCCACCTCTCCCTCCTGTGCTCATCCCTCCCTCTTTCATTCCTCTTTTCCTCCCTTTTTCCCTCCCCTGCACAGCCCTCCTCCTGCCCCCTAAAGCATCGACGGCCACTCAGTGGCCGTCGATGCTTTAGGGGGCAGGAGGAGGAGGAGGGTTTGTGGGTGGTTTTTTTTCCTGCTGTCGCTGGGAGAGGAAACTAAACCTCCCCTTTCTGGGTGTTAACTCTCCAGCCCCAAATGGGTTGGGTTTCAAACCACGTTTCTTAGGACTCTCTTCTTTTGTAATAATGGTTTGCGCTCTCTGGTTTTTTTACGAAGCTTGTTTTTATGACGAGAAGCAAAAAGGATGTGCTTGTAGGTTTTGTTGTTGTAGAAATGAAGGTGAATAATTAACTTGTTACGCTTGATATTTTTTTTTTTTTTTTTTTTTTTGCAGATCAAAAGAAGGAAGAAACTATGCCCACAGAGGGAGAGAAATCTCCCGAGGCAGAGAATAACAACAATAATAATAAAAAAGGGAAAACTGGAGGCTCACAGGTAAAGCACACACACACCTAAATAGGGAAGTGCCCAAACTATTAGCATTTTAAATTAAACGTTCAGCTACCAGCGTTTCCTGCTCAGGGCATCTTTCTTTGTGTTGGATGAAACCTAGTTTGTTGGGTGCAATATTTTTACTGCCTGGACTTGTTTTTTTGATTGCATTTTGCAGCGATCAGCTGCTTTCCATGCAATAGCAGCACTTTTAAAATTTGTCTGTATTTTTAGTGGGTAGGAAAGGATGTGGTCGAGGTCCTGGCTGTCACGTAGTCATTGATAATCGGGGGCTTTATGTTTAAAGATTATTTACAAAATTATGTACTTCCTTATTCAGAGCTATAGCATTGGTTTCCACGCAGAAACACTATTTTTTTTCTGCTTCCTGTGTAAACCTTGGTGCTTGCTTCTGATGGTTCATTCTCATGCTTTTCTCTTAAGTCTGTTCTGTTTTCTGTCTTTCTGGATAGGATTCTCAGCCTTCGCCTCTTGCTTTGCTAGCAGCCACTTGCAGCAAAATAGGAACCCCTGGTGAGAATCAAGGAACTGGTCAACAACAGATTATTATAGATCCAAATCAAGGTTTGGTGCAGCTTCAGAATCAGCCCCAGCAGTTAGAATTGGTAACAACTCAGCTTGCTGGAAATGCTTGGCAGCTTGTTGCTGCTGCTCCTTCTACTTCAAAAGAAAATAATGTTACTCAACAAGGATCTTCTGTTGCCTCGAGTGCAGCAAGTCCCTCCAGCAGTAACAATGGAAATGCATCTCCTTCAAAAACCAAATCGAGCAATTCTTCTGCCACAACCCCTGGACAATTCCAAGTTATTCAAGTACAAAATCCAACTGGTAGTGTCCAATACCAAGTGATCCCACAGATTCAGACAACAGAAGGTCAACAACTCCAAGTCAATCCATCTAATGCTACTGGTCTACAAGACCTGCAGAATCAAATTCAGCTTATTCCCGCAGGGAATAATCAAGCTATCCTCACAACAGCAAATAGGACAGCTTCGGGGAATGTGATTGCTCAAAATCTAGCAAATCAGACAGTTCCGGTCCAAATTAGGCCTGGTGTTTCTATACCACTGCAACTGCAAACTATTCCTGGTACTCAGGCCCAGGTTGTAACAACATTACCTATAAACATTGGTGGAGTAACCCTCGCATTACCTGTGATAAACAGTGTAGCAGCTGGAGGAAGTGCAGCTCAAGGTGCCCAGTCTGCTGAGAGTGGAGCTTCCAATGGAAATCAGGCAGCGTCTACACCCGTCACTTCTGCCTCTGTTACTACAATGCCAGAGTCTCCTTCCTCATCTTCCACCACTACGACCACTGCCTCAACGTCTCTAACCAGCAGTGACACTCTGGTAAGCACTGCAGAAACGGGGCAGTTCACGAGCACAACGAGCAGCAGTTCAGAGCAGACGACTGAAGAACCACAAACAACTGCGACAGACTCCGAATCCCAGAGCTCAAGTCAGCTTCAGTCCAATGGAGTACAGAACACCCAGGATCAGTCGGGTTCTCTTCAGCAGGTCCAAATTGTAGGGCAGCCTATTCTCCAGCAGATACAGATCCAGCAGCCTCAACAGCAGATTATTCAGGCCATTCCTCCCCAGTCATTTCAGCTGCAGTCAGGGCAGACTATACAGACCATCCAGCAGCAGCCTTTGCAGAATGTTCAGCTGCAGGCAGTGAGTCCAACTCAGGTGCTCATCAGGGCTCCAACTTTAACACCATCAGGGCAGATCAGCTGGCAAACTGTACAGGTTCAAAACCTGCAAAGTCTTTCAAATCTCCAAGTTCAAAACACTGGGTTATCCCAACAACTAACCATCACCCCCGTGTCTTCAAGTGGTGGCACAACCATTGCCCAGATTGCACCAGTAGCTGTTGCTGGGACTCCCATCACTCTCAATGCCGCCCAGCTTGCTTCCGTACCTAATCTTCAGACAGTTAGTGTTGCCAACCTGAGTGCTGCAGGTGTTCAAGTTCAAGGAGTTCCTGTTACCATTACCAGTGTTGCAGGTGAGTGGTCTGACCAAACTTGGGGGTTGGGTTGGTTGGTTGGTTGGTGGCTGGTTTTTTCATTGGGTTTTTTTTGGTTTTTTTTTTTTCTATTACAAGAATATGAGACAGTTCTGAATCAATGCTTTTTTCTAGGATTTTTTGTAATGTTAAAGCCTTAATTGTTAAGAACTACCCTGTATGTATCATTAAAATTCAGATTTTAAAATAGCTGACACTTCTGAACAGTGAGCTAATATCACTAGTTGTGTCAATTGCAATGGAATTGTTTGTATTTGATGAACAGGATCATTTAAAGATAAACTTATCTTATTTAAAGACTTGTAGGCTTTGGGAGTGAATGCAGGACTTTGCTGTTAAAGCTTTGAAATATTTAAAAACAACAACAATAAGCTTTTTCCAACCAGGCAATAGTCCTAATCCCTGCATGGAGGATGTAGGATGAGGGAAGGGACAGTACATAGAACAAGTTATCTTGTGTCATGACATACGTTAGTGTGGAATATTTGTTGCTTTCTGGACAAAGTGCTAAAGTTGTTCCCTTTAAAGGTTGAGTTCTGCAAAGAAATTGTGTGGAATAAGGTATGGTTATGCACAGCCTAGTTCCTGTGAGATGTCTTTTTTAAAAAAATAAACCCGACTGGTAACTGCCTCAGCACATGCTGATGAGCTTTTGGTGTGTATTATGAAATGCCTGTTGAGTTATAGTGGTCTAAGAGCTGGGATATGAAGAAGCTATTAAAAGACTCTGGACTGGATAACAGCTAGTGCTAAGGTAAATTCTATGCAAAGTCTCTTGTCTTTAACAGCAACCTGATGATAGACACAGCTTCTTAGTGTAAAACGGTAAGAGAAAAATATGTTTAATTACTCTCCACTCTGCATTATGTTGGTATAACGAGTCTTAATCTGTTGTTTGAATGGTTTGATTTTAATAATCATCCTAAAATGAGAAATCTTTAACTGGGAAAGAAGAGAGCTACCCTCTTCTCCCAAGTGACAGGGGACAGGACAAGAGGGAATGGCCTCAAGCTCTGCCAGGGGAGGGTCAGGCTCAATATAAGGAAAAAATTCTTCACTGAAAAGGTCATTGGGCACTGGAACAGGCTGCAGAGGGAGGTGGTTGAGTCACCATCCCTGGAAGTGTTTAAGGTGCGGATGGATGAGGTACTGAGGGGTAGGGCTTAGAGATTGGTGGGAATGGTTGGACTTGATCTGGTGGGTCTCTTCCAACCTGGCGATTCTAGGATTCTATGAATATTTTGAGGAGACTCTAAACGTAGTTTTATAAGAAATAGAATTTCACCTGCTCTTTGGCACTCGATGGCATGTTGAAATACGAAGAGCTGGGTTGGATGCACTAAACCTGGCTTAAGGAGCATTACAGAAATGTCGATTTTGGGTAACCAAAATTAAAATCCTGACCTTGTGTTTAGCTGTGGTGGTTTCAGAGGAAGTTTCAGTTAGCCGGTGCTGACCAGCTGCTACAACATTTTGCAATCCACTTTGCCTTAGAAAAATGTTTTCTTGATGGGAAGATAGTGGTTCACTGTTAGATGTACGTACTCTAGTAGGGACTCTTCATAGGAAACCTGCCCTGGGAACAACCTAGATTTTTATGGTTGGACTCAGTGATCCGGTGGGTCTCTTCCAACCTGGTTGTTCTACAATTCTATGAAGAATTAAGAAGGGAGAAACTTCCTTTGTGCAGTTTTTTTCCTGCGTACTGAGGATGTACAACTGTTTAGTACATACTAATAGGTATTAGAAAGAGAGATTCTGAATATCACCTTGCTCAGTTACCTTGATTGCCCTTCTCGCACGCAACGTCTTTTGGAAAATAAAAGGATTAAGATTTGTGATTAAGGATGAAAGAAGGGGAATGAGTCACAAGTATGGTCTTGGAGAAACCAAGCCTTAGTCATACAGGGTTTTATACACTAAAGATTTGTGACCACTGAATTCCCCTGCACTCCCGGGTAGGCCTCATGGTTCTTTCCATAGTACTTTTAATTTTATGCTATCAGTAGTGAATCCTCTGACTTTTTCTCAATTCCTGTGAATATAAGGTATCATTTCTGTTCTCCAGGCTTGAAGTTATGGAAAAAGAACAAGCTTGGAGAACATGAGAGATTAGTTAAAATTTCTTTCTCTTATTTGTCTCTACTTGTCTCCTGTGAGACTTATCTATGCTGCACTTTGGGAATGGGAGACGCTGTAGCCTGGAAAGGAGAATGAAGAGTGTGGTGTATAGTCCTTAATGCTATATTATTATTCAAGGAAAGAATGGTTAGGAAATAGAAAATTACAAGTCTGCTAAAAAAGTTTGCTTGCTACGATAAGGAATAAGCTACCTTGATCAGGCCTCTTAACTTCCTCAGACTTGCTGGTTTTTATATAAAATGTTTTTTGCTATTATTTTTATAGGAAACTTTTTGAAAAAAAATAAACTGCTCAGTTACCTCAACATCTGCAGACTGGTATTTCCATTCTTTTCCTGCAGTACCTACCCTTGTCAGTGTGAATTCTTTTATACATTGATCACGCTCTCCAGAAGTTAATCACTTGCTATAAACAAGCAGTAGAAATAGTTTTATAAATGAGCCATAAGGAGCATGTGCAGAAAGTGTCAGGGAAAAGGCTGAGTGAAGGACTCATCTCATGCATTGATTCTGGTGCTCTGACTTTGTTTTGTGTTTTCCTTCAAGCCAAATGAGTTTCCAAGGGTGGGGAATAAAACAAAACACTAAGTATTTTTCTGAAATAACTGTTTATTTTTTGTGAGGTATTTCTCTTCTGTGAACAGTGTTTATCCTAGTTATTTCTATGATGGAGTAATCTAGGTACCTTTTTCTTACTTTCAGTCATAAATGGAAAAAGTAATGCAAAAGGACTCTTAACTGCAAATAACAAAATTTCTTAGCTTAAAACTATTACAGAAATAATAATCCATAATATGGAATAAGCTACGGAGCAATTTTGGGGAAGTTTGGGTGGTGTTTTATTATTTTTTTGTCAAAGAGATCCTGAATGCTCAAAAGACACACCTAACATTGGGAAGAAAAACATTAAGGTCTTCAAGGAAATATTTTATTTTGATCTGCTTTTTATAACCTTTGTTACTTGAAGTCTCTTGTCCCAAGGTGTGTAGTCTCCAGGGTTAACCAAGCAGGTGAATAACTATGTCTGGGTTGTTTGATTTGTTTGTGGTGGTTTTTTGTATGTGTTTTTCAATTAAAGGCTCAAATGTTGTTCCAGTAAAGTATTACACTTCAGGTTTTATGTGTGTGGTCAAAAAGCAGGGCAAAGCAGAGAAATTGTCACATCCTTTCACTTTGTGGCCTGAGGAAGAACTCATTCACTATCAGTCATGTAGAGAAAAATTAATATTTTTTTTTTTTTTTTTTTTTTTTTTTACTGTAAGAAGGTCTGAGCACTGACATGGGAGGTTGTGGACTCTCCATCTCTGGAGATATTCAAAATCTGTCTAGTTATGGTCTGGGGCAAACCAGACCTGGTGGCCATGGTTGAGCAGGGTGGTTGGACCAGATGACCTCTAGAGGTCCCTTCCAGTCTACACCACTCTTAATTCTGTAAATATTTGCTGGGAATGCGTACAAAGCATCAGTCAAAGAAGTAATTAAATGTACAAAACTAAGCTGGATGAGAAGATAGAAACTAAGTAGGCCTTGAAAACAGGCTTTCCCTTCCCTTTTCTTCTTCAGTAACTCTTCTATGTGACAGTCAGTAGTCATGGCTAACTCGTCAAAGACTGAAGACACTTTAGATATTACTGTTATTCTCGCTCAAACTTTACAGAGGATTGTGACACATTAATTGCAGGTAAAATTGTACATAAGGTTAAATGTATGTATTTTGGGAATAGTGACTGGAAAGGGGGAAAAATCACGCTTCTTTTTAAAAAGGAGGTCCCTGGGAGCTATTAACTGATCAGCCTCACAAGACCGTGGAGCAGATCCTTCTGGAAGCTATGTCAAGGCATATGGGTGACAGAGAGATAAGAGACAGCCAACACAGCTTCACAAAAGACAAATCATACCTGATTAATCTGGTTGCTGTCTACCATGGAGTGACTGTTGGTGGATAAGGGAAGAACAGCTGATATCTCAGCTGATATCTCCTGTGACTTATGTTTGGCCATTGACACAGTCCCACGTTATAACCTTGGGGAGAGATAGGTTGCATAAATGGATTGTTTGATGGATGAGGATTTGGCTGAATGGCCACAATCAAAGAATTGCTATCACTATTTGAGTCTCCAAAAGGAGATCAGTAGTCAGCAGTGTCCCTCAGAGGTCTGTGTTGGGACCAGTACTGTTCAGTATCTTTATTAATAGACATAATGGGATTGAGCACACCCTCAGCAAGTCTGCAGCTGATGTTTTCTGAGTGGTGCAGTTGATGTACTTCAGGCATGGGATGCTGTCTCGAGGGACCTAGACAAGCAGGAGGCCTGTGTGAGCTGTGTGTGGTTCAGCGAGGCCAAGTGTGAGGTCCTGCTCCTGGGTTGGGGCAAACCTCTGCTGTCAGTCTAGGCCCAGGGTGTGAAGGGAATGGGAGCAGCCCTGCTGAGAAAGACTTGGGGATAGCAGTAGATGAAAAGTTGGGGATGAGCCAGCAATTTGCAATTGCAAACCAGAAAGTTGTTTGTATCCTGAGCTGCATGAAAAGAAGCAAGGCCAACAGGTTGAGGAAGGTGATGCTGTCCTTCAGTCCTGTGTCCAGATCTGGGATACCTGGCAGAAGATGGACATGGCCTTGTTGGAGAGTCTAGGGGCAGGCCACAAAAATGATCAGAGGGCTGGAAGGCATCTCTTATGAAGAAAGACTGAGAAACGGTTGGACTCAATGATCCGGTGGGTCTCTTCCAACCTGGTTGTTCTAGGATTCTATGAAATTTAGAATAGTTCAGACTGGTGAAGAGAAGGCTTTGTGGAGACTCTTATTGCATCCCTTCAACATCCCTCATAGAGAGCTTATCAGAAAGACTTTTTACCAAGGCCTGCCTATAGCCACAGGCTAAGGTGGTGGTTTTAAACAGCAAAAGGGTTGATTTAGATTGGACATGAGGAAGAAATTGTTTGCTATGAAAGTGGTGAGATGCTGGAGCAGGTTGCCCTGAGAAGTTGTGGATGTTTCATACCTGGAAGTGTTCAAGGCTAGGGTGGGTGGATCTTTGAGCAAGGCATCTTATGGAAGATGTCCCTGCATGGGGATTGGAACTAGTTGATCTTTAAAGCTCTTTTCTGACCTACATCAGATGATACACACAAGAATAATCTGATCACATACTCTTTCCACCAGTCACTCATCTGCAGCTCAGGTCTTCCTGAAGCAGAAGTGGGCCTTTTTGTTTTTTTTTTTAATAATCCTTGATAGATTTCTCTTCTTCCATGATTTTGTCTTGCTTTTAATTTGTGTAAATTATTTTATATGCTCAATACTTGTCTGCAATGAACAATATTAGCTGTTGTGTAAGACACGTTTTTATTTAATGCTCTTAAACTCTCGTGTTATGACAAATTATCTGAATCAACTTTATACCACTCATGGTATTATCACTATCATGTATGCTAGTTCTTGAGGGAGGTATGTCTTTAGTCTGGAGTCCTAGATCATTACAATTACATTGAACAAAAAAAGATGATGGCATTTTTGTGACAACATGTAACCTGTTTGGTCCATTTGCTTTTGTTAACGTAGTGGTTGAGCATGTGTGGAAGCCAAACTCCAAGTTGTGTAGCTAAACAAGGAGGGATGCCTGTAAGTGGGAACACAGTGAATAGGGTTTAAGGTAGCCATGGAATATACAAGCAAACTGGCACATAGAAATTCCAAGGGTGGAAGTTAAAGGAGCTGAAGGATGGTGGTTGCATGATCTTTTGTTTTAATAACATCCAGTGTTTCCCTTGATGCTCATTGGCAAGCAACCAGCAGCAAACACCTTGAAAGAAACATGCCTGCAAGCTATGGAATATGCAGTGAAAAGATAAGTACAAAGAACTGAGCTTTTTTCCACAAAGAAATAGTGCAGTTTTTCTTAGTTTTTTACTTCATAGTGTGTTACTTGGGATTCTGAGGGTGTATTTGGGAGAAGAATAGAAATTCAGCATACTCTTTCCAGAGTCATGAAAGGTCACTTGAAAATGTTTTCAGGTTGCCTTGAGCTGAGAATTGTTGCCGAACCACAGTGTTCTGTAATATTATAGCACTGATATCCTGTTCAAATGCTCTAGAGTAATTATAAGAGAAACTTTGAGTCTTGTTAGGACAAAGTGATTTTTGATTGTAGGATTTTTTTAAACTGAAACTCAAGGTAGTGGCAGAAACTGTCTAACAACAAAATACACTGTTGACAGGATTTGGACTATGAGAAACTTTATTCAGTTATGCTGGCGTTAATCAACTACATCTGACTTTAAATATTGCCCAAAGAAGGATGGTAGGAATGGAATAAGGGTTGGAATAGTTTTAACTCTCAACAGCAGCTGCTGCCTAGGAAGGGTGTTTGCCGCTGTGTCACTGTCGTGATGATGCTTGCTCTGGTTTACTCTAGAGCAGTCATTTTCCTCTCCAGGAAAAGATGCCCCCAAAAAAGAATCCCAAGTTATTTGTAAATCATCAACTAGGACCTCTCATTCTAACTCCTTTGCAAAGCAGCTCCTCTGAAATTTACTCAAGCTCAAGGGGAAAAAAAACCCAATTAAAAAAAATTGCCAGGTTCAAATTAGACAACTTTCATAATTACAATAACTTAAGAAAATATTCAGTATACCAATCATCTAATCTTTAGGGCTAATACACAGCGAATTAAAACAGATAATTAAAACACAGCATGCAACTAAATGATAAAACTAAACTAAAAAAATAGTATTATAAGTGTAAAACATAATCATTCATTGCACAGCCAAACTGGTTTGTGTCCAGTATGTTTTACCTCATAGTTCCTGAAGTGGAACAGGATCACAGAGTTTACAGCATTTGTTTCACAATCATACTTCTAATTCAGTGTACAAGCAGCTGAAATAGACCTACAAATTTTTCAACCTGCTTAAACTTGACAACTTGGGCATCCTGATCTAGTGGGATGCTTCTGCCCGTGGCAGGGGGTTTGGAATTAGAGGATCTCTAAGGTCCCTTCCGACCCTAACTATCCTATGATTCTATGAAAACAAGCATTTGCCTTGGTAATGATAGCTTCAAACTGCAGTGTTAATATACTGTGCTGAACTTGGTTACCCATAGGCTATTAATAAACCAAAGCTTGAGCCTTGTGTTTTGTCTTACTGTAAAAGGTCTTTAAAAATGTTTATGAATATTGGTTTTCCTGATAATAACTTTTAATCACCTTGTGGATGGTTTTTTTTTTATTCTGAATAAATTACCAGCTGTTATACAACTTAACACGGTTCAGCTATCACCCCTTCTGTTGAAAGGGTTTTCAATTTTATGCGTATGTACCTGTTAACTAATCCCTTCTCTGCACAGAGGTGTATTTGGTTTTATCTTGGTCAGTATAAAGGTAACATTTCATACAGCCAAAATGTGTAGTTCAAGAACATTCATGAACCTTTTAGTCAAGCTTAAAATAATTAAACCAGCAAAACTGTAGTCAAAACCCCAAAAAACCCAACCCATCTCTACCCACAAAACCCCCAATACTGGAAATTTAGCTTGCATTTTTTCATGTCAAGCTCCTCCTGTCCTTTCAAAATAAGGCTATTATTATTTACATGGTAATATACAGAAATTGAACTGAGATGCTAAAAATCACACTTCCTGAGACTGGTACTTTAGTTATGGTAAAAGTGTGCAAGATCAGCATTTGATTTTTTTTTTCTTCCTTCTTCTGTTACAATTGTTGAACTAGACACTAACAGTCAAACAGGTTTCATTTTTGTCCTGTCTCTACTTGAGAGTTAAGGGGAAGAGATGGAAAGAAGAACTGGGGCACATTCTGTTGTGGCTGTAACTGTAGAATAAGCTGAGAGTTGGGGCAGTGTGATGGAATAGAGGGAGATGTTATGTAAAAGTAAACTTAACCCCCCAATTTCTTAGATCTAGCACCGGTTTCTGTGCAGTGCATCTGACATTCTGCAGCACAGTTGCTTGGTTTTCAGTTATCTAACATTAAGTCTGAAGGGAACTACTTATGTTCATCTGCAGATAAGTGTTCTTGAACAGTCACCATAAACACACTTTCCTTTTTCACTTTTATTTTTCCAATGACAATGAAAAGGTTTTCTTTGAAGGGTCTCCTGCTATAGCAGTTCTGTAACAGTTTAACAAGTTGACTTTTTTCTGATTCAAACTCCTTCTTTAGAATACCTAATTGACCATAATTTCATTCCATTTGAAGCCACAGCATCCAGAACAACCAGATATAGCCTTGCTTTGACTGAAACAAGACTAAATTTTGTGCAATTGCAGCTCCATGGTTGATTTTGTATAGGTCTTTCTATGTTGCATTTGTGGTAGCAGTTTCCTATGCTTTATAAACTAATAAAAAGAAAAATGGGTTTCAAGACCATCTGGGAAAAATTCTTTTCTGTCTCAAAGTACAGAAGTGACTTCAGGTTGTCCTAAAGCACTTGGGTAAAGTCTTGTGTTTTTGAAGACATTCAGGTACCTTCTTGAAACTTCTTGGACGTTGTTTTTTTTTTTTATTTGTCACCAGTAAGATTCTTGACCAAAAGGAAAAAAATCTTCAGATTTTTAAGGTATTTAAAACTGTCAAACTTACTTTTTACTACGTTGAATCTTATACTTGTAAGTGATATTTTTCACAGAAGTTAGAATCATAGAACAACCAGGTTGGAAGAGACCCACCGGATCATCGAGTCCAACCGTTAAGCTTAATTATAATGTTGCTCGGTAATTTTTTATTACACTGAACCATTTTATGTAGGAGGTTCTTGGAGGAGAGAGTAGCAGGTTTTTACAAATCTTGTCAAAGTTGGCATCATGCAAGAAATCAAGAGAGTCACTTGCTGCAGTGCCCCTGCAGGAGGTAGAAAAGACAGAGAGATCTAGTCAATGCTGCCGTTTGCACCAGAAACTTTCTGCTTGTAGTAGCATCTGGATAGAAAGCTGTGCTATAGCAGCAGAAGTACTACTTCTTGTAGTAGTTGGGTGGATCCAAACCCTCCCTCTACTCCAAACTACTCTCTACAGAATCAGCCCTTGCACAGTTTCTGTTCTAGGGAAGCTTCCTCTGTCACACGTATTGCTACTTTATCAATCTTTATGAACTGCTGCTTCAGGGCAGTACAGAGGGCAGAATTGTCTGTGCACCATTTAAGTAGCAATAAACCACAAACTCTTCTGTGTAAATATATGTTTTAAGATACAATTTGCATTTCTTTCTTCAGCATGAAATGTCCTTCCTAGTAGATTTTGTTTTGGAGGAAAAACCAACTTCTGACTATAAACTCTTACCACAGACTGTTAACTTTTAAAATCTTGGCTACATCTTAAGAAAAGTGTTCTCTTTTATTATATGTAAAATATATTATTGTAAAAACATATATTATAAAAACATATATGTAAATACATATTAATATTATCTTATAAATTTTCTTTGTCATTGTGGAGAAAGAGTTTTAGAGTACAGGTTGTTTGCAAGAAGGGAAAATGAGGAACCTCTTTGCATTGATAAGCTGTTGAAATGGTGAGTTGCTGTATCAGCTCTGATGCTTGTAGAGCTTTGGAACTCGGCAGACTGTCGTTAACTTGACTTAGAATCATAGCTTTACCAGGTTGGAAGAGACCCACTGGATCATTGAGTCCAACCATTCCTGTCATAGCTGTCCTATAGTAAGACACATTGAATTATGAATGTCAGTTGCAACCTTCTTTTTTCACTTTCAAAATATGCATTTGAACAAATTTTGAGTTTCTGCAACGTTAGCCACAATGTTGTGCACCTATGTTTCTATTCTTATTCACCCAAAGTAGATGGCACGAAAAAACACTCCTTGCAGCAAATAGGTCCTTTTCTTCCCTTTCTACCCTAACCTCAATGATCCAAAGAAATCACAAGAGTCAAGCTTTAGGTGGATCTTGGAAGGAAGAGAAATTTAAGAAAAGGACACTTCTAGTTTATGGTAGTTACTTCTCCAGAACAATCTGTATAGATTTCCTTTTGCTGTTACGCAATCAGCATTCAGCAGTCAAGACTAAACCATGTCCCTCAGTCACTCTATAGGAAAGTATTCCCGAAGTACTATGAATTAACTTTCTTTAATCATGCAGGTGGTGTTATGGGAGTTGTTATTTTGCAAATTAGATTTGAAGACTAAAATTGTTTGTGATAAATGTGATATGGCTTCATAGTAATTACTTTAAATTGTTGAATTTTCTTGCATTAATATGTGAGGTTCATATACAACGAAGTATATGTGAGTGGTAACTGCTGAGGTGCAGATTTCTTGCAAAATTGGAAAGCTGAGTAAGTGATGCTAAAGAATAAAGGATGTGCGATCCTTTATCTTGAGAATCCTTTATCTTTTGATAATAAGTAATACATTTCATTAACTGCTTAAATGGTCAGGATTAGTAACTAAAGTTAAGCAGATGTTTCTATTTGAGACGCTTTATGAATTTCTGTAATGTTATTCTTAATTACATTGTCATAATATATGTAATATTGAAATGAGTGAGGGTCATTGCCTCACTTGATTTGCAAAATAGAATAAACACCATATCAGGTTGCTTTGTCATTTGCATGTTGTCCTGCAACCAAGTAACTGGTTACTATCAAAAGGAAGGAGAGAGTTTGGAACTAAGGGAAATGAAACCGGAAGGAGTAGTTGGTATCAGTTTTACAACAAAATGTTAGTGTACAAAGTAACTTAATTTAACCTCATGGGGTGTACAATGAATTTCATAGGAAAGTGACCAAGATGATGAAAAGTCTCAAGGGCAAGTCTTAGAAGGAGCAGCTCAGGTCACTTGGCTTGTTCAGCTTGGAGCAGGGGAAGGGCAAGGGGGATTCTAGAATAACCAAGTTGGAAGAGACCCACCGGATCATCAAGTCCAACCATTCCTATCAAACACTAAACCATGCCCTCAGCACCTCATCCACCCGTCCCTTAAACACCTCCAGGGAAGGTGAATCAACCCCCTCCCTGGGCAGCCTATTCCAGTGCCCAATTACCCTTTCTGTGAAAAATTTTTCCTAATCTCTAGCCTGACCCTCCCCTGGTGGAGCTTGAGGCCATTCCCTCTTGTCCTGTCACTTGGGAGAAGAGGGCAGCTCTCTCCTCTCTACAACCTCCTTTCAGGTAGTTACAGAGAGTAATGAGGTCTCCCCTCAGCCTCCTCACAGCATCACAGGCTACAACTTCCTAAAGGAAGGCAGCAGAGGAGGAGGTGCTGATCCCCTCTGTCCAGTGACCAGTTACGGGACACATGGACATCAAAAAGAGGCTGCAGGAGGTGTAGCTGTAGTATCTGTTACATTTTTAACTTTTAACTTGTAATTTATAGTACTGCTCTTTAAACTAAAGGAGTTTATGTCTTGAGTATGTTTAACAGACAGGAGAGTTCTTTGTGCTCTGTGAAATGCTACAAGTGTTAACTAACTTACCTTTGGCTAACCAAAATACGCAGCTGGCTTCAACACAGGTAATCACATTATCGTCTTAAGATGAGCATTAGATATAACAAAAATTACCTGCTGCTTTTAACTCTGGCTCTTCATAGCACTTGGTTGGCACTTCAACAGTTTAACAGCATAAGAAATTGCCTCTGGACTGGCACTTTATTTGGAAGCTCTTGTGTCATCTTCTGCCACTTAGACCCAAGTAGATTTTATTTGCTTTTATACCGCAGTGTTCTCCTTGCCCTATCATATTCTCCCTAAAGGATTTTTATGAATGGTTTTCTTTCTCATTAGAATATGAGAAATAAATTTATTTCCAGTACATAGTGAATCTGAAAACAAAGACTTTGTTCTGTCGTAGACATATGGAGGCTCTCCATGCAAGATTAAGCCTGTGATTTTTTTTCTTATGGTTTGTTTGCAAGCCAGACTTTTATTGGAATTTATTTTTGTTTTAATATTTGCACAACAGCAAGAGAGATTCAAACATTATCACTTCTACATTTATCTTTGTTCTTTTCAGAGGAGGAAAAGTAGTTAGCATCTGTCAGTATTTGTGACCTGCTTAAAAAAAAGGAATTCCTGTTTATTCATTCCTTGCAGCTCAAGTGCAAGTTCCAGATAGAGATGAGTGATAACTGGGAACATTTGGTCAATGCTTCTGATGAAAATAATGTGGTACTCCTGGGCATGAGACAGATTTATTCTGTTCCGTTACTTTTTTTCTATATTTCTGTGGCCTGTTAAGTGGACAGTGGAGTTGCTTGGGAGGTGATTTCTACACCATCTTGTTTAGTCCTAATTTATCTGTATATATGTGGTGGTGGTAGGTGGTGTATGATAAATTTCATTTATGGCTGTTATTGTACTGTTATACCAGACAGTGTATATTGCTCCTCAGCGATGACGTGAACGAGGAGATGTGAATGTGAATGATGTGATGAGGAGAACAGGCCTTATGAGGAACGACTGAGAGAGCTGGGGGTGTTTAGCCTGGAGAAGAGGAGGCTGAGAGGAGACCTCATTACTCTCTACAACTACCTGAAAGGAGGTTGTGGAAAGGAGGGAACTGGCCTCTTCTCCCAAGTGACAGGATGAGAGGGAATGACCTCAAGCTTCGCCAGGGGAGGGTCAGGCTGAACATTAGGAAAAAATATTTAATGGAAAGGGTGATTTGGCACTGTCAGAGGCTACCCAGGGTGGTGGTTGATTCACCTTCCCTAGAGGGGTTTAAGGCACAGGTTCACGAGGTGCTAAGGGACATGATTTAGTGACTGATGGGAATGGTTGGACTTGATGATCCAGTGGATCTCTTCCAACCTGGTGATTCTATGATTCTATGAATAAAGTAGTCATCATCCTATGCTGTGTTGCATATGAACTCACTTGGTAGCTTAGCCAGAGAGGGAACTTTCTTCTCAGTTTTATCCCCATTGATGGTGTCTGTTATGGCTGCTTGAGAAGTAAATTGGAGTCCCCATTTGAACCTCTCAGAATCATGTTACCTCCAAGTGATTTTTAAATTAATGCTTCAGTACTGAAGACTTTCTAGTCTTAAAATGTTATACTCTATTCTAAGGAATTGTGGTTGGTCATGACACCCTCTCAATTAGTAAGTAGCATTTCCTCTTATTTCCTACTTGTATAAGGCACTGGATTTTTGAAAATGGTATATGTGTGTCAAATTTAGTTTGTCACAATGTTTTCTTAGACTGTATAGTGATAACTCTTTAGGCAAACATGATATTATGTGGCTGCTCAAGAAACTACACTTCTTATCTCTCTTGGAATAGTTTCCTTTAATATCAAAACAGTAATCCTGATTTCCTTTGATCAAGAAAGCTAGTGAGATCAATGAACTTATGTAATGAAACTAAATTCCTAATTCATCAGGTCAATCTTGAGAATTCCATTAATTCAGTCAAGCTGCTTTTTCACTCTTCTTGAAAACATTCCCTTCTGCAAAACCAAATCATAGAATATCTCATGTTGGAAAGGATCCACAAAGATCATTGAGTCCAACTCCCTGGTCCTCACAGGACTACCTAATACTAAATCATGATTAAGAGCATTGTCCAGATGTTCATGGAACTCCCAACAGCCTTAGTGCTGTGAACACTCCTCCAGGGAGCCTGTCTCAGTGACCAACCACCCTCTAACTGAAGAACTTTCTTCTAATGTCCAGTCTGAGCTTCCCCTGCTGAAGCTTCATATTATTTCTGTGTGTCCCATCACTGCTCACTGGACTGGGGAGACCAAACCAAAACACCTAATGAAGCTCTTGTATGCCGGCTTGTTCAAATCCAGTCCTACAGTCCTTTTTTTGGGAAAGTTCCCTTGTGGCGCAGTGTTGATTCAGGACAAATCATAGGAGAAGCGACAATTCTGTATGTGCCATAAAGCAACTTTTAAAATGAGCTAATTGTAATTATTCTGAACATAGATAAGCTTTCAAATGTTATTAGAGAGATATTAATTGGTAATAGATTTAACAAGCTTCCTGTGTAAGATTTTGTTAAAGGATTTCTCAGGAAAACACTTATTAAAAGCAGTTTACATTTCTTAGTATCAGGTGTAATTTCAGCTTTGTACTGTTCTAATAACAAACAGGACTAAGCTAGCAGGTAAGTCCTCTGGCAGCACTTCAGGAAAAGGGCTGAATTTAATATTTGGTTTGTGGCTTTTCTTAAATGGAAGTGAATTTTTGTTCTAGAAAATGTATAAAGTTAATTTGTGCATTTCACTTATTGAAATGACTAATAAAGGCTACAAACACTTCCATATTTTACAGGTCAACAACAAGGACAGGATGGAGTAAAAGTGCAGCAAGCCACAATAGCTCCTGTTACTGTAGCAGTAGGTGGCATTGCTAACGCAGCGATTGGTGCTGTTAGTCCTGATCAGATAACACAAGTGCAGCTGCAACAAGCTCAACAAAGTTCTGATCAGGAAACACAACCTGGAAAGAGACTGAGAAGAGTCGCCTGCTCATGTCCTAATTGCAGAGAGGGAGAAGGAAGGTAAATGTAAACTTTATCAATACGTATTTAGACTTCTTATTAGAGTTTATCTCATTTGGGCATGAGATTTTCTTATATTGCCTGTGATTTTTAATACTTTCTATTAGCAAGTATGTTTATATATTTCTTTTTAGACAGGTGATTACAATTGTCTCCATTAGAATGAAATATTTTTCCAAACAGTTAATACTATTTCCGAATAGAATTACTTACCCATTTAAATTTGATCTTTTTAGAGGCAGCAACGAGCCAGGCAAAAAGAAACAGCATATCTGCCATATTGAAGGATGTGGAAAAGTGTATGGCAAGACGTCTCATCTTCGAGCACACCTCCGCTGGCATACTGGGGAAAGGCCATTTGTATGCAACTGGTTTTATTGTGGCAAGCGATTTACAAGGAGTGATGAGTTACAGAGGCACAGAAGAACCCACACAGGTTGGTCAGCCCTCTCTGTATGCATTGTTACACTGACTCTGAATCATAGTGGACATGCTTAAACAGTGGTATCCAAGATCTTGCTTGTTAGGTTCTCTGAAAACTTATTTTTAAATGTAAATAAAGTAACTTTAAAGCAGAGGAGCTGGTGGATTTCACTTTTCTGAATTTCACTTTTCACAAACTGACTGTGAAATCATATAAGTAAAATGAGGTCTGTTCAAGCTGTTCTGTACATGTGCTAGAAAAAGATCACCCTTCCATCACAGAGAGCTGATGTATGTTAGCTAATGCCTGATGTAAAATTGTCGAGTTTTCTTGAGAATGTAGAATTAGTCATAGACTAGGATTGTCATTTCCTCACCTGGATTAGCTCAGTCCTTCAGAAATTTTTTAACCTAGTCCATATATCAGATCTGGTCTTCTTGAGGAATTTCTTGAAGTTTCAAGTGATAATTGATAAAGCAAGTTCTCCTTTCAGTTCAGATTGGAAAGATGGACCTTGATAAAATCTTCCATTTCTAAGACTTTGTATTTCTGTCCCCAAGAAGGTCACTCTCCCCTCCAGCTTATAGTATCAGAAGATAGCGCTCGAAGAACTAATTGGGTTTGAACAGTGACAGGACTTCTTAGTATGATGAGTTTATCTCTCTTGACATAGATTTCGTACATCCTCGTGTTGCTTTGGGATTCCTGTTTCCAAATTCACTTCTTGTCATTGTAATCCTATCAACAAAATTAGTCTTTAAAAAATGTTATTCAGTAGTTCTTCCAGAGCTTTTTACCTCTCCCATTCTGTCAGGTTTGTAGAAGTTTATGGAAATTCTCTGGCGTCCTGAAATTCAGATTTACTGCCAGATAATCACAGCATAGCAAATGTTTGTTGAGAATATTTTAGTACTGAAAAGTGGATTGCTAAAACCTTGTGACCTGGAGTTCAGACAGATAGAGAAGAAATATTCTATCCCTTTAAAGAAGCTTCAGATGTTGGCTAGAAAAGGCTCAGATTCAAATGATCAGGCCAAACCGTTCAGTGTTCTCTCTCAGTAACATTTTTGGTTTTGTTCTTCTTTTAAAAAAGGTGAAAAGAGATTTGAGTGTCCAGAATGTTCTAAAAGGTTCATGCGAAGTGACCATCTCTCAAAACATGTCAAAACTCATCAGAACAAGAAGGGTGGTGGAACGGCCCTTGCTATTGTTACTTCAGGAGAACTGGACTCGTCGGTTACTGAGGTTCTTGGTTCTCCAAGAATTGTCGCTGTTGCCGCCATTTCTCAAGATTCAAACCCAGCAACCCCTAACGTTTCGACAAACATGGAAGAATTCTGAAAGGATCATTTATATGGACGCCTAGTGCTGCACTTAAGTTTACACACCTTTCAGGATATGGAAGTGGGCTGGTAAAGTGGATGAAATTGCAGAAAAATCTTATTTTCAGTCGTGACTTCTGTAATTGTTCCAGGTTGGAGGGTCAACATGGGAAGTGTACACCGGTGCAACAAGACAAAAATTTCAAAAATACAAACAACGCAAATTGATGTCCTGGAGAAACCGATGGGGGAATATTATTTCCATACTGTACTTTTTTAGTTATATGTCTGTATATCATGCAGTGATTTTAAACGAGCTTTCCCCCCCTATTTTAGCATTGTGTGTTGATGTGTTTATAAAATCAGATAATACCAGTATAAAACAGGGTGGACCTTGACTAGGAGTAATATCATTTGATGAAAGTACTTAGTTTTTAAAATGAATTTGTAATATTTTCATAGGAACATCCTTTTCCCACAAGGCACAGCAAAACAGAATTCAGATTGAATGATAGTAGATAAATTTTAGGTTATTTTTTTGTCCATAGAACACTTCATTTTGGCCGTCTTTTCTCAAGTTTTGGAATAACTCAAAGAGCAGCTGGACGATGTGTGCTGCAAGGTGGTTCTGAGGTGGACCTCGTTAATTTTGACCACTACATTATCGTAGTGTGTGTAAATGACAATCAGTGAGTTCTAACTCTTCTCTTTATTTGGAGAGCTACGGTGATGTAGAGTTAGTATATACAGTATGAAAGATAAAACCATAGAAAATATTAACATAAGGTTTTACGCAAGTAGCAATGTCTTTATGTAAGGTGGAAAATGAATACAGCAATTTTGTGTCAATTTTTGCTCTTTAATTTCATTTTAAAACATCTGCGATCCATTTCTAACTTGTAGGTAACATATATCGTAAAATCTTCAGTACTAAAATGTTTTAATTTTCTTAGAAGTCATGGAAATCAGCCAGACACTTCAGCGTTTGTAGCTCATTCTCCAGCATCTTCTCCCTGTAAATACTAGTTATTATATTATGGTTAATGTGCTGAGTTCTTTATGCTTTGACTTAATAGCCAAAGAAAAGAATTAATTATCACATTTTAACCAAAAACCATATTGAAAGTAAACATTTTCTCTCTTTCCCTCTAAATATGACTGTGTTTATTTTCTCTTCAAGAATCATCTCTGGGCTGCTGATAAATATCTGTTACCTATCAAATCTTACACTGAGCATCCACCTACAAACAAACTGGGGAGAGAGGAATATATTTCTCTTTTTACTACACAATTTTTTTTATTTCAAAGGTTTGGTTAAATTTTCAGATGTGCCAGTTTAATAGGAATACAGAGGAAAAAAAGAAACCAAATGGCATTTTGTGTTTGACAACTCCAGTAGTACAAGGAGGAAAGATGGCCAAATAGTTCATACTCAGACTTTTTAGTTACTTCTCATGGGCATACATGTAAAATTATACATGTACAGTGATTTGGTAACATTTCTCATGACCTGTTTTTTTTTTTTTAAAAAAAAAATTTATACAGCAAAATACTTTTGATGTAACTAAAGGAAGTACAGTGCAAGAAAGATACTGCTTTTTTTTTTTTTTCCCGGAAGGAAGAATGTGTGGTAACTGTTGGTTTGAGAGACGTAACAGATACCTTGTGCATTCCCTCTCGAAACACAGACTTCTCATCTGAATACTTTATCAATCTTGTGGTGTTTTCTGTATTTTTGAAGCAAGAGAAATACCAATCATTGTTTACACTGTGTACACTTTAGGCCAGCCCTTTGTAGCAAAATACTAAGCTGAAGGTATTTTATACTTTCAGTTTGCATAAAAAGCTTTGAGATTAAAGAGAAACAATTTTACACTGTGGTTATAAATTTCAAGTTTCTTAAAGCTTTTGTAGACTTGTAACAGAGTCTTTAAATTTTAGTTGGGTTTTGTACATTATTTTGTATATTTTATTTAAAGTACTCTTAACTGATGTATCTGGATTGAAAACATCAGGTTCAATTAGATGTTACATTTAATACAAATGAACATTAGGTAGTATTAACTGTTAATTTTATTATATAGGAGATGGAACATCAAATATATATTTTATCATTACGCTTCACAATCAGTGCTAGACATTTCTTTATGCAAAGAAAAACTTTCCTAATGTTAATACCATGTTTCCTAGAAGTTAACAACTTTTGTAAACTGAAGTTACAAGCATTCTGCAGAACCATTTCATTTATAATTTTTTTTCATGCATACTTATATATGCAGATAGGAAACCGAAGTCATTTTTAATCCTCGACGAATCCCTATTATAGATGTATTAAAATCTAAATCTGGTTGGCTTCATAGCATCGCGAGTGCATTAACTTGTGTTAGCAGGTGCGCGTTTTAGCACTGGAATTAGAAACATTTTGCGAGTCTGTTCTGCATATACCATTCTGAATCCACTTTTCTGTCTTAAAAGGATCGTAAATTCCGATGTCCTTTATTTGACTCAGTGGGTTTATAGCTGTTGTAAGTAATAGGGCACAGATGTGCAGTAGTATCTTGTTTAATGGCATTTCACTCTTCATTCCCTTTGCCACCGTTAAAAAAAATTTTGCTTTATTGTAATTATCAGTGCAAAGTGTATTTACCATGGTAGAACTCCAGTGTTAGACTAGTTTTTTTCTTACAATATCCTTTCTTTGGTTAGGTTTGTGTATGTGTTGCTGATTACATTAGAAGTTGGTGTTAAGTCATTATTTATCACATTCTTTCACGAGAGCAGTAATAAAAGTGTGTAATCTAGGAGAAAAAAGTTAATTTGTCAAAGTTAGGTAAGCATGATGTTTAGGTCCTATTTTTCAATTTTATAACTGTTTTATTGCAACAATATTTGTATTTAAGTCTTCATTTTAATGCCTTGTGGTGGTTTTTTTTTAATGCATGTCACTGAATTGTCATCCCGCAAGAATTGATGTGCAGCATAGGGTATTAAATCTACATAATGATTTTGAAACAGAAAAAATAGTTGATGGTAAAAATGTAAATGTTTTGCAAAAATTCCTTATAAAAAAGTTTTTGTAGTAATATTTCACTTGTAAATTTTTCTAAAAAAAAATGGAAAAGGAAAAAAATGAGAGTAACGTTACCCCACATCTAGAATTTAGAAATTAATTCTGCCAGCAAAGCCTGTAAGGCGTTGATTTGACACTTTTACAATGCTGATTTGTATAATTTTTTGGTGGGTTTGGAACTAAAACCATGTACAAGTTGTTGCCTGCAATAACGTTTTGCAAGTAACCTATTAAAATTCCCTTGAGTTTAAAAGGTTTCTTCATTTAATTACTTCAATAGAAAGCAGCAATAAATTATGTTGGAGTAATAATCTGTTCATCGAGATCACCGCTAGGAAGCAAACGCTTTTCAATGGGGAGAGGTTGGCAGCGGATTCTGGGTTTATGTAATTAAGACCTGTACTTGGTGGTCAGCGTTTCCCAACTGGCAGAGTCCCAGCAGGGAATTAAACCAGCAGATTCTAGCTCAGCATGAATTCCGTGGGGTTTGTTTGGTTCCTGTGAATGGGAGTTGCGGTTATTCCTGAACATACCAGCGGAAAATCTCTTCTAAGGTAAGGACTGTGAACACACACAAATAAATAATTAAAATTGATTAAAAAAAAATCTAGTTCGATTTGAGAGAGAGATAAATAGAACCATCATGACTATGTTGCAGATCGAATGAATAGAACAAATAAATGGAGACATGAAAATACTGACTTTCAAGTACAAGAAAATATGTTGAGATATTCTTAGTGAAATGTAAACAGGCTTCTGCATTGTGTTACGCTAAAATACCTTTGATCGTATGCTAACTTGCTAATTATAATGGGATACTGGTTTAATTTTTTTATAACTGAAAAGCTGTTGATGGTAAGCCTTGTAGTACTTCTGCAGATAGTAGTATTTCACAATGGAAGAAAGAAATAGCAAGAAGATCAATTGTTTGTTCCATCTTCCAGGAGAATACAGAACTTAAATTTTGTGGCTTCTAGCCATGCACTGCAAGAGAATGTCATCTTTCCTCTTGCCTAATTGTGATCCAAAATCAGGTTTTTTTGGTTTGTTTGTTTGATGAAATACTGTTAAAGTCTCATTAACCTCTATTTGAATGCAATGATTCTTTGATAGGAATGGTTGGACTCGATGATCCTGTGGGTCTCTTCCAACCTGGTTGCTCTATGATTCTATGATTCTGATGTCAGACAAACTTATTAACTGAAGTTAAACTGCTATAATTCAAAGTAACTGCATCTGACCAACTAATAGCGTCTTTATTGCCCAGTTCTTTTGTATTATGGCATTGGCGTTTTTATTGGGAATTACAAATTGTGTGGAGTTTCAAACCTGTTTCTAGATTATTGGTAAGAGAGTTGCCCTTTGCTAATATAGCCACCATTGTGGTACAGTATCTGAAAAGGTAACCACATTTAGAATCATAGAATCACCAGGTTGGAAGAAACCCATCGGATCATCAGGTCCAACCATTCCTATCAATCACTAAACCATGTCCCTCAGCACTTTGTCCACCCACCCCTTATACACCTCCAGGGAACGGGACTCAACCACCTCCCTGGGCAGCCTCTACCAGTGACATCAAAGGGACATGAAAGATGAATATGATTTCATTTCAAACTTCTGATCCTTTATATGTGGTCATTCTCTGTGAAACAAAGTATTGTACCAAATTTAGTCATTTTTTTCTACAACTTTACACTCAGTACAATTGTTATTTATTTAATTATGTAATTTCCCTGTATTCTGAGACTTGCCAATGCACATGAAAATGTGGGGAAACAGCTAACATACGGTATTGTTTTCTGATAGATAGGAATGGTTGGACTCAATTATCCGGTGGGTCTCTTCCAACCTGGTTGTTCTATGATTGTATGATTCTAATAACTTCTGTAGGGAGAAGACAGCAAGACACCTCTTCCAGCAGAACTGCTCTCTAAAAATGAATGGACACTATTACTGACAATTAGATTGGTGATACAATCAAATGAAATGAATGTTGCTGAAGGTACTTTCAATGAAGGTAGACCTTAAACCACAGTGAGTGAGGGATTTGGCTCAATGAGCACATTCCATGTAGTGTTTGATAGGAAAGGTTGGACTTGATGATCCGGTGGGTCTCTTCCAACCTGGTTGTTCTATGATTCTATGATTCCATAAATCAAGTCATTTGCCATTAACAGAAATGAAAGTTTTCTCTCTCATTTGGCCATGGAACTGTCTGTCTCAAAAAGCATTTGGGATCGAATATTTATAGTTTGCAATGAATTTTTAGCACGATTTGATACTTGGGGATTGTTCAAGTGAAATATTTCTTCAAGTCATTCCACTAGCATTGTTGAGGCGTTTTGTTGTTTAATTTTAGTTTGTTGCATGTTTTCTTTTTAGCAAGGATCAAAACTTCTGTATTGCCAGATCAAGAAACAGGCATTTCTTTGATTTACATGAACAGGAGTGTTTCAAGCTTTGCTGATCATTCATATTGGTTTAGTGTTTGATGGGAATGGTTGGACTCGATGATCCAATGGGTCTTCTAACTTGGTTGTTCTATGATTGTTCTATGATATTTTAATGCATGAAAAACACCTGGCCTTGAACCTTTTTATAATTTCTTATATAGTAACATTCTTAGCACAAATTTTCATTTAAAAAAATGACACAAAACCCACCGAAATAATGTCAACCTTTAGAGTTTCCCCTAAGAAACCCTGTCTGTTCTAATAGGAATATTCTAATAGCAATGGTTGGACTTGATGATCCAGTGGGTCTCTTCCAACCTGGTGATTCTATGATTCTATGATAAAATGAAGTTTATTTGAGACCATAAATAGTCTTTACCAGCAATACATGTTAGAGCTTTTCTAGAGTTTTTCCTTTTATCTCTCATATTTTTCCCCTATGCTGTATCCTAGCCTAGGTTTCCATTAAGACCTCTCTTCTACATTCTCAGTGCTAAAGCTTTTTTTTCTTAATAATCTGTTTCTAGTGAAAACCATTACAGAAACATAGACTGGACAGGTAGACGAGATCCTGAGGGACATGGTTTAGTGTTTGATGGGAATGGTTGGACTCGATGATCCAATGGGTGTCTCCCAACCTGGTGATTCTATGACTGAAAAACTCTTGGAAAGTGTTTGAGTAGAATGAGGTCTCTGTTCCACCTCGACATATTAGGGAAGCATAGTCCAGGGTAGTTTAAAACCGAGTATAAATTTGAAGGTCTAGTGATTTTCCTCAAAAAATGCTTGTACTATCTGCTTGAAATTCTGTTAAGTGTTAATTTTTAAGCTGTTTGAAATTCAATGCGTAAGTTTGGGTCACATATATTTTAAAAGAAAGTTCGGGACATATCTGACAACTGGCTGACCTCGTGCTGACAAAGTTTTAGAAGATTTTGAAACAATTAAAAACAGCCTTTAAGAGAAACGAGCTGCTGATTGATAAGCTGCATGTCTACTCAGTGATATATATGATCTTTCAGGAGTTACTTGAAACATTTCTGAATTTGTCTATGAAAAAATATATTGAACACTATCCACTTTCTAATTCCTTTTCATCAGTACTGCTGCTGTGTTACACATACACATCCTCCGCCTGCATTTTTAGAAATCTAAGGAATTGCTATGCAAAATTGCACAGGTAGGTGGAACAGAGCCAGGAATGTGAATGCCAAACCAAGTGAATTAATTTTTTTTTTTCTAGGCGTATGTATTACTTTTAGCCTGTTATATTTTTTTTTTTTATTATGCATTCCAGATTGTCATCACCTTCCTTGGTCAACGCCTGACCAGAAACTTCCATAACTAGATGTGGAAGAAGTGTTTATTTAAAGGAAAATCGATGGATAAAAGATAAATAGAATTCTGCTTGGTGTACCTTTTCCCCCTAAAGTCTTAGTTTTTTATTGATAGCTGTCATTAGAGCTTACAGCTCCAATGGGAAGAGGAGTCAAAATAATTGTAGGAGGCAAGAATTAACTTGAGAAGGGGATGAAAAGGATGATAAAATACCTAATCAGCAGGAAAAGAAGGTGCTATAAAAGAATATATTGTACGTTACGTATATGAGATTAAAGAACAGGAACAAACCTGAATGGGATCGAAAATGCTAATGGAGTAGGAAAAGTAGTAGTTCCCATGTTGAGCTAGAAGAAGACTGAGAATAGATAAGATTGCAACTTTGAAAATAGACATTTTATTATTTCTTTATTACTTTATTATTATTACTGGGTATGCATGTGGTGCAGACAGCTTCCTTCTGTCTTGATGGGCAGCAGAAGTCACTGAGTAGTTAGTAGACTCAGTACGGAGAGTCCTTTAAAAGCGGAAATCCTTGGTGGTGTTTTATTTTTCTAAACTATTGGATTTGCAGGCTCGGTGGTGTAGATTAAAAGCAGAGTCCCCTGGGAGCTGCACGTGGACGTAGTCAGCGTCAGTCACCCTGGAGCTGCTACCATCTGTTTACATTAAGGCAAGTAATCAATTTTTACAGGCTGTCATAAAATACGAAGGCTTTTCTACTTATATAGGAAAAAAAATTCAATTTCCATCAGCTTTTTTTTTTTTTTTTTTTTTAACCTTCTCTTTTATAGCAGTGTGAAACTACCAGAAGTCAATTTGGTAACCTTGATGGAAAAAAATAGTCCAATTCAAATTATAAGAGCTTAAGACACAAATAGCAAGAACTTTAAGATCCTGCTCTTAAATATGGGCAGAGCCAATTTCACTGTCTTCCAATGCCACTTAATGAAAAGTTCAAGTGATGTTATTCACATGTATTATGGTCAGTGTTGGTTTTGCCTTAAAAATGGTCCATGCTCCTACAAGTCCCTGAAAGGAGGCTTTGAGGAGGAGGAAGCTGGGCTCTTCTCCCAAGTGACAGGGGACAGGACAAGAGGGAATGGCCTCAAGATCCACCAGGGGAGA
Organism: Coccyzus lansbergi; assembly: GCA_033558105.1. Lineage (NCBI taxonomy): Eukaryota > Metazoa > Chordata > Aves > Cuculiformes > Coccyzidae > Coccyzus > Coccyzus lansbergi. Next base: position 28,086 of record JAUMJK010001159.1, read on the forward strand.
TTTAGTCTAGGGATTAGGAAAAGATTTTTCATGGAAAGGGTCATTGGTCACTGGGAGAGGCTGCCCAGGGAGGTGGTTGATTCACCTTCCCTGGAGATGTTTAAGGGACGGGTGGACGAGGTGCTGAGGGACATGGTTTAGTGTTTGATAGGAATGGTTGGACTTGATCCGGAGCTTCTCTTTCCAACCTGGCGATTCCATGATTCTATGATGCTCCCTTCCACGTGTGGGAGCAGGTCCCAGCAGGACGTTTCCCTTGGAATGCGGTGGGGCTGAGACCCGAGTGGGAACCAGAACTTCGTGGCATCCCCGGGGCGGGTAGGAGCAGACAGGGAACAGTAAATTTCATAGAACCATAGAACAACCAGGTTGGAAGGGACCCATTGGATCATCTAGTCCAACCATTCCCATCAAACACTAAACCAAGTCCCTCCAGACCTCATCCACCCGTCCCTTAAACACCTCCAGGGAAGGTGAATCAACCACCTCCCTGGGCAGCATATTCCAATGCCCAATGACCCTTTCTGTGTGAAAAACTTCCTCCTAATCTCCAACCTGAACCTCCCCTGGCTGAGCTTGAGGCCATTCCCTCTTGTCCTGTCCCCTGTCACTTGGGAGAAGAGCCCAAGGGGGCTTACACCCTAACCCATCCGCGGGAGGATGCTGAGCTGGGTCCCTTATTTCGTACATTCCCGGAGGAGGAGGCGGCAGGGAGGTGCGGGAGGTGGGGAAACGGTCTAGAAGTGTCGCTCGCGATGCGATAAACCACCACGAATTCCTTCATCTCCACCCGCGCCCTCCTCCCACGCCTCCTCCCGGGCTCCGCCGCCCGCCCCGGGGCTGCTGCTGCTGCCGGAGACACCGGGAGGGACCGCGGAGGGAGAGGAGATGCCGCAGGAGCCGCCCCGGGAGCCACAGGTGAGAGGGGAAGGGGACGGGGACTGGGATGGGGATGGGAATGGGAACTGGGGTCGGGACAGGAACTGGGATCGGGACCAGGATGGGGATGGGAACTGGGGTGGGGGTGGGGATGGGACCGGGATGGGGATAGGGACTAGGATGGGGATGGCGACGGGAATGGGGATGGGGACCGGGATAGGGACTAGGATGAGATTAGGGATCGGGATGGGGATGAGTACCGGGAGGGGTAGAGGGACTGGGATGGGGACGGGAACTGGGATAGGGATAGGGACTAGGATGGGGATGGGAACCGGGGCGGGGGTGGGGATGGGGATGGGACTGTGGTGGGGACCGGGATGAGGATAGGGACTAGGATGGGGATGGCGACCGGAATGGGGATGGGAATAGGATGGGGATGGGGACGGGGATAGGGACTAGCATGGGGACGAGGACCAGAATGGGTATAGGAATGTGGATGGGGAATGGGGATGGGGACTAGGATGAGACTAGGGATTGGGATGGGGATGAGTACCGGGACGGGGATACAGACGGGGGCCAGGATGGGGATGGACACCAGGACTGGGATGGGGTTGAGGATAGAGACTGGGCTGGAGATGGGGACCAAGGTGAATGCAGGACCGAGATGGGAATGGGGACCAGAACGGGAATGGAGATGGGGCTGGAGACCGGGCTGAGGATGGGGATGAGGACAGGCACCGGGGTGAGTACCGGAATGGGGTCGGGGATAGGGACCAGGATGGGGATGAGAACCAGACCAGGATGGAGACCAGGATGGGAATGGGGACCGGGATGGTCAAGAGGACCGGGATGGGAATGGGGACAGAGATGGGGATGAGGACCAGGAGCCGCAGGGGATGGGAACTGAGAAGAGAACTGGGACATGGATGGGGAATGGGACCAGAATCAGTATGGGGACTGGGACTGGAAAGGGGACTGGGACCAGGAGTGGGATGTAGCCTGGGGGAGGGGGTCGTGTGGGCCTTTTTCAGGGAGTTTCGGAGTTTTTCTTGTTCCCCTGCACAGTGTGAATAGTGGGAGAAAGAAGCGTATCTATGTTTCTTTTCTTCGACTTCAAGGGCTGTGTTATTTTGAAAGTCTGAAGGACATAATGACCAGTAGTGAAGATGATGAGGGTGATGTTTATCAGTGACATTTAGTTTTAGCCCAAAGTAAAAAAAGTTGTTCTCTTTTTTGGGGGGAAAGATAGAGGGGTGGACAAACCTCAAGCTGATTCCATATTCTTGGTTTGACCAGCAGACTCAAAAATTAACTGTTCATATAACTCTCCTTGGAATCACCGTGAGGCTGCACTTGTATCTCTCCTCAAATAAGCTGAATACACTTTGAAAATGGTTTAACTTTGTGATACAAACCAAGAGGCAGTATTCTTCTTAAGTTCCCCTTCCTTCTCTTTCCCTAGATGTATGCGGTTTTGAAGGTCTGTGCCATTTACTTAGACAAAAGTCGTTGATTTTTTTGATGGGAATGGTTGGACTTGATGATCCAGTGGGTCTCTTCCAAGCTGGTTGTTCTATGACTCTATGATTCCTCCTCTGCTGTACTGGCTCTGTGGCATCTGTGTTGGGAACTAGAAATGTCAGAGCTGTGTAAAGCTTGGTCCCAATTAAAATGCTTTGTGGCCAAGGAGTTGTTTTCTGGAATCACAGAATCATAGAACAACCAGATTGGAAGAGAACCATTGGATCATCGAGTCCAACCATGATGTAGCATCCAACTGGAAAAAATCAGGAAAAACTTTACCTGTGCACAACACAGCCACCCTTCTTCATCCTCTCCTTCTACCAATGCAGTTATGGTTGTGTCAAGGTCAGGACTCTTGCTGTTTCTTATCTTTAGTTGCTTATCTATGCCAGGAGCATATGAAGGGGATTATTCTTCTGCTGAGATGCTGCCTCAGTCCCTTTTAGCCCTCTGATGGCATCTGTTGGGCTGCAACACAGCCATCGGGGTCATTTAGAATCACAGAATCATAGAACAACCAGGTTGGAAGAGACCCACTGGATCACTGAGTCCAACCATTCCTATCAAACACTAAACCATGTCCCTCAGCACCTCGTCCACCTGTGCCTTAAACACCTCCAGGGAAGGTGAATCAACCACCTCCCTGGGCAGCCTCTGACAGTGCCCAATCACCCTTTCTGTGAAATTTTTTTTCCTTATGCCCAGCCTAAACCTCCTCTGGCAGAGCCTGAGGCCATTCCTTCTTTTCCTGTCCTCTGTCACTTGGGAGAAGAGCCCAGCTCCCTGCTCTCCACAACCTTCCTTCAGGTAGTTGTAGAGAGCAATGAGGTCTCCCGTCAGCCTCCTCTTCTCCAGGCTAAACACCCCCAACTCTCTCAGCTTCTCTTCATAAGACCTGTTCTCCAGCCCATTTTGCTTTCTCCGCTCACACTCAAAAAACATGCTGAGATTTTGACTTCTAGGATGCATCAGTTGTTGGGAAGCTCTGATGGGTAGCTGAGACTGTCCTCATCTTCTTTATTCCGTCTAATCAGTAGTAGAGCAGTGACACTATCAAGCCAATAACTTGCATCTTACTTCAGGTGCCCCATGAGGTTATGCAGAAATCTGCTAGTTCTAGCTTGAAGACTACAGAGTGTCTTGGAAGGAAGAAAAAAATTGGGGAGCTGGCTCAAACACCACTTGAGCATATGATAGAGTTCATAGAAGAGTTATTGATAGCAAAATACTTGTAATAAAGCAGCAAAAAATAAAAAGATGAGGTTTTGATGCACTAGATATCATAGAATCATAGAATCACCAGGTTGGAAGAGACCCACCAGATCATTGAGGCCAACCATTCCCACCAATCTCTAAAACATGTCCATCAGATGACTGATGCAAAATAAATTCTATGAAAGGAAGAAAGTGCCTTTTTAATAAAAATGGTTACTCCAGCCCATAAACTCATCAGACATGTCTTTCTGCTGGAGGCTTAGTTGTGTAGCGCATTGCTCTCTTCATTTTGTTGGTTTTCATACAACGGATGTGACTGTTGTCAGTTGAGTTGTTTACAGCATGAATCACAGAATCACAGAACAACCAGGTTGGAAGGGACCCATCGGATCTTCTAGTCCAACCATTCCTATCTAACACTAAACCAAGGCCCTCAATACCTCATCCACCCGTGTCTTAAACACCTCCAGGGAAGGTGACTCAACCACCTCCCTGGGCAACCTATTCCAATGCCCAATGACCCTCTGCATGAAAAACCTCCTCCTAATCTCCAGCCTAAATCTACCCTGGCAGAGCTTGAGGCCATTCCCTCTTGTCCTGTCCCCTGTCACTTGGGAGAAGAGCCCAGCTCCCTCCTCTCTACAACCACCTTTCAGGTACTTGTAGAGAGTAATGAGGTCTCCTCTCAGCCTCCTCTTCTCCAGGCTAAACACCCCCAGCTCTCTCAGCCGCTCCTCATAGGGTCTGTTCTCCAGCCCCTTCACCATCCTCGTTGCTCTTATCTGGACTTGCTCCAGAGCAAGAGCATATGAAATATATATTATTTCCCGTGCTTAGGTCTCTCTAGAGCCATTGTTGATTCAGTGATAGGTATTGAACTTCTTGTCCAGTAGATGTCATTGGGAAAGGTGAGGGATAAGTCTCTTCTCCCAAGGGACAGGGGACAGGACGAGAGGGAATGGCCTCAAGCTCCACCAGGGGAGGTTCAGGCTGAACATTAGGAAAAAATTTTTCACGGAAAGGGTCATTGGGCATTGGAACAGGCTTCGCAGGGAGGGGGTTGATTCACCTTCCCTGGAGGTGTTTAAGGGATGGGTAGATGATGTGCTGAGGGACATGGTTTAGTGTTTGATAGGAACGGTTGGACTCAATGATCCAGTGGGTCTCTTCCAACCTGGTGATTCTATGATTCTGTGATTCCTGTGGGCAGCAGTGACAAGCTGCCTCTCTTTTGGAAGCTGTGACTTGATGAAGCTGCCACACCAGCAGTTAGACACGCAGGGAATCGTCACCTTAAATTGGCTCTCTGCTGGCTGTAGGATGCAAAAATTTTATTGTTGTGGGACTAAAGGTGTTTACAGCTCATCAGGGAGCAGTAAACAGAAGTATTATTTCGTTTTCTACCAGTTCTCCCAAAACTGTGCTGCTTCTGAAATTTCATAGAATCATAGAACAACCAGGTTGGAAGGGACCCATCGGATCATCGAGTCCAACCATTCCTATCAAACACTAAACCATGTCCCTCAGCACCTCATCCACCTGTGCTTTAAACCCCTCCAGGGAAGGTGAATCAACCCCTTCCCTGGGCAGCCTATTCCAATGCCCAATGACCAATTTAAATCATGAGGTTCATAAGCAGAGTTTCCAAACTTGTCTTAGAAGAATTATTAGCATTAAGCTATAAAACCAAGTACATACACCAGATATTCTTAAAGAATAAAGCATCTGTAATGGAAGTAATTTGATAGGAGCGGTTGGACTCGATGACCTGGTGGGTCTCTTCCAACCTGGTGATTCTATGAGTTTATAAAATCATATATGCACAATTTCTTTAAGTGTATGTGTCTTAAATCTGCATAGCAATACTGCTAATAAGGGCCGGATACAAAATGTCTTGGGTTTTTTTTTTGCCCTGAAAAAGTTCTGAGAGTAACATGAAATAGCTGAGTTCCCCTGAATATCTTAAATTAAAAATACAAGGACTCTAATGTCAGACAGACAATAAAAAATTGCAGTAAAAATTTCCTTAAAATCGCATTTGAAGCTCTGCTTTAAGCTGATGGTGGATCTACACCTGGTTAAAAAGGGAACATGACAAACGTAAGAGTGTTGTACTGCTTTTTCCAGGTCCTGAGTCACACCTGTTCCTGACCCTGATTACCTGGAACTATTTCCCAAGATTTGGAAAAGCACTGACTAATCAAAATAACACGTTTTTAAAAGGAAATATTCTAGATCCAATTTTTGTAATTACAGATCCAGGCTCAGACTCTGGCTTGAGCAAGAGACCAATATTCAATGGTCCATGTCGGTCGCTGGGATGCAGGAAACACAAATTTAAGACCAAGACAGCCAAACAGGTTTCTCGGCCCAGGTCTAGTCGTTGCTTCTGTGTTTCTGTGAAAAATTGATATTTCAAGAAGGGAATAGATTCGTACCTTTTATGCCACTGTATTACAGACACTGTTTATAAATAGTGATGACAATGACAGAGAGAACAGTTTTCATCTTCCTGTCGTTTAGGACTTTGTTAACAGCATTCGGATTTCAGGCTGGTCATTATCTCAGTGGTTCGGTCTTGAGAGGCGGCGATTATGAATAGGAGCAGGGATAGAATTGCAACTCTCCTGCTGAGAAGGAAATCTCTTCCTGCCTGAAGCCCATGACAAAACTCTCCTCGACTTCAAAGGAGGAGGATTTCAAGCGCAGCAACCTGAATGCCTCTAAAATCCGCTACTGGGCAGTTTGGAAAGGTCAAGGGTTTTTTTAAAAAAGATTAGTAAGGAGGGGGAAAAGAATGGGAGCGATTCATGACTGGCAAAATGAAAAGAGAAGAGGAAGGTGACAACTAAGTTCACAGTTCATTGCTGAATCTGTGTTTATTAAGGAAGGAGACTTTTGTGAAAGTTAATGTAGGCGTTCAACTGGCTTAGATATTGCTGCTTAAAATGCGAACAGCATTAATTCCCCTTTGGTTTGATGTTATGGAAATAAACGTCTACAGTTTGGTTGTCGCAAATGGTATCTGTAGCACTTATTTTGGCTGTTTGCTTAACCACATATTGTGCAGAAAGAAGCCAAAATTTCCCAGCAGTAGCATCTTGCTAGAAGTTTTTTAACTTAAATGGTTTGGTGTTTAACGTTTCAGTTTAGTGTGACGTGGTTGAGTGTTTGATAGGAATGGTTGGACTCAATGGTCCGATGAGTCTCTTCCAACCTGGTTGTTCTATGATTCTGTGATTCTATGAAATATCTCATAACTTACAATCTCCATGTGTTGCTTATCAGTGTTACTAAAAAAAAAATTAGCCTTCTGCAAAAAAAGTATCTAAAATCCACGTTGAAATTAAAATATCTTAAAACCTTTGGCAAAAGGAGAGACTAAATGAGAAATGGAAGTTTAGAGATTTTCATATGAATTTAGTGCTTGCAAAGTATATATGGAAGGAGTTTCATTTATTGCACTGATATTTAAATTGAGCCTCTAAACTCCAATATCATCTCATACCCTGGCTTCAGTGTTCAAGAAAATAGAAAAATACTCCACCCCTTTGTCAGTTTCTTTTTCTTTTGGAGCAAACCCAAACCTCATCAGATTTATGAAGTTTGGGAAGTTTGAAAGGTTGTTTAAGGGCACAGAACTTCCTTCATAGAATCATAGAATCACCAGGTTGGAAGAGACCCACCGCATCATCGAGTCCAATCATTCCTATTAAATACTAAATCATGTCCCTCAGCACCTTATCCAACCGTACCTTAAACTCTTCCAGGGAAGGTGACTCAACCCCCTCCCTGGGCAGCCTCTGCCAGTGCCCAATCACCCTTTCTGTGAAGAATTTTTTCCTTATGTTAAGCCTGAATCTCCCCTGGTGGAGCTTGAGGCCATTCTCTCTTGTCCTGTCCCCTGTCCCTTGCGAGAAGAGCCCAACTCCTTCCTCTCTATAAACTCCTTTCAGGTAGTTGTAGAGAACAATGAAATCATAAATCCAGAAATGAGCTCATTATATTAATATCTGCCTTGCAAGCCTCTAGGAAGCATACAAGCAGTGTAAGGCATCTCTTCATGGATGATAAGGGGCCTGGCCCCTTGGTTTAGAGATTGGTGGGAATGGTTGGACTCAATGATCCGGTGGGTCTCTCCCAACCTGGTGATTCTATAATTCTAAGTGAGAGGTATCAGGAAGGCTCTTAGGAGGGGAAGAAAGTCTACCATGGGAGCAGAGCTCAATGGCTCTGAAGCAGCTTGTGATGCTCAGGTGCAGACTTGGATGGAGAGTGAGCTTCAAAGTGCTGAGGAAACTGTTCATTACTCCTTCCAGGGGTCAATGAATTAGATCTCAGGAGAGAGATGTCGGTTAAAATGGATAAACAGAAGCACTCTGCTGCTCATCCTAACTTCTCTAGCTTATATTTTGCCAGCCTGCTTAGACATCAGAGTTGAGTAACAGTTGCAAAGCAACAGGTGTGTTGAGGCTGCTCTTTTGCTCTTATCTTCAGTGTCAAACCAAGAAGAAACAAATCCTAAAAGCAAACCTCAAGGTGGTGCAAGAGCAGATTTGCACCACTTTTTCCTCTTTCCTTCCCTTTCTGTTTATTTCTGTTATTTTTCATGTTTTTGTTTGTAAATAACAAAATGTCTGATAGGGATGGTTGGACTCGATGATCCGATGGGTCTCTTCCAACTTGGTTTTTCTATGATTCTAAATTACTTTGGCATAGAGAGGAATAATTGAAACATGGTCTGGAATAGCCACACAGCTTTTACTGCACTAGACTCTAAAGTTCACCAGCAGGGAATCCATTTCCTTGTGGTCTGGGACTCAAAGGTTACTTACGGATTTTGATCACAGAATCATAGAATCACCAGGTGGTAAGAGACCCACCAGATCACCGAGTCCAACCATTCCCTCCAGTCTCTTAACCATGTCCCTCAGTACCTCATCCACCTGCACCTTAAACACCTCCAGGGAAGGTGAGTTGATGTTTGGCAATAAAATACATTGAGCCTTATGAGGACCCGTAGCAACTGAGGTCCATACGTAGGTGAAGATGTTCCTCCAAGAAGTTCATTTGTGATGCTGGTGTGAGGTTTTAGTTTAATCTGTCTATGACTTGGACCTGATTTGAGAAAGAACCTTGATTTTAGCAAGTGCTTCATTTTGTTGTGACAAAGAGTAGCACACTTCAGGTTCCAACATGCTGTCTTGAGAACTCTGTACTGGCATGGTTTAAGAAGCAATGAAGAGAAGTTTGGAAATGTTTATGTAGTGAAAGAAGATGGAGGATTTAAAATAAATGTGTGAACTGGAACAAAATTGGTCATCAGTGTTACGCAGTTGTATCACAGAAAAAAAATTCACAGGTGTCTATTTATATTTTATTTATTATTTTTGTTTTTATTCTACTATATTTTATGTTGCTGTGTTTTTCTTGTGTTGTTTTCATTTTTGGAACCACACACCCCAAAAGTGTTGGAAGGTCCCCAAGATGGGCTGGTGGAACCAGTTCTGGGTGGGATAAGAAAGGACAATTGGCTCAACTCCCCTCTTGAAGGTGACAGACAGAGCTGGAAGGCAGCGAGGTGCTGGGGCTCCTCCAGGAATTTGATTTTCTACCCACGCAGCTGGGCAGGAGACCCAGAAGGTTGGGGTTGGTTCGTTCCCTTTGTGGGTTTTTTGGCTTTATGGTGGTTCTCTCTCAACCTGGTGAGGAATCGCACCAGGAGCTGTTGGACTGAGCTCACTCGCATCATGACCAACATCTTTGGGGACGCCGGATTTATCTTGGCAGGTAGTTTTCTGTTTTATTTTATGGTGCCATAGCAATCGTTGAGCCTTAAATCCTTGGATTCAAGGAGCAAAGGGCTCTGCTCAGGGGGTTCTCAATGTGACTGGGCTGGACCAGACAATCCTTGAGCCCGCAGCGTTGGTTCCCTACAGCCAACCTTGCGCCATCCTGCTCTTGGGACAGCAACAGTTTGATAGGAATGGTTGGACTCGATGATCCAGTGGGTCTCTTCCAACCTGGTGATTCTATGATTCTCTTGCTTCACCACCAAGTGTTAGTGCCTATTCTAAATAATAAGGAAACCCAAACATCCTGACCATGTTGTGTTTCCCAAGATATGGAGCATCACGTGGAAATCATAAAAAATAAAACACCGATTATGAAAGGACTGATGTCAGAAAAAACTCATCTTCCCATTCCCACAGCTGCAGCAAAGACTGATTTGCATCAAATACATGCTGAAAATAGGTGAGAAAAGACTGTTTTGTGCCCTGTGCAACACAGAACGGTGAAAAGAAAATGGCAAAAAAATTGTATGCTGCTTCTGGTAATTTTTAGTCTCAGAGGTAAACTGATAGTAAGTAAGTAAATACTTAGCAGTCCAAACATAATATTTTTATTACTTTATTTTTCTAAGCATTAAAAGGTATTTTCATAGAATCATGGAATCACTAGGTTGGAAGAGACCCACCGGATCATGGAGTCCAACAAAAAAAGTATTTTTCTTTAAAAACTATAATTACTCTGCCATATGAAAACATGAAATTCCAGGAATTTATATTTGGGGTTTATTAATTTTGAAGGCAAGACTTAAGTTGTCCGTGGAGTTACCTGAATTTTGAATCACATGAACCTGTGCTTCCAGGGTACTAAGTAAGGTTATTCTGTTGGAAACACATTGAAAAGGGAATTCAATGTTTTCCACTTCTGTTTCCTTGAACGTTTAACCTGAACTGAACACTTATATATTATAAAATGCATGTAATTGTTTTCAATTAGATTAGTATTAGTCTCAAAAGGATAACATCTGAAAGGATGAGCATCTCTATAAAGAGTGATAATATGAACTATATCTTTACATTAAGTAAATCAAGGCTTGATTTCAGTTTAGAAACTGAACAAGATTCAGTTTAGAAACTGAACAAGATTTTGAACAGAGATTATTGATAATAAGTCATTGAATAAGCAAAAATTTATAATCCTGTCAATGAGGTGCTGAGGGACATGGTTTAGTGATTGATCAGAATGGTTGGACTTGATGATCCAGTGGGTCTCTTCCAACCTGGTGATTCTATGATTCTATAATAAATGACTTTGAAGGCCCTGATCAGGGTCAGCTCCAGGCTGTATATCCTGGCAGTGAAGCAGATACGGAGCTAAAACTGAGCTAGAGCAGATGAAGCAGCTTAAATGAAAGGACTAAAGGGGAAAAAATAGACCATGAAAAGGGTAATGTAAGCTTTAATAACTCATTAATATTTTATTAAAATTATTCACTTTATATTGTTAGTTCATCTTTTTGCAGTCACTGGCCAAATGTAATTAAAATCATAGAATCACCAGGTTGGAAGAGACCCACTGGATTGTCGAGTCCAAATGTAATAAATAAAATCAATTTAATATTTATGTTAACTATCAGTGTTTATTCGAACATCAAATTACCTTGTAATTAATTAGATAATTAAACAGTAAATGCAGGTTGTTCACATCTGGAATAATTGCAAGGAATTCAAAGGATCTGCTACCAACAATTTCAGAGACTGTGTTTAGCCATGGGTTTCATTAGTAAATACACCTGGAAGTGTGATCTGTGTCTTCATAAACAACATTTTAAGTCCTGTCTTTGATTTTTATTCTTCCGATCAAAGCTTAATGACAAACTCTTGCGTTGTTCATCCTTAAATGTAAAGGGGGCTGGGGGGAGAGGGCCTTTGTAGTATCCAAGTATAGTAATTGCTTGAAAATTCAGGGCTTTTTTTTGTGTTTTGCAGACAAGTCCCTAATTCCCAGGCAGCTCTACATGCCATGGCATCAATGGTTATTAGATGGTCACATCAGATATATCATAGAATCACCAGGTTGGAAGAGACCCGTCAGATCATCGAGCCCAACCATTCCCATCAAACACTAACCCATGTCCCTCAGCACCTTGTCCAACTGCACCTTAAACACCTCCAGGGAAGGTGAATCAACCACCTCCCTGGGCAGCTTATTCCAATTCCAAATGACCCTTTCTGTGAAAAACTTCATCCTAACCTCTAGCCTGAACCTCCCCTGGTGGAGCTTGAGGCCATTCCCTCTTGTCCTGTCCCCTGTCCCTTGGGAGAAGAACCCAGCTCCCTCATCTCCACAACCTCCTTTCAGGTAGTGGTAGAGAGCAATGAGGTCTCCCCTCAGCCTTGACACTATCAACAGGGATTCTGCTGAACCTCTTCTGAGTGGCCTTCATCCAGATTCCCTGAACTGAGCTCAAATTTGAGAGAGTGAGAATAAATGAGCTTTTATATATAAATAAGCAAGTAAGTGTTTTATAAACATTTATGAAATTTAAGGCGCTCTCTACAACTACCTGGAGGGAGGTTGTGGAGAGGAGGGAGCTGGGCTTTTCTCCCAAGTGATAGGGAACAGGACAAGAGGGAATGGCCTCAAGATCCACCAGGGGAGGTTCAGGTTCTGCATAAGGAAAAAAAAAATACACAGAAAGGGTGATTTGGCACTGGCAGAAGCTGCCCAGGGAGCTGGTTGACTCGCCTTCCCTGAAGGTGTTAAAGGTGCGGGTGGATAAAGTCCTGAGGGACATGGTTTAGTGTTTGATAGGAATTGTTGGACTCGATGATCCTGTGGGTCTCTTCCAACCTGGTGATTCTATGATTCTATTTCAGGAAAGGTAAAAAAGAAGCTCTATTATACCTGGATGACAAAAGAGAAAGACTTCCTAGAATATAAAAGATGCTGCTGAAGGAGAGCTGCCAGATCTATCACCTTGTTGAGGTGATGACCAAGTGAGTTGTATTTTGACATAGAGATACAAGTGTTAAATATTTGACTATTAGCACGTGCTTGCATTCAATTATTTGTATAATTGCTCAAACTGCATGGAAGCAATTTTTTTTTCATAGTGATGGAATGGGGGTTTGTTGTGTGTTTTACTGAATGTTTTTTCTAGATATCTTGGGGAGATTTGTAGAATGACAAAAGTATTTTCCAGGTCAGAGTTGTATATTTGAAAATGTGTTGAAACAACAGGAGTGTATCTCTCTGTTTTACTGCATGGAAGATTCCTGAAGTATTTTTGAACTATGTTTTATATGATTATACATAAAATAACTCAGTTCATTAAATTAAAGTTGTTTACAATTACCAATGATGCATAAAATTAATTCTTTTACAACTGGCAAAAAAAATCTAGTAGAAGCTATGACACACAGTGTGCGGTTAAATAAATCTCCCACTACCATTTTTTTATTCACAGGCAGGTGTTGGGGTGGTGTCACTGTTAATATACAATGTCGCTGATGTTTTTCTGCCATATGTGATATTTTTTCCTCCAAGATCATTTTATTCTGTTAAATAGGAATTCCCTGAAAAAAAATGAATTGCCGTTAAGAAGAGGGCTCAGTTGGTCAAGTACAAAATAACTCCTTGTCAGACCTCTGAGGCTGCAGTTATGAGATGAAGACGCACTTTACTTGATGTGTGTTGAATTCTGTGATCAGTCCTTTTTATACCTGCTTTTTTTTTTTTTTTTTATGAGAGCGTGATCAGTGACAAGTGTCATTACCCGCATTTCAACGTGGAAGCAGATGGAATTCAGAGAAAGTTTTCCGAATGGAATCTCCTTTCCACTTTGATGCAGAAAATGCATTTACTCATTGAATCATAGAATCACCAGGTTGGAAGAGACCCACCGGATCATCCAGTCCAACCATTCCTGTCATCTCGAAAAGGTAACGGGGAATCTCAGAGAAACGTGTTTCTTTGTAATTTTTCAGTTTTAAACCTAATGATATTTAAGAGTACATATTAAATCATTTGTGGTTTGGGGTTTGTTTGTTTTTTCATTTTGGGGTTTGGGGCTTTTGGGGGGTTGGTTGGTGTTGAGGGTTTTCTTACCTTGTTTCTTTTGTTTGTTTTTGGTTGGTTGGTTTCCCAATAGACTTATATAATCCTAGCACCAGTAAATCTAGGGATTTACTGCCCAAGGAGGTGGTTGAATCACCTTCCCTGGAGGTGTTTAAGGCACAGGTGGACGAGGTCCTGAGGGACATGATTTAATGTTTGATAGGAATGGTTGGACTCGATCCGGTGGGTCTCTTCCAACCTGGAGATTCTATGATTCTATTTTTCTTCTTGTTTCACTTCCAATGGTGCATCTGCTTACTGATAAAATAAAAGAAATTCAGAATACTTGCTTATATTCTTGCTTATATTCTGTATTCACATCCCTTAAAAAAAATCAGCATAATGAGCTCTTGAGTGCAGTAGTCCGAAGTGGATCTTTTTTAAAGCATTGTGAAGAGACTTTTTTATCATTCATTCACTTTTAAAGTAAGGAGAAGTGGTTTAATATGTTAGGAGATTAATTACAAGAGTATAAATTCACTGTTTTCTATGCGGCTGTTCTTTTTATGGCTCAAATGTTTAGCCTTTGTATTACATTTGGGTGCTTTCAGAGACAATACAAATGCAGCTTTTTGACCTCTTTGCAATAATTGCTCTCAGATTTTCATCTATTGGATCACGTTTGTAGGATACATAGATTTCACTGCCAGGTTTAGGTGAGCTTCATATAGAATCATACAATCCCCAGGTTGGAAGAGACCCACTGGATCATTGAGTCCAACCACTCCCACCAGTCTCTAAACCATGTCCCTCAACACCTCATCCACCCATCCATTAAACACCTCCAGGGAAGGTGAATCAACCACCTCCCTGGGCAGCCTCTGCCACTGTCCAATGATCCTTTCTGGGAAAAACTTCCTCCTAATGTCCAGCCTAAATCTCCCCTGGGGGAGCTTGAGGCCATTCCCTCTTGTCCTGTCCCCTGTCACTTGGGAGAAGAGGCCAGCTGCCTCCTCTCCACAACCTCCTTTCAGGAAGTTGAAGAGAGCGATGAGGTCTCCCCTCAGCCTCCTCTTCTCCAGGATAAACACCCCCAGCTCTCTCAGCTGTTCCTCACAAGGCCTGTTCTCCAGTCCCTTCACCAGCTTCATTCCTCTTCTCTGGATTCGCTCCAGAGCCTCAACATTCTTCTTGTGCTGAGGGGCCCACAACTGAACACAGGATTTGAGGAGCGTTCTTACCAGTGCCGAGTCCAGAGGGCGAATAACCTCCCTGGCCCTGCTGGTCACACTGTTTCTGACCCAAGTCAAGATGCCATTGGCCTTCTTGGCCACCTGGGCCACTACTGGATCATGTTCAGTCACTGTCGACCAACCCCCCCAGGTCCCTCTCCTCCAGGCAGTTTCCAGTCAGACTTCTCCCAGTCTGTAGCTGCTCAGGGTTGTTGTGCCCCAAGTGCAGGACTCAGCATATGGCCTTTTTAAACCTTATGACATTGGTCTCTGCCCAGTGGTCCAGTCTGTTCAGATCCCTTTGTAGAGCCTCCCTACCCTCCAGCAGATCAACACTTCCACACAGCAAGAAAAAAGAAAGTTATACCTGTATTCCTGTCAGAAACTGAATTATGTAACTGTTTAAATGCTTGGCTTCTCGGTTAGATTTTGAGAAGATGGATTATTTTGCCTGCTTCCGACATGGCACAGGTTTGGGAAAATCCGGTCCAAGAGCTGTTGCTGTCCGATGAGCTTCTCCCTCCATCCATTTATTTGTTATATAGCAAAAGCTTGTCTTTACCAAATGGGACTGACACTTTTATCTGTATTTTCAGTTTCTGAACAGCATTGATGATTGGACTAAAACCCAGTAGAGACAGATTAATGTGGAACAGATGGATGTGGAGCTCAGAAGCTTTGCCAAGGCAGGTTCCATAGCTGTCTCTTTCTGCAATTTATCTGTCTCGGTGCCACCCCTTCCTCACTCATCCCACCCACTTTCATATTTTAGTGGATTTGTTACTCATATCCAAACTGAGTGTTCTGGAGTGTGTTTCGATTTGGCAGCTTTTCTTTAAAACTTTATTCTTCTGGATGAGTTTCCAGTCCCTGCGGAAGTACACGGTCAAACCGTGCTGTCAGCTCTCTAAATTGAGGTGTGTGAAAGAATAAAGAAGGTGGGGCTTTATGACAGGCCTTACTAGATGAAAGTCATTAATTTTAGACACTATTTACAGTGGAATTGTGTCTGGAATTTACAGAGGTTTCCCATGCCTCCAGAGTTTTTGGATGTGCAGCAAAGATGCTCATTCTTAAAGGGAGGGCACTTTCTTTGAATCATAGAGTCGTAGAACAACTAGAAAAAACATTCAGTAAAACACACAACAACCCCCATTCCATCAAGATGAAAAATAATTACTTCCATGCAGTTTGTGCAATTACACAAATAATTGAATGAAAGCAAGTGCTAATAGTCAAATATTTAACACTTGTATCTCTATGTCAAAATACAACTCACTTGGTCATCACCTCAACAAGATGATGGATCTGGCAGCTCTCCTCCAGCAACATCTTTTATTTTCTAGCAAGTCTTTCTCCTTTGTCATCCAGGTAGAATAGAGCTTCTTTTTTACCTTTCCTGAAATAGAATCATAGAATCACCAGGTTGGAAGAGACCCACAGGATCATCGAGTCCAACCATTCCTATCAAACACTAAACCACGTCCCTCAGCACCTCATCCACCTGTGCCTTAAATACCGCCTTTGCTTGATAAATTTACAATGTTTTGTTGATACCAGCCCCGCAGAACAGAGTTCCAAGAAAAACATGAAATAAAAATAGCAACAAAGCTCCCCAAATTATTTGCAGGATGCTAAGTGAATAGATTTAATTCATAGAGGGTATGGTAGTTGAGTATGGAAGGAAGTCTTGAATGTAATAGGTATAAAGTTTCTTCTTTACATGTGTGTTTCTCTTTCTGCCCAGGGAGGTGGTTGCTTCACCTTCCCTGGAGGTGTTTAAGGCACAGGTGGACAAGGTGCTGAGGGGCATGGTTTAGTGTTTGATAGGAATGGTTGGACTCAATGATCCGATGGGTCTCTTCCAACCTCATGATTCTATGATTCTATGACTCAATGATCCAGTGGGTCTCTTCCAACCTGGTGATTCTACAATTCTAATTAAATATAATTTAATTTAGGTTCTCAACTAAAATGATAAAATGTGACATGTTCCTGTTGCCAGATTTTGGCAGAAATTAGCCAGACATGGACTGCCATGGAATTTTCTTACATAGAGCATCATGGATATGGAGATCCTTTATTGAAGTCAGATAAACAGCCACTTGACAGTTTAGAAAGCAATCAAGTAAAGATTTAATGAATAGAGATACTACTAGTATATGAATATTATTCACTCCCTTGACACACTAGTTTTTAAAGCTTTTTTTTTCCCCTGAATCTTGAATAAAGAGAATTATGTTTTCTGCAGGTATTAATCCTGGAAGTACATATGTATTCTATGTAACTATATATATTCTAAAAAAATATCATGTCTCCATGTAGGAGTTAATGAAATTACAGCTTTCCATACTTACATTATCTTCAATTTTTATTTTTTAAATAACTTAATAATGTGCTCTCCATTTCCAGTGTCCAAACATATTTTCTGTTGTGATATATGATGACAGGTAACAGGAGAATTTGTTAAACTTTTATCAGCTCTAGTTCCTCCGATAAATTGTTTTGATTAGTGTAGGTTTTCCCTAGTGTTTGTTTCTCTAGGTGCAGTTGCAAACAATCCTGAAGAGTAAATATGTGGCATGCTTCACTGAGCAAGGGAAAGGTTGGTAATTAAACACTGCAGATTCTGTCATTTTCTTTGGGTTGGAAGTTCAACATGCGTGGTCTCATCTTGAAGGTATTTTTACTGGCTCTGAAGAGATCAGAAGTCAGATGAATGAAGACGCAAAGAGATTTGAAATCAACAGAGACCTCAGAGTTAGCAGAATTAATGTTTTATGTCTATTTATATCTTGCATTTGAATTACTTAGGGTAATCAAAAACCCCATTTTTTAAAAAAAATGCAATATTGAGATTTTAGTTTGAGCATTTCTTTGATAGGCTGTTTCTCACCCACCGAATTAAGACTATTACGAGAGTCTCAGCCTTATTTGGGGGAACATCAGAAGTTGAGTCACCTTCCCTGGAGGTGTTTAAGGCACAGGTGGACGAGGCACTGAGGGACATGGTTTAGTGTTTGATGGGAATGGTTGGACTTGATGATCCAGTGGGTCTCTTCCAACCTGGTGATTCTATGATTCTATGGTTTAGTGGCAGATAGAAATGGTTGGACACGATGATCTTTTCCAACATGGTGATTCTGTGATTCTTTTCTGTTTTACTCTTTGGTCTGATTTCTTCCTTAACTGTGAGGTAATTCATGGAATCATAGGATCGCCAGGTTGGAAGAGACCTTATCAGGACCTCATCTACCCGTGCCTTAAACACCTCCAGGGAAGGTGAATCGACCACCTCCCTGGGCAGCCTCTGCCACTACCCAATGACCTTTTGTGTGAAAAACTTCCTCCTAATCCCTAGACTAAATCTCCCCTGGTGGAGCTTGAGGCCATTCCCTCTTCTCCTGTCCCCTGTCCCTTGGGAGAAGAGCCCAGCTCCCTCCTCTCCACAACCTCCTTTCAGGTAGTTGCAGAGAGCAATGAGGTCTCCTCTCAGCCTCCTCTTCTCCAGGATAAACACCCCCAGCTCTTTTAGACGTTCCTCATAAGGCCTGCTCTCCAGTCCCTTCACCAGCCTCGTGGCTCTTCTCTGGACTTGCTCCAGAGCCTCAACATCCTTGTTGTGGTGAGGGGCCCACAACTGAACACAGGATTCAAGGAGCAGTCTCACCAGTGCCAAGTCCAGAGGGAGAATAACCTCCCTGGACCTGCTGGTCACAACGTTTCTGCTCCAAGCCAAGATGCCATTGGCCTTCTTGGCCACCTGGGCCATTGCTGGATCATGTTCAGTCACTGTCAACCAACACCCCCAGGTCCTTCTCCTCCAGGTAGCTTTCTAGACAGACTTCTCCCAATCTGTAGCTGCTCAGGGTTGTTGTGCCCCAAGTGCAGGACCCGACATTTGGCTGTGTTAGACCTCATCCCACTGGTCTCAGCCCAGTTCAGATCCAACCTGTTCAGGTCCCTTTGCAGAGTCTCCCTACCCTCCAGCAGATTGTTTGCTTTAGGCTGATTAAAAGCATATAATGCTAAAATCTCTGTGTTCTTTTCAGAATTTCTCTTTGTGAAAAAGCTCTGGCTGAATACTTAGAACTTAGCACATAGTATTTCCTGACTTCTATTTTGTTTCTTCAGCAGACTTACTAGACATGTGGTCAAAGCAGGTGAACCTCCTTATTATCGTATTTCATTTTGTCTACAGAAAGGAAGCTTTTCCAGCTAGATATGTGAGGAGATAGTATCATAGAACTGCAACTTTGTTTTTGAGGGTTCACTTACTTGGCAAATAAAACTTCCTTGTGTAAAGAAAGTAGTAAAATTTTTGTCCCCCCAGCTAGGACAAGTGCAAGGTGCTCAGCAAAGAGAGGCTAAACCATCATGCTGAGAAATGTTACAATGCCTGTGCTGTCTTTTGTTGGAAATCTGTCTCTGTGCAATTTGCATTTATTTGGATTGAAGGTTTGCAGGAATTAGAGGTGGGAAAGGTCACTTTGATCATCAAATCTATTCCACTTCTGGTGCCGATTGATGAAATTTCAGGCATGCTATGCATAGCGATGATAAGCAAGACTGAAAGATCTATGGGGTCTGTTAAGCTGTTTCTGACTGAGCTGCTAACCATTGTATAAGGAATGCTTTTTCTAGTTATTTTTCTCTTTTCCTCCCTTGACAAATAATCTGCTGGGTTTTGTGACACTTTGGGATCAATTTGTATAAAAACACAGGCGCTTTGATGTATTTCAGAAGATTTATACTGTGTTATCTATGTGCCAGATGATACTCCTGGCCTCAGTGACTATCCAGCCACAACCATTAATCCTCTGAGCGCTGGAGTTATTGGTGTGTCTCAAGCAAAGCCTTTTTTTGATGGGATGTGACACGTAACAGAAGAACTGATACTTTCCAAACAGCTGAAGGACTTGTGAAGCTTGAA
The DNA here is from genome assembly GCA_033558105.1 of Coccyzus lansbergi. NCBI lineage: Eukaryota > Metazoa > Chordata > Aves > Cuculiformes > Coccyzidae > Coccyzus > Coccyzus lansbergi. The sequence goes on from JAUMJK010001159.1 coordinate 47,718, forward strand.
CACAATACACAATGACATAATCTTATGACTTCTTTATAGAATCATAGAATCACCAGGTTGGAAGAGACCCATCGGATCATCGAGTTCAACCATTACCATCAAACACTAAACCATGTCCCTCAGCACCTCATCTACCTGTGCCTTAAACACCTCCAGGAAAGGTGAATCAACCCCCTCCCTGGGCAGCCTATTCCAATGCCCAATGACCCTCTGTGTGAAAAACTTCCTCCTAATCTCCAGCCTAAATCTCCCCTGGCAGAGCTTGAGGCTATTCCCTCTTGTCCTGTCCCCAGTCACTTGGGAGAAGAGCCCAGCTCCTCCTCTCTACAACTTCCTTCCAGGTAGTTGTAGAGAGCAATGAGGTCTCCTCTCATCCTCCTCTTCTCTAGGCTAAACACCCCCAGCTCTCTCAGCTGCTCCTCATAGGGTCTGTTCTCCAGCCCCTTCACCAGCCTCGTTGCTCTTCTCTGGACTTGCTCCAGAACCTCAACATCCTTCTTGTGCTGAGGGGCCCACAACTGAACACCGTATTCAAGGAGCGGCCTCACCAGTGCTGAGTACAGAGGGAGAATAGCCTCCCTGGACCTGCTTATGTAACTAAATGTCATTGACCTGTTCCATCCACTCGTTGCTCTGCACCATCTTTAAGAAAAGCAATCAAACAAATCTGTTCTAGTTATCAGGCATAGAGCATACCAGCGTGTAGACAGCGATCTTCAAGCTCCATGGTCTTCGAAGAGGTGTGTAGCTACAAAAGGCACTTAGACCTGAATCAACAATTTGTGGAATAAGCATTACTCATAATTAATAATTTCAGGACTTCTCCGTTTTTGATCATGTTGTCATTGTATTTTAAATTATTCTGATGACTGATAATAATGTAATTCTCCCCAGTTTCTCCCATAAAAACCTCCTGGGTAGTCATCATGCAACAGGCATGGTTGTCATATAGTAGTCATATGGTCATATAGTCAGATACGGACATGGACAAGGGTTAGTGATTAGTAGGAATGGTTGGACTTGATGATCCAGTGGGTCTCTTCCAACCTGATGATTCTATGATTCTATGATAGTGTCAACATATCAGTCTGCATCACCAGCAAAATCAGAAGTTCTCTAATTTGTTCGAATGGGGCATATGTTTTATTATTATGGAAAAAATATGGGTTTTTTTCTAATTTTTTATTGTTCTTCAAACTTAAGAATGAAACGTTGATTATAAGTCGATCATTTAGTGCATCTTACTTGCTGAGGTGAATTGAAGCAATATGTGCTGAAAGCATTAAAATAAGACACAGTTGTATGATTCCTGCAAGGACTTAATGTTTTCCAGTTAGTTACTGAAGAAAATCTTATTGAGTATAGAAAATTTTAGCATGGTAGTCACCCCCTTGCTCAGCACTGGCACAGGCTGCCCAGCCCTCCAGCAGCAAAAGGGATCTAATGGGTTTCTCTTGGCCAAGGGTTTGTTCCCAAGAGAGTGTGATGCTCTTGGGGGCAGGTTATGGAGGCTTTATTAGATTGGTAGATCAGTTTCTCTGGCTGGAAAGCTGCCTGGAGGAGAAAGACCTAGGGGTGTTGGTTGACAGTGACTGAACTTGAGCCAGCAGTGTGCCCAGGTGGCCAAGAATGCCAATGGCATCTCGGCTTGGATCAGAAATGGTGTGACCAGCAGGACCAGGGAGGTTATTCTCCCTCTGGACTCAGCACTGGTGAGACTGCTCCTTGAATCCTGTGTTCAGTTGTGAGCCCCTCACCACAAGAAGGATGTTGAGGCTGTGGAGCGAGTCCAGAGAAGAGCTAGGAAGCTGCTGGAGGGGCTGGAGAACAAGAGGAGTGTCTGAGAGAGCAGGGGGTGTTTATCCTGGAGAAGAGGAGGCTGAGGGGAGACCTAGTTGCTCTCTACAACTACCTGAGAGAAGGTTGTGGAGAGGACGGAGCTGGGCTCTTCTCCCAAGTGACAGGGACAGGACAAGAGGGAATGGCCTCAAGCTCCACCAGGGAACATTCAGGCTGGACATTAGGAAAAAATTAATCATGGAAAGAGTCATTGGGCAGTGGCAGAGGCTGCCCAGGGAGGAGATTGATTCACCTTCCCTGGAGGTGTTTAAGTGATGGGTGGATGAGGTGCTGAGGGGCATGGTTTAGTGTTTGATAGTAATGGTGGGACTTGATGATCCAGTGGGTCTCTTCCAATCCGATTGTTCTATGATTCTATGATTCTATAATTAAAATAGTATAATTGACACAAATCTAATGCAAGTGGTTTCCTTATCCACTGGTATTTTTGGATGCAGGCGGCTCATCATCTTACCGAACTTTCAGACAATATTCCTGATCTTCAATTTCAAGAGAACACAGAGGGATCTGTAAATGCTGCCAATGAGATGCACAGCAGAGAAAGCGAGTATGCTCCATTCCTTGAAGAATGTTGATGCAGTGCTATGTTGAGTTATATGAAATTTCCTTTATGGCTCTGGTCCTCTTTGGGATGCAGATGAAATAGAAACTGTGAATGACATGAAATGATTCTTTTAAAAATGTAAATATACAAAAAAACCCCAACAAAACCAAACCCTTACAACTATTTTTTTTCCCAAATTTCAAACCATTTTGTGGCCCAAAACTGTATAATAAGTTAGCACTTGGATAAATTGTCTGGTTGCCCCTTGTATATGAGTTTGATTTGGTTTTCTTTCTAGATCATAGAATCACCAGGTTGGAAGAGACCCACCGGATCACTGAGTCCAACCATTCCCACCAGTCTCTAAACCATGTCCCTCAGCACCTCATCCACCCGCACCTTAAACACTTCCAGGGAAGGCTAGTTGATTGGTTCTTTTTTTGTTGTTGTTGTTTGTAAGAAATGTAGAGAGTTAAGTGTTTAGGAGCAATGAAAAAGGAAAAATGCAATGTACTAAAAGCCACAGAACTGATGAAGCCAATATCTGTGTGTTGAATTTCTCGCACTTCCTCTCTTCTTCCAACTTGGTTGTTCTATGATTCTATGATTCCTCTACCCTTCTGTCTCATCTTCCATTCTGCTTTCAGATCCTCTCCACTCTTACCCTTTACCACACACCCCTCCAGACTTTCCATGCCCCCATCAGCCGAACAGGGTTTTAACTTGTTTGGAGTCTCCGTATTTGCTAATTGGCTCGCCGGTCTGTGTGGTAACCGCGTAGCAGTTGGTCAGAAAGAACAGATCAGCAGCTTCTGAGACAATAACTTATTGTTCTGAGAACAGTGCTCAATGCATAAGCATTCACGTTGCATAAAATCAATCTTGCATGTAGTTCTAATGATTGATTGTCTCAGCAGGGAGGCCCCAGACTGAATGGGCAAATATATGCAGCTTGCATCTTAGAGGTAGTTTCTACAAGATACAGTTGTGTTTGAGGGCAAAAAAGACATAGGAAAGACTGTATTGTCTCTGTTTACTTTGTGTCTGTAAACATAAACTTCAAACTTCTTATTTGAGGCTTTAAGACAAGTGTGTCTTTATGTTCAAGTCAAATGGATATGTAAAACAAAACAGTGTCTGGTACCTCAGTAATTGGGAAGGGTTCCTCTGAGCTGAAGCGCATTGAAGAGGCAGTAGGAGAGAGAAAATGGAAGGAAAAAAAAACCCACTTTCATTCCAGGTTCGTAAGGAATGTTGCTGTAAAGAAAATCCTTTCTAAAGTTTAATGAGCTAAACTTTCTGTACTGTTAGTATAAAACATGCAAGTTCCTTGCATAAATTTATGCATATTCAAACTCTTTTTCTCATAAGGTTGGGTCTTGGATGTGGTTGATTCATCTTCCCTAGAGGTGTTTAAGGTGCGGTTGGATAAGATGCTGAGGGACATGATTTAGTATTTAATGGGAATGATTGGACTCGATGATCCGATGGGTCTCTTCCAACCTGGTGATTCTATGATTCTATGATCTCCTCATAATTTCTACCCAATAAATTCTCACAAGCAAGAGAAGACACATTAAATACTATTAGCCTGATATTTCTTGTAGAAGCTATAATTCAAATTGCAAGAGGGGTATTGGCTCTGGGGGGTAGAAGAGCATATGGGGTTTTATAATTGACTTCAATGCATATAGCAGTCCTTGTTTGAGCTTGTGGAGAAATGCTTCTTAGGGAATAGCTTATTAAAAATGGTTTAACAGAAGGATGCTTACCCTTTTTCCTCGACAACGTGTTATTGATTGTTGTCAGAAATATATTGCTGGGCTAAACCATTGGTCTTAATTTTGTTGCATTTAAATATAATATAGGGAACAAAATGAATCTGTGTTAAGAAAAGTGCTCTGAGGGACAAATTTGCTGGTTTGCAGATGACCTGAACACAAAATCAGAGATCTCTTCTTTGCTATAACATAACCTAAGCAGTGTTTTATAATGAGGAATATATTTAGCCTTTGCACTATTGCTTTGGGTTACTTTTTTTAATCGGAGATTTTTCTCATTAGAATGGCTTTGGTTTTGTTCTAGAAGCTTGAACTAAGGGTTATATTTGAAAAGGAAACAAGTAGTGAAACCTCCAAAGTCAACCTTAACTTCATATAACCTGGAAACATTTAGTGTCAGGTTGGACAGGGCTCAGCAAACTGATTGGGTTAAAGATGCTGAGGGTGGTTTCAGTTACACAGCAGCCTTGGCTGGATTTGGGAGTTCATGCAGAATTTACCCATGTGAAGAGCAAGAAGCATTTGGACAACACCCTCAGACACACAGGGTGAATATTTGGGTTATCCTGTGTGGACAGAGTTATTTGACTTAATGATCCTTGTGGGTCCCTTCCAACTCGGGACATTCTATGATTCTATATAAAAGCTCTCCAAAACATAGAAACATGATGGTATTTTATCAATGACAGGGGGTTGGACTGACTTTCCAGACCTTGGGCAGCTTCTAGCAGTGTCGTCCCATCCTTGGTGACAAGTGACACCACTGCAGACTGAGCCTCCTCTGAGTTTTGGTAGTACCTGTCTCACCAGCCCAGCAGCTCTCAGCTGCCTCCTTTGTGTACAGCAATGTTACTGAATACTAACAATCAACAGTGCCTAATTAGCTCCTTTTACTTTGAAGTTAGGTCCTTGTTAGCTTTGACTGACGTTCTTAATTGTGACTCTCTCAAGCTCTGTTTCTAAAAATGTTTGCATACATCAGTCATTTGATTTAAGTGACTTATTCTTACCATGTTTAAATAACTAATCTGTGTATTTGGATTATGGGGTTTGTTTTGTTCGTTAGACCCTGTGCCACGGTTGTCCCTGACATTGAATTGATCTGTGAAATTATGTTGGTTGCTGAAGGGTTTATTGATGCGAGCCTGTTAGCCAGGAAGTTTATTACCTTGTATACTCTCTGCAGGGAGCTGCTTTTTCATAAAATCATAGAATAACCAGGTTGGAAGAGACCCACTAGATCATCGAGTACAACCATAAGCAGGTGAGGGTCTCTTTGGGCTTCTCGTCACGCTACATGTTAATTAGCACATGCTGACTTGGAAACAGTTCAGCTGGACACTGTATAATGACAGGTATCTTTTACCTATAGGATCTTATCTTTTATTTTGAAGATACTTTAAATCATATATCCACACTTATTAGATGTTCAGATATTAATTTAGAAGAAAGTACTCATCTTGGGACATTCGTAATGCATTAATTTTGTATAAAATAATTGTATATCGCTGTATCATGCCTTGGATGGCTGAAATACTTCATGCTGTAGTGTAGTATCTATAGTAGAAGTGTAACTATCTGTTAGAGAAGAGAAAAATCTTGAAGAGGAGGCTGAGAGGAGACCTCATTGCTCTCTACCACTACTTGAAAGGAGATTGTAGAGAGGAGGGAGCTGGGCTCTTCTCTCAAGGGACAGGGGACAGGACAAGAGGGAATGGCCTCAAGCTCCACCAAGGGAGATTTAGGCTAGAGATTAGGAGGAAGTTTTTCACACAAAGGGTCATTGGGCGTTGGAACAGGCTGCCCAGGGAGGTGGTTGATTCCCCTTCCCTGGAGGTGTTTAAGGGACAGGTGGATGAGGTGCTGAGGGACATGGTTTAGAGATTGGTAGGAATGGTTGGACTTGATGATCTGGTGGGTCTCTTCCAACCTGGTGATTCTATGATTCTATTAATAACATATAGTGTCTTCTATTTGGATGAATGTTTAAGCTTTCCTCTGTAAACAGCATGCACTATGTTTAACCATCTAAAAGCATATAACAATATATTTCCAACTGTACAATTTTTCACAAGACATTCTTAATATTTAGTTTTATTAGTGGAATAAGAACTTGGAGAATATTTCAAACTTAAGTAATAAATTCTAGCAAGCAGGGCCTCTAGACCTGTAGACCATCATGGGCAATGTTATGTATGCTAACATAAGGAAATTATGGCTCTATAACTTTTGCCTGTAGCCACACAGAGGTCAGAAAAGAGCTGATTCTCCACACTTACCCAGCTGCTCATGTAGTAGCTGGTCCCACTGCTGGTTATACCAGAATTAGCCATCAGAGGTCATTACGTGAGCTACTAGAACAACTTGAAGTGTATGTATAGCCTTTAATTTAGAGCTGTAACCTCATGACAGGCTCCTTAATCCATTGCAAAATTGCCTATTGGGCTGCTCCCTTCTGTCTTACAATCACAGAATCACAGAACAACCTGGTTGGAAGAGACCCACTGGATCATTGAGTCCATACAAGCTGTGGTTGTTCAAATTGTTTAAATCTCTCAAATTATTCAAGTTACTTTTCTTTTTACTTTTTTTTTTGCAGCCTGGCAGGAGAGGGAAAGAGGTGAATGTTATACAACTCTGGAAAAGGAAGAAGAAGGATCAAATTGCCTGTGAGTGATGAAAAAGTTGTACCTTTGGCACTAGGTATTTGCCTTCCCACTGGCAGGGCTTCGGGCAACATATAGGCTTTTTCTCTGCCCTTTAATTAACATTTCTTTCCTAGGCTTTTCCTCTAGGCTTAGTAGCTGTCTGTTTCTTTTTTTTCCCTTTAATTTTGGTGTTGGAGCTGTTTGCAAAATATGTTAATGATTTGTCCAATCTTCATTTTTGGAAAGAGGCAATTATTGCTAACATTAAGTCAAATTACTAGAAGCTGGGCAGCAATCTTTTGCTTCCCTTGCTTTGTTGCAAAGGTTGCAATGAATACAATAACACTTAGTGCAGATTTTGCCATTTAAAAATAGGGAGCAAAGAGGTTGAATACTCAAAATTAAATAGATACACATTGTTTTTTCTTTTATAGACTTCCAATACTGACTTAAACCTACGGGAAGAATACAAGGGAATTAAAAAAAGTGTCATTTTACTCTGTGAGTAAACCAAATGTTTTCTTCTTAAGTATAATACTATCACTTATTTTTATTTCCTGTGCTAGCATTGCTGGTAAAAAATATTTTCACAGGACCATTATGACTGGGGACTTCATGTTATAAAGTGGTTTGTAGTAGTTGCAAAAATGAGGAGATAAGAATAGACCTGAGGATTACGTGAAATCTTGTCTTAAAAGTATCTGAGAGTAGACGCTGTTTCTGGTGTTTTGCCTTTGAATAAAAGCAGACTCCTAATTCAACACTCATTGCAATATGTGGCTTATTATCCTTTTCCAGGTGCTTCTACAAGCCTTAAGAGACTTCAGTTTTCCTAAAATAGTGACAGATGATATCCCAGTTTTCATGGGCCTGATCACTGACCTGTTTCCAATTTTGGATAGTCCAGAGGAACCTGCAATTTGAACAGATGGTTAAACAATCTATCCTGGAGCTTCACTTGCAGCCTAAAGAGAGCTTTATTCTCAAAGTAAGAGAATCCATTGCCATTAATTACTCCCCTCAAGAGTTTCGATCAAAATAATTTCAAATGGGTTATTTTAGACATGAAGGTTGTTTTGGAATATGTTTTTGTATTGATAAGGTGTCCTCAGTGTTTCAGTATTTCACAGGCATTTTGTTGTGGTGTTAGTGCACCTCAGGATGATTAATATTCATAGAATCATGGAATCACCAGGTTGGAAGAGACCCACTGGATCATCGAGTCCAAACATTCCTATCAAACACTAAACCATGTCCCTCAGCACCTCGTCCACCTGTCCCTTAAACACCTCCAGGGAAGGTGAATCAACCACCTCCCTGGGCAGCCTCTGACACTGCCCAATGACCCTTTCTGTGAAAATGTTTTTCCTTATGTTGAGCCTAAACCTCCCCTGGCAGAGCTTGAGGCCATTCCCTCTCATCCTGTGCCCTGTCACCTGGGAGAAGAGGCCATTTATTATTTATTATATTCCTATAAGGAAATGCATATCCTGTTCGTAAAAAAGCTGTCTACACTGACAAACTTCTTTGTTTATGTGTAGTACAAAGCATTTGCACTCAAGAGCCAATTAATTGTGATTATAATGAGGAAAGAAGTGTAAGGGAGCAAATACATATGAAAAAGAAGGTATGGACTTGAAATGTGAGCGACCACATGATTTGTGTGTTATGGTATTTCTGTATAACATAATGCACATCATACTTCGTACATATTAAAACTTCTATGTACATGTACATAGATGTACTTGGCACTGGTGAGACTGCACCTCAAATCCTATGTTCAGTTCTGGGCCCCTCACCACAAGAAGGATGTTGAGGCTCTGCAGCGAGTCCAGAGAAGAGCAACGAAGCTGGTGAAGGGTCTGGAGAACAGGCTTGATGAGGAATGACTGAGAGAGTTGGGGATGTTTAGGCTGGAGAAGAGGAGGCTGAGGGGAGACCTCATTGCTCTCTCCAACTCCCTGAAAGGAGGTTGTGGAGAGGAGGGAGCTGGGCTCTTCTCCCAAGTGACAGGGGACAGGACAAGAGAGAATGGCCTCAAGCTCCACCAGGGAAGATTTAGGCTAGACATCAGGAGGAAGTTTTTCACAGAAGGGATCATTGGGCATTGGAATAGGCTGCCCAGGGAGGTGGTTGATTCACCTTCCTTGGAGGTGTTTAAGGGACGGGTGGATGAGGTGCTGAGGGACATGGTTTAGTGTTTGATAGGAATGGTTGGACTCGATCCTGTGGGTCTCTTCCAACCTGGTGATTCTATGATTCTATGAAATCCATGCAGAGGGAGATAATTTCTGTGAATGATTATGTGTCTGCAGTTAAAGTACCACAGGAGAGGAAAGATGTTCACTCTGCATCCCTTCTGTGTGACAGGTTGCTCTGCTGGAGGAGTTACTGGCAGTGTATCACTGAGCTTGTTGTTGGAAATGCAAGGACTGGGAATAATAAGGTACCTGCTTACGTACACAGTAGTTTTTTTACCCTGCACTGTAAAGAAATTGCCATGGTTCTTGTAGAAATCAATCTGCATGTTGCCTTTGCCTTAGGCTGCAGTGTAATAACACACTGTTCCAGCTGTCCAGTCAGCCACAGGATGAGCAAAGGCAAAGTTCAAATGTTACAAGCAAATTCCACATTTTCCGCATTGTTTGCATTGCACAAAGGAAAATTAATTGTGGTGGGAAGTAATAAGCATTCTATTTTACACATAGACCAAGTAATACTGTTGTCAAAAATCCCTATTGTGCCACCAACACACAGCCTGTGCCTTAGGAGGAAGTTTTTCATGGAAAGGGTCATTGGGCATTGGAACAGGCTGCCCAGAGAGGTGGTCAATTCACCTTCCCTGGGGCTGTTTAAGGGACTGGTGGACAAGGTGCTGAGGGACATGGTTTAGTGTTTGATAGGAATGGTTGGACTCAATGATCTGGTGGGTCTCTTCCAACCTGGTGATTCTATGATTCTATGATTCTCTTCAGGTACTGAAAGTTCTGCTTGACATGCACATGAGTATGAAAAAAAACCCATGTTTATAATGGCCTGAACCCAAAAGTTCTGACAAGTTGTGAGCTGTTTGGTTTTATACACCATGCAACCCGAGAACTGAAAGATGGCAAGTGGCACACATGTTCTTGGTAGGACCTGTTCCCAACAGTTCTTCATCAGAAATGGGCAATGCCAGAGCTCAGAGAAAGTGTTGGAGGCTCAATTTTTGCGTTTTATCTGTGTTTTGATGCAATAAGTTGTGGGTACAGAGTCCTGGTTGTTGTGGAAAGACTAAGGGTAGACAAAGTACTAGCCTGATTGATGCTGATTCTGCTGCCTTGAAGAGCAAGTTATTTTCTCCCCAGACCTGTGAAACCTCCCGTATCTCACCCATATCGTTAAGACTAATGACATACTCTCCTGTAATCAAAACAGCAATAGATCGTTGTTACATAATATGCAGTCATTTTGCAGTATCAAATGTTCATTGAAAATATTTTTTATTTTCTTTTTTCTTCCGTTCTCATAATTTCTTCGGTTTTCATTATTGCTAAGTAATATTTTAGCGTCTGAGAAACACGTCGTGTCTTGCCTATTTTGTACAACACAAAGGCTTGAAGTAGCTTATGTGTATACAGTAAGGGTGATTGTGCCTCCTAGTGTATGAATTGATGTAATTCAAGACGTCAATCATGAGATTATTGAAAACGGTGTTTGGAAAGCCTCTCAGTAAAAGACCTAAGATCCCTTGAGTGAAATTCTCACATGACTCTGTTAAGGGAGGTGAGTGTTACAAAATTTAAATAAGTCAGTTTAAGAACTAGCAGTAGTACACGGACTTCTTATTCCCTTCTTATTAATTATCATAGAAGCATAGAATCACCAGGTTGGAAGAGACCCACTGGATCATTGAGTCCAACCATTCCTACCAATCTCTAAACCTAAACAAATTTTGTTGGCTGCCTGAAATGCTGCAATGCAATAAAATCCAAATCTAAAATCCGAATGGCATTTTAAGAAGGAGACTGTAGTTTAAGCCCGTTCTTTTAAGCTTTCTTGTCATTGGAACTTAAACCTCTCTAGTGACATGATTTCGGGTTATTCTCAAGGTGTTTGTCTGAGTCTAGACACACAGCCCACCGTTAGCCAATGAGCAGAATGTGGCTTTTCCAAGGGATATTTCTGAGCACCTAATTTTAAGTGCTTGCTCTGACTAATTTTCTGTTTATTTCCATTGACACTAAGAGAAACTTTGCCTCCCCTGCTTAAAATCAGTATGTGTCTGTAAAGTACATGAGTTTATAAGGACAGGCTTTCATATATCAAACCAGGACCTTTATTTTGGAGACCTACAAGGTTTCACAGATTTTATATTTCAACGGTAACAAGAAGAAATTCAGTCTGTTTATGGCCCTGCACAAAATAACCTGACTTCTCAGTACTTTTGAGAGGCTGCCCAGGCTGTTACAGGCTGCCCAGGGAGGGGGTTGATTCACCTTTCCTGGAGGGGCTTAAGGGACGGGTGGACGAGGTGCTGAGGGACATGGGTTAGTGTTTGATAGGAATGGTTGGACTCGATGATCCGGTGGGTCTCTTCCAACCTGGTTGTTCTATGATTCTATATGCAAAATATTTTTGAGAAATCTTTTTCCTCTTGCTCAGTGGTATTGTGTGAGGAATCTCATGCATTGTAAAATTTCAAATTAAATTCTCTTGTGTGCTGCAAGGTTTGTCATCACCATCTTCCCTCAACGTTTCATAACCATCTTTGGTTAAAATCCCTGGTCAGAATGAGGCAGAGCACACTGCTCATTGAAGATGAGAGACATGGTCACTGGGGTCAAGTGAAGATTTTACTGAATATGTGAGGCACAAACTTCATAGTTGTCCTTGTCATTATTTATAATTTTTCTTCAACATATAAAATCATTCTGGTTATGCATAATATTGGTTGTTTCCAGAAAGAGACAGAGGCCAATGTTGACAGAGCTTAGTTTTGTTACAGCAGTTTCTATTATTTGCAGTGTCGAATCATTTAACACGGGATCTTTTCTTCTCATTGAGTTGGACTAGGATTTCATGTTGTTTTTCACTTTGCACATATTCGAGCAGCAGCCATAGGAGAGGAGACTCTGTTGACAAAGCAGCCTATTGTAGAAGGTTCTCTCCAAGAGGATTGAAAAAGAACTTGAATTATGAAGATAATCATACAGATCTTTCATCAGGACTGTAGATTTTGTTCTGCTGACTTAGAGGTTGATGTGATAAACATCAGAATTATAGACAGAAGCCTTCTCAAGTATCGCGAATTTTGGTTGAAAATGTCGGTAAACCATTATACTCTTTCTGAAGTCTAGTGACTGAGAGTAGTCTCCCAGGTTGGCAAAGAAAGTGGCAGCGAGCCTTAGCCTTACAGTTTGGCAGCCCCAGAAAAGTGTATGTGAAATTAAATCCTGTAGGGTTTTTTTGCAACTCAATAGGTTTTTTATGACTCCATTGTGAAATCATGAATAAGGCTGACAAACCTTTACAGTCAAGTCAAGGAGACTGGTTTCCAGTAACGTTTTGGTTGAACAGGTTTTTACCTTTTTATTAGGTGCAACAATATTAGACATGTTAGCCCTTGATTTAAGAAGGTTCTCATCAATGTTTTTTCAGGGATGATATTTTTCAGTAGTATGAGACATAAAGAGAACGACAGAGTTGCTTTGTGATTTTTTTTTCTTTGGTATATGGAATAAAAAGGAAGTAAAAAGTCTAATGTGATGTCTCTACTTTCTGGCCTGTTGATACTGGGCTGTAATCCCTCAGAATCTGCATCTGATTTTGAAAATAATTTTTCATAGAATCATAGAACAACCAGGTTGGAAGAGACCCATCGGATCATCGAGTCCAACCATTCCAACCATTTTAGGTGCTTATGTAAATAATTAAAATATCGATTGCAAGAGATTTCTTTTAATGCGTTCAACTTATCTTGGCCTGGGGAGAACTGCTTCAATACCTGTATTAGGAAATTCTAGTAACTAAATCTTATCTGGTTTGGGGGCAGGTTCTCATTTCACCTCAATCATCTTCTAGCATTCTGTGATCAGCAAATAAAGTAGTCAGGGCTAGATATTCCAAAAGTAAATTAAAATTTGATGCATATTTTTCATTAAGTGATTCATCATCCTTCAGCTTTTGAGGTCTAAATTGTTGGATGTGAAATTTAGTGTTTGATAGGAACGGTTGGACTCGATGATCCGGTGGGTCTCTTCCAACCTGGTGATTCTATGATTCTATGATTCTCGTGTGCTATGAGCACACAGTCACCCTCCCTTCAAGTTGACTAGGTCTTTATTGTGAGTCCAGTCAGGGTCCACCTGGATCTTGGAATGATGCTTTGGAGCAGCTCAATGTACATAACGAACAACCACACAGCTCTGGTCGTTATAGGGATCGGGGCAGATCTTCAATATTTGACAAAGAAACCCTTTATTTTTTCCTGCTTGCTCAAATATTGGGAAGAAACAAAATGCTGACATAAAGATAATGTACGTTTAGGTATCAGGAACACATTATCACAAAAAGTAGAGAATAAAGAAAAAAGGAGGAGAGAAAAAAAAAAAAAAACAGAGACCAGTGCAATAAAAATAAATTGAGAAACTTGGCTAACAAGGTTGTCCAAGTCTATGTTATGTTACTGTTTTTTTTGTCATCAGGTGCTGGATCAGTCATATCCTAGAAGCCCCTAGGGGTTATGAACTTCTGACTGCAGTAGGTGGTGGTGGTAAACAAAACTTGTCAAGCTTGGCAAGCGTACGTCTGCTCCCTGGAGGTATTCCAAATCACACTGAAAAAAAAAAAAAAAAAAAGGCTGTGGGATCCAGGACCTGAAGGTAAACAAACAGATATTATTTGAGTCTGTTGAGTTTGCTGCTTCAAGAATTGAAGTTGGTTTGTTATTACGTGGGTTTGACAAAATCATAGGTGAAGGAGTGTAATTTACAGTAACAACCCCTGTGGTTCCTGTGGTTTGCAGTTATACCACTCATTTTCTTTATATCTGAAAAATGGATGTCAAAAGATATTTTGGTATTTTTCTCTATGCTTCACAGAATTTTGGTACTTTCTCCGCTTCTTCCAAGGCAACAACCTGACACGCTACAAAGGTGTGGTTGGAGTTCTAGTATTTATTATTATTTTTTACAGATTTTTTTGCTTGTCATTGCATGCGCATAGATTTAGTGGAATGAAATTGATGTGGATGAACACCAGGCAAAACTTTTTTTCGTTGCATGCATTTAACTCCTTAAACTGATCAGATACAAAAATAAGAAATAGAGTTGAGTGGGGGCTACTATCAAGCTTACAGACTTTGAGATCTTACAGGGCTGAGCCCTATCATGTGAGCAAACAGAGAAGGAGGGAACATTTTCTTCCTCTTCACTCCATGCAGACAAGTGATGCTTCTGAATCTCTGACAAGGCTAAATGAGGATCTGATTATGTCCAAATTTCATAGAATCATAGAACAATCAGGTTGGAAGAGACCCATTGGATCATCGAGTCCAACCATTCCTATTAAACACTAAATCATGTCCCTCAGCACCTCATCCACCCACACCTTAAACTCCTCCAGGGAAGGTGAATCAACCACCACCCTGGGTAGTCTATTCCAAAGCCAAATGACCCATTCTGTGAAAAACTTCCTCCTAATGTCTAGTTTTCTTCAGTGTCTTACATGGTGTCTAACCTCTTGTGCTCTCTGTCCCTGGGAAAATGAGATGCAGTGTAAGATGTGGGCTCAGGTGGTCATTTCCCCCATGGTATTTCTAAACAGGGAAAATTCTAAGCTGCTGTTAACAAGACTAAAGATTTGCTTCCTGAGTGACCAGCAGGTCCAGGGAGGTTATTCGCGCTCTGTACTCGGCACTGGTGAGACTGCTCCTCGAATCCTGTGTTCAGTTCTGGGCCCCTCAGCACAAGAAGGATGTTGAGGCTCTGGAGTGAGTCCAGAGAAGAGCAACAAAGCTGGTGAAGGGGTTGGACAACAAGAGGAATGGCTGAGAGAGCTGGGGGTGTTTATCCTGGAGAAGAAGAGGCTGAGGGGAGACCTCACTGCTCTCTACAACTACCTGAGGGAAGGTTGTGGAGAGGAGGGAGCTGGGCTCTTCTCCCAAGTGACAGGGGACAGGACAAGAGGGAATGGCCTCAAGCCATTTTTCACAGAAAGGGTCATTGATCACTGGCAGAGGCTGCCCAGGGAGGTGGTTGATTCACCTTCCCTGGAGGTGTTTAAGGTGCAGGTGGACGAGGTGCTGAGGGACATGGGTTAGTGTTTGATAGGAACGGTTGGACTCAGTGATCCGGTGGGTCTCTTCCAACTTGGTTATTCTATGATTCTCTGTGACAATTTGTTCCTGTCAGCCAACACTGTCCTTAATCTGTGTTTCAAATGTGTACACACTGCAATGCAACTGATGTGTTGTTTTGGGGTTTTGTTTTCTGGAACTCAACACCAATAAGTATTCCATGTTTGTACCACTTCTTCACAGTGGTCCCCTGTCATATCTCTCTGGGACACCAGTTTGTGGCAGCAAAAGTAACAGTGTACTTAGATTTTTGGTGGGATTTGGGGGAGAATGGATTGGTTTTTTTAACACGAGAAAGCTCTCCTAAATAAATTCACTTAAAATAAGCTGCAAAAATAAGAGGCAAACTGCCTTTCCCTTGGAATGTTAGGCAGCAAATTCAAGTAAATAAATAAGTAAACTGGAAAAACTTAGAAGTCATCAATGCCATCCCCTAACATACATTTCACACTTTTTCTGTATCAACACTTTTAACATGATATGAGTGATTGCCTCTTTTCCTTACAGGTAGATCTTGCCAGTTTGTACCTGAAGACTCGTGCCAAGAACATACCCAGAGTGTTCTTGCTGACAGCTGCCCAGGTTCCAGCTGACTGCTTTCTTCTGCTGATTAATGACTTGTTGGCATCAGGTGATTAGAGCAACACATTTCTTGAAAGATCTTTTCCAATGACAAATGGTCTGTGGTTTCATTGAACTTTAAAGATTCTTTCTCTCTCAGATATTTGTAGGGGGTTCTTTTACAGAGGCCAAGTCAACCACTCTGATGAGCATTGAGTCTAATCACTTAAGAAATTGTTGTCCAATGAGGAGACAAATTGCTAAGGGAAATCGTGCCTACGTGCATTGCTTTGGGGGTAGATAGGAATATTGCTTTGGAGGATAAGGAGGCTCTGCAAAGGGACCTAAGCAGGCTGGACCTCTGGGCAGAGTCCAACGGCATGAGGTTTAACACAGCCAAATGTCGAGTCCTGCACTTGGGGCACAACAACCCTATGCAGAGCTACAGACAAGGAGAAGTCTGGCTGGAAAACTGCCAGGAGGAGAGGGACCTGAGGGTGTTGGTTGACAGCCGACTGAACATGAGCCAACAGGGGCCCAGGTGGCCAAGAAGGCAAATGGCATCTTGGCTTGAATCAGAAACAGTGTGACCAGCAGGTCCAGGGAGGTTATTCTCCCTCTGGACTCGGCAGTGGTGAGGCCGCTCCTTGAATCCTGTGTTCAGTTCTGGGCCCCTCACCACAAGAAGGATTTTGAGGCTCTGGAGCAAGTCCAGAGAAGAGCAATGAAGCTGATGAAGGGGCTGGAGAACAGACCCTGTGAGGAACGGCTGGGAGAGCTGGGGGTGTTTAGCCTGGAGAAGAGGAGGCTGAGGGGAGACCTCATTGCTCTCTCCAGCTCCCTGAAAGGATGTTGTGGAGAGGAGTGAGCTGGGCTCTTCTCCCAAGTGACAGGGGACAGGACGAGAGGGAATGGCCTCAAACTCCACCAGGGAAGGTTGAGGCTTGACATTAGGAGGAAGCTTTTCACGGAAAGGGTCATTGGGCATTGGAATAGGCTGCCCAGGGAGGTGGTTGATTCACCTTCCCTGGACGTGTTTAAGGGACGGGTGGATGAGGTGCTGAGGGGCATGATTTAGTGTTTGATAGGAATGGTTGGACTCGATGATCTGATGGGTCTCTTCCAACCTGCTTGTTCTATGATTCTATGAATCTTTCTCTGACTTAATGCCATGTTTGCTTTGACGTGATTTCACTGACTTCAAGCAATGTCTTTGTGACTGCAGAACTGCAACAGACAGTAGGGCAGTTTTCCTCACGTTTTGAAAAACAGAGAATCTGGATTCTGAATGTGGGGATCCGGAGAGGGAGGGGAATAGAAATGGGAATAAGACCATGCTGTACCGTTAGAGAGCATCTTGAAATTTTTTTTTTAATTATTATCTTTTTTTATTTTATTTTGTGGGTTACATAATTTATGAGTGAACTTCCTGTCAGGGAAAGTATATTTATCTTTTTAAAACAGTGTTATTTTCTCTGCCTTATAAAAAAAGAAGCTTTTTAGATGAAAAGGTGAGGGGAATGGGAGGGAACTGATTTCTTACTTGATCTACCTATAGAATCACCAGGTTGGAAGAGACCCATCGGATCATCAGGTCCAACCATTCCCATTAAACACTAAACAACGTCCCTCAGCACCTCGTCCACACATCCCTTAAACTCCTCCAGGGAAGGTGGGTCAAACCCCTCCCTTGGCAGCCTGTTCCAGTGCCCAGTGACCTTTTCTGTGAAAAATTTTTTCTTATGTCAAACCTGAACCTCCCCTGGTGGAGCTTAAGGCCATTCCCTCTTGTCCTGTCCCCTGTCACTTGGGAGAAGAAACCATTACCCTCCTCTCCACGACCTCCTTTCAGGTAGTTGTAGAGAGCAACATAGTACAGCTCAGTTATGCTCCTAAACCCATTGTGCTAACTGTGATGTAGATTATTTCTTGTGTTGTGTAAGGCTTCTCCTTACTACCCTGTTGCCTTTTCACAGGAGAAGTTCCAGATCTGTTCAGGGATGAAGATGTGGAGAGTGTAGCTACAGGAGTTAGAAAAGAAGTTTGAGCCATGCACCTGATGGACACCAGAGGAAGCTGATGGAGAGTCTTCTTGAACAGAGTGAAGCAGAAGGTAAATGTAAGGAACATCTCAGGGGACAGAGGCAGTACTGACTTCATTAAAGCTACAACATATTTCAGTTATCTTATAACCCCACATCTGCTGGTGTACTTCTCTTGAAGGTCATACTGTCCAGCATGTGATTCTGAATTCTTCACAGAAAGGGTCGTTGGGCACTGGAACAGGCTGCCCAGGTTGGTGGTTGAGTCACCTTCCCTGGAGGTGTTTAAGGTGTGGGTGGAGGAGGTGCTGAGGGGCATGGTTTAGTGTTTGATAGGAACGGCTGGACTCGATGATCCGATGGGTCTCTTCCAACCTGGTGATTCTATGATTCAATGAATTTGTCTCACTCACGTTACCCCTGTAATATCCTTCTCTCTGTGGAAGGTTGGTGTACACCTGCCTTTACTCTTGGGCCTGGCTATAGATTTCTCAGCACTTCATGGGAAAGTCACATAGCTGCTCTGAGCCTTAGTTTCACAGTCTTCTCATTTGAATACAACCCCACATATCAGAGAGAAGTGAGATGCTGATGAGGAGTTAGTGGTGCAATTAGTGCAATTGTAACTATGTTCCCTCATTACACATACAGTAATTCTGTGTGTGCCAGCTCTTAAACATTTACACAATTGACTAAAATTTAACAGTAAATGTTAATTCCTTCTACTTTTCCTATTCCATTTGCAACTGGGAAAATAAAAATATCTGTGTAGCTGTTTTCAGGTCAGTTTGATAATATAGAGAGCTGGGGTTGTTTAGCCTAGAGAAGAGGAGACTGAGAGGAGATCTCATTACTCTCTACAACTACCTGAAAGGAGGTTGTAGAGAGGAGGGAGCTGGGCTCTTCTCCCAAGTGACAGGAGAGAGAAAAAGAGGGAATGGCCTCAAGCTCCTCCAGGGGAGATTTAGGCTAGAGATTAGGAGGAAGTTTTGCACACAGAGGGTCATTGGGCATTGGAATAGGCTGCCCAGGGAGGTGGTTGATTCACCTTCCCTGGAGGTGTTTAAGGGACAGATGGACGAGGTGCTGAGGGACATGGTTTAGTGTTTGATAGGAGTGGTTGGACTCGATGATCCGATGAGTCTCTTCCAACCTGGTTGTTCTATGATTCTATGATCTGTTTGATTTTGGATGAGAAGAGCCTTCCCACTACAGATTATTCCACAGTAGTCCTGGGTGTGGGTTTTCCCTGTTCTTCTGCAGTGTTCAACCACCACTGACATGAAGACCATTCCTATTTAGTTATGAGATTTATTTTCAAGTTCTTACACTTTATAACATACAGTTTTCTCCTTTTTTTTCCTCATTTACTCTCTTTTTCCTGTCGTGCTTTAATTTTGCTGATGTTCCCTCCTTTCTCTATTTTTGTTGCTGTCACTTCTGTCCCTCTACAAATTTCTTCTGTAACTTACAGGCTAGAGAAGTTGTACCAGGTCTTGTATGATGTAGTCTGTATGGTTTTCACTTTTCCAGTGACATGGTCAGTAGTGATGCTTATGTTCTTATATATTTCTAATTAATGCTGTTTGTCTCTGTTTCACGGATATTGCATAGATGAACATTTTTTAAGACAAGAAAGGAAAAAAGTAGAGAATCACAGAATAACGAGGTTGGAAGAGACCCACAGATTGATCGAGTCCAACCATTCCTATCAAACACTAAAACATGTCCCTCAGCACCTCATCCACCTGTCCCTTAAACCCCTCCAGGGAAGGTGAATCAACCACCTCCCTGGGCAGCCTGTTCAAATGCCCAATGACCCTTTCTGTGAAAAATTTTTTCCTAATATCCAGCCTGAACCTCCCCTGGTAGAGCTTGAGGCCATTCCCTCTCGTCCTGTCCCCTGTGCCCTGGGAGAAGAGCCCAGCTCCCTCCTCTCTACAACCTCCCCTCAATTCAGTGTAAGACAGTAAATGATATCTATTGTCTTTTTTCTTCTTTTTCATTTCTTCCCCTTTGTGTTTTCCTTATTCCCTCAATTCCCTCAACAATTTTTTTTGTTATTTTTTTTTCTTTCTTTATTTATTTTTAAGGGCTTTTTGAAAGCCAGTTTTCAAATGCCTTTTACCCTGCAACCATTTCACCAGTCCCCTACTGTGCAAATTAGCACTTCTGGAGGTAAGAACAGGAGATACCTATTCATGTAGCAGGGAAGCAAAGTAGAGACATTATGGCATTGAAGGAGACATAAATTCCACGAGTTAACACACTGGCAGGTATTTGTATGGACTTTCAGTTAGTGTTGGGTGACCTATCACCTCCTCCTTTCCCTAGATATGAAGAACAAAAGACTAATGAAATGTAAAAGAGAACAAAAGGGAGAATTTAGACAGTTTCAGAATGTTAAAGCTTAGTGAAGTGATATAGTCTCATTTTTCAATTTCATTTTTAAAACCTAACATCATGCACTCAGTTCTGTTTGTGGCGAAGAATCTGTAGCTTAGGAACCTGAACTACGGAGTGTGTTCCTTTGAACCACTACAGCTCTTTGAGTTCTGCGTTGGTTTTGCACCATTATAAAATATGGGCCCACAACTGAAGTGTGTGTGAAGACATAGTTCTTTCTGAGATTTTCAAAAGCTTTTCTGATAAACAATGAAATAAATTAAAAAAAGGAAGGATGCTGCTTAAACAAAGCCAGTCGCCAAACATTATGAGTAGTAATCATAGAATAGAATCATAGAACAACCAGGTTGGAAAAGAACCATCGGGTCATCAAGTCCAAACATTCCTATCAAACACTAAACCATGTCCCTCAGCACCTCGTCCACCCGTCCCTTAAACACCTTCAGGGAAGGTGAATCAACCATCTCCCTGGGCAACCTGTTCCAATGCCCAATGATCCTTTCTGTGAAAAACGTCCTCCTGATGTCTAGCCTAAATCTCCCCTGGTGGAGCTTGAGGCCATTCTCTCTTGTCCTGTCCCCTGTCACTTGGGAGAAGAGCCCAGCTCCCTCCTCTCCACAACCTCCTTTCAGGGAGTTGTAGAGAGTAATGAGGTCTCCCCTCAGTCTCCTCTTCTCCAGGATAAACACCCCAGCTCTCTCAGCCGTTCCTCATAAGGCCTGTTCTCCAGCCCCTTCCCCAACTTCATTGCTCTTCTCTGGACTTGCTCCAGAACCTCAACATCCTAATGTGTTGACAAAGCTAAGGCTTTTCTTTACATAGGCTGCAAAGTTTCTAAGCGTTTCACTGGAGCTCCAGAACTTTTTCACTATCCCACATATCTGTGCAATAATCACCTTTAAATACTCTTTGTGTTAACAAATTTTTTATAAAAGTAAAGGCCAGAAGAATCAACTACTTCTCAAAAGCATGGATATGAGGCATGGCCCATCACTCCTGCTATGTAGAATCATAGAACAACCAGGTTGGAAGAGACCCAATGGACCATGGAGTCCAACCATTCCTATCAAACACTAAACCATGTCCCTCAGCACCTCATCCACCTGTGCCTTAAACACCTCCAGGAAAGGTGACTCAATTACCATCCTGGGCAGCCTATTCTAATGCCAAATGACCCTTTCTGTGAAAAGGGTCATCTTGAGGTCTGTTAGATTTTATTCTTTTGGTTGTAGCAACCTTTGAACATTTCCTCAAAAACAGAAACAATATGCCTAAATGCCTTGCAAATCACGTCCTACACAAAATTACTCTTAAGTGTATGCTTTTGAGTAAATGTATTCTTAACAGCATTTCATTTTTTCATGTTTTCCAAATTCTATATTTCCTATTAGCTCATCTTAGTTCTTACAGTGCTTTTAAACATTATTATACATTCTAAAGCCTTATGTGTTATATGGCTCTGCCTTCTTCAGAACTGAATCTCTGTACTTGAGACACTGTGCAGCAAGTTTTCTTCATGAACGGTGGATCTATACTACAAATATAGAAATCTCAGAAATGGTGTGACCAGCAGGTCCAGGGAGGTTATTCTCCCTCTGGACTCAGCACTGATGAGACTGCTCCTTGAATCCTGTGTTCGGTTCTGGAGCCCTCAGCACAAGAAGGATGTTGATGCTCTGGAGTGAGTCCAGAGAAGAGTAACGAAGCTGGGGAAGGGGCTGGAGAACAGGCCTTATGAGGAACGGCTGAGAGAGCTGGGGTGTTTATCCTGGAGAAGAGAAGGCTGAGAGGAGATCACATTGCTCTCTGTAACAGCCTGAAAGGAGGTTGTGGAGAGGAGGGAGCTGGGCTCTTCTCCCAAGTGATAGGGTACAGGACAAGAGAGAATGGCCTCAAGCTCCACCAGGGGAGATTTAGGCTGGACATTAGGAAAACATTTTTCACAGAAAGGGTCTTTGGGCATTGGAACAGGCTGCCCAGGGAGGGTGTTGACTCACCTTCCCTGGAGGGGTATAAGGGATGGATGGATGAGGTACTGAGGGACATGGTTTAGTGTTTGATAGGAATGGTTGGACTTGATGATCCAATGGGTCTCTTCCAACCTGGCTGTTCTATGATTCTATGAAATACTTGCTCCCATTTCTTGAACCTTTTCCTCAGTGTGTATTTTCCTCATGTTTCCTCTTCCCAAAGAGGCCGTTGTGTGGTCCAAGCATTAAGAACTAAATCTGCTGGGTTTAGGGGAATACTACTTCTCCGTTTTCCTTCCAATAGGCAGACTTGACTGGACTACTTCAGTCACTATCTCCTTATTATGGTCTCTTCCTTGCATAGCCCTGTCAGTTTTCAGCTGGCTTTCCATTTCAAAGGCACTCAGCAGTAAAGCTCTTTCTTGTTTCAGCCAGAATTCATGTCAAACATAGGCAGGGCATGCGCCCTGCATTGCTCCAGGCAATCTCGTCCATATTATTACTGCTACATTGTTTTAAAATAATTTCCAAGACCTCTTTCATTAGGACATGTTAGCATCTTCCATGTGGTATGTTTTGCCACTGACAGAACATATCTTTTAACTGTGAATCCTAGAGGATCTTGTACAGCTTCATCACAGCTCAGCTTTTGGCCAGCTCTCGTGGTTTTTCCATTGAGGGCATGAATACACTTGCATATCAACTTGCCTGTTTTAAAATCAACCAAAGAGAATCATAGAACCATAGAACAACTAGGTTGGAAGAGACCCACTGGACCATTGAGTCCAACCATTCCTATCAAACACTAAACCATGTCCCTCAGCACCTCATCCAACTGTGCCTTAAACCCCTCCAGGGAAAGTGAATCAACCACCTCCCTGGGTAACCTGTTCCAATGCCCAATAACCCTTTCTGTGAAAAAATTTTTCCTAATGTCCAGCTTAAATCACCCCGGGCGGAACTTGTGGCCATTCTCTCTTGTCCTGTCACTTGGGAGGCAGTTATAGAGAGCAATGAGGTCCCTTCTCAGCCTCCTCTTCTCCAGGCTAAACAACCCCAGCTAACAACCCCATCATGTTTTTAGGGTTCTTGGATTTACGTCAAACTAATACCAACCTCAGCTGTGATTATGTTTGTCTGATTCAACAGCAAACATGGGTTCAATTGATTATGCAATCACTTGATCAATGTTACCTCCCAGTTAATTTTTGAACTCACCAACCAATTCCGACCAAGGAGGCAGGACAACCAGTGACAGACAGGCACAGTTACTGCTTTCCCAATGAACGAAGGCTAAGTTACTTCATTACTCAGTTGTGCCAATTTAAATCTTAAACATTTCATCTGAAAGGTTCTTATATAGACCCTTTCAATCCACGTGTCTTTCAAAGAAAGTGATGGGTCTATCTTGGAGAACTTCCTAAGTTTCTCTATTACTACATGAAATGCTCTCACTTTAATGTTTATATCCTGGTTGTCTTGCAAGAAATGAAGACATTGATTCATAGAATCATAGAATCAGCAGGTTGGAAGAGACCCATCGGATCATCAAGTCCAACCATTCCCATCAAACACTAACCCATGTCCCTCAGTCTGTACAGCTTCAGTGTAGTTTTCATCGGTTGGCTAGCGCAGATGTCTACATGGTTTTTTCTGCCGTTTCCCTGTTCGTGCTGAAAATGTTCAAAGTAGGTAACATTTTCTTCTTACCTTTTTTTAAACATCCCTGAACAACTCAAACTCCATTGCAGTTTTGCATATATGTCTACATTTCTGCCTAAGTCCTTGAAGATGGGTGAGAACATTATCTTCTTGTGAATATGAGAGCATGCACTGATGTTTGTAATTCTTGCAGCAGTCAATGATCATGAGTGATTTAAAACCAGTGGTTTCTCTCGCTAACATGTTCTAAGGTACTTCCTAGACAAATGCACAAATCGCTTGTGGTTAGAAGAATTTTAGATTCATATAAGAGAGGCTTTTTTTTCTCTGCTTGACAATAAACTAGATGAGTAAGGGGACCAGAATGACCACAGCAAACCCTTTTTTAACATTATATAGTCCTCTACATTCCATTCTGTGTGACAGAACAAAAATGTACTATGAGATCTCGTAGCTCTAGGGAAGCACATGGGAAATGGAGTCAGTACTAGTGAATATAGTATAAAGTAGTAAATGGATTAAAAAATTATGGAACATGCAGTTAATCCACAGTGCAGTCTAAAGAATGACCTTGGGGTTCTAATTTATTGAATATTTTTGCTTCACTCGCCCGTAAATATTTAAATGAATTCTCCTCTGCTTTATGCCCCATTTAGAATTTTGGTCTGCATTGTTTCTCTTCCTGTCTGTCACAACATGTGACTGTCATTGCTCCTGTTTGTCCTCCTTATTTCTCTCTCTTACTCCTCTTCAGGTTTTCTTTTCTAGTTTTGAGATTGTTTCACACACAGATCTTCTGCCGTTCACCTCCTCTGTTTTCACTGTGGCTCCTAACAGAAGGAATCGCTTCTGTTTTTCATGCTGTTGCAATTGCCCATATCACATCATTCTGAAAATGGTGTCATTGACCTGATGCCCTCAATCATCTCAAAATTCCTCTCAGTTTGAGTGGCCATACGAATTCTTGGGAGGGAGATATAGCCTGACTAGTGTTTATGACCAGAGTCCATTTCTTAACTGATTTTTCTAAAAAGAATGGGAATTAAAAAAAAGGACATACCCTGTGGTTCAGCATAAAATCCAAGCTTTACAAAATGTAGAGGTGTCCCACAAAACAATTTTTCTTTAAGAGGATTTTCTGAATAACAATAAAATCTTTTCTTGTTTTGTCTTAGTCCTACTGAAACTTATTCTTCTTTGCTCAAATCTAAAGGTTAATTGCAGAAATTATTGTCTTATGTTTTCCAGTGCAGAGATATATTTTTAGAAATTATGAGCTAATGGCAAGTCCTTTCCATTTTCTGTGTAATTTTCTTTACTGAGACCATAGAAACTTATTCCACCGTTGCTATCTAATCATCACGTTCTCTCTCCTGCCCGGCTGCTTTAAAACCCAGTGAAGTATTGTCCAAGTTCATCCTTGTCCTTCTTTCACTCCCTTTTTCCTTCTTTTCTTTCAACTTCATAGAATCATAGAATCATAGAACAACCAGGTTGGAAGAGACCCACCAGATCATTGATTCCAATTATTCTTATCAAACTTCCTGCTGTTCTTCCCTTTTCTCATAATAGATGATATCAAATCCTGATTTCTTCAGAGGCAGAATAAACTTGTCGCTTCCCTAGCATCCCTGACTGGCCTCTGGCCAGGCTTTTCTGGCTTTTGGGGAAGTGGTATCTGTTCTGATAGGCTCTGGATAATTTCTATTAGAATTAACAATACTAAGGCCATACGGTTTGAGAAGCCCAATGTAGCAAGAATAACTCATTACATAAGAAATCTGTAGGAGAGACTCTAGCCTAGTCTTAACAATCTGATGTCTGTTATTTTGCTAATTAATTAAAAGAAAATATAGAATCATAGAACAACCAGGTTAGAAGAGACCCACCGGATCATCGAGTCCAACCATTCCTATCAAATACTAATCCATGTCCCTCAGTACCTCGTCCACCTGTGCCTTAAACACCTCCAGGGAAGGTGAATCAACCCCCTCCCTGGGCAGCCTCTGCCAGTGCCCAATGACCTTTTCTGTGAAGAATTTTTTCCTTATGTTGAGCCTGAACCTCCCCTGGCGGAGCTTGAGGCCATTCCCTCTCATCCTGTCCCTTGGGAGAAGAGCCCAGCTCCCTCCTCTCCACAACCTCCTTTCAGGGAGTTGTAGAGAGCAATGAGGTCTCTCCTTAGCCTCCTCTCTTGAGAAACTAGAATAATCCTTCCTTCCTAAAGTAAATTTCTCTAGGTATGCCTGGTGATACTAACAGCCAATCACAGATTTATTTATTTTTCTTCAACTATGATACTAACAGCCAATGACAAATTTATTTATTTTTCTTTGCCTATTTTAGCCTCCCCTTGTCTGGACACTCCCTTCCAGTTTTGTGAGGAATATTCCCTAAAACTTCACATACAAGTCAAGATCCAGGTCTCCTTTTTTCACCCAGTTCTTTTGACAGGGTTGTGGTGTTTATTAAAGTGGCAGGAAGCGACCTGAACAGATTTAGCAACTCAAGAACAGGGTTTGTGTCACCGTGACCAGCTGAACGTGTGCCATCCAGTCCCTGTGGCTGCGTTATTATTTATAGCTATCAAACTGAGTAACCGATACCAATGTGGAGCAAGGGGAAGGAAGCTGCAAGTATGCTGTGCATGTACAATGGAAAAGGGAGTAAAATTCATTTGCTCTGGGTAGTTGATGGGGTTTGTTAGTTGCCAAGTTTGGTTTGGAGCCTCCGTTTTAGGCTGGCACCGGTGCTGGGCCACCGTTGAGTGTGTGCCTTTCTTTAATAGACTCAACTTTGCCGTGTGATTCTTTTCTCTGTCTTTTTCCCTCCCTCCTCTCCGTAGATCATTCTGTGTTTCTCTGCCGCCAGTGCCACGCTGCGAAAGCAAGCTCGGAAGTTCCCAGCCATCGTTAACACCACCACTATTGATGAGTTTCCTGAGTGGCCACGGGAGGCCCTGAGCTCCATCGGCAGGAGGCTTATTGAGGAAACCGAGGGGGTCGAGGTACAGAGTTTCAAGCTTGTCAGTCTTCTAAGAAAGCAATGGAGATCATTGAAAGATCGATAACTGAATAAGCTGAAAAAAACCAACGCTCTTTTTATTCTTTCTTGCGTACTTGTTGCCTTCCACGTTGTTCAAGCTCACCCCTGCTACAAGCTGAATTTTTATGGTGTGTCACCACCCAGTTCCTTCAGCAGGTTTGGGAGACCTTTCTAGCACAGGCAGAGAATTGAAAGGGAAAGGAAGAGAGTAATTCACAGCACTGCCTTTTCAGAAGCCTTCAATCCTTGGCTTTTTGGGATCCCATAGATACAGAATTTATTTAAACTTTTTCAATACATTTGAATATATTCGCTATTGCTGTAGCAAGTGAGACAGAAATATTGAATTTCTAATTAAAGACAAGTTTTCCCTCTGTTCAGTAAAAATGTCACAGATAATGACACAGCAAGTGCATTTTTCACAGAAAGAATCACTGGGCACTGGCAGAGGCTGCCCAGGGAGGGGGTTGACTTGCCTTCCCTGGAGGTGTTTAAGGGACAGGTGGACGAGGTGCTGAGGGACATGGTTTAGTGTTTGATAGGAATGGGTGGACTTGATGATCCTATGAGTCTCTTCCACCCTGGTGATTCTATGATTTAGAGTGCTAATATCTGTGCATTTATTCCATTTTTTTTCCTAATCCATCAGGAGTGTGACTTCTTGGGGTTTATTAGGAAAAAAAAATCATACACTAGTGAGTTCCATTTCAGAATAATGATTACCTGGATTCTTCTAAGAGTTTTAACAAGCTGCTCCTATCATAGAATCGCCAGGTTGGAAGAGACCCACCGCATCATCGAGTCCCACCCTACCAGCTCCTTCTGTTCCAAGCAGTTTCCCTGGCAGTAAGTAGAGTTCACAGCAATGTAGAAGAGCTTTATTTTCTTTTTTAGTGACTGCCGTTGCAGGAGTTTTGTTCTAGCGAGCTCTCATATTTGGCATCATTTATTTGTATAGGAGACTTGTAATCATGAGAGGCTGAGGATTTCAGGAATACCCAAGGAAAAGCTTTCTAGTTTCAGCCCCCCTCTTCCTACTTGCACTGCGCTCCAGCGGCATGCGGATGCCTCCTGTAGGACTGCAAGAGAGGTAGCTGCAAATCCCTCTCATTTATGTTCTCCAGCAGCACCTCCTGCTTCGTTTTAACAGCTTGTAAGAGACTGAACGTGTGAATCGGGATATTTATTTGTGGTCCGGTGGACTACGTGGGTGTTTTGCCCTTTTTTAAAGTGACACCAACTTGCAAATTGCCAATTAGTTTAAAGAAACTGTAAGGATTACACAGAGAAAGGAGAACAGACTTTTTTTTTTTTTAATTACCTTTTTTTCAGATCTTTAACTAATATTGTGTTCCTTTGAAAATGCATCTGCTCCTCAGAATTTTGGCTTTTAATTTCAAAACTGGTTTGTGGGGTTTATTTTATTTTATTTTATTTTATTTTATTTTAGTACTGTTTAAGCATGATGTTCCTTTAGAATTGATTTTTAGATATTTAGGAAAGATTTCACTGATCCAAACAACTGCTTGTGAGTCTGCCTTTCACGTTGGTGTTAATGGCTCCTGATATTTATTTATTCCTGTTCAATTGATAGGAATTTGATAGGAATGGTTGGACTCGATGATCCGATGGGTCTCTTCGAACCTGGTTGTTCTATGATTCTATGAATTCCCAGCAACCATGATTAGAAATAAGTGGCGACTAACTAAGTAACATGACATTTCGTTGACAGGGGGTTAGGGTTTCTGCGTCATCAACATACATCAAACATACATAAAACTGGGTGCCGGGGTCATGTCCACATGCGCAGCTGATGAGAAGTAAAGATAACAGAATGTAAAAATAGTTAGGATGAGACAGGGGAAGAATTTGAAAGTGATGGGAGAAAAGAACTGAGAAAAATCAGGAAAAAAATGTTCACAGAAAGGGTCATTGGGCATTGGAACAGGCTGCACAGAGATGGGGTTGAGTCACCTTCCCTGGAGGTGTTTAAGGGACGGGTGGACGAGATGCTGAGGGACGTGGTTTAGTGTTTGATAGGAATGGTTGGACTCAATGATCCAATGGGTCTCTTCCAACCTGGTTGTTCTATGATTCTATGAGAATCGATGTGTTGAAATGATAGGGAAACTATGATGGTGTAATGGGACAAGAAAAGGGAGATTTAACTGAGAGAGTCAGAAAAGAGGAAAAACTGAACCAGGAGGATAGAGAGGTGTACAGCAGAGTCTGAGGAGGAGTAAAGGGAAGATGAAGAGAGAATGATCGCAGAAAAGTAGTTAATAAAGGAAGAGGGGACAGGAGAGCTGCAGAGGTATATTAGGTTGTCTAAAGAAGGGGACTGGCTGGAAAAGGGTCACCCTAAAGAATGAAGAGAATCTGAGCTGCAGTCTCCCATCTCTGCTCTGGTGGAGATTTATGGGAGATGGTCTCACCTCCTTCTCTCACCTCTTGTGCGGGTATGTAAATATGTCATTTCGCTTGCTCCGTTTTAGATATTTCAAGAAAGCCTTTTTTTGTTTGATTGTCCTTAGCAGAGAAATCTTGTTAGTCAAGGCTCATATATACCTGGACTTCTGAAACAAACTGTAGTCACACTGTCTTTTATGATGAGCAGTGCTAGGTCTATTATTAAGTGAAAATTTTGCATAATTGATACCAAGCTCCTGATTGTCCTACTTTAGAATTTCCAAAAATACAGCAATAATAATTGATACAATTTTTTTTTGTTCATCACTGTATAAAAATATTACAGATTATTTTTAATGAGGGTAGTGTGGTGATAAGGTAATGATTATTTTTCCTCTTACGAGTTCAGCACATGTATGACATCATACCTACTTTCTTTAACAAAAACTGGGAGAATGCTGGGTTTAGAAGGTCAAAGGAAATAATGAAAAATTCACAGTGATTGTGAGAGTTGGGAAAGAAGTCTTAGATTCTCCATCTCTTTATCTTCAAATAGGCATTTTCTGGAGGATAGTTTATCCAGGAAAGAATTTGGTAGATTAAGCTCAGCAGAGAGATGGTGATGTGCAGCATCAGCCTGTGCTATGGATGATGGGATCATCCCTTCTGCCCTGTATGAAAGTATCTGAACAGAAAAGAACAAGTGATCCTCCCTAATTACAGTGCCTGTTGAAAATAAATCCCATGAGTCGCTTTGCACTTGGAAGGACATTGGTGTGAGTGAAGAATGAGAGATTGAGTTCAGAAATATTGGGAAAAATGGATGTCTTTAGATTTCTTAGGAGAAAAAGAAGGAAAAGAGCCCTCTTCTGTTCCAGTACTCAAATTACTAAACTTATATTTTAAAAGAGGACAAGGAAAGAACAGTGTGCAGTGGTTAAAAAAATCCAGGTACTGAGTCTAATGAGCTTAACAAAAGTACCATTATGCTGGATTTGCTATTAAAAACTCTTTATATCGATCTCCCTTACTTTCAACTGGCATCACATATCAGCACAGAGCACAGAACAGAAGATTCAGGGTTGTGTAATCCACATCTATACAGATAACTGCAACATATATTTCTGCCATCTCCTTCGAGTTTTTTGCTGTTGTCCTCTTAGAATCATAGAATCACCTGGTTGGAAGAGACCCATCAGATCATCGAGTCCAACTATTCCTATCAAACACTAAATCATGTCCCTCAGCACCTCGTCCACCCATCCCTTAAACCCCTTCAGGGAAGGTGAATCAACCACCTCCCTGGGCAGCCTGTTCCAATGCCCAATGACCCTTTCCATGAAAAACTTCCTCCTGATGTCCAGTCTCCCGTGGTGGAACTTGAGGCCATTCCCTCACGTCCTGTCCCCTGTCACTTGGCAGAAGAGCCCAGCTCCCTCCTCTCCACAACCTCCTTTCAGGTAGTTGTAGAGAGCAATGAGGTCTCCTCTCAGCTTCCTCTTCTCCAGGCTAAAGACCCCCAGCTCTCTCAGCCGTTCCTCAGAAGGCCTGTTCTCCAGTCCCTTCACCAGCTTCGTTGCTCTTCTCTGGACTCGCTCCAGAGCCTCAACATCCTTCTTGTGCTGAGGGGCCCAGAACTGAACACAGCACTTCTTCTCCAGTGCTTGGCACTAAACAGCACATACTATTAAGTATAGCAAGGATAAATTCTTTATGCTCATATTTATGATATTCCACAGTATTTTACAACACGTGGTATGGCAAAGAGGAAGCTTGAAGCTATTTTTATTGTCTTTTTCTTTTGCCTTTTACAATCTCCACTCCCACCCCTTACCTCCACACCCCTCCATGCTTCCCAATCACTTCTTCCTCTATACAAACACTAGCTTGGCTTTATTCTCATTTTTTATAATTGTCTACAAGATGCAACCAAGTTCAAAGATATTTGTATGTTTTTTCTCTTTGCTTGACATGTTTCAGCTATTTCAACTTAACTGTGAAGGGCTAAGATTTGTTAATTTCATAGAATCATAGAATCACCAGGTTGGAAGAGACTCACCAGATCATCGAGTCCAACCATTCCTATCAAACACTAAACCATGTCCCTCAGCACCTCATCTACCTGTCCCTTAAACACCTCCAGGGAAGGTGAATTAACCCCCTCCCTGGGCAGCCTATTCCAATGCCCAATGGCCCTTTTCCGTGAAACTCTTCCTCCTAATCTCTAACCTAAATCTCCCCTCGTGGAGCTTGAGACCATTAATTTGGTAATAACTAATTTATATCCCAAGGAAAGTAAAAGGGCAAAACTCCTGTCTAGATTCTACTCATAACTTCCATTGAATTAGGGGTTTTTTTTTGCCTGGTTAAAAACCAGTCAACCAAAGCCTAGAATTGAGAGAATTAATAAACTTCACCCTTATATTTAATTTGAGTTTGTATATAGGCTTGTTGCCCAGTTGTCTTCAGGACTCTTGAATGGGGTTGGTTCTACCAGCCTAATCTTCGTTATTGGCTTCAAGCTACGTCATGCTTTCCAGTGAACTGCAATTAAATCAGATTTTGTTACTGTATCAACTCTTTATTTGCTTTTTTTTAATAAAGAAGGCTAAATTAGCAATAATCACTTCCTTTGCCTACTAGCCTGAATGGGCATATATTGAAAAGTACAATGTAGTATTAAAAAAAAAAAAAAAAGAAAGAAAGAACCTGAAGATAAATGAATGGCGGAATAAATAATTTATGCTAATGAAATTACTGCAATTAGTAGTTCCACAATGACCCTTTTAAAAGCCGCAGCTGTTAATGTCAGGAAGCACTGTAACCAGTGACCTTATCATAAGAGAAAGTGACAAATTGGAAATGCAGGGAAGACCAATCCTCAAAGAGGTCTGTTGGGGAACGATTAGTGTTTTCTGAAAAACCAGTGTGAATTACAACCAGCTGCTCTCTGGCTCAGCGTGTCTCCCATGCTGTGCCATTTTGTTAAGCTCCGTAACAATGGTTATTTTGCCCCATTGAGACAAGTTGTCTCGGGCCACTTCCAGCTCTACCGGAACCCACTTCTTCCCTCACAGATATACAAATGAAACTGTTGTTAAAGGGCTTTTCAGGGTTTGCTGAGTAGAGACCTCTCATCAGGATCATGTGTAAGGAGGTTGTCTTTTCGCGAAGAAGAGCTGCGCTGCAGAGTGCGTGTGTGTCGCGAACAATGAAAAAAAAGGAGAAAAAGACTGAAATACATTTCTGTTGGAAGCCAGCACTGTTCAAATCTGCATTAAATTTCCATTCTTGCTTTTACAAACAATTTTTTTTTAAGATTAATTTGCACGAGCTTTGCCTAAACTAATGATATCCTGATTTTGCAGACAATTTATTTCTGCTTTCACTATAAAAACGAATCATTCCTTATTTAGTCCTTGTTTTAATTTCTGGGTTTGTAATCGTAGGTGAAATAAGTATTCTTCTAAACTAGCTTTGAAAAGTCACGAGAAAATAATGAGGCATCTTACTGAGAAAAATGGCAACAACTTTCGGCAACAACCTGATTGCAATATTAATGATGTGGGTTTAAAACATTTAACTGCATCAACAGCCACTCGTGAGCAATTTTCCCCAAAGTTCCCTAAGCATTATTGACAATGCTTTGGTAAATTATGTGTGACTTTCCTAAGAGTTGGTGGAGCTCATTTAATTCATATTAATTGATTTTTAGGCTTCCCTTGATTAATTGAACCGGGTTCGTCTTGTACAGGATGCAATAAATAATCATTAAAATGAGGGAGATGTGACTCCACAGATTATAAAGTTAAGTACGCTGGAAGTCATAGAGGACAAAATGGAAGTTAGTTACAATGGTGGAGTTAAACAGGATTTTTATTGTTTCCCTGCTAATTTTTCATACATTTCTCTTGCTTAGACATGTGTTTGAATATATTCTAGTAATACGGGTAGATATAATAATAGGTAATAATAATAGATAGTAATAATACAATAATAATAATAATAGATAATAATAATTGATAATAATGCAGGTAGATATAATAATAATATAGGTAATACCTTTAAAATAAACGAAAAATGATGTTGGATGTTTCCTATTTCACCTTTATGCCAGGGAAGTAGACTCTAATTCAAGTAGTGTAGTAGTACGTTGTATTTCATAGACCAACCAGGTTGGAAGAAACTCATCGGATCATCGAGTCCAACTATTCCTGTCAAATACTAAACCATGTCCCTCAGCACCTCATCTACCCATCCCTTAAACACCTCCAGGGAAGGTGAATCAACCACCTCCCTGGGCAGCCTATTCCAATGCCCAATGACCCTTTCTGTAAAAACTTCCTCCTAATCTCTACCCTAAATCTTCCCTGGTGGAGCTTGAGGCCATTCCCTCTTGTCCTGTCCCCTGTCACTTGGGAGGAGAGCCCAGCTCCCTCCTCTCCACCACTTCCTTTCAGGGAGTTGTAGAGAGCAATGAGGTGTCCTCTCAGCTTCCTCTTCTCCAGGCTAAACACCCCCAGCTCTCTCAGCCGTTCCTCATAAGGTCTGTTCTCCAGCCCCTTCACCAGCTTTGTTGATCAAATTATGTTCAGGGTAGACTGAAGTTTGGGGTCCAATCCATCCTTAGAAAAACGATGTTTTCTGGTTTACACAGGTATACTTAATTTTTTAGACATTTCTTTGCTTCTGTGTTTGCATCTGTTCTTGTCCTTCATTATGTTCTGCCTCTTATCCAGGACTCTGTTTGCATCGGAACATGTTGAGTGCTGATTATATAAGTGTAATGAGAAGCAATACAATTACACAGCTCTGAAGAGTTTTCTGTATCAAATCATGATTGATAAGCTCCTCCTGGAGAGAAAACCCAGGGAGATGTTGAACCACACAGAGCACTTGGTGAATGGAAGCAGAAGCTGAATGCAGCAGCTTTGCAGGTAAACTGTGAAAGTCACACTCTTTTCTTTCATTCTTTATAAATTATCTTGGGTTGATTGTTAACAGAAAAAAAAAAAAGTTGACACAGCATCTTTTATTGGACTGATTAGTTGTGGGGATGATATCTTTTTTTTATTTCATTGAAATTATATCATTTTGGAAACCGGGGCTTTTATTTTCATAGAAGAACTTTTTGCTTTTTCGTTGTCTTTGAAAAGAAGAGTCCTCCCACTTAAGCTAAAGGCAAAGTCTGAAGGGAAAGAGTGTGTAATGAGGCCAACAGTAAAAGGCTGGGAAGGGAATCAAGTGCTGCAGTAAAAGCCAAACCATGGAAAGAGATGATGCATTTCTGTACATGGAGATTTTGTGAGTGGCCAGTGACCAGGGAAGCCATAACCCGGCAATAAAAATTAAAAGTCATAGAATCATAGAATAGTTTGGGTTGGAAGGGACCTTCAAGATCATCCAGTTCCAACCCCCCTGCCATGGGCAGGGACACCTCACTAGCTCAGGCTGCCCAAGGTTCCATCCAACCTGGCCTTGAACACCTCCAGGGATGGGGAAGCCACAGCTTCCCTGGGCAACCCAGCAGCCTCACCACCCTCATTGTGAAGAAATTCTTCCTAACATCTAGTCTAAATCTGCCCCTCTCTACTTTCTACCCGTTCCCCCTTGTCCTATCACCACAAGCCTTTATGAATAGTCCATCCCCAGTTTTCTCATAGCCCCTTCATGCACTGGAAGGTTGCTATAAGGTCTCCTCAGAGCCTTCTCTTCTCCAGGCTGAACAAGCCCAACTGTCTCAGCCTGTCCTCATACAGGAGGTGCCCCAGTCTGCATGTTTTATATTTAAAAAAAACTAAGACAAAGGGCTCAGTTGCAGTCTTTGCATGACTTTACCCCTTTGTGCTCCTACATGAGATTAATAATGGGAGCTGGCTGGCTTACTCCCACTTTTCAAGCTGAATATCTGCAAAGATGAATATGAGCAACGAAGCTGGTGAAGGGGCTGGAGAACAGGCCCTATGAGGAGCGGCTGAGAGAGCTGGGGGTGTTTAGCCTAGAGAAGAGGAGGATGAGAGGAGACCTCATTACTCTCTACAACTACCTGAAAGGAGGTTGTAGAGAGGAGGGAGCTGGGCTCTTCTACCAAGGGAGAGGGGACAGGATGAGAGGGAATGGCCTCAAGCTCTGCCAGGGGAGATTTAGGCTAGAGATTAGGAGGAAGTTTTTCACAGAATGGGTCATTGGGCATTGGAATAGGCTGCCCAGGGAGGTGGTTGATTCACCTTCCCTGGAGGTGTTTAAGGGACTGGTAAATGAGGTGCTGAGGGACATGGTTTAGTGTTTGATAGGAATGGTTGGACTTGATGATCCGATGGGTCTCTTCCAACCTGGTTGTTCCATGATTCTATGGAAAATAGTCAGTAGAAAAGAGCGACTGCTTTTTAAATTCTACTTTGAATAAAAGATCCTGTGATAGTAAAAGACTAAAACACTTTTTTACCTCTCTGAATTGTAATTTGACAATGGTCACACTGCGGTTTGATGGTTTCAAGCCCTGCATATTGTGCCAGCAGACAGAGCCACAGCTCCTATCTAGCTGGGTCCTGGAATACTGACCAATTCTTATCCTGAAACCTGGAGCTCTGCACCAGAATACCAAATGCAGCATCTTTTAGTTTTTCAGAAAGAGAAAGTTGTAAAGTCAACTCAAATATACTGACAAATAAACTGATTAGAGAGATCCATGATCTCAACATGTTAGGACTCTTATTACAGCTTTGCCTTTTCATTTTCCAAAATGGAATATTTTGGAAAGCTAGATTTTGTAGGTTTTGTAACAGATTTCAGGAGTTCACCAAAGGAGAAAATCCCTCAAGACCTTAAATGTGATAAAAGTTTAAACCCTCTAACATTTGTTGTACTCTTTGTCTTATCACCCCTATGCAGAACAAGAATCCCTTATGGTTCAGATATAGCTTTTATCATGAATAACTGCCAGATAAAATGCTCAGACAGGGGAAAAAAAACCCCACAGATATTTAAAACATTTCCTTTCCATCAGGAAAGATATTGTCACAGGATATTTTTATACGGGTTTCTTGGCTGGCAGGCAGTAAATTGCTCTTTCAGCCTATTAACAGGTAGTCTTTGTTCATCAGCCTCTCGGTCTCTCTTAGCCTTTCAGCAAACCTCTGCTGGAATTTTCTGCTCAGAGTACTTAGCTTTTCCCAGAGTGTCCTTTTGCTTTTCCATTTGCATTTTTGCTGCAGCAGAGCCTCGTTGTACTACTGAGATACCTCGTTGCAAACACAGGAAACCTTCAGGTTGCTTCAACAGACAGACAGACAACTGAAAGACTCATGAGAGTTTTGGGGTCTCTAGTGGGAGCAGTTAGGCAGGTTTATTACTTTCTTTATGTCACCAAAATTCTGTGGGCTACACCATGGAGCTGTCAAATGGAAACAAAAGAGGGAAAGGCAATACTTCATAGAATTGTAGAATCGCCAAGTTGGAAGAGACCCACTGGATCATCGAGTTCAACCATTCCCACCAATCTCTAAACCATGTCCCTCAGCACCTCATCCACCCACATCTTAAACACCTCAAGGGAAGGCAAGTCAACCACCTCCCTGGGCAGCCTCTGCCAGTGCACAATCACCCTTTCAGTGAAGAATTTTTATCTTATGTCAAGCCTGAACCTCCCCTGTTGGAGCTTGAGGCCATTCCCTCTGTCCCCTGTCACTTGGGAGAAGAGTCCAGTTCTCTCCTCTCTACAACCTCCTTTCAGGGAGTTGCAGAGAGCAATGAGGTCTCCCCTCAACCTCCCCTTCTCCAGGCTAAACACCCCCAGCTCTCTCAGTCACTTCTCATAAGAGTAAGACGTACTTATTGTACCGAGACCCATAAAACACTGATTTTGTTTTTAGTTTCAGTGTTTTGTGGCACACGTGTGATAAACTTTCCAGATCTACACCTAATGACCCTTGCTCACACATAACCCATCACCTTTTCTTCTGTAGGAGGAAGATCTAAAATCCAAACTTTCTTTCCAAGAGGCAGAACTGCAGCTGAGAAATCAAGATGGTGAAGCTATGATTGCTAAGACAGGGGTTTAGACTTGAGAAAGTAAGGCAAGAAAAGGCCACTGCAGATGCAGAGGAGCAAAAGGTCAGTATAATTCCCCCATTTAGTGCTGCCAAGATATATTTAGCACAAAATAAACCTTTTTAGGTGAACAGTTTCGAACAACTTCCTCTCCAGGGAACGTAAAGCCTAAAGAACTATTATACTTCCACGTGTAACAGCATTTCACACCATGATTATCACTTGACCTTTTTTTACGTTATGCCTTCCCCCAACCTTTTAGCTGTTTTAATGAGATGAGAGAACAATAAATACGGAGGTCATTCAAGCATTTAATGGATGTGGATCTTAAGAATCAGATCTATTTGTAATACAGTAAAGGTCAGGGAGTCATCCCTGAGCACTTCAGATTTCTAAAGGCTTTGAGGCTCTAGGTAAATTGAACAACTCAATTGGCAGGTAAGTTCATTCCAGTATCTCGCAATGTTGCAAGGTGCAAACATTGAATTTTAAGATTATAATAGCATTCTTAATAATAAGTGTCAACAGTGTTGAATCATCTCCATTTTGCTCTCTGTTCAGCTGATTAACATTTTGTCAGCATCCAATTTGGATAATTTCATCTGGAGTCCCAATGTTTCATCTGACAGGGGACAGGACAAGAGGGAATGGCCTCAAGCTCCGACAGGGGAGATTTAAGCTAGAGATTAGGAGGAGGTTTTTCACGGAAAGGGTCATTGGGCATTGGAATAGGTTGCCCAGGGAGGTGGCCTTCCCTGGAGGTGTTTAAGGCACAGATGGATGAGATCCTGAGGGACATGGTTTAGTGTTTGATGGGAATGGTTGGACTCGATGATCCGGTGGGTCTCTTCCAACCTGGGTGTTCTATGATTCTATGATTCTATGAAGTACGGCTTGTAAAATAAAGCACCATCAGTTTGGAACGCTTTAAAATGAAATTCCTCTGCCTTTAGAGTCTGAAAGGCTCATCCAGCTCTGCCATCTTGCTACAAAATCTGATGTATATTGTGTCATTTATCAGTCCTGCAAAGAGAAATTTTAATTTGGTCTTAACAGTTGCTAATGCCTGGGCTTAAGCTATGAAAACTTCAAGTTGTAAACAGTTTTCAGAGACAGGGAAGGCTATTCTGTCTAAGCAATCAAAACGGTGATTCATTCCCTTTCTCTTTGTTTATTAAGACATTAGGCAATATTTTCTTACTTTTCTAATGATCTTGTGTCTCATCCTAATTTTATTGAGGGGAAAGTAATATTTTTAAGTTGTTATAAATGAAGGCTCAGTTGGGACCTTTATATTTCTCTGCATTGTGCTAATTATGGACTTCCACCCTTTGCTGACCTGTATCTTAGAATCATAGAATCACCAAGTTGGAAGAGACCCACCAGATCATCGAGTCCAACCATTCCTATCAAACATTAAACCATGTCCCTCAGCATCTTGTCAACCTGTACCTTAAATATATCCAGGAAAGGTGAATCAATCACCTCCCTGGGCAGCCTATTCCAATGCCCAATGACACTTTCTGTGAAAAACTTCCTCGTAATGTCTAGCCTGAACCTCCCCTTGTGGAGCTTGAGGCCATTCCCTCTCGTCTTGTCCCTTGGGAGAAGAGCCCAGCTCCCTCCTCTCCACAACCTCCTTTCAGGTAGTGGTAGAAAGCAATGAGGTCTCCTCTCAGCCTCCTCTTTTCCAGGCTAAAATATATATGTATGACCTAAAAGCTGATATGATATTTAAAGTCCAAATAGTGCAATTAATTAAACTTGTTTCAATAGGATCTAACAGCTCAACATTCTACCAACTACTTTTCAGTGGTGCTTTCCCTGTCTTGGTTCCATATGCTTCTGATGGATTTGGATGATCAAAAAGCACCCTTAACGCAATTCTAATTACTTCATTAAGAAACTGGGTGAAAACACAGAGAGTGACTATCACGAGATAATCACATCTTTGGGCCGCTTTATTTCAGGGATGAAGTTCAGCACATGACACTAATGATTACCATGCTCCCCCGTTCACTGCTTTATTACCGTTCTGAAATGTTTTTATTGGAAATGTAAGTGTCATTTAGTGCTACATTAATCTAAAGCTATTTCATAAGACCGATGACTATTTCTAAATATTAATCTTCTATAATTTTTGCTGCCGAAAAAAAAAAATCTGCAAAAGAGAATGCGTCTTCTGGCTGAGTAATTTGTGAATACTCTTCATAATTGATTAAAACATGTCATGTCTTAAAAAATTGTCTTGGCTTTCCAGTTCTATGGATTTCAAACTGGAGTTTATAGTTAGTTTGGGGTTTTTTTTACAATATGAAGGACTAAATATCTTAAAGATATTGCCTTAGAGGGAAATATCACCTAACAAAAGGTGAAGACTGGAAGTCACTTTAAATCAGATTCATCAGGAGAAGTGGGGCCAATCTGGATGGTGGTAAACGTGGCCGAATGGCGTCACTGTGTAGTAATCAACAAGACTGTGAATGAATGTGACACTGCTATGATCTTAAAATAGTGGGTAGTAATGCTGCTGTGATTTTACTGGCCATCTGTGTGCTCTGAATGATGCCAGAGTGGTGTACGTTTGAAGATGAATATGTGATTGTCTTTTAAAATTGGACTTCCCCTGTCAAAGGAAGAAAATGCGCAGGGCACAGTGTAGGCATATGGGTGATAGTGACACGAGTTGAGGATTAGGAGCCAGGATGGATTCGGACAGACCGGCTTTTTCAATTTACTTCCTTCAACTTAAATGCCCTCTTTATTTATGCAGGATATTTGAGCCTCTCTACTCATGGTCTGATTGCTAAGAGCAGGCTGCTTTCAGCTTTTCAAACAACTTAGCCATCATTGAAGAGCTCTATATCACAGAATTTACTGATGTGAAGGGGACTAAACTGCTGAAAAGAGGGATGAATGCCTCCTTCATCTCTGTGTGCAGTAAGTACCATTTGAGAAATACTGTCCTAAGGCTTATTTGCAACCTGTTTATTTGCTCTGTTCATTTTTACCTCCCTTGAAATTAAAAAAAAAGAGCACTTACCCCAAATTTTCTTTGGGCATCAGCAAGCAAAGAAGAACTAAGCATAAATAAGAAACAAAACTGTAATTCAACTCATGTAACGTAGATTAGCTATTTGTTTTCATAGAATCATAGAACAACCAAATTGGAAGAAATCCACCGGATCATTGAGTCCAACCATTCCTATCAAACACTAAACCATGTCCCTCAGCACCTCGTCCACCCGTCCCTTAAACACCTCCAGGGAAGGTAACTCAACCCCCTCCCCGGGCAGCCTGTTTCAATGCCCAATGACCCTATCTGTGAATTGTTTTTTCCTAATGTTTACTTTAACTATAACATTTGCTCACCTGGTTGCATTCTTAAACTTTAACAGAAAGAGCATCTTGGCTATTCTAAACTTCTCAATTTAGGTTAATTTCAGTAATACGGGTGTCAAGCCACTTTAGAGAAAATATAGAACAAACCTTTATGATAGGAATGGTTGGACTCGATGATCCAATGGGTCTCTTCCAACCTGGTTTTTCTATGATTCTATGAAACCGAACCAGCAACTATATATGCAATATTTAATTTTAAAAATATATTATGACTAATATGCAAACCTATAAACACTGGGGATTTTATCTTAAAAGCTACTCTGGTTCTTTTCTGCACTTTTCTTTCACAAGAGATGGGGGGAATAGTTAACTCTATTAGTAACTTGCCATTTCACACTGAGGGTCATTGGGCATTGGAATAGGCTGCCCAGGGAGGTGGTTGATTCACCTTCCCTGGAGGTGTTTAAGGGACGGGTGGATGAGGTGCTAGGGGACATGGTTTAGTGTTTGATAGGAATGGTTGGATTAGATGATCTGATGGGTCTCTTCCAACCTGGTTGTTCTATGATTGTATGATTTGTAATGTAATGCATATTGATTTTTAATCTTTATTGTTTCCATGGACAGTGTCTGTGTGTGCCGTGTAGTGAATGTATACGTGGAAATTGGCCCTGACAATTGTAGAAAGATGTTTTTTAAGGATATTAAATTCTTACAGAAGTTTGTTATTGCCGATGCACAGTGCTTGATCCAAGTATTAACGTCTTAATCGCTGTAATATCCTCTTTCTCTGTAATTAGACTTTGTTTAAGCAAGACCTGACAGGAAATGAGCCTGAGAGATGAGCATGAGGTAGAAAGGATAAAGATGGATCAAATACATTGCCTGAGGCTGAAGTCAGTTATATCCTTGAAAATGTGCATGATAATCTTCCAAATACCAGTTGTGGATAAGACAGAACACCCTTCAGGGGTTCTTGTCTTACCAGATAAATTTGCACCAATGAAATCATAATCAACTTTTAAACCGGTAATTAAATCATTGCAGAAAGTTAGGGAGGCACTTGGATTTCACTTAGAACTGATGCAAGGTGATGTAAAGTCACTGATTTAAGCTACTGTTGAGCAAAAGTAAGAGTTTTGACAAATCTGCTTAGATTGGAATATTTCATTTTCAAACCAGAAATCAAGTGAGTGACATGTTTTCATATAATTCCCTTTTCCCATGTTTCCTCCCTCATTGAGGCCCATGAATTTAGGCTTGAGGAACTTAAATAAAAAGGTAAATTACCAAAAGAAGGAGGCGAGTTTGACAAATCTGATATATTTAGCTAAGCCCTAAAAATGTAGCGAATGCTTTACTGGTTAGGGAAACCCCCAGTGCATGAGTAGAACTAACCATTGCGTCTCTGGTCTCATTAATGGTTGGACTCGATGATCCGATGGGTCTCTTCCAACCTGGTGATTCTATGATTTTCTAAAAAGGAGCCCTTTAAAGGGGAAAGATGAGAGAGTGAGGGGGAAAAAAGGTTAAAAAAAGATCTCAAAAAAGGTTCTCAAAAATCTTAGTGAAATATCTCTATTTTCTCTCCTTCTTTCTTGTTTAGCTCCAGCTTCTGCATTTGAGCATAGATTATTAAATGTTTGAAGCTGACTTACTATAATGGCATAAATCATAGAATCACCAGGTTGGACGAGACCCACCGGATCATCAAGTTCAACCATTCCCACCAATCTCTAAACCATATCCATGGGAAATGATTGAATATTTGATAACTCCTCCTCCTTACCTGGTCTCTGATCCAGCATTACCAAATCTCTCACCTTTGCGTCCTACAGTATTATACAGAGTCCTAAACAGAAATCCCTCTAAATTTTTGTATCTCACACAGTGGTCTCCAGGTGTGTATTGGCAAGTGGAAGTATTCACTGTCCAATGTGACTTCACATTTTTATAAGTTCCTTTTTAAAACAAGCATCCACGCAGACATAGAATCATAGAACAACCAGGTTGGAAGAGACCCACCAGATCATCAAATCCAACCATTCCTATCAAACACATGCTTGATCACAGTTTGGTAGGCAGGTTCAACTACTAGAAGGACTATCTTCATACCATCAGTTCTTCAGCAAGAGATATTAAAAGCTTATCTAGAAGAAAGAAATATATGTACATTATATATATTGCCATTCTTACAGCTGTACCTCTCTTTTATGTCCTTAGATATCAAGAAGACAAAGAAATCCTTACTTGCTGTATTTTCTGCTGTAGTATCTTATGCATGAAAGAGTCTGGGCAGCGTACAAAATCTTTTAATGTAGTATCCATTTGGAAAAATATATGTTGTCTCATGGAAATTAACAGAAATCGCAGAAAGCTGTTGCATAGTCCTCTCACAACATTGTGGTGGTGTTGTGCTGACCTTCATAACGCTGAAGGAGAAGAGCCTGTGTTAAGCAGTAGTTAATTAACTAACCAGAGAGGTTTAGTCTTGCCTGTGCTGAGCTGGTCTTTGAGAGACCCACCTGCCTTTCACCTACAAACTGGTGAGCTCTACCAAAATGATGTAAGAGGTATGTATTTTTTTTTACTAAGCCAATGGTAAAGCATTTTTTTTCCATCAGTCATATGTATTATATTGAATACTGTGTCCAGTTCTGGGTCCCTCACCACAAGGAGGATGTTGAGGCTCTGGAGCAAGTCCAGAGAAGAGCGACGGGGCTGGAGAACAGATCCTATGAGGAGCGGCTGAGAGAGCTGGGGTTGTTTAACCTGGAGAAGAGGAGGCTGAGAGGAGACCTCATTACTCTCCACAAGTACCTGAAAGGAGGTTGTAGAGAGGAGGGAGTTCGCTTCTTCTCCCAAGTGACAGGGGACAGGACAAGAGGGAATGGCCTCAAGCTCCAACAGGGGAGATTTAGGCTGGAGATTAGGAGGAGGTTTTTCACAGAAAGGGTCATTGGGCATTGGAATAGGCTGCCCAGGGAGGTGGTTGATTCACCTTCCCTGGAGGTGTTTAAGGCATGGGTGGATGAGGTCTTGAGAGACTTGGTTTAGTGTTAGATAGGAATGGTTGGACTCGATGATCCAATGGGTCCCTTCCAACCTGGTTGTTCTGTGATTCTGTGATTCTATGATTCTGTGATTCTGTATTTAATTTGAAAATAATAAGGAGTCAAAGTTGTCAAGGCCAGAATCAGAGCTGTCTGTGAAGAAAGGAACTTGAAAATTGAATATTTGAAGTATAAACCATTTTTAGTACGTAAAGCATCAGCATTTATTCCTTGCTTTTCAGTCTGTAAAACTGAGCGCCAGGAATAATGGAAAATATCCAGTTGTTACGATAACCTAGATAAAGATTTGATGATACAGGCATTTGTTCATGAGAATAAACACAAATGGTTTCTAGGACACCATTCCAAAGCTCTTCTGTTCCCTACTCATCTCCTTTAGTCTCAGTGTTTCCTCCACAAAAGGGCAGTCAGCAGGTTTCCTTTTCCTATTTCATCCTATTGCCTTTAAGAGCGCAGAGCAACATGCAGGGATGCTTCATGATTCAGGGCAGCAGGGAAGAAAGGAA
Organism: Coccyzus lansbergi; assembly: GCA_033558105.1. Taxonomy (NCBI): domain Eukaryota; kingdom Metazoa; phylum Chordata; class Aves; order Cuculiformes; family Coccyzidae; genus Coccyzus; species Coccyzus lansbergi. The sequence goes on from JAUMJK010001159.1 coordinate 91,955, forward strand.
CTTCTTATATCAAATTTTCTTGCTGGAGCAATGAGAGTAAATATGGTCTAACTACGTGGAGGCTAAACTACTGCTTTAATAGAAATAGCAAGTAAAAAGTGATGCATAACTTGCTGAGGAGCCTGTTAACTTAAGATTGTAGACAACTGATTTGCTGGGACATCCCTCTGTCCCCGTTTATTTATCACATTATCCTCACTGTATACAATGCTTCACTCCTGAGCAGCTTCATGTGCCGTGCCAGGTAACATGGAGTATTGGGCAGCTTTACTGAAGTGAGCAATAGCCCTGATGTTAGGAATTTTATAGAACAACAAGGTTAGAAGAGACCCACCACATCATTGAGTCCACCTATTCCTATCAAACACTAAACCATGTCCCTCAGCAGCTCGTCCAACCATCCCTTAAACACCTCCAGGGAACGTGAATCAACCAATATTGAAATCAATATGCAAAGAAATTTCTGTATGTCTCACTATTGTGTACAAAGATACACAAAGATACTAAAGCAAATTGTAATGAGAGACTACTGGGCAGCCTCTGCCAGTGCCCAATGACCCTTTCTGTGAAAAATTTTTTCCTTATGTTCAGCCTAAATCTCCCCTGTTGGAGCTTGAGGACATTCCCTCTCGTCCTGTCCCCTGTCACTTGGGAGAAGAGGCCAGCTCCCTCCTCTCCACAACGTCCTTTCAGATAGTTGTAGAGAGTAATGAGGTCTCCCCTCAGCCTCCTCTTCTCTAGGATAAACACCCCCAGCTCTCTCAGCCATTCCTCACAAGGCCTGTTCTCCAGCCCCTTCACCAGCTTCATTGCTCTTCTCTGGACTTGCTCCAGAACCTCAACATCCTTCTTGTGGTGAGGGGCCCGGGACTGAACACAGGATTCAAGGAACGGCCTCACCAGCGCCGAGTACAGAGGGAGAAAAATCTCCCTGGACCTGCTGGTCACACCCTTTCTGATCCAAGTCAAGATGCCATTGGCCTTCTTGGCTACTTGGGCCACTGATGGCTCATGTTCAGTCGGCTGATGACCAACACTCCCAGGTCCTTCTCCTCCAGGCAGCTTTCCACCCAAGCTTCTCTCAGTCTGTAGCACTACATGAGTTCACATGACATAGTTACAGTGTCCTAGGATGTTTTCACTGAATCTAGCAAAAGAAATTTGCACTTTTGTCTGGGATCTCCAGAGCTGGACATTGCAATACAGGCCATTGTCATCAAGCAGAGACATTTCTTCTCCCATTATTACCTCCAAGCACCTGATCTCCAACATTTAAATAGATATTTGGTAAGTGATTCTAATGGTGACTTTGTTTTAAGTTGTTGTTATCTTGCATCTGGAGCTGTAGAAAGAACATAGAGTACAACCAAACATTTTCATAGAAGCTTAGAATCACCAGGTTGGAAGAGACCCACTAGATCATCCAGTCCAACCATTCCTATCAAACACTAAACCATGTCCCTCAGCACCTTGTCCACTCGTTCCTTAAACACATCCAGGGAAGGTGAATCAACCCCCTCCCTCGGCAGCCTGTTCCAGTGCCCAATGACTCTTTCCGTGATAATAATTTCTTTAACGTTTGTATCCTGCAGACTTAAAGGTACTGTGTGCTGTTGCTGTTATTAAAATATGTTATCTAAAATAAAAATAGAACAAGCCCAAAACACAAAAAAACCCCTTCAAGCCTTAAGTTATAATGTTCACTCATCCCTTTTCTGAATAGGTTCTGGATAGCAATCTGTATAAGCTCACAGTTTCTCTTGAGAAAGCAGCTGCAGAGAAAGTCCGGAGTCAAGATGACGTAAACCCAAGAAGCAAAACTCTCGAATGACAGAATCATCAGGTTGGAAGAGACCCACTGGATCTTCGAGTCCAACCATTGAGATGGCCAATAGTTTGGTTAAGGGGCTTGAGGTAAGAAGATTTTTCCTAAATGTTCATTCTAGTAGGAGTTTTGAAATATTTGAAATGTTTTATTGAGCGTGAGATTAAACCTAAATTTTTGAGGACTTGGGGGGGGGGGGGGGGATGTTGGGGGCAGGGAATGATAAGGGGCAAGATGACCCTTATTAGAAATCATTTAAACAGAAAAAAATATCCAAACATGAGAAATAAACCTATAATAAAGTCCTGAGAAGTAAAATGTGCTGCACCACAATTACGTTTCCTAAAAATCACGTATTCTGGAGTAACCGATATTGACACGGCTGCTAGAGAGAAGTCTCAATAACTGAGTCACCACATTTATACACAACTGTGAACACATTGTGACAGCCTGGGCAGCCTCTAGTTAATGAGCAGAAAGACTGAATAATCCTCTGGGTCAGGATGGAGTCGCCCTGCATCTGCCCCCACTGCACTTTAGATTGCAAATAAGTGGAAGGCATCAATGAGATATTTGCTGTTTGTTTTGGGTGGTTTTTTTTTTTTTTACCTTTTGCAGAACCTATTAATTTTTTAAATAAGAACACAATTTATTTATGTTAAAATTACATATATTTAACTGTGGTTATTAGCTTTATTTACAGGCAAACATCATTAAAGCTAACACATGCCTATTTAACGGTCGGTAACCATTCCAGTCAGCCACAGCATCGCTGTGCTGTCTCTCCTAGGTCTTTAGAGAAATTGTGCTGTCTCAATCCATCATCTACAATTTTAACCCTTCTTTTTTGACGAATAAGTGTAAATAAGAGGAAATAAATAGTACAAAGAATATTTACGCTACTGAGTGAGTTCCCAAGGCAGTCTGAAGAAATATTTTAAGTGACCTTAATTTCTGAGATCAGAGAGTGAATACTGCAAACCTATCAGCAAAGGTCGGCAATTGGGATTAAATCAGTTTAGGGAAAAAAAAAATACTTGTAAGAGGATAGAATTAATTAAGACTCTCCAGTACAATCTACTTTTGATACCTGATTCTCAAATTGATACACATATACATATAAAATAATATTATAATAAATAATAATATATATATAATATTTCCTTTGGTAGAAAAACAGTGAAGTCAATGCTATTATCTGGATATAAAAGCCTTTATTTGCCCCAAGATGCCCAACTCGGCCACTGTTGACCTGATCCCGCAGACCTTTGGAAGTCTTTGGAAGCTCAGTGAAACGAAATGCCCTTTGCCCGTAGGTTGTCTCCAGGTCTTGAATTTGAAGGTTTATATATTGTTCAAAGAAGTTTTCCTCCAGGATTTGAGGTGGTTTTTTTTATTAGTGATCTTATTGTGGGAGTTATGGGGAAAATATTTAAAAGGATTAATTGAGAATGTCAAGTATTTTCCTCCGAGAATAAATTCTTTTCTACTAGAATGGGAGACAGTTAACTTCTGAAAAGCATCAAGACTGATGATTTTGTCTATATAGCATTGACCTGGAAGCTCAACCATTCAGACTAATAAATCAGGCAATTTATATTTAATCATTAACTAACTCCCAAGCTGAACAGCTGTTCAAAATTAGAAATGGGTCACCCCAGCCAGGATGACATTACGAGCAATCTATAATGCATTAGAATAAAATTATAGTGATTTTTAACTGTCTGGAAATTTATTACACTGCATGTTCCAACTCTTAAACCCTTGTTAGCCAATGTCACTAGTGATTTATGGCGCTTGGGTGGAACGGTAAAATTACTGAAAATTTAAATAGACAATCGCTCTGTGTTTAGAGTATCTTCAAATTCCAAAGCTGTTTTGGAGAATGAGTTGGGTGCTCTTTGTTGTTTATGACTTGCCGGTCAGTGAAAACAAGAAGAGACGGTGGATAAATCAAAAAAGCCTTCTTGTAAATTAATATATTTATTGTCTTGTTGCCTACAGTTAATGGTTTAAAGAGGAATCCAATTGCTTCCCTAGGCAAAACCAGATGTTTAAAATGCTTAAAAACAACTCTTATGAACATAACTGGAGTTTAAGAGGCCTTCACAGACCCAGAGCCTGTGCTTACACTGTGCAACATTTCAGTGCTAACCTAAACAGGCTGGACCGCTGGGCAGAGTCCAGTGGGATGAGGCTTAACACAGCCAAATGGCAGGTCCTGCATCTGGGGCACAACAACCGTATGCAGAGCTACAGACTGGGAGAAGCCTGGCTGGAAAACTGCCAGGAGGAGGGGGACCTGGGGGTGTTGGTCGACAGTTGACTGAACATGAGCCAGCAGTGTGCCCAGGTGGCCAAGAAGGCCAATGGCATCCTGACTTGTATCAGAAATGGTGTGACAAGCAGGTCCAGGGAGGTTCTTCTCCCTCTGGACTCAGCACTGGTGAAGCCGCTCCATGAATCCTGTGTTCAGTTGTGGGCCCCTCAGCACAAGAAATATGTTCAGGCTCTGGAGCAAGTCCAGAGAAGAGCAACGAAGATGGGGAAGGTTCTGGAGAACAGGCCCTGTGAGGAGCGTCTGAGAGAGCTGGGGGTGTTTATCCTGGAGAAGAGGCTGAGGGGAGACCTCATTGCTCTCTACAACTCCCTGAGGGGAGGTTGTGGAGAGGAGGGAACTGGCTTCTTCTCCCAAGTGACAGGGGACAGGACAAGAGGGAATGACCTCAAGCTCCACCAGGGGAGATTTAGGCTGGAGATTAGGAGAAAGTTTTTCACACAGAGGCTCATTGGGCATTGGAATAGGCTGCCCAGGGAGGTGGTTGATTCACCTTCCCTGGAGGTGTTTAAGACACAGGTGGATGAGGTCCTGAGAGACATAGTTTAGTATTTGATAGGAATGGGTTGGACTCGATGATCCGATGGGTCTCTTCCAACCTGATTGTTCTATGATTCTAAGATTCTAAGCATGTTGCTTTGATTAAAGATACTTCCATTTTCTTAATGGATATTTTATGTTCCTATTTCATAACAAAGGAGTTTGAGCCTTCTCTTACGCTAGAATCTGCGTCTGTCTTTGCAGAACAGGCTTGTTGATGATTTCTCTAAATACTTCTGATTTATTTTTCCTGAAACGTATGGATGGAAAATATTTCATGGCTATCAAATTTAACAATTATTTTGTTACTTTGTTTCTGTACACACAGAAATTTGGTTTGTACAGTGAGAGTTTTTATATGACATTGATTGTTTACATTTTTAAGACTTTAAAGAATGAGCACATGGAAGAGTATACGCTTGGACTCGATGATCCTGTGGGTCTCTTCCAACCTGGTTGTTCTATGATTCTATGATTCTTTGAAGCTCTGAAGCAGTTAGCAAGCATTTTATGTGAAATTATTTGAAGTCATGAGGATACTCTGTATTCAGTGATTTTCATAGATTTTGATTACATCATGTAAAAGACTGGAAAAAATTGGTTTTATTACTGTCATCACTCTGAAAATAATGAATATCTGCAGTGACAGTGCGTAAAGGGGACGGGACAAGAGGGAATGGCCTCAAGCTCCACCAGCTGAGATTTAGGCTGGATATTAGGAAAAAATTTTTCACAGAAAGGGTCATTGAGCACTGTCAGAGGCTGCCCAGGGAGGGGGTTGAGTCACCTTCCCTGGAGGGGTTTAAGGGATGGGTAGACAAGGTGCTGAGGGGCATGGTTTAGTGTTTGATAGGAATGGTTGGAGTCGATGATCCGGTGGGTCTCTTCCAACCTGGTGATTCTATGATTCTTTCACATTGGCCTTTAGTTTGGTCCTTCTGCTCACTGGACAATGATTTTCCTGAGGTTCCCCTGTTGCAAGTCAGCAAACTGGGAAACGATTTTTATTTTATCCTTAGTATTTCAAACAGTCCAAACGAGGAAGAAAGGTTACGGCAGGCTAGTACAATTTTGCACCTAGTATTCCATCAGTTTGAAGATTATTGTAATGGATGATCAATTTTTACCTCCATTTCCGTGCTGAAAATATCTCAACATACGTTCAGGCATAGATTCATCCCTTTGCTGGGAATTGTATACTCAGAACAATCGGAATATAATGTGCCAAACACTGCTAGTTTGATTTTTATACCTTATTGTAAATTCTGATTGAAAATAAGATAATGATTTGATCCACATCTTAAATATTAACTTTCTATAAAGACGATACTTTCCATTCTCTGATGTTCTTTAGTCACAATTTCAGCATCTTAAATAAAGAGTGGGTTGTCTTTACAATCAAACTGAAGTAAAATAAGAGCTTTCCATATAGCTACTAATAATAAATCAGTTGTTCTGTCCCCTGGGCCGAGTACAGAGGGAGAAGAACCTCCCTGGACCTGCTGGTAACACTGTTTCTGATCCAAGCCAAGATGCCATTGACCTTCTTGGCCACCTGGGCCACTGCTAGATCATGTTCAGTTACTGTCAACCAACAGCCCCAAGGTCCCTCTCCTCCAGGCAGTTTCCAGTCAGACTTCTCCTAGTCTGTAGCTGCTCAGGGTTGTTGTGCCCCAAGTGAAGGACTCCTCTAAGGAGCAGGGAAATTTGATGGAAGAGTTTTTAAAACACTTCTGAGTGGGGTAGAAGATAGTTCCACCTAAATACTGATGATGCTGTCCTTTCCTTCAATTTATAGCTTTAGAATTCAATCCCGAAATCACAAAATAAGGAAGCCTGGGATAACACCATGAAGGAATTGGTGGGAATTTGTACATTGCGTTAGCAAGAAAGAGTTTAATTCTGGGCATCCAATGTAGAACTACTCTTATGCTTCCACTAGACAATTTTTTTCCAAAAAAATTAATTTTTCACTCTCTTCCTCTGTTGTTTTGCATCAGGCATATACCTTCACCCATACCAGTTCAATAAGCACGGATTTCAGATGTTCCAGTCCTTTTTAGAATCGTAGAATCATAGAACAACCAGGTTGGAAGACACCCACCTGATCATCAAGTCCAACCATTCCTATCAAACACTAAACCATGTCCCTCAGCACCTCATCCACCCGTTGAGATAACATAAGAATCCCATTTTTGTAATTTTTGAGTAGATGTACAGTGATTTATGCTCCAGAAATACCCACTCAAGAGCATACATGAGTGTTGAATTTGCAGTATCATAATCCATATACACAGTGATTTCATAGAATCATAGAATCATAGACCAACCAGGTTGGAAGAGACCCATCGGATCATCGAGTCCAATTATAACAGGTGGTGGTTTTTAACATTATCAAACTATAAATATGAAGTAAATCTCCTAAATGAAACATATTTTTGAAAAAAATCTGTGATAAATATGATGAGCTGCTTCGCATTACATTCCCTATATTCTTTTGCATCTGAAACTACAACAGGGACTCTCCTTATTTTGGGGGCTAGAAAGCATTAATTTATATCAACCTTAATTTCACCTTCCCTGGAGGTGTTTAAGGGACGGGTGGACCAGGTGCTGAGGGACATGGTTTAGTGTTTGATAGGAACGGTTGGACTCAATGACCTGTTGGGTCTCTTCCAACCTGGCAATTCTATGATTCTATGATTCTACATCAGCCTAGTTATCTTGTGCTTTGCACCGAGTCATGTCATGCTGCTTGGTAACCTTACTCTATGATTATATACCGCTCTGATTAAAAGGTTCCTGTTCCTGTGATGGAGGGTCTGGACCCAATTGCCACGTTGACGAATGATGCTACGATTGCGGCGTAGAGTAACGAGGGATTGCCTGGCGATAAGATGTCAACAGAAAATACCACTATTCTAACAAACTGCGAGCGCTGACCTCCGGTGATGGATCCCCAGCAACAGGGAATTAAATGGATAAAGAATAAATATGGAGCTGACCTTAAAGTCGTACATCCAGGACAGGTATGTGCACTCTGAAGAATTGGCTTCATGTTTACTGCCCTCAAGTTCCCCTAATTTTTATGAGGGATTGGGATTTGTTGGGATGCGCTTACTTGAAGACTTGAAATATTGCAACGCTGATGCTTATTTATCGGTAGCATCGTTTTCTGTTTAAAATGGTGCTTGAAAGGGGACCTATTTACTCTGGTTTCAAGTGTTGAGGAGTAAAAAAATGTGTAAATTGGGGTGTGCTGCTCTGGAGGGGCAAAGCTGTTTTTCAATAGGTAAAGTACAAAGCTTGATGATGCGATGGCACTTTTACTGTATAGTTTAGTTGATCAAATATCATAGAATCATAGAACAACCAGGTTGGAAAAGACCCACCGGATCATCGAGTCCCTGGGCAACCTGTTCCAATACTACCAATTACTTTCATGATTATGGATTGTTAAAAGAGAAAGATGAAAGAAATGTTAAATGAAAATATCTAATATTGGAGAAGTGACCCAGGGCTTTCTCCTTCCTTCCACCCCCACCATATTTCAGACATTGGTGCCTGCACAGTAAATCAAGGCAATATAAAGTAACTCAAATCTCCTTGCACGCACAAATCTCCCAGAATCATACAATAACCAGGTTGGAAGAGCCCCCACCGGATCATGATTTTGATAGGAACGGTTGGACTCGACGATCCAGTGGGTCTCTTCCAACCTGGTTGTTCTATGATTCTATGATGCACTCTTGCCCTTCACTGCAAGATCTTGAAATTATTCCTCCTTGTTACATTTTTCTATAATAATGAAGTGTTTTAGAGTAAGACCACATATCCCGCTTTTTAGCATCTGTATTGAAGAAACTTTATGAAAATCTGGATTATGTTGGTCTAAAAGAGAGATCAGAAATCACACAGTCTAGCAAGTTTCTAAGGTATGACACAGAGGGATGTAAAACGGTAGAAAGAATCATAGAATCGTAGAACCACCAGGTTGGAAGAGACCCACTGGATTGAGTCCAACCATTCCTATCAAACACTAAGAAGTTCAATTGAAAAGGACAAGGGTCACAATAGTACATTTTTCCACTTATTTAGCAAAGGCTTCGGTGTAGCACAAAAGAGCTGTATACAGCAACACGAAAATATATGAAACTAGTCAAATATATGTTCTTCTTGTGAACGTTTTAAGCAGGCTCACATGATGTAGCATTCTGTGGATCACTGAAGATGCAGCAGGTCCTATTTATGGAGAATTGGTAATATATTTACCCTTTTATTACCAAATAAGTAGTATTTTCACACAGAGGGTCATTGGGCATTGGAATAGGCTGCCCAGGGAGGTGGTTGATTCACCTTCCCTGGAGGTGTTTAAGGCGCGGGTAGACGAGGTCCTAAGGGACATGGTTTAGTGTTTGATAGGAATGGTTGGACTCGATGATCCGATGGGTCACTTCCAACCTAGTTGTTCTATGATTCTATGATTCAAATAAGTAGTATTTTCCCATTCTGAATTCATTCCTCTTATTTGTTTATTTTAGTACTTCGGTCAGGCGCTTTGAATTCTTTTTTTTTTTTTTTAACTAATAAAGAAAGACTAGAAAGGTATTTGTGATAGATCTGGTGCAGTCCAGCAGCTGAAGTTCATTAATAATTGGAATGTGGTAAAGTATGAAGTAATGAATACTAATTACTCCTTTCATGTCTGACAGCACCCTCTGGACCAATACATCAGCGCAGACTTTAATTTGGTTCTAGTAATGGTTTCATCAATAGTACATTAATTCTGTGTTTGAAAAGATATACAGTTGAACCTGACCCACGCAGTAGATTCCCCTGTCATAAAACGACCACATACTGACAAGAAGTGGATAATTACAAATAATGAAATCCACTGGGCTTCAGACAATCCTAATTTCACGTAAAATATATCTTATCACATCAATCGACAGAAAGCAGAGCGAGGAAGTTTTATCAACTTGTATTCCTTCCAAAGCAAATTTACTAGCCTGCATCTTGGAGAAGTTGCTGATCCGAGAAGCAGCTTCGTAAAAGTCTCTCTCCCCTTCCTTGTTTACCAAGATTGTTCTTGTGTTGGACTCCTGGATATTCTGCAACACCGGCTATTGTTTCTGAATGATGCCGGCAGGAGAAATTCTCAGAGAACTTTATACTTTCCTAAAAATGTGGGTGATTATAGAGTGAACTACACGTACTTGTTATCTCTGAAAACCAGAATTCTTCCTTAAATCCCGTAATATATAGAATCATAGAATCACCAGGTTGGAAGACACCCACTGGATCATCGAGTCCAACCATTCCCATCAATCACTAAACCATGTCCCTCAGGGCCTCATCTACCAGTCCCTTAAACACCTCCAGGGAAGGCAAGTCAACCACCTCCCTGGGCAGCCTCTGCCAGTGCCCAGTGATCCTTTCTATGAAATTTTTTTTCCTAGTGTCGAGCCTGAACCTCACCTAGGGGAGCTTGAGGCCATTCCTTCTCATCCTGTCCCTTGGGAGAAGAGCCCAGCTCGCTCCTAACCACAACCTCCTTTCAGGGAAAGAGCAACGAGGTCTCTCCTCAGCCTCCTCTTCTCCAGGCTGAAGCCCCCCAGCTCTCTCAGCCACTCCTCTTCTTCTCATCAGATCAGTGTCATTTTGACTTATAGGAGAGAAGACAGAGGAATAAATTCATTGTGCATAAGGCCCCTATTTGAATTCACATGACCTCTTACACCTGCTCAAATCCTTCACATATTCACAAAGTGGTAGTCATGACTCCTTAGTTCCACGATTAGGTTATTACAATATTCTTCAAGATGTCCTGAAATGTGATTTATGTGCAAATGTGGCTTGTATGAACAAGTTTCCATTCTTATGAGGCATAAGTATTATTCATGAAACAGCAAGACAATTCACTTCATTTCTCCATGGGGAGAATATTTCTTTGCCTCGAAAGTCTCGCCAGCTGTGCAAATTTACAGCTGCGCTTTTCCCACTGAACTAGCTTGACCAGCTTGCACAGTTTGCCTACTGAGATTGCCTAGTAACAGTTCCATTCTGCACTTGTTCTCACCTGATTTATTCCACTTCATTCTCTACATTACTTGCTGGAATTTCCAAGTCAGTTCCAGAAACTTTTAATTTTAAGCAGCAGGAATTGAAAGAAGGCTCCTTCAGAAAATACATTTATCCTTCTTTCTTCACACTGAAAAATATTGTTTCCCTTTCCCTTCCTGTCCAAGAATTTATCACTTCTTTTCATTCTCGCTGAGCTGATCCAAAACATTTAGCTACAGGAAACTATTCTGCTTTCTGCCATTTGGAGTCACAGCATATTCCAGGAAACATCTGTCCTGAAAGGCAGACTTTTAAATGTTCCCCAATTCCTGGACTTTTAATAGCAGAGTTTAGCATTCACGTTAGCTTCTGGGATGTATTTTTTTTTCCTTAATTACTTATTGCTCAAACTTTATACAGGATTTTAAAAGTACCTTGTGAACCTCAATGAGGAGACCTCATTACTCTCTACAACTACCTGAAAGGAGGTTGTGGAGAGGAGGGAGCTGACCTCTTCTCCCAAGGGACAGGGGACAGGACAAGAGGGAATGGCCTCAAGCTCCGCCAGGGGAGATTTAGGCTAGAGATCAGGAGGAAGTTTTTCACACAGAGGGTCATTGGGCATTGGAATAGGCTGCCCAGGGAGGTGGTTGATTCACCTTCCCTGGAGGTGTTTAAGGGACGGGTAGATGAGGTCCTGAGGGACATGGTTTAGTGTTTGATAGGAGTGGTTGGACTCAATGATCCGGTGGGTCTCTTCCAACCTGGTTGTTCTATGATTCTATGATTCTTTGATTCATTTGAATCCCTTAATCAACTTTATTTCAAGACCCCTCAGAATTTAAACTGGAAACAACTAGTGGAGAGCAATCTCTTTTTAGTTTACTTTGTTTATTCTTGAATAATGGGAAGCTGGAGCTCATATGAAAGATGTTCTCTCTGTTTCTGGATATAACAGTACATTAATGCAGTTTGTTCTGTCTGCCTCTGCTGATGGAATAGGAGATCATGAAGAAAAAAATCACCAAAATTAGAACTTGTCTTTAGTAATTTCTTTGGCAAAACTTTTTTCTTCCATAACTTGTGCCTCTATTTGCTACATTTATTCAGAATCCAGAGTTAACCTGTAAACATATACATTTCATCAAAAAACATGAAGCAATTCCAACGTGTTTCCCCACCTCTACGTTTATTATAGTTGCTTATACTCCTCAAACCGTGTGAGAGCAATAACAAAACATTTACTTTTCCCAGATCTGTAATTAACAGAAAACCTAGAATAGCTGCAGTAATAAAACCCACTGCGTCATTATGTAGTTTTTTGCCTTTCATCAATGACAATCACAGAAATTGGTAATTTATTGCTCCTGTGAATTGAGAACCCATAAACTAAGTATGTGAATCCAGAGCTGTAAAGCTTATTATGTTGATACATAGACCTGAAATAGAGACAAAGTATTTTCCACTGACAAAGAAACTTAAGAAGTTGTCTCTTGTCAGCTCTCTGCTTCTGTCTTTTGGCTTCTATGTGTGTATTGAAAGTGGAGAAAATTTGTTCTTTTTCTGTCAGGCCTTACTGTTTTGCTCCCTGCAGCTGTAGCCAGTTTTGTGAAGAAACCACAGTATCAGAATTGAAATCCACTTTACAGAACTGGAAGGTGAATCCATGTACACCTGAAAAAGGTCATATAATCTGAAGGATGTGACTATACAGCTAATTATTTCACTAATATACAAGCACAAACCATGAAAACTCATGATTTCCACGGCAGAACTATAGAACATACACATTGAGTTTTGTAGAGTCATGGATTTCCTAGAGCTAGATGGGTCCCTCAGCACAAGAAGGATGTTGAGGCTCTGGAGTGAGTCCAGAGAAGAGCAACGAGGCTGGTGAGGGGTCTGGAGAACAGATCTTATGAGGAACAGCTGAGAGAGCTGGGGTTGTTTAGCCAAGAGAAGAGGAGTCTGAGAGGAGACCTCATTACTCTCTACAAGTACCTGAAAGGAGGTTGTGGAGAGGTGGGTGCTGGCCTCTTCTCCCAAGTGACAGGCAACAGGACAAGAGGGAATGGCCTCAGGCTCCACCAGGGGAGATTTAGGCTAGAGATTAGGAGGAAGTTTTTCACAGAAAGGGTCATTTGGCATTGGAATAGGTTGCCCAGGGAGGTGGTTGATTCACCTTCCCTGGAGGTGTTTAAGGCACCTGGTGGAGCTTGAGGCCGTTCCCTCTTGTCCTGTCCCCTGGGAGAAGAGCCCAGCTCCCTCCTCTCCACAACGAACATAAGAGGTCCTTTTCCTTCAAAAGCTGCTGTTTCTTGTCAGATGTCCCCCACCCCACAGAGTAATGGGAATGATCATATTCAGTCTTGCTTCACCACCTGCCTCCCCTTGTTGCCCCCAGTTTGCTTCCCTGACCATTTCTTTGGTGAAGTGACTGTTGGTCCATCAGGGGAGGTTTAGGTTGAACATTAGGAAAAAAAATTTCCCAGAAAGGGTCACTGGGCACTGGCAGAGGCTGCCCAGGGAGGGGCGTGAGTCACTTTCCTGAAGGGATTTAAGGTGTGGGTGGATGAGGTGCTGAGGCACATGTTTGATAGGAATGGTTGGACTCAATGATCTGGTGGGTCTCTTCCAACCTGGTTATTCTGTGATTACTGTCAGCCACTTGTGTCTCAGAATGGTTTAAGGGACGGGTGGATGAGGTAGTGACAGACATGGGATAGTGTTTGATCGGAATGGTTGGACTCGATGATCCAGTGGGTCTCTTTCAACCTGGTTATTCTGTGATCACTGTCAGCCACTCGAGTCTCAGAATGGTTTAAGCTTGAACCCTGCATCAGGGGATGTTTTTGGTGTGCAATGCATGGTTTTTTGTACGTATAGGAACTTTGTGGAAGAAAAACTTGGCTCAAGCTGGGAAAGACAAGGATCAGCTTAGGAAAATCCTGTGAAAAGAGCAGTCCTGCCAATCCTGTGTTCTTTGTTGCAGGACTAGACCCACTTGAAGGTATTGAGACACTAGGTAAGGCTTTTATTTACTTGTGGTGCGAAGATCACTCAACTATGCTCCCCCTAAAGAAAGGAAAATTGAGCTTGGAGGCGAAATGGAGCATGCAGAGCTATAAATATAGATAAATCAATAGCCTGTTACTTGCTTCTGCGTTTGTGCCCATGCACAGATATTTGTATGGGTGTATTTTTCCTACAGAGAATTTGAAATCATCGGCCACCGCAGTGGAATATACATTATGATGGGAAAGTTGGACAAGGTTTATTTTCAGCAGAACATTCTAGCTCTGAAGTTCCTTCCACCCCCACCACGTTCATGGCAAAGAGGGTGGATGAAAAGTGTTAAGGCCATAAGCACCATAGGATGAAGACATTTTTAGACCAAGCATTCCTCTGCTTGGCATAATGCAGGTTTCTTTTGTACTGTTTTCTACCTTTTGACTAGATGAGGGCCAGAGGGCAATTTTCTCCATGCTCATGTAATCTTGTGCCCCCCGTGACTAAATAATGGTCATTATACAAACGATATTCCATTGTATAGGGCTCCGCGGCTTTATGCTTAGGATTACTATTCCCCACAGACAATAGTGAGAATACCAGGTTAATACAGCTGTGACCTCACTGTGCTCAATTTAAACTCAGGCCTCACAAGGTGAGAGGCTTGTGCATTTACCCACTGAACCAATCAGTTAAAAAACTGATGTGATATCTACTACCACATGTTGCTCCCTTTTTTTTTCCTAAGGGAATTGCTCTGCACCCCCTGTAAGAGTTTCTAAAGCTCAGTAACAATGCTGAGCATCTATCAAAATGTCAAAAGGTTCATTATCTTAAAACCGAGGGAACGGATTTCTACAGGCTTATTCTAATGCTAGCAATAAGGCCACTGTTGAGAGCTCGCAATTTTGCTTGTTGAAATTGTAAGTATTTAGTGAAGTGCCTCGGAAGAAGTAATATGCTTTGCACGAGTGATAGTGAAATTAATGGGGGCATTATCATTCATTTTTCCTTTAAGCGCTGTTAATTTTCCTATCTCCTCCCCCCTTGTCACTCACTGTTCCCCAATTATTTCTTTTACAGGCAGAAAGCCTGTTCACTGTGGAATCAGCACTTCAGTCAGCAGCACAAGTCCTTCTAGGCCCTTTCTCTTTCCTTTCCTTCCTTCCATCTCTTCCTCAGCTCCCCAGGAAGAACAATGAGTTTCCGTGTCAACGGCTTGAGGAGGGATGTTGGTGTTTGACTGGCTTCTACTCGCCCTGTGTTGATGATGATGATGATGTTGAGGCTCTGGAGTGAGTCCACAGAAGAGCAATGAAGCTAGGGAAGGGGCTGGAGAATAGGGTCTATGAGGAACGGCTGAGAGAGCTGGGGGTGTTTAGGCTGGAGAAGAGGAGGCTGAGAGGATACCTCATTGCTCTCTATAACTACTTGAAAGGAGGTTGGAGAGAGGAGGGAGCTGGGCTCTTCTCCCAAGGGACAGGACCAGAGGGAATGGCCTCGAGCTCCACGAGGGGAGATTTCGGCTGGACATTAGGAGGAAATTTTTCACAGAAAGAGTCATTGGTCACTGGAAAAGGCTGTCCAGGGAGGGGGTTGATTCACCTTCCCTGGAGGTGTTTAAGGCACAGGTAGACAAGGTCCTGAGGGACATGGTTTAGTGTTTGATAGGAATGGTTGGACTCAATGATCCGGTGAGTCTCTTCCAACCCAGTGATTCTGTGATTCTATGATTCTATCTCTTTAGGACGAGAGCAGGCGATGGCTGCAGAGGAGGCACTCAAGAAGGCTGCAAGACATGGCCACTGGGTTCTTCTCTAAGTAAGTGGACTCCTGTGCGAACTGTCTCTCCTTATCTGGAGGGATATTCTCAGAAAACAAGCTAAATATGTGGTAGATTACAAAAAAAAATCCATTTTAAACAGCTAATAATCTCGCTCCTTTTTGCTTTAACTTCCAATTGTGACAGGATAAACATCATATGGTTGGACTCGATGATCCGATGGGTCCCTTCCAACCTGGTTGTTCTATGATTCTATATTACCAGAATGTATGTAATATTTTTCTGAACACTGTCCTCGTCTTTTCAGGGGCAAGAGGGAAAATAAAAAAAGAATGCTTCTAGAGGGAATGTAGTACTGTCCTCAGGGATATCCTTCCTCTGTGTAATTAAGAGCTCCTGTCCTGTTCAGTGGACCTTAATGAAGACTTTAATAAAATGGGTCTGAATCCCCCCTTGGGAAGCTGTATAATTAGCCCTGGAGTGTTGCTCTTCCAAGAGAGCAGCTGCAGTTTTGGCCAACATTGTATGGACTAAGAACCCACACTGCAATGAGCAAAAAGATCTGTGCAAAACCCTGGAGAGCTGTGGTTCTCAGTGCAGGGACAGAGTGGACAGGAGCAATAGTTAATGTTATTGAAAGAAGGTGCTTCCCTACCAATGTTTTATGCTAAATAACCAATAGATACTTCATAGAATCATAGATCAACCAGGTTGGAAGAGACCCACCGGATCATTGAGTCCAACCATTCCTATCAAACACTAAACCATGTCCCTCAGCACCACGTCCACCCATCCCTTAAACACCTCCAAGGAAGGGGAATCAACCACCTCCCTGGGCAACCTGTTCCAATGCCCAATGACCCTTTCGGTGAAAAATTTTTTCCTAATGTCCAGCCTGAACCTCCCCTGGCAGAGCTTGAGGCCATTCCCTCTCATCCTGTCCCTGTCCTTCTCGTTGGGAGAAGAGGCCAGCTCCCTCCTCTCCACAACCTCCTTTCAGGGAGTTGGAGAGAGCAATGAGGTCTCCTCTTCTCCAGGATAAACACTCCCAGCTCGCTCAGCCGTTCCTCATAAGGCCTGTTCTTCAGCCCCTTCACCAGCTTCATCACTCTTCTCTGGGTCCGCTCCAGAGCCTCAACATCCTTCTTGAAATTTATAATAACCCCTTTGCCCTGAAGCCAAACAAGAAATGCATGTTCCAGACTGTGATATTAAGGAGGTTGTGGGGATGGGGTGATTCCCACCTCTTCTCGTTTTAACCTCAGCAAGGTTTGGCTCTCAAGCAGGTTGACTGCTACAAATGAAGAGATGGGCTAGACTCAGTGTTGTCTGTTGGCTGACAAAAAATCACTGTGGAATTAGTGAGAGTATTCAGTGAGTTAGATGTTGTATCAGAAACAGTGTGACCAGCAGGTCCAGGGAGGTTTTTCTCCCTCTGTTCTCAGCACTGGTGAGACTGCTTCTCGAATCCTGTGTTCAGTTCTGGGCCCCTCACCACAACAAGGATGTTGAGGCTCTGGAGAGAGTCCAGAAAAGAGCAACGAAGCTGGTGAAGGGGCTGGAGAACAGGTCTTATGAGGAACGTCTGAGAGAGCTGGGGGTGTTTAGGCTGGAGAAGAGGAGGTTGAGAGGAGACCTCATTGCTCTCTCCAACTACCTGAAAGGAGAGGAGGGAGGAGGGCTCTTCTCCCAAGTGACAGGGGACAGGACAAGAGGGAATGGCCTCAAGCTCCACCAGGGGAGGCTCAGGCTCCACATAAGGAAAAGATTTTTCCCAGAAAGGGTCATTGGGCACTGGCAGAGGTTGCCCAGGGAGGTGGTTGATTCACCTTCTCTGGAGGTGTTTAAGGGACGGGTGGAAAATGTGCTGAGGGACATGATTTTGTGTTTGATAGGAATGGTTGGACTCGATGACCGGGTGGGTCTTTTCCAACCTGGTTGTTCTATGATTCTATGAATTTAAAAGCCCCCTTTCTTCTCTGTGTGTTACTGGGAGACTGGTTTGGCCCACAGGGCTGGAATGGAAGGTACAAAGTATCTCATCTTCTGTCCCCCCCGCAACTGTTTAGAGACCCAGATGACGGTAAGAAGTCATGGACAGGTAACCATACACCAAGGTCATTTTGACTCGATCAACTGTTTACACCGAATAAGGGGAGTACAATTATTCCCTGAAGCTGTTATTTAGGTAGCTGGGATTGTAAGATGTTGCTGAGTATGAAAACGAACCAGATCAAAGGTGTTGAAGGAAGGTTGTGGGTTTTTTTTTTCCTGCCAGTGGATGCTTGAACTTTGTAATATAGGTCAAACCTGTTCCACATCAGTAGCTAAGTGGGAAAAAAAAATGCCCTCCATTACGTTAACGAAAACAGTGGTTTACATGTGCATATATGCCAAATTCATTAGGCAGGTAATGAAGCATTTGCACAAATGTAATTACATACAGCAATTCTGACAGTTCATAACACTACATTAATAATCACTACAATTAGTTCTGATGATGCAAGCAATTTACAGCACGTCACGTAGATAAATAATGGTGCATTTCCTGCATGTGTTATTATTGTATATTAAGGATGCCACCTTGCTGTGACTTTCTCAGTAACGTTCCCCTTGAGTCAAAGTTAAGGGTAGACGAGTGAGTTTATTTCTGAGCTACAACATATTTCACACTTATATAATTAAAATACTCAGTTGAGGTCATTTGTTCAAGTTCTGTGTACGCAACACATACATAATACAATAATTATTTATTACTGAATAATATAGGATAGTACTGAATATATCCTCTCATTTTAGTAATTTAAAGACATTTAAGAGGTAGAGCAAACTAACACCCATTGATGATATGATTTTCTCTCCATCTCCCGACTTTTATTTACTCTTAGAAATTAATTTTCCCTTTTCCTTCTTCCCCTACTGACCTTTATTTAGCTAATAGGACAAGAACTCTTTTTCCTTTCTGTGGTACTTGGTGTCATTTAAAATAATCGCTTAATTTTACAGTGATGATTTAATAATGCTTCCCATTTAGAAAACAAGTCTATAAAATCAGATTATTCCAACCCTTAGTTTTCTGTGCTTATAAATTTTGCTGCTTTAAGGGTTCTACTTTTCAAACCGCAATTCATAAGCTTGATTAATTAATTAAGTTAATTAACGAGAGGGAGGGTTCTGGGGGCTGGCAGGACTAGAAAGATCTGTAAGAGCAAGAATTATTTCATCTCTTTTCTTGGGAATAGTGCTTCTTGGCCCTTTTCATTGTATTGGTTAGTGATTAATTTCCCTGTGGCTTTATAAGCATTTTTAAATATGGATATTGTAGAGAGGAAAGAGATAGTCTTTTTAAGTGTGTCTTTGTAGATACAGACACATGTACATACACATAAATATATAAAAATAAATAAAATCTCTCAATTGGGGCTCCTTTACGGGCAGCTTTGTTTAAGACAAGTAGCGTTGACCAGAAAATATAAAGTGGAAAACCTGAGCTAGCCCATCAGCTAATGGAAACCACCCTCAGTCCATCATGTCTTGTACAGTTTGTGGTGCTTCCCTGTGAATCTTTAATCATCTTGTATTCCAGTTTGGCTTAACTGATTATCCTGTTGCTGAGATCCTGTGTTTGATAGGAACGGTTGGACTCGATGATCCCGTGGGTCTCTTCCAACCTGGTTGTTCTATGATTCTATGATTCTATGAGATGAACTCCACCACACAAGCCTCTGATAATTAAGGTCTCCTGAGGCAAAGCAGAGAGTACCCGATCCTACCTCATTTTCTCGCTCTTCCCCTCCAGCTTCTGATCCCCATCCTCATGTTTGTGGAGTTGTCATTCAATATTGTGAGGTGCTCGTGGACTCCAGCCTTGCAATTTTGATTCACTGAGCAATGGATCAGTGGTTTTTTGAGCACAAAAGACCACATCCCTGTAGGCTACAATGGCAGTTATGCAAACGTGACAGCCCAAAATATGTCTAAGGCAGAATCCTCAGGTTTCTCACACTAACAAAAATGTCTGGTTTATATCCTAAGCCTTGATCATCCCAGTGTAATCAATGTCCCCCGAAGTGTTCAGCTGCATGAACTTATACTGAATTAGAATATTGATATATTCTTCTAAAAGTTAAAGGGAAAAAAAGCCATTGCTTGAAATAAGCATATATGAAATTAGAAAAACACTGAACGTGTTTCATGTACCAACAACGAGAAAAGCAGGTTCATTGTAACTGCAAGACCATTTTATTCTAAATCCAAGTTGCTGGCATTTTTCACAGGGATTCTGTTCTGGCTTCTCATCACCAGCATGCAGCATTGCTTATTATATTCCAGTGGTCCTTTTTTTTTTTTTTTCCCTCCTTCTTTTTTCATTCTCTTCAAACCAGTTTAAAAGCAAGATGAATTTGAGTCTCACATATTCAAACTGAAATAAACTTGTAGTGAGCAGAATGGAATAGCTGCAGCTATTTTACTTGTTCTGTTCTGACACATCATGCAATATTTAAAGCCTATAATTAAGCTTTTATTTAAGTTGAGGGGAAGCAACTAGTGCACCCAAAGGCATAAAAATTCCTGTCTGGAAGGGCTTCATCACAAACTGGCATATTTCACAAACCAAAGGGTAACGAAAAGAAGCTTCAAACACTGCGAAGCGAAATAAAACATGAAGACAGTAGTTCCATGAATAAAATGTGTTAACGCTGCTAATCACATGTTATAGCAGTAACGTTATGATCAGAGTTCTACAATAAACACCATGCTCACATGATGTGGTAGTAACGGGATTAACATTAATTCAGATTTTATGGAACTTCTTGAATACATCCCCAATTCAAATAATGTAGAAATTCTGCTAGTGGTCGCTTCCTAGTGAGGAGATACAAAAGGCTGCAATCAGATACAAGTTTTTTTATTTCTCCTCCAAGAAAGGCACAGCAGGTAACCTCCCTGTCACTCATGAGGATTATGTTTTTAAAGATCTGTATGGGAAAATATGTGCAGCTGTTAATGAGTTATGTGCTCCCATATCATGCTGTGTTTCAAAACCGTGCTTTTCTCCTAAAAGCTTTTTATAATGGACAAGGTAAAAAATATGACATAAGGCTCAGTTGATACACCTTACACTTTCACTGAATTTTAGCCACAAACTTGGTGTTTATCCTGAAATATTTAGATACCTCTCACTGGACTGAAATAAAAGAAATTTGTGTTTCATGTGGTTATTTTTATATGCTTGAATCTAAACAAACCAACCCCAGTAGTGTAAATACGTAACCATGAAGCTTTGTAAAAGGAAGTATTTTAATATTTTTGTTTCTCTTAACAGTGTTCACTGAGACGCTGTGGGTAGACCTGTTCCCTCTTTGGTGACATGATGTATGGTGGCCACATCTCCAATGCCGTGGAACACGATCTCTGCAAGAACTCATCAGCCTGCCTGTGGTAAGAACTTTCATATAAGCCTAAAACTCTTGACCGTGTCTACAGTATGTTCAGCCTAAGAGAAAGTCACCTCTCAGAACTGATAGGAATGGTTGGACTCGATGATCCGGTGGGTCTCTTACAACCTGGTGATTCTATGACTTCTCATCTATGTGACCCCAAATGTTGCAGGGTCTTGTCTGACTGTGGAGGATTAAGTTATCCTGCTTGTAATGAGCATAATGATTCATTATGATCAGCTTTCACCCGCAAAGGTTTGTGACTGGGCATATTGCTTGTTCATATACTTTTGCAAGCAGCCTTACTTGGCAACCTGAATCCAGTATTCTGTAACACTGCTTGGAGAGCCAGAATAATGCACTGGCATATGGCACAGTCAGGTTCTCACTTGCCTAGTACAAGTATTTTTCTTTAAGGTGCTGCTAGTCTAGGTGGGAACAAGGAAGTACCTTTTATTAAACTGAGCTTTAACCAATGTAACTGATAAACTCATCAGTTACAGCCATCCAGAATGGTAAAATCCCCAGAACTTACATTTACTGTTTTCTTACCCAGATAAATAATAGAGTGGAAGTGCTTACACGTTTACTTGAATTTTCTTATTTCCAAAACAGGAACAGTTTGTCAGACAGTTTCTCATTTTCTACCACTCTCTCACACACACAGATTATTATCAGCTGATACATCATAGAATCACAAAACAACCAGGTTGGAAGAGACCCATAGGATCATCATGTCCAACCACTTCTATCAAACACTAACCCATGTCCCTCAGCACCTCGTCTACCCGTGCCTTAAACAGCTCCAGGGAAGGTGAATCAACCACCTCCCTGGGCAGCCTCTGCCAGTGCCTAATGACCCTTTCTGTGAAAAACATCCTCCTGATGTTCAGCCTTAACTTCCCCTGGTGGAGCTTGAGGCCATTCCCTCTCATCCCGTCCCCTGACCCTTGGGAGAAGAGCCTAGCTCCCTCCTCTCTACAACCTCCTTTCAGGTAGTTGTAGAAAGCAATGAGATCTCCTCTCAGCCTCCTCTGAATTATTATATACTGAATTATTCGAATTCTGCTGTTGAGTTTTGATCCTGGACAGAGAGCACGTTTAGCATCCATAAGCTGAAAGTGCAAGACTGCTGAAGTTGCTTCTAATCAGAAACAAATGTCAGAACTTTTGAGGAGACAAAAAGGTGTTATTTTTACTTTAGTTCTAAAAAGTCTTGCACAGGAACTACTTCAATCTGTTTTCATATACATATATTTATATAAAATGAGTATGTGTGTGTATATATGTGTGTGTATATATATTTGTGTATGGTTTGTGTATGTATATATAAATACACACATATATAATTTTTAAAATCAAGTGGCTGCTTCTCCTAAACTACTGAACTAGTCAATTAAGAGAACTGATTTTACATGATTTGCTACAAACAGACAAAAGATTTTTCAAGTGTTCTTTTCAGAGATGTTATTTCATATTGTCCACAAGTAAAAAGCTTATTTTGGAGAAAAAAAAAAATTGAATTAGAATGTTAAGGATGAGCAGGCCACTTGCAGGGTCTGGTTGACTTTGGGGAAAGTGCATTTTTCCCCCCCAGTGATGTGGCTTGCAGCCTGACTTTTGGTTGTGAGTGAGATGCGCTTGCTGGTGTTTCCTTAATCCCTAACAAGTGGGTTTTCATATGTCAAAGAGCCACACTAGGATGAAGGCAATTGGAAGCAACTTGCTCAGAAGAAGATGCCCAAGAGTAAGTTGCCATGGAGATGGAAAAGCGAAGCACCACTGTACTCCTGACCTCAGTGGAGGCTGATTTCTCCAAATGACAGCTGAGGTCATCAGGGCATGGTGGGAAGATCATCCTGCTGGTTTCAAATCTGTCTCTAGCCTAAGGATAAGTTAGGAATTACTGCTTCCAGTTTCGGCAGTCCATTAACCTTCACAAGCCTGAACTTTCATTCAAATAATTGTAAAATAAGTATAGGTGGTAAAACCTGACGAGAATCACTGCTATTTGTATGGCCTTTGTATGGAAAGTTTAGGGACCCAACCTTGACTGTGGATCTGCTGATATTTTAAAGAGGGACATGTCTTTCCAAGCTTTTTACCATAAACACTGGAAAATGTTAAAGCCCTGAATTACCAGCAAAACCAAAAAACACTCATTGACAGGCGATCAAATGAATGCAGACAGAATGGTAAAGTCTTTCATCAGGGCTGGTGCTTTGCGTTCCCTGGGGAGGTTACCTTCTCATTTACATATTTTCATTCCTGATGAGTTCTTTTCACTATAAATTCATTCTACGAGGTGCATTAGAATAAACCACAGTACATCAGCTTTGCTCTGCCTCATCTGGGATCGAGGACAGAAGGGCAGCGAGTGCCTGCCATGAACCCCCGTAACCCACAGCTTCCCTCTGTGCCTACAACTCCAAAGAACACAGTAAAACTCGTTTAAGTGCCGGCAGAGACACCGGTAAGTATAGATTGTCTGACAAAATTGATCTTCCACTCAAGGTGAATAACAGTGCTTTTTTTCGAAACATCAGCATTACTTCAAAGTGGCATCTTAAGACGCAGTTTATTGTGGGTGAGGTTAGTAGTGCGGGTTCAGGTGCAGGTAAATGGCTGGTTGCAGAATAGAAAAGACTTCAGAAATAAGTGCCTACTGGTGTTCTTGTGAGCAGCAGCTTCTTGTCGACTGTTCTAAATGCCATAAGCTATTAAATTTTATTGTGATTTTGTGGAAATGGCTCCTGTGAAAAGTACCATTTAGAGACAGAAATATTTTTCAGCACAAACAACTTTTGAGTCTGGTCTGAATCCCAGACAGCTCTATGAGCTGAGACAGAGATTGAGCAACATCAGCGGTACAATTTCCATTCCAGCTTATTAGCACTGTTATGAATTGTCATTCAGTTGTGTTCTGTCTCCGTTCCAGCCTGCAGGGAAGGAAAGGGGTTCTGTTTAGGGGCAACATATACCTGTGTGTATGCCTACAAGGTATTGTACATGATTCCTGGGGCAGTAGCATCTGTGGGCAGTGGAGAAAGAGATGGAAGCTGTTAGGTGCTGTAGAAACACAAACTATCAATCACGTTTGACTGAAAATCAAGCCAACCTCAGGGTACCTAATTCTAAGAGCAGTCATCCCAAGCCTCAGGGCAATGCGTTTGGTGGGCTCTGAGCATGCATTACATCCTGGCTTGTATCAGAAACGGTGTGACCAGCAGGTCCAGGGAGGTTATTCTCCCTCTGGATACAGTACTGGTGAGACTGCTCCTTGAATCCTGTGTTCTGTTCTGGGCCTCTCACCACAAGAAGGGTGTTGAGGCTCAAGTGAGTCCAGAGAAGAGCGACGAGGCTGGTGAAGGGGCTGGAGAACAGGCCTTATGAGGAACGGCTGAGAGAGCTGGGGGTGTTTATCCTGGAGAAGAGGAGGCTGAGGGGAGACCTCATTGCTCTCTCCAACTACCTGAAAGGAGGTTGTGGAGAGGAGGGAGCTGGGCTCTTCTCCCAAGTGACAGGGGACAGGATGAGAGGGAATGGCCTCAAGCTCCACCAGAGGAGGCTCAGGCTCCACATAAGGAAAAGATTTTTCACAAAAAGGGTCATTGGGCACTGGCAGAGGTTGCCCAGGGAGATGGTTGATTCACCTTCTCTGGAGGTGTTTAAGGGACGGGTGGAAAATGTGCTGAGGGACATGATTTTGTGTTTTATAGGAATGGCTGGACTTGATGATCCGGTGGGTCTCTTCCAACCTGGTTGTTCTATGATTCTATGAAAATGTAAAGCTAAGTACAAGCTGCATAGTGTTAAATGGTTTGCAGTCATTTCCTCTCACAACTAGTGCCAAAGAGACAGCATAAGTAGGGAAGCATCTCTGGCTTGTATCTGTTACAGAAAATGGGATGTTAGCACTCTCCTGAGAAGAAATCAGACTTAAAAGTACATGAGTCACAAATAACTAATTTGCAGTCAATTCTAATGGCTCTGTTTGTAGTGTCCTGGATAGGTTAAGAATGTCATGGATGATATTCCTGAGATGCTTCCTGAGGAGTTTTACACAGAAGAAATCATGCGTAAGTTTACTACCTGCAGCGCCTATGCTTTTTTTTGCATTCAGAAGTGTGAGAGTCTGAACGTCCCTTCAGAGATACCCAAGTCTCTTAAACAGCTGGACCACAGTCCAAAGGCAAGGGACTTTTTATAACAGTATTGTTGTTCTGCCATGTAACTTGGGGCTTTCTGCCACTTTTTCAGGAAATGAAAATAATATTGAAATGACAAGCTATTCTTTATGAGGCCAGTAGGCTTTTTATTGTTCTCCAAACAAAGAGGCAATTGGTGTTTTCTCCTCACATGGAAGTGCTGTGGTCTGCACTCTTCTGATGCCGTGCCAGACACATGGACTAAACTAGCAGACCCATCCACATTCAGCCTGGCCCACTGGTAAATGTGCCACAGCAACAGAGTTTATTACTATGCACAGAGTTACTCCACTGATGTAAAATCAGTAGCTTTTTTTTTCCATTAATGGATTTTTTTTCCAAACTTCATCTTATTGCAAGTCAGTTGTACTCTGAAGTGAGTTTTGCGGAAATGCTAAGCGCTTTGCTAAAGCAAAGCTCTGTCCCCACACCTTACCACAAGCAGTAGGGTGTTCAGCACCTTGCAGGATTCCTTCTTCCCTACCTGCCACCAGCAATATTCACTTGCAGGTAATTAGTTATGGAAAAAATAAGCAGTGTTTATAGAAATCTTGCCGATATCTCATAGCAACATGTATGAATATGCCATTATTATGAGTCTCTGTCTGACTCTCGTGCTCCTGCTGTGTACTTTGCTCAAGGTTACTGGATGTTTAAATGCACCTCTGAAGGTGCTATCAGACAATTTGTATTTCAGAAGCCATCAACTGCTGTTACCAATTTGGGGCAGTTTCTGAAGCTGTGTTAACATGAGTAATGGTCATAGCTCACTATAAAACATATATTGAAAGCTGCCAGGAGGAGAGGGACCTAGGAGTGTTGGTTGACAGCTGATGGAATATGAGCCAGTAGCGTGCCCAGGTGGCCAAGAAGGCCAATGGCATCCTGGCTTGTATCAGAAACGGTGTGACCAGCAGAGCCAGAAGGTTCTTCTCCCTCTGTACTTGGCACTGGTGAGGCCGCTCCTTGAATACTGTGTTCAGTTGTGGGCCCCTCATCACAAGAAGGATGTTGAGGCTCTGGAGTGAGTCCAGAGAAGAGCAACAAAGCTGGTGAAGGGGCTGGAGAACAGGCCTTACGAGGAACGCTGAGAGAGCTGGGGGTGTTTATCCTGGAGAAGAGGAGGCTGAGGGGAGACCTCATTGCTCTCTACACCTACCTGAAAGAAGGTTGTAGAGAGGAGGGAGCTGGGCTCTTCTCCCAAGTGACAGGGGACAGGACAAGAGGGAATGGCCTCAAGCTCCGCCAGGCAAGATTTAGGTTAGAGATTAGGAGGAAGTTTTCCACAGAAAGGGTCACTGGGCATTGGAATAGGCTGCCCAGCGAGGTGGTTGACTCACTTTCCCTGGAGGTGTTTAAGGGACGGGTAGATGAAGTGATGAGGGATATGGTTTAGTGTTTGATAGGAATGGTTGGACACGATGATCCGACGGGTCTCTTCCAACCTGGTGATTCTATGATTCTATATAATTTAGTTCTTCAGCTGTTAGAATATTTAGCCACAAACTTATGGAGAATGAGGAGAAAACCCGAGCACTTGACTGCAACAGGCACATTCAGTCACAGACATATTTAAAGTCCCACCTGTAAGTGGTTTCCAGTCCCTGCTTTCAGTAAAAGGACATGCTGATGAAACCAGAACTCTAACATCAGCAGATGCTACATATTCATCTCCACATTCACACGAAGAGATGACATAGAACAGGCCAACAACAGAACCATCTACATTAAATTTGTATTTTCAAATGTAGCTTTAAGTATTTAGCAACAAGAAACTGTCTAAACCCTAATCATTCTGGCCTTGCACTGCAGAACACCACGTAAGCCATGTTCCTGCATTTGTTGCAGGCACCAGTGGGCTACCCAGCTGAGAACCACAGCTCAACGAATTGGTTCTAGTCATTTTTGTAAGGGCTATTCCAGTGTACAAAGGACAAACTAAGAATGTTTATGAATGTTCAGTTTATAAAACCAGAAGCAGAGGGTCAACTTAGATTTCAACTTTGAATCTGAAAAGTGAGGAGAAGCCAACTAAGAGGGTTCTGGCAGTACTTTTACCCTTGGCAGTTTAGTACAACAGCACATGCAGCTTTCTTGATCTGCCTTGCAGTTAAAGCAAAAGGAGATAAATATTTTTCTTCAGTCAGCTCGAGCCTTACAAAAACGCTTAAGTGCTCAGTGTTGTTATTTCCTAACCTGTCAGTGTTGTGTTGGTGTTTCTC
Organism: Coccyzus lansbergi; assembly: GCA_033558105.1. NCBI lineage: Eukaryota > Metazoa > Chordata > Aves > Cuculiformes > Coccyzidae > Coccyzus > Coccyzus lansbergi. The sequence continues at coordinate 119,384 of JAUMJK010001159.1, forward strand.
TCCACATAATGATGATTGATCTGAAGGCTACATTACACCAGCTACAGGACAGTAAATGGAAGACAACAGCATCTGGGTGTAGTTTGACTCGCAAAATACTTTTCTTGATTATTTTTTATTCTCTCTACATAACATGAAATGTGTATCTTACAAGAATTTTAACATAACCGTACTGCAACGCAAACATGTTGCATTTATACAAAGTTGTTTGAAAGCTTGGCTTGCACATACAAAAAACATCCCAAGGAATGAAAGTACGTAAAATAACTAATCCTGAACTTTGTCATTTAAACCAGTTATCCAGATACAACTGCTGTAAGGTTCGTTCAGGCAGCAGGTGCGCCACAAAAACTGCCGGTAAAAAAAAACTTTTTTCCTTTTTTTAATTCTTTTTTTTAAAAAAAAAACCCCAAACAAACAACAGTCTTCTACTGTCATGTTTCAGTGGATAATTGCACTTCAGAATAAAATAAAAAAATTCACCCTCCCACGGGTAGGCTGCGTCAGCTTTGGCTGGAAAAAAATGGCATTCAGGTGAAAGTACCCTTCCCTTCTTCGCAGGAAAAATTTCCATAAACTACAGGTGGAGGAATTTGCCAGAAAAGCAAGGCTGGAAAACTGAAACGTCATGATAAAGTTGGAAAATAATATGGTTTTTGTTCTTTCTTTAAGGATGGGGTATGTTTTACAGGTAGTTGTTAAACACCCTTTCTGCAAACTTGCATTATATAAATTAAAATATTGCTGAAATCAACCAAGTTCTCCATCATGTAGTTGTTTAGGTCTATTAAAAATTCATAGGGTTCAAGAGTGCCATTTAACTCAATGTACAGGTCCGTGCACGTAGATTTCTCCACCAAAACATATTCCTGAGAGATCTTTTGCATAAGACCACATCAATCAAGAAGTTCCCCACATAGAAATGCATATACTATACTCTACAATGCTATAGTGTATAAAACATAGTAAAACCTTTTGAAGTCAAAACTTGTCACCATATCAAGCAGTTGCAGGCACAGCTTGAGTTCAGTTCTTAATTGTCATCCACTAATTGTTTCTGTAAACTAGATAGGAGAAAACAGTGTTAGTGCTTTTTAGGAAACTCAGATTCCCCATCAAAAGACAATTTTTATTACTTAAGATGACAACTCCTAAACTAGTATTTTTAGTACTTCTTGAACCAATCACTATTGATTTAAAAATAGGGAAAAACATCTCACGTTTGCAAACAAATGAATTGTTTACACAGACAGTATGACTCACTTCAGTGATGCTCATTTCAGTCTAGAAGAAATATGAAGTCGCAGAGGTCTCTTTTGCATAGATCCAGGATCTGCCCCAGCATCACAGTAGTCAAGTATCATTTAAAGGACTCTAACAGTTTAAAAACAGGCCACGGCCCTCACCTTTCCAGGTACTCCTTGACATTGTTGTAGCCATAGAACTTGGCCAAGTGGATGAGCATGCCGGTGGCACAGCGCCCGTCCTGCCGGCGGCAGTAGCTGCAGTTGCACACCCCACGACAAGGAGGACAGATCCAGGCCTGCAAGGGATGGGGGTTAAATGAAAACCATGAGTTAAGTCACATTCAGCTTCCCATTGCTCAGACAGACAAGAGTACCGCTTCCTTACTGCATTCTTGTCCGCAGCAAGGTTTTAAAAGCCTCAACCAGCCAGCCTTGTTAATACTCTCCACATTCTGTAGGATTAAGCAACAAAGTTGGTGAAGGGGTTTGAGAACAGGTTTGAGAACAGGCCTTATGAGGAACGGCTGAGAGAGCTGGGGGTGTTTAGCCTGGAAGAGGCTGAGAGAAGACCTCATTGCTCTCTACAACTACCTGAGGGGAAGTTGTGGAGAGGAGGGAGCTGGGCTCTTCTCCCAAGGGACAGGGGACAGGATGAGAAGGAATGGCCTCAAGCTCCTCCAGGGGAGATTTAGGCTAGATATTAGGAAAAAATTCTTCCCAGAAAGGGTCATTAGGCACTGGAACAGGCTGCCCAGGGAGGAGGTTGAGTCACCTTCCCTGGAGGTGTTTAAGGGACGGGTGGACGAGGTGCTGAGGGACATGGTGTAGTGTTTGATAGGAATGGTTGGACTCGGTGATCCAGTGGGTCTCTTCCAACCTGGTTGTTCTATGATTCTACCCTGTTTACTTCAATACTTGTCACTCTGAGGACTCAGGTTCTCTGATTTTCTTAGCATGCATTTAAAATAGTCTAATGGCATCTGTACTACCTAATGATAACTCATCTTATGTTAGGCTGACCACAGTGAACTCCCTAGAGAGAGAGGGAGTTGCACAACAAGCTGAGCACAGAAAGGATGATTCACAGCAGCCTATGTGACACCTTGCTCAGTGCCTTGAGGGACAACAGAGAAATGGGAACCAGTCCTATTATTCTGACATGCACAGAGTCCTTTTCTTAAAGCTCTCATGCTTTCCCTCCCCTATCTGGTAAACATATGGAGCATAAAGACGGATGGGTTGTAATCCAGGTCCAGCACCATCCACTTGAGTTCCAGTAAGATCAGTGTCAGTCCTAACAACACTACAGATCTCACAGTAAAAAGATTTGAATACGATGTTGTTATGCACACATATTTGCCACAGCTTATTAACAAAACTGTGTTCATAACACTTTTTCCAACACCCCCCCCACCCCCAAAAAAAAGATTCTTACTGGATCAAGCAGTGCTGATTTCACATCTTCCCCATATCGATTTCGAAGACACGGGCCACAGAATTGCCCCCTTACTCCCCCACAGCCCTGATTGCGACAGATTGTCTTGGTATCAATTGTCTTTTGTCGACACTGGTGGCAAGTACTACCCTAGAGTTGGAAAGGAAGAGAAACAAGGACTTCTTAAACGTTTGTTGCTGAACTTTCCTAATATACCTGCTAACAGCAAAGCATAAATGAAACCAAGTAAAATTCAGCAATGAAAGAAAATCTTGCTAAGAACCGTAAGTTTTGTTGTTATAATAAATCACAGTTGGAGAGATGCTAGAATTTAGAGACAGTATTTGGCCTCAATTGCATTTGGAGTCTCAAACTACGTGAACTTCATATCCTGATTCTGATCCTTTCCTCTATCCAGGGAAAAGCTAACACTATTAAGTACACAACCTTCTGACTTATCTCTGTGACTACAATGAAGCATGAAATACATGGCAAGCTGACCATCTAGATCTTTATGGCAATTAAGAACAGCCAAATCTGGTGAAGGAAAGGAGAAAAAGGAGTTCTATTAAGAGGTTTGGAAACAACCCAACCCACGTAGAATTGTCATTCCCAGGGGGTACAAGGAGCAGCAAGGAACACTATGATTTAATGCTACAGCTACCACTACTGCTTTTATATTAACTAAGAATGAGAGATCAAGGTGAGTCATAGCTATAGCAAATCTACTTAATAGCTCTACTACAAGAAAGCAATTCTTTGCTGAAGCAAAAGGTTGGTGGGACTGGGGCATTATCAACCAGCACAGGCAAGCCCACAAAAGCCTCGCAAAGCTTCCAAATTGTTCGAGTGTAATGTAATAACGCACAGCTGCACTCTGCAGAGCCTCAGGAAAGCACACCTTTTAGCGAACACCAAACAAGCTGTTAGGAGACCTTCTGTTTCAAGCAAATGGATGCACTAAAAAAAAAAAAAATCCAGTAGCCACTTACCAGAATTTTGTCATAGATTTTGTCTTTAACAGTGATTGCAATGTTGTCCAAGTCCTCCTCAGTAATATCTTCCACTGGACGGTGAAATGAATACTTGGACGATCTCCTCCTTTTGCGCACTCCACAATTCCCCTGCTAAACAAACTCATCTCAACACCTTTCATCTGATGTCATGAAGACTGTCACCACAGCTGGTGACAAATACTTTCATTTATAATGCATATGCAGTCTAGGAGTGAACTACAGGCCCACCGACCACTGGAAGAACAGGGAATAGTTTCCAAGCCATCACCACCTCTTTCTCTCCCTTGCCTCCATCTATTATTTGTTCTGTTTATATGTTCTTCCTTCCCATCATTGCTACTTCCATTTCCACAAATTCCTAACATGTTTTTTCTGCTACCTTCTTTTCTTTGCATTCCCTGAACACTTCCACTGTAATTCTTCATACCCCATTTCCCTCTCAAAATAAGGAGCTATAACCATCTGCCTTCCCATGCTTCGCTCCTCCAATCTCTAATTGTCATTGAAGACAGCAATCTCCAACGCCCTCAAAAAAGCCTTTACTGAAGTTTTAGGTTAGTCCTGCATACTTTTTCCTTCTAAATACCAATCCCCTTGACCCCAATCCATGGATCATTATTATGACCCTCAGGAGATTTCAAACTTCACTAGAAGTCTCAGTGGATCCTCAGTATCCTACCTACCTCGCTGTTAACACCCAATTTGTCTCTCACCCTAGATCAGCTCTGTTGTCTCCAAAACAGTCACTTAGCAGCCCAGGTTCTCATTCAGTGCTATTTCATCTTGTTTAACAGCCAAGCTCCCTCTACAATGCTTCAACTATGCCTAGCCCTCACTCCCTATGAGCAGAATTGGGATTCAGCCTCTAAAACTCAAGAGTCCTCTTCATAAAGCCTATACAGTAAATATATGTAAGATCATAAGCCAAAGGAGGAAAAACCAAGATTTAAAAAATACAGGGAAGGATAAAACCCGCAACTTTTGAGTAGCTAACCAGTACATCAGCCGCTTGTTGGTGCAACTTTCCCTTATTCATTCTCAGTTCAGCTATAAAACTCCTACCTTCCCTCTGCTATTTCCAAAGAGGGTTTTTTGCTAACTTTTCCTGAGCTTGACAACAGAGAAGATGTGTTTTGTCATCTCCACAAAGACCCATCACCTTGTCACATAAAGGCCTTCTACATCATGGGCTCTAATATTTTTCAGTTAATAACTAAATAGTACACCGTAATTAAAATGCTTTGTTATGTTTTGAACAACACAGGTTAAAAATAGAGCCCTGTTAAGATGCCAAAGATGAGGCAGGAAGGCCTGAAGAGAAATCTTGCTGTAGGTAACCCCAAATCAAAGTTTCTCATAGACTTTCTGTAGGATATGACGCATGCTCTAAGTGTTGGCCAATGATTTAAATGAATGTTTCCTAATCCCCGACCACTGGAGATATCAAAGTCTGGCAAATACCATACTGAGTCTCTTCTTCAAGAGGTTTTGTTGTCGATAGCTGTGGTAGTGCTCTGCATATTTAAAAGTTGGCACAGTAAATTTTTCCAAGGCAAATTTCTCTGGTGGACGAGCAGTTCTGGTTGGGTTCATGCGACGTGTTATCTGGCCTTCAGAGAATGCCTTCCTTGAGATTCTCCTTTGTCTCTGGAAAAAGACGACAATTCCAGTAACTGTCTTTTTGGTTGTGTTTGTAGTGTAAAACACAGAAATTATCACAAAATGCCTGTACCACATTTGTATTACCATGAATTAATCTGTTCTTCTCCCACTCCTTATTTGTCATGTCAAACCACATCACTTTCTAGCATACTTACGTGTTCTCCCTACATGCTACATTTTTTTTCATCCTTTTAAAACACTGCACTTCCATAGTCAAATTCTACTCCAATTAACATCATAGAACTATAAAAATTTTTTTCATGTGGCATATTAAGGTAGAAGCTAGTTCTCACTGTCCTTCAGCAGCTGAAGGCTCACATTCTCCAAAAAACTGAATACATCTTCAAGGAATAATATGATTTCTACCTTATTTTCTTTTATATTTTTAAAATTGAAAGGATGTTAATAAGCTTCTTTTCCTGCTTTCACGTTCCTAGATCTGGAAATTATTAGGAGGCACAAGATACCCTTTTCATATTGTCACAGCTGCCAATTACTGCATGACTGAACTCGCATAAGAGAAGTCCAGCATAAACACCTACAATAAAGGCATCTACTAAATCTGACAGGTGAAACGAGATGTAGGATGTAAGTCTGCTTGCTACTGTACTCTTGAGTTATTTCCTTCGAAAGAAGTGAAAGGAGAGAGGCTGGAAGGCAAAATCTAAGCAGAAAAGAGAACAAGAATACTCGTGATGTCCTCCCACTCCTAAAGTAATAAAGATACTAAATAGAAGTAGTACGTTTATGTGTATATCCAAAGAACATTTAAGTTTCTAAAGCATTTAACTAGAGCTAGGAAGGTTCCAGCCTTTCAAAGACTGTATAATTCAGCTTCTTCTTTCCACCTGATAAACACCACATCAGCTTTTCTACATGAGCTTCCCAAAGAAAAGGCCATTCAATTTTTCCTCAAATCTCCGCAGTTATAACACCTGGGGAAGAACATTTCTCTACAGAGAACCCAGATGAGTTGACAGTTCTCTGTTGTTAGGCAAGAAAAACCAGCTGAAATAACTACAGTATCATTCTGCTGCCTGCTGAAGTGGTTGAATTTCATCAGCATAACTCTACAGGGAAGTGTAGATTAAAAGCCTGCAAAACAGAAATTAACAGAATCTAAACCCAAAGGAAAGCAACTACTCTGCCTTATTCCCACATACCCAGACATTTGTCTAGCATCTCAACAGTATTTCTGGGGCAAAAATAATCAGGGATCATCTTGCCTTGGTCTCCGTATTTCTTCATAAATCATCTGATAAAACTCCATTTCCTCACATAACCTCTGGCACTTAAAATACTGAACAGTAGTAAATCCATGCAAATAAAGTGACCAAAACTAAAGAAAATCAGAACAAAGTTGGTGAAAGCACTTCATCGGGAAACATATTAATTCCAAATACAGCAAAAAAGATCTGTCACCTGTAGCTAAAACTGGAGACTTACCGAAGGAGTCGTGGAGGGCGTTTTCACTGGGAACAGGTCAGGGATGGAATTCAGTTCTGTCAGCAACTGGGCAAGCTGAAACCAACAGTGATGCCACACTGAAAACTCACTGCAAATTTGCAAATAAGCAATACCTATCATCCACTCTTCACACACTCTACAAATTACATCTAAACATATAAAGCTCAGTGTATGAAACCTACCTGGAGGCATTTTATTTAAACAGGGCTCAGAAAGAGTTCATTTACCCCTAAATGAGCAAAACTCTGCAGGCAGTTTTAGATCCACAGCTCCTGTTAATTCTTAGTAGGAATTAGAATTAGCTTGAATGACATCAAATTTTGTTGAAACAGCATTGAGGAAGGACATTACAACATGGTTACAGTATCTGTGATTGATAATGAAATATTCACAGTTCACATGACAGGAGGGAGAAAAGGACAGAGTGACCTTGGCCAGAAGACTGCAAACCACAGCCAGTAATGCCACATGCCGATTGCTTTCATCGAATCATAGAACAACCAGGTTGGAAGAGACCCATCGGATCATCAAGTCCAACCATTCCTATCAAACACTAAACCATGTCCCTTAGCACCTCGTCCACCTGTGTCTTAAACCCCTCCAGGGAAGGTGAATCAACCACCTCCCTGGGCAGCCTCTGCCAATGCCCAATGACCCTTTCTGTGAAAATTTTTTTTCCTAACGTCCAGTCTAAACCTCCCCTGGTGGAGTTTGAGGCCATACCCTCTCGTCCTGTCCCCTGTCACTTGGGAGAAGAGCCCAGCTCCCTCCTCTCCACAACCTCCCCTCAGGTAGTTGTAGAGAGCAATGAGGTCTCCCCTCAGCCTCCTCTTCTCCAGGATAAACTGCCCCAGCTCTCTCAGCCGTTCCTCAGAAGGCCTGTTCTCCAGACACTTCACCAGCTTAGTTGCTCTTCTCTGGACTCGCTCCAGAGCCTCAACATCCTTCTTGTGCTGAGGGGCCCACAACTGAACACAGGATTCGAGGAGAAGTCTCACCAGTGCCAAGTACAGAGGGAGAATAACCTCCCTGGACCTGCTGGTCACACCATTTCTGATACAAGCCAGGATGCCATTGGCCTTCTTGGCCACCTGGGCACACTGCTGGCTCACGTTCAGTTGGCTGATACACAGTGACATGGGTATATGCTCATTTACATACTTGCAAAACAATTAAGCCTCATGACATACACAGTATCAGAAGCACGTGATTATTTGTTGCTTCACGCAGGAGATGTCCTGGTGGTACAACACAGTAAATTTGTGGAGGACACCAAATTGGACAGAAATGTTGATCTGCCTGAGACCAGGAAGGCTCTGCAGAGGGGCCTACACAGGCTGAATTGATGGGCTGAAGCCAACTGCATGAGATTTAAAAAAACCCAAGAGCTGGGTCCCACACTTCAGTCACAATAACTCCATTCAAGCTTACAGGCTTGGGGAACCATGGCTGGAGAGCTGCCTAGGAGAAAAAGACCAGGGGGTGTTGGTTGGGAGACAGCTAAACACGAGCTAGCAGTGTGCCCAGGGGTCTAAGAAGGCCAAAAGCATCCTGGCTTGTATAAAAAATGGTACACATGGCTTAGTAGGCATGGTAGTGTTGGGCTGATGGTTGGACTTGATGATCTTTTCCAACCTCAGTGATTCTATCCCATCTTCTTAAAAGCAATAGCAGGGGCGAGTCAGGCTGCAAGCTGTCTATGAGACCATCATTCCAATCATGAGATTAAAAGCTGCATTCAGCATTTCAAGGTAAACATTTCACTGTGGCATTTATTAGGAGCTATTTAATATCATTGTAATAGTGACTAGGATGCCAATGAATTTTGCAATGAGAGGGAAGAGTGGAAAGCGAGAAGGGAGGACAAGCAGGAAGACCAGTATAACAGCATTAAGGATACAAGACAGATTAGAAACACAGGTAAAGAACTAAAGCATGTTTTTACATGGAAACTGCAGGCCTACACACCCAAAAAGGTGCACCTGAGCCCTGGGACTGCCTGGAACAGAGGAAAACTGAAAGAGACACCAAGGACCCAACATCAAGACAGATTCTTTACAGAAGCAGGATAATCAAAGAGAGCTGGTGGCATTTTGAATAACAGAGGAAAAAGGATTAGAGAACAGCAGTGCCACCTACACACATACGTATACACACTTTCAGTAGTTATTTGACAAAGCATAGCTGTAAACATCACGTCCCACACAAATGAAAAATCACATTTATCATCCTTAGCAGTTTTGGCTGCCTTTCCCACCAGTAACTGCACCAAATGACACCACAAACCACCTGAAGAGACCAGCCAGTTTTCCGACATGTTCTCAATATAAGACTACAACTTAGGCATCTGTAACTTTGTTCACACCTATGTAGAAAATGCTTGGTTTACCTCTGGGTTTAAACTTGAGCAGCTAGTTCTACCTGAGGCCATTTTAGCCTGAGTGCTGTTGGTCCTCTAGGGTTTTCCCAGGTAAAAAAAAAAAAAAAAACTGAACATAAGCCACCACAAGATTCTCCTTAAGTCCCAGCACAGCACCAGCAGGGACTCCAAAACTCAAGTATGCTGAAGTAAAGTGATTGGATGTAAACGTCAGAGAACAAAGTACTGCTCCTAAGTCTTACCATGGCTTTATTTTCTTTAATATTCATGGCTCTCTTAAGCAGAGCATTGTTTTCCTCTTCTGTTTCTTTAATGTCTTCTTCAGACTCTGAAGCAGAGTCCTCTAGTTTGTCCCTCTGCTTGCAGCTTATTTCTTTTGAAAGAGGTGCAAGGGATTCACTGTCCTTCAGAGGCAAGTTAGAAAAAGCCTGTTCAGGTGCTTTTTTCTCAGATGACTTTCTGGCAGGAAACTGCAATGCCACACGAAGGCCAAAGCGTCTTCTCTTGGGGGAAACTCTCTTCTTCTCCTCTTCCTCCTCACTACCCAATAACTTATCACATTCTCCGTCCTTCGAGTCCAACTCCATTGCCTACAGGCAAGAAGAATCCCATGTTACATTACTGGTTGAGACGTGAGAAAAATCATTTTTTAATCACTAATTCTGGGGCAGCAGTCTCACCACCTGAAGGCACTGACATAAATTTACCTAAACAACATATTTTTAAAAGGTCACAGAAGCAGACTGTGATTCTGTGAGACCAACACAAAATCTACATATTAATGCTGTCTGGAATACAGAGATGGTTCTCTTCAGGGGAAGAATCTCACTCAGCATTGCAAGTCTTCAAGGAGAAAAAGAATTTCTCATTTCTAATATGTGATATTACACTAAATAAAGCTTTTTTTTTTCCCCTCACTAAAGATAACACATACTTTTCCTCGACATGAACTAAGGACATTATAGTGCATCAGAAATACTGCCACTACTGCTGCTAGAACATGCAGTTTACACAGAAGAGAGAAAAAAATCAACATATACATTCATGCATAAGTGACTACCTTTACCACAACTCCTTTCTTGTTCACATCCTCCACACTTGAAGCAAAACCTTCAAACACTTCCGTTTCAGAGTCAGTCTCTTCAGTGAAAATCCTCCGCAATTCTTCAGTGAGGTGTCTGGATTGAAACTGAATCCCCTGTAAAAAATACCAGCCAGTTGCTGTGAGAGATCGTCAGACACAGAGTAGTCACACAGTCACAATAAACAGGTTCTGAGAGCAGATACCAATTAGACAGCACATACTTTGAAAGCACTTCACAGGCAAAGCCTGTCAAAAGAAAAATGTAGAACTCATTCAGAGTCTCAGCACCAATTGATTTTAACTTAGATATTTTTTTTTTACTCCTTCTGAGTGCAGGATGTGAGGGAAACGTTCTTCTTCCTCTTCTTTACTACTACTCAATTTCTTACATGTAAATTACCACATTGGTTTGTATGTTTTCTTCTGGATGTAAAAAATAAGCTGTGAATGGAACAAAATACAAACCACACACTCCTCTGGCCTTACTGCAGCAGTACTCAAATTTCCTGGAGATGGAGTCTACCCCTTCTGACACTTTACATCATCACTGATGTGACAGATCCTAACACAAAACCACAGAGTTCTGAACAGGTTAACATCCCTCCACCTTACAGCTGCTCAAGCTTCTCTGTTTTAATGATGTGTTTTATTATTCAAATTTGATCTAGGGTAGACAGATCCCAAATTTCTGCCTACAGACTAGGAAGTAAAAAAATCAGCCCATGAAAAATAAATGAAGATCTCATTAAAACACTCTTCACTATACGCACATTACATACCAATAAACACAATGTATCTACTAAATCAGACATATTTACACATTTTTAATCAGAATGAGTAGAAGACTATCTGTCAACTTGTCCTCATCAGTCTCCAGAAAGACTCATTCGTGGTGGGAACATACCCCACCTTCACACCACATCTGCCTTGAGAAAACCAGCAACACTCAAGTTTATTTCTCCATTTTTTTTTCTGCTATTTCTTCCTCCCACACAAGATGCAAAAATGACCTTTCACACGATGCACTTGCTAAATATCTTTATTCTTCCTTTCAGTTCCCTCCCTTCTCCAACTTTAATTACATACTTCTTTACATTAAGACAATATCTGGTGAAAACCAGATACAATAGATGAGTGGAAAAACTTACATGGGAATGGGAGGGGGAAGCTACTGCATATGCTATTTCTTTACACTTAAACATCTCTTACAAATTATTATGGGTAATTGCAATGAGTTTTCTCCAAGCAAAATTACTTTGTTCTTTTGTTGGTAGCTGCAGTGCAGCTGCTCAAGAAAGGAATAAACACAATAGGGAAGTTACTTTAAAGTTAAATTGCATTTCTTGGAGGGAAATCAAAGTTTTTATGCATTCTGTGTTTTCATAAAATTCCACAATGAAGCTTGGTGGTGGGGGAATAAGCTGTTTGTTAGCTGAAGTGACTAAAAATAACACACCTAGAGCTATGCTGTTACATCTATGAAGAATGGTCTATGCAAGGTAAAATACATATCACGGATATCTATAGAAAAAAACAGCTGAAACTCCACAGAAGCGCAGAGTAGGACTGCAGAAAGCCCTAAAGAAAAGCAGACACACAGAGGCCAATACTTGTCAATGTGTTTGCGCATCAGACTCCAAGGCAACATCTAATTCACTAACATCCCATTCTTCACCCTGGCAGGGCAGCTGCCTTGCCTTGTCCCCCAACAAGACAGTGTTTTTCTCCACTTCCCATCATGTAATCATAGAATCATAGAACAACCAGGTTGGAAGAGACCCACCAGATCATCGAGTCCAACCATTCCTATCAAACACTAAACCATTGTCCAACCATCTCTTAAACACCTCCAGGGAAGGTGAATGAACCCCCTCCCTGGGCAGCCTCTGCCAGTGACCAATGACTCTTTCTGTGAAATATTTTCTTCCTAATATCCAGACTAAATCTCCCCTGGTAGAGCTTGAGGTCATTCCCTCTCGTCCTGTCCCCTGTCACTTGGGAGAAGAGCCCAGCTCCCTCCTCTCCACAACCTCCTTTCAGGGAGTTGTAGAGAGCAATGAGGTCTCCTCTCAGCCTCCTCTTCTCCAGCCTAAACACACCCAGCCCTTTCAGCCGCTCCTCTTGTCCAGCCCCTTTACCAGCTTTGTTGCTCTTCGCTGCACTCGCTCCAGAGCCTCAACATCCTTCTTGTGGTGAGGGGTCCACAACTGAACACAGGATTCGAGGAGTGGTCTCACCAGTGCCGAGTTCAGAGGGAGAAGAACCTCCCTGGACCTGCTGGTCACACTGTTTCTGATGCAAGCCAGGATGCCACTGGACTTCTTGGCTGCCTGGGCCACTGCTGGCTCATGTTCAGTTGCTGGCAACCAACACCCCTAGGTCCTTCTCCAGGCAGCTTTCTAGACAGACTTCTAGTCTGTAGCACTGCATCATTTTGCTCTTCACACTAAAACATTTTAGGTTCCTATGCAAGCACCTATCATCTTCACTTCAAAATAATTCTCAGTTCAAGGGTAAGGTGAGGTGAGGTGAGGAAGGCTGCAGCGCTGGCTGTAAATCTGGAACAAGCCTCACTGGGATCCCCAGAAACGAATGTCAGATTAGCACTACATAGTTCTTCCACAGCATTTTTCATCAGAGCATTTTTCAAAAGCTTTGCAGCAAAGTTCATTATCATCATCTCTATCTCATAAGCTGGGAAGCCAAGGCAGAGAGACACAGAGTAAGGTGCTGCGGACCCCACGCAGGCAGAAGCAGCAGCTCAGGCTCCCACACAAGGGTCTCTCTACACTACCACCACCTCTGTTGGTTGATTATTCTGCTCCACACAAAGCCATAGACACAAGAGCAAGCTACTTTCCTGGTTTTCTGTAAGTTACCAGCACCATCTTGCAACAAGAAGCAGCAATTTACACTCAAATATATTTCATTACTTTTACGCTGCTCTCTCTCTGTAGCACAGATTTGAGGTTCTGCTCCTAAACAGCTGCTGTGCTTTGTACCAGGATGGTAATTCTCCTGTTTACTTACGCAAACTCATCTTCTAATGAAACTCACTTTCCAGATATTATGAGAGAATATTTTTAAAAATCAATCGTAAGAACCTAAAAAGGTTAGCAAATTTGTTTACATTTATTCTTAAAATGACTGCACCACTGCACCAAAAAAGCATAACTGGGCCATGGTGAAAATCACCTACCGTTTTTCCTGATTCCAGGGAGTGCAGACTGGTATAGCTGTCTTCTGACAACAACCTCTGTCTGGAAGCATCATCTTGAAACCCCTGAAAATTTTCATCTTCAGCAGGGGCATTAGAAACATGAGCCCTTCCCTTGGGTATCTGTTTCTGATTCAAAATGAGACAGAAGACACAAGTAAAACATGCAAACTCAACAGGGAAACTCAAATTGGCAACAGTAAAACTTAGTTTTGTACTCCTATGCAGCTATAGATTCGTATCACAAAATATTCTATGCATAGCAAAATTGTACCTCATTTAGCTAAAGCCCAGGAAATTCTGTATAGGGATCCAGCATGCAGGGTGTTTAAATCCACACAACAGTGCCCCTTGGATGCAGAAAATATGCATGCCCCTCATCTTTACAAGCACATACTTAAAGAATTCTTTATCCATAGCAAAACCCACCACAACTCTTCCTCTTACAGAGTCAAGGAACAACCAGGTTGGAAGAGACCCACCGGATCATTGAGTCCAACCATTCCTATCAAACACTAAACCATGTCCCTCAGCACCTCGTCCACCCATCCTTTAAACACCTCCAGGGAAGGCCTTCTTGGTCACCTGGGCCACTGCTGGATCATGTTCAGTTGCTGTCAATCAACACCTCCAGGTCCTTAACAACACTAAACAAAGAAACTAAACTTCAGATCCAGTAATGGCACTGTAGCATATTTTATTGGACGCCTAACTCCAAAAATAAAACCAATGCAATTCATTCTCTTCCATCAGTATTGCCACAGAGGTTTTTCTGCAACACCTGGAAAGAAAGCGAAAACCCATTTTAAACAAGAATGCTTTTTGTTTGCTGGAGGCCCATGATGCAGCACACCAGGTGAAAGCACTGTCCAGGGCAGCTGGCAGCACCTTCCTAGCTGACCAAGGTCCCAGTTTCAGAGTTCACAACATCCAACCCCAACACAGAAGGAGACTCGTACCACCACAGGTAACCATTCCCTTGGTGATGTACTTCCCCTACACATAATGGGCATCTAAGGCTGCTTTAGGATTTGGTGTGGAAGCATGGCATGAACAGGTCTGGCCTTAAAAAACAAGGCAGAAGGCATCTCAGCAAGTTTCAGAAGAGGGTTTTACACATTCCAGTATCACTTGCAAAACCATTCTGCCGTTCACAGAAATGTATCGGGAGAAAAGTGTCCACATCACTCACCAGCACCCAGACATTTATCTTCTTCCTCCCCAGGACTACACGTACCCATCACACACACTCTTACTCAAAGAAAGCCTCTCTGCTGTTTGCTGTATGCTAAGGCCACACATGGATTTCCCCCTTCCTTCATTAACTCTCAGGAACACAAGACCAACAGCTGCCTGGTAAGAGAGGCCAGTTCCTCATCTGAAGGAGGAATTAATTTTTTTTTTTTACCATTATTTGGGCCAAGACCAAAGGTCCAAGAAAGTCTCATTCTCCAAAAATAAATTCCGTTGCTGACAGAATGCCACTTCCATCACAAAAGCAGCACCTTGATGAAAGTGTCACTCTGAAATGAAGTACAGTAATGGAGACATATGGCCTTGATTTTATTCTTTCTCTGCCTTTATAAAGTTGGCGTAGAGTGATACAAAGTTGATATCCTGCTGCTTGAGCAAGAGCAGAATTTGTTTCTGAGCAACTCGCAGGCGTATATGCAACAACACAAGCCAGTGCACTGTTGCAAAAGTAGCACTGTGTGCATTTGAACCCCTTTTGATGTTCCCCTACCCCCTAAAACAAACAGCAGCTCAACTCTTAAGCTGCAATTCACTTAGTACAGCACAGCATTAAAAATGAAGCATTATGCATTTTAATGCAGAAACATACAAGGAGCTGTGAGGCTCGTTGCTACCAATAAATTCCAGAATCCACTACACTAATTTTTATACTATTGTACAGCCAAGTTAGCCGTTGCTGCACTCACTGTATGCCTAACTAATTTATTCTTCGTCTATTACTTCTGCATCTGTACCAGTGGAGCTATTGTGGGGATGTAATTGCTGATTTTGAACAAAAAGAAAAATTAAAACTTTCCCAGTAGAAGACCTATTCTGATCTTTATGCATCCCTGAATACTAACATACTGATTTAAGTAACTAACAGCTGAATTTCAAAGATTTTTTTTTGGCTTGTGAGTTGCTCCCCATAGTCTGACTATGAGGAATCCCATTCAGTCACTCAGGAGTCTCCATTTCACCAAAAGGGTTTATGTTAATAACAGAGAACACCCAACACACGCAAGGTGGGCTTACTCCATGAGTTCAAAAAAGAGCAGCCTCATGACAAAGCTTGCTCATCACCGGTGTTTCTACACCTAAAATCACAAGTCAAAATTATTCCCAGCAGAAGTCCATTGCCACCAGCAAACAGACATCAAATATGAGCTTGCACAAAACACCTCTGCCACGATGGTTGTTGGTTCGCTGTTACTCATTGTGCAGTCCTGGCAGACACATATATTTGAATTCTCAAAGTAAGCAGGATATGGAACTGTTGGAATGGGTCCAGAAGAGGCCTGCAACGATGATCCAATAGCTGAGGCACTTTCTATACAAGGACAGGCTGAGAGAGCTGGGGCTGTTCAGCCTGGAGAAGAGAAGGCTCCAAGGAGACCTTATAGCAACCTTACAGTACCTGAAGAGGCTACAAGAAAGCTGGGGAGGGACTGTTTACAACGGCTGGTGGTGATAGGACTAGAGCGAATGGCTGTAAGTTGGAGAGGAGAATATTCAGACTAGACATAAAGAGGAAATGCTTCACAATGAGGCTGGTGAGGAAGTGGGACAGGTCGTCCAGGGAAGCTGTGGCTGCCCCATCCCTGGAGGTGTTCAAGGCCAGGTTGGATGGAGCCTTGGGTAGCCTGAGCTAGTGGGAGGTGTTCCAGCCCAAGTCAATGAAGTTGGAATCGGATGATCTTTAAGGTCCCTTCCAACTCAAACCACTCCATGATTTCCTTTAACTTTCAATTAAAATTCATTCAGAAACTGATTAACAATCAGTATCAAAGCCTAGCATTTTAACTCTGTCCACAAAGCAGTATATACCAAGAAAGAAAATATATATTTGTCCAAATACAAATGTCAAAATATTAATCTACTCTAAAAAAACGAAATAATCAGACACTTCCATGAAAGGATCTTTTTGACACTAAAGCCCTAAAAAGGTAGGAAGGCAGAGAGGTGATAAAAATGTCAAGTTTTCCCAGGGAAAATATTTCAACATGAACAGGACACAGACTGAGACATTAATGGTCTACCAAAATCTTGCAGAAATCTGCCTTTTAAAGAGAGCAATAACAAGAAGCTAAGTACCAAAAACCCAATAAAAGCTGGAAATAATTCACAGCTGCTGAAAAAGTCAGAGTTTTATTTCTCATAGGAAACTTTATACCTATTGAGCTCATATTTTTGTACACAAAACACACTTAGTTGTTTAAACCACCTTCTATGGAGAAAAAAAAAATCAGCTGGGTTGTTTTCTCCTCATTCAAGTTTGCAGTGAATGGACATTTGTACTTCATAGAATCATCAGGTTGGAAGAGACCCACCGGATCATCGAGTCCAAGCATTCCCATCAAACACTAAACCATGTCCCTCAGGACCTCGTCTACCCATGCCTGTTATTCTTCACAGAACAACAGAATTGTTTAGGTTCAAAAAGACCTTTAAGATCATCAAGTCAAACCATAAACATAACACTGCCAACTCCACCACTAAAACAAGCCCCTAAGCAACATTTCTATGCATCTTTTAAATAAATCCAGGGATGGGGACTCTACAAGTTCCATAAAGGCAGACTCTACCAATGCTCGACAACACTTTCAGTCAAGTAATATTTCCTAATATCTAGTTTAAACCTCCTCTGGAGCAACTGGAGGATATTTCCTTCCTTTCTGTCACTTTTACCTGTGACAAGAGACCAACATCCATCTCACTTCAACTGACTCTCATGTAGTTCTAGACAGCAATAAGGTCTCCCCTCAGCTTCCTCTTCTCCAGACCAAACACTTCCACTTCCCCCAGCCTCTCCCCGTAAGGCTTGTGCTCCAGAACTATCACCAGTTTCACTGCCCTGCTCTGGACACGCTCCAGCACATCAATGTCTTTCTTGTACTGAGGGGCCCAAAACTGAACACAGGATTGAAGGTGCAGCCTCACCAGCACCAAGTACAGGGGGACAATCACTTCCCAAGTCCTGCTGGCCACACTAGTTCTGCTACAAGCCAGAATGCTGTTGGCTGCCTTGGCCACCTGGGCACACTGCAGGCCTGTGTTTAGCTGGCTATCAACTGGCACTGCCAGATCTTTTTCTAGCAGGCAGCCTTCCAGCCATTCATCCCCAAGCCTACAGTATTGCATGAGGTTATTGCGACCCAAGTGCATGACTCAACATTTAGTCTTGTAGAACCTCATACAAACAACATCAGCCCATCAATCCAGCTTGTCCCATTTGAAGCAGAGAACAGATAATTTTGGCAACGTTCAAATGTGCCACTTATTCGTTTCAGTCAAACTGAAGTAATCCCAGATTCTTTTCAAACACTCACTCACATAAATCGAATTTGTGCAGTTACACCTTCAACTCACATCAGAAAATCTCTAATTGTCCCAGGCTCAGTATGGAGGTAAGCCCGAGGCTTGCCACCCAAAGATTACAGGCACTGGACTTGGCTCACAGCCCTGAAATAACAACCAAAGAGGGAAGCCCTCCAAGGCTGACAATTACAGGCAGCACTGCAAGAATAGAGGGTCCCAGCCAGAATGCTGATAGGTGCCAAACCAAAAACCCCAAACTATTTACAAGTTGAGATCCTGATCTTTCCACTGGAACCATAAAGCCTAACAGCATTGTATGAATGCTCAATTTGAAACATTATGCAAGTATGTGAAAGACACGGAAGGTAGAGAGAAGCAGAGACATGTATTATGGTGCAGAAGAATCACATAACTAGGTGCACGGTCAACAGGACTGTCAACATCATTCAACCAGCCTTAGACTCAAGGACAACATCATCAAGGAAAACAAGAAAGATCCCAGAGGATCCCAGAAATTTCTCAACAGCATCAGAGCACAAAAACACAAAAAAAACCCTTAAACATTCTGGATGGTGAAGTATATTCCTGTCACAAGTAGCAACAGGATAAAAGGCAAATGAGTGTTCAGAGAGAAGAGGGAAGAAGTAATAAAATGAGTACTTATCACAGTTTTTCAGTCTTTGTAGGGACACTTACATCGGTCACAACTACCCCTGGGACTTTCAGGTTCTCTGTGCCCCTGCAAAAAGTTATAGTCATGTTGACCTCGGTCAGCTTACCTAAGCCCAAGCACTCCAAGAAATTTCAGTAAATTCAGCTATATTCAGAACAACATAGATTCTACGTTGCTTTATCTATACAACTGATTTAATAAGCTAAACCCCACCAAGCTACTTTATCCTAAAATAAAGAATGCCCAACTACCATAACCATGGCAAGTCATTTAAAATGTTACCTTCCACAGGCAACATCTACCTGGAAACAATCCCCTACGTCTCAAAAATACTTGCAGTAAGGTGAATACCAGCACACTGGCATATAACACAGTCAAAACACTCTGTGGGCAGCTACTATCTCTTCTTTGTGATATCTGATCTCTCAATGAACCAAGCAATAGTAACAGCTATTTCTGAATTAACTCTGCACAACTCAAGAGCGTCCCTTTCAGCTGTGGTGGTATCTAATTGCTTTCTGAGCCCACGTTCCAAGGAAACCACTTTCGTACTATGCCAGAGGCAAGCAATGTGTCCAACCTTCACATAGGGACTGTCACCATCCAGGTTTTCTGGGTGCAAAAGCTTTGTCAGCTAGCACCCCTTTAACAAGCTCTGTGTACTGACACTACCACACAAGGACCTCTTAAATTAAACCCTGGGATGGGAAATGGAACTGCAGGTCTTGCAATTCAAAACAATTTTGTACTGCTTGGCAGCTGCTTTCCATGAAGCTGCGTACTTACAAGATAATTTACCGTTCAGGAGAGGACTCATGACTTCAAAGACAAAGAAACCTTCATCAGCACATCCTAGCTCAGCAAGGACTGAACTCACTCCTCACCAGCACGTCACAAGGAGGAGGAAGCACCATCACGAGACCTTGCTCTGCCAAGAACAAACTCCCACAAGACAGAGGGGAGCACCAAGAACCCCTCTGCCAAGCCTTACAAGAAACATTATACATGCCCTTTCAGCTGAGCAGTAGAAAAGTAACTAACAGACAGTAAGAGACTGTCTTTATAGTACCTTTATAGCTGAGACGTTAACTGCCATCTTATTTTATTGTACCACATCAGGTTTCTCACAAACTGTTTTCACAGTTCTCTTATCTCCACTCTGCCAACAGAGTCCAACGACATGCAGAGGTGGAAAGTTTACAAAGTCCTTAAGTAGCCAGAGGTCCTAACAAATATTTCAGTGTTTCTACAACCCTCTTGTTCCACAGAAGCCCATACAACTCCCCAACCTTCCAGGAGCAAGAGCAGAGGGAGATGCAGACTTTCTCTTCTCTCTCCCCACCAGAGATTTTCACCACACAACCTCTCAAGACTCCAGCTACACCAGGAACCTGACGCATCCAAGTAAATGCGGGACTAAGACCACATCACAGTTGGGTATTCTGATCAAAGCTTGATTTGCCCCCAGGTCTCCAGTTTCACCATTGCTTACATGTAAATGGACAATTCAAATATGTATTTGTGGCATCCCAGAATCATTTAGGTTCAAAAAGACCATTAAGATCATCAAGTCAAACCATAAACATAACACTGCCAAGTCCAACACTAAAACATGCCCCTAAGCAACATTTCTACACATCTTTTAAATAAATCCAGGGATGGGGACTCTACAAGATCCATAAAGGCAGACTCTCCCAATGCTCGACAACACTTTCAGTCAAGTAATATTTCCTAATATCTAGTTTAAACCTCCTCTGGAGCAACTGGAGGATATTTCCTCCCTTTCTGTCACTTTTACCTGTGAAAAGAGACCAACATCCATCTCACTTCAACTGACTTTCACATAGTTCTAAACAGCAATAACGTCTCCCCTCAGCCTCCTCTTCTCCAGACCAAACAACCCCACTTCTAGCAGCCTCTCCTTGTAAGGCTTGTGCTCCAGAACTATCACCAGCTTCACTGCCCTGCTCTGGACACACTCCAGCACCTCAATGTTTTTCTTGGGGCCCAAAACTGAACACAGGATTGAAGGTGCAGCCTCACCAGCACCAAGTACAGGGGGACAATCACTTCCCTAGTGCTGCTGGCCACACTAGTTCTGCTACAAGCCAGGATGCAGTTGGCTTTCTTGGCCACCTGGGCACACCACGGGCCCATGTTCAGCTTGTTATTGACCAGCAACCCCAGGTCCTTTACTGCCAGATGGGTTTTCAGCCATTTGTCCCCGACCGTGTAGCACTGCACAAGGTTGTTGTGACCCAAGTGCAGGACCTGACACTTGGCCTTGTCAAACCTCAGCTGACCTGAGCCCACCGACTCAATCTGTTCAGATCCTTCTGTAGAGCTTTCCTACCCTCAAGCAGATCATCCTGCCCAATCTGGTGTCGTCTGCCAACTTACTGAGGGTGAACTCCGTTTCCCTCATCCAGATAATTGATAAAGATATTGAACAGAACCAGACTCAACCCTGAGCCCTGGGGAAACCCACTGGATTTAACTCCATTGCAGCATTTCAACCAAAAAAAGAGGGCAGAATTGGATTAAAAAAAACTCCTAAACAACAAAAATGGTATTTCAGATATCCCCAGGCCTATAGAGCCTAATTAATCAGAGAATCACCAGGTGGGAAAAGACCGCTGAGATCATCAATGACAACCATTCCTGTCCACCACTCAATCATATCCCTAAGCACTTCATCTACGGGTTTTGTAAACACCCCGAGGGATGGTGACTCAACCCCTACCCTGGGCAGCTTGTCCAGTGTCTGAAAACCCTTTCAGTGAATAATTTTTTCCAAACATCCAATCTGCACCTCTCCTAGTACAGCTTGAGACCATTATGAGGAGACACTGAGAGAGCTGGGGGTGTTTAGCCTGGAGAATAGGACAAGAGGGAATGGCCTCAAGCTCCACCAGGGGAGATTTAGGCTGGACATCAGGAGGAAGTTTTTCACAGAAAGGGTCACTGGGCACTGGAACAGGCTGCCAAGGGAGGTGGCTGATTCACCTTCCCTGGAGGGGTTTAAGGCACGGGTAGACGAGGTGCTGAGGGACATGGTTTAATGTTTGATAGGAATGGTTGGACTCGATGATCCAGTGGATCTCTTCCAACCTGGTGATTCTATGAAAGAACCAGCTTCTTTGCCCGAATCTCAGAAGAGGGAACTGGGGTTGTTTATACTCTGGAGGGGAGGAGGCTGAGGGGGGACCTGCTCACTGCCCCCATAGCTGCCTGAAAGGAGGTTGAAGAGAGGTGAGTGCTGGCCTCTTTTCCTAAATAACAGGATCATAGAATCACCAGGTGGGAAAGAGATCCACTGGATCATCGAGTCCAACCATTCCTATCAAACACTAAACCAGCACCTCATCCACCCGTCCCTTAAACACCTCCAGGGAAAGTGACTCAACTCCCTCCCTGAGCAGCCTGTTCCAGTGCCTAACGACCCTTTCTGTGAAGCATTTTCTCCTTAGGTCGAGCCTGAACCTCCACTGGTAGAGCTTGAGGCCATTCCCTCTCGTCCTGTCCCCTGTCACTTGGGAGAAGAGCCCAGCTCCCTCCTCTCCACAACATCCTTTCAGGGAGTTGTAGAGAGCAATGAGGTCTCCCCTCAGCCTCCTCTTCTCCAGGATAAATACCCCCAGCTCTCTCAGCCATTCCTCATAGGCCCTGTTCTCCAGCCCCTTCACCAGCTTCGTTGCTCTTCTCTGGACTCGCTCCAGAGCCTCAACATCCTTCTTGTGGTGAGGGGCCCACAACTGAACACAGGATTCAAGGAAGGGTCTCACCAGTGCTGAGTCCAGAGGGAGAACAACCTCCCTGGCCCTGCTGGTCACACCGTTTCCGAGAAGAAGCTGGTTCTCTGCCCTTCTCCGGACGTGCTCCAGGCCAACCACCGCAGCTCCTGCCCCAGCAGCCTTGGTACCGGCCGCTGCGATCCCAGGCCCCGCCGGGACTTTGCCCTTCTCCTTCCCCTCAGGCCGTTCCCCAGCGCTCCGCAGCGCGGGGGCCGCGGCGCCACGTGGAGGGCTCCGGGCGGCCCGCGGGGGCTCCCGGGGGAAGCCAACAAAAGGCCGCGCGGCTGCCCCGGCTGAGGCGGAACCGACCCTGGCTCTGGGCTCAGCTCCGCGCCCTCCGCCCTGCGCCGCCGCCTCACCTGGCCTCGGCCCCGCGCCGCTCCCCACCGCCGCCGCCGCCGCCCGCGCCGCGCCATGGCGCGAGGAGGAGCAGGAGGAAGGAGGAGGAGGAGGAAGGAGGAGGAGCAGGGGACGGGGGAGGGTGGAGCTGGCCGGCGGCGGCGGGAAAAGAGGGATGGCGACAGGACACCCCGTGAGCGCTGGATGGGGGCGTGAGAGCAGGTCTGCTCTCTCCATGGGGGCAGAGAGCAGGTCCCCCCTCAGCCCCCTCCCCTCCAGAGTATAAAACAACCCAGTTCCCTCTCCTGAGATTCGGGCAAAGAATCACAGAATCACAGAACAAGCAGGTTGGAAGGGACCCATCGGATCTTCTAGTCCAACCATTCCTATCTAACACTAAACCAAGGCCCTCAAGACCTCATCCACCCGTGCCTTAAACACCTCCAGGGAAGGGGAATCAACCACCTCCCTGGGCAGCCTATTCCAATGTCCAATGACCCTTTCTGTGAAAAACTTCCTAATGTCCAGCCTAAATCTCCCCTGGCAGAGCTTGAGGCCTCTTGTCCTGTCCCCTGTCACTTGGGAGAAGAACCCAGCTCCCTCCTCTCCACAACCTCCTTTCAGGGAGTTATAGAGAGCAATGAGGTCTCCTCTCAGCCTCCTCTTCTCCAGGCTAAACACCCCCAGCTCTCTCAGACGCTCCTCATAGGTTCTGTTCTCCAGCCCCTTCACCAGCCTCGTCGCTCTTCTCTGAACTTGCTCCAGAGCCTCAACATCCTTCTGCTGAGGGGCCCACAACTGAACACAGTATTCAAGGAGCAGTCTCACCAGTGCTGAGTCTAGAGGGAGAATCATCTCCCTGGACCTGCTGGTCACACCATTTCTGATCTAAGCCAGGATGCCATTGGCCTTCTTGGCCACCTGGGCACACTGTTGGCTCATGTTCAGTCGGCTGTCAACCAACACCCCCAGGTCCCTCTCCTCCTGGCAATTTTCCAGCCAGGCTTCTCCCAGTCTGTAGTTCTGCATAGGGTTGTTGTGCCCCAAGTGCAGGACCCGACATTTGGCCTTGTTAAACCTCATGCCATTGGACACTGCCCAGTGGTCCAGCCTGTTTAGGTCCCTTTGCAGAGCCTCCCTACCCTCCAGCAGATGGACACTTGCACACAGCTTTGTGTCCAGGTTGGAAGAGACCCACCAGATCATCGAGTCTAACCATTCCTAGCTGTTTAGAGAATGAACCGCAGAATCACAGAATGAAGCACAAGATGAATCACAGAATGGTTTGGGGGTTGCAGGGACCTTAAAGGTCGTCCAGATCGAGCCCCATTGCCATGGGCAGGGACACCTCCCACTAGCTCAGGCTGCTCAAGGCTCCATCCAGCCTGACCTTGAGCATCTCCAGGGATGGGGCAGCCACAGCTTCCCTGGGCAGCCAGTGCCAGGGCCTCCCCACCCTCAGCATGAATAATTTCATCCAAACAGTTCCATAGGAACTTTATGATCTCAAAGGTCTTTTCCTACTTGGCACTAGTGAGACTGCTCCTTCATGAACATTGTGATGAACGTGCCAGCAGTGGCCCAGGTGGCCAAGGAGGACAATGGCATCCTGGCTTAGATCAGAAATGGTGTAAACAGCAGGTCCAGGGAGGTTCTTCTCCCTCTGGAGTCGGCAGTGGTGAGACCGCTCCGCGAATCCTGTGTTCAGTTCTGGGCCTCTCAGCACAAGAAGGATGTTGAGGCTCTGGAGTGAGTCCAGAGAAGAGCAAGGAAGCTGGTGAAGGGTCTGGAGAACAGGCCTTCTGAGGAATGGCTGAGAGAGCTGGGGGTGTTTATCCTGGAGAAGAGGAGGCTGAGGGGAGACCTCATTGCTCTCTGCAACTACCTGAAAGGAGGTTGTGGAGAGGAGGGAGCTGGGCTCTTCTCCCAAGGGACAGGGGACAGGATGAGAGGAAGTGGCCTCAAACTCCACCAGGGGAGGTTTAGGCTGGACATTAGGAAAAAAAAAATTCAGGGAAAGGGTCATTGGGCATTGGCAGAGGCTGCCCAGGGAGGTGGTTGACTTGCCTTCCCTGGAGGTGTTTAAGGGACGGGTAGATGAGGTGCTGAGGAACATGGTTTAGTGTTTGATAGGAATGGTTGGACTCGATGATCCAATGGGTCTCTTCCAACCTGGTGATTCTATGATTCTATATCCTTCTTATGGTTGGAATTCCAGAATGGGATGAAGTACTCCAGGGACGGCTGATGAGAGCAGAGTAGAAGGGGAGAATGACCTCCCTTGACCTGGTGTTCACAATTTTTGACTCAGGCCAGGATACAGTTGGCCTTCCGGACTGTGACTACGCAGTGATGGCTCATTTTCCTCCTTTCCTTCTTTTTTCCTCCTCCTCGTTGTTTCTTCCAAGGGTTTCATAAGTCAGCGCTTTTCCTATTCCCAAGATTTTTATTTGTGAATATAAATAATTTAGTGTTTGATGGGAATGGTTGGACTCAATGATCCGGTGGGTCTCTTCCAACCTGGTGATTCTGTGATTCTGTGAAATACCTTTTAGATCAATCACTGATGTCATTTTCACCTTAATTAGCCCAAGGGAGTCAGTAATATACAGGGGGATCTGGGGCCCACTTCTCTCATCCCAGACTGGGCCACAGCATTGCAAACTTGTTGTCAGAAATGTGTTCTCTCTTGCCCTGAAACAAATGGTTCAGGTTCGAGGTCTTAAAGCCCCCTCCCAGTTAAATGGAGCTTGAGCACACAGAAGGATGAAGAATTAATAGGGTAATTCCCAGGTAATCCTTCACATCACAGCATCCCAGGGGAGACCCTTGGGCTTGGTCCTTGTTTGGACCCAGCATCTTCCTCCCTACACACATGGCACCAGCCTGAAAGGAGCAATCTTTCCTGGGGGAGCATGCCCTCATCCTCCAAATTATTTAAAATGTTTGCTGGCACGGTACAGGTGGGAAGTGTAAGGCCTTTGAAAATCTCTTGTGAGAAACACTTGTTCACTGGTAAAATACTTAAAAGGACTAAGTCTTCTCAGCAAAGGCAATAATATTTTTATTTTGCAATTCAGCACTTAATTGGATGCCCTAAAAAAGGCATCCCATCTTACAAAAGCAGTAGGTATACATAGTAGTTTTAAACAAAAGACTGTGTAGGTCCTCAAAAATGTTTATTTTTTTATGTTATCCAACCACATCTGGAGACTTCCTTCAGGTTATCTCCTGACCTAAGGCAGTTATATCTTACAAGGCAACTAAGCATATCAATAAATTCTTGCAACTCTAAGGGAGTATTTGTTCTTTCAGGTTATTTACCCATGTCTGGAGAGAGATTTATATGACAAGATAATTAAACATACAAACCAGTTTCAGCAAAAAGTATCGTTTACTTCTCACACTCAAAAAAAAGGAGGGGAGGAGGGAAGATGATGCAGCTTTAAATGCGTTGTGTAAGCATTTCTCAGCTTCCTGCGTCAACTGCCCTTAACCTGGCTCTGCAAGTGGTATCAAAGACAAAAATGATGGGAAGCAGAGCTGGTTTCTTTAAACAGCATGTCAAGAATTCAAAATTCAGAATATCACAAATGGTGAAGAGTAAAACAAATTAGAGAAAGCAAACTGGAAAAAAAATGGAATATATCCATTTTTAAAGCATTTTTCCTGCAAGCAATTTCCTATTTTGTTAGATTCTTCCTGTCTTTAGCTAGCAGGGAGATAAATGAACACAAAGACGTGGAAATTATTTTGCTACTTTCCTCTGAATAACCTGAGTCCCTCAAGAGGTTTACAGTTTATTAAATATTTACAACATTATATGGGTCCCCTTATTAATGTGGGAGGTTGGTACTAGGTTAGGCACTTTATTTCACAATTACTCAGTAATTCAGTGAGAAAAGCATCCCTTTGGGCAGAGATGTGCTCCCTAAGATGGCTGGCGAGGTAGGGTGGAGATCCATGCACAGCTTCCCCACTAGCGCCAATGACACTGCGAATCTTCAGTTGTCCAATTAAATGTGAAGTAGGTCTGGCAGAAACCTGTTGAGATGATATTTGCCTCCTGTAGCCTTAGTAATGGAATAAGGTTTGTTCCACACCCAGGTTTCTGTCTAGAAGCATGTAGGTGAGCTTCCACAAGCTCAGTAATCTGGAGAGTTAGACCAGGACAGCAAGAAATACACTTGCCCATATATTCTGCGTGAAGTAAACCTGTGATAACCTTTATAGGTTTTGAATTGATAAGAGTAACCCAGAAGAACCAACTGCATTCCTCCGTAGTTCACCTTCAAACTTGATTGTAAATTGCCATGACGAAAATAAATTCAGGTTGGTTTGACTTTCTTAATATTTTCTGGATGCCATCAAAATAAATGTTATACATTGGCCAAGAAGATCCTGGCTTGGATCAGAAACGGTGTGACCAGCAGGTCCAGGGAGGTTATTCTCCCTTTGGACTCTGCACTGGTGAGATCGCTCCTTGAATATTGTGTTCAGTTCTGGGCTCCTCAACACAAGAAGGATGTTGAAGCTCTGGAGCGAGTCCAGAGAAGAGTGACAAAGCTGGTGAAGGGACTGGAGAACAGGCCTTAAGAGGAACGGCTGAGAGAGCTGGGGGTGTTTAGCCTGGAGAAGAGGAGGCTGAGAGGAGACCTCATTGCTCTCTATAACTACCTGAAAGGAGGTTGTGGAGAGGAGGGAGCTGGGTTCTTCTCCCAAGTGACAGGGGACAGGACAAGAGGCCTCAAGCTCTGCCAGGGGAGATTTAGGCTAGACATTAGGAAGTTTTTCACAGAAAGGGTCATTGGACATTGGAACAGGCTGCCCAGGGAGGTGGTTGATTCACCTTCCCTGGAGGTGTTTAAGGCACAGGTGGACGAGGTGCTGAGGGACATGGTTTAGTGATTGATAGGAATGGTTGGACTCAATGATCCAGTGGATCTCTTCCCACCTGGTGATTCTATATGCTGTAGTTTAAGGGGAAGCTCCAAAATGTGTTGTGCAGTCTTCATTCTATGATGAATTCCCAGGCCTGTCTAGGTGTTTGAAATACCCGTCTGTAAGTGTTGACTTAAAATAAAAGTCAGAGAAAAATAGTAGCAGTAAATACAGTAAAAAACAGTAAAAATAGGACAGTAAAGGACAGATGAGAAATTGAGTCTTCTGTCCCTCTCTGAATAACCACCCCAAGATGTGGAAGGAGCTCTCTGTATACTATGGTATCTGATCCTCAGTGTAACACCTGATGGGCTACTACCCATTTAAGTAATTCCAAGCCTTTATATTCCAGCCACAGAGTATTTGTTAGAAGGGAATGTGAGGAAGGTGGTTACATGCAAACAAAGAACTGTTTAGCTAATGCAGGCCATTTAAATACTGGTTTGTGTTGCAATATCTGCTACAGAGGCACCTGCAGTTGTCACTCAGGCTGCAGGAATAAGAAGCTTTGGGGATGAGGTGGGGAGGATGGAATTCAGTAGAAGACAGAATGCAGGAATTATGTATAATATCAGAAAAATTGAAATGCGGACTTCTTAAAATGCAAAAGAATAAAGGTCTCTTGTGTGATGCATTCCTGAAAGACGGGTATTTTATGTATTCCACTCCTGACCCTGGGCTCGGTTCTTTCACTTGTCCCCAGCAGACCACGTTATGAAGCACTTCATTTGTTAAAAGCTGTCAAGATGCTATCTTGGATTGTGAACAACAGATTTGAAATGACTGTGTTGACTGTCCTGTGCTAAATTAGAGTGAATAAAATTGCATTCCATTACAATAGAGATATGCAGCTATTATGCTCTTACAAATACATTATGAACCGCGTGATAGTGTCTTGTGCTATTTTATGCAATTTATTGCTTTATTTTTCTTATTTCTGTTAACTTTCCACTTCATTTTTTACTTTCACAATCATTCTCGTCCCAAACATTTTCAAGCCCTTCATGTCAGCTATTGCTCTTTATGTTGCTGTACTAGAAGTGCTTTTAAAAAAAAAAATTGTTAGTTTGACTGCAGCTGTATTTCAAATAATTCTCAGTGTCGATTTTCTATCACAGGCTTCCTGCCCATTTTCTTTGCCTTTTTTGTATTATTTCAAAATTTGTTTTTCTAACCCCCCATAGATTTTGTGTTATTGCTTTGTTAATATGATCTCATTGGCCACTCAGATGAAGTTCAGCTGGGCTTGGGGTTCTCTTCAACTTCAGCCTTATATATCGAGCCTGAATTATTTTTCAAGGACAAGGTCCAGAATAGTTTCTGGCCTTAATTATCACCCCATGAGAGTGTTACTAATAATATCTCAGTCCAGGTTGTCGGACCAAATTAAGCAATTAAATTCATAACAATAAGTTCTGTCTTGGGCTCAGTATGACCATTGTGATCAGACTATAACTTTCCAAACAGAACAGATATGTATTGAAGGAATTATGAGCTGCTCAAAATATATACCTGGTATAGTAGATCCGTCAGTTTATGTGGACCACATCACTAACATGCTGATGCACAGTCTAATTATAGGACAGGACCACCATCTCTCTGAAGCAGACTTGTAAGTGCAAAATTTGTTTGCCATTAGTTTTGAATGAACAAATCCCACTCTAGGTTATAATTCTGGACTCGAATGCTGCCCATTTACTAAGCTGGATAAATATTAAAATCAGTCCTTGCTCCTGAGCTCTGTTTTAACTGCTCCCTCAAACAGTCTCTAATTTGGTGCCATTGTAATCATGACTGGAGGCTTTGCTCCCATCTTCCTGCCACCACATTTCTCTGAGACCTGTCAAGCATTTTAAGTAGCACGCACTTTCCCACACTTCTCAATGAATGCTGACATACCTACCTTAAAAGGATTACTTTCTGCTGAGAGGAATTGTAATCCTCTTTTCCTGCTCTGCAAATCCTCTCGTAAGTGAAAAAGAAAGGCCAAGATCTGTTCTGCTGCACAGGGCAAATCACCATCTCAGAAGGTATAGAAGAAAACAACAAATCTAAGATTTACTTGTGGTCACGCCTGTCCAGGAGCTATGTCCCTGACTATTTACTCATTGGCATCTTCCATCACTGGTTTTGGTGATTTGATATTTTCTATTTTAGTTCCTAACAGCTGTATGAATAAACACACAATTGCTACATAAATGGTACTCAGGACAAAACACTTCTCTCAGAGGTATCTACAAAGAGCTACAGATGCTGAATTCCATTTACTTGAACCTATTTTTTAATATTATGTTTCTGTTAACAAGCCCCAGAAACGTACTTTTAACTTATAATACAAAACCCAGTGTTTTTTCAAACTGCCTAAGGTCAATTTGGAGATTATTTTCAAAAGCCAATGATGGTGAAGATTTGTGTTCCGAGGGTGCAGTGTCAGTCGTACTCAACAACAAAAGCACAGATGTTTCTATTACCTTGATTTCCACTCACCCATCTGAAATTTTTTCCTCATACTCACTGGTTGTTACAACAAATTGGTTTGTGGGTGAGGCTGAAAGAAAAGTTAGAGTGATCTCACTGTACCACTAGCAACCAAAGTCTCATGTTATTCTTTTACGATAGTGGCTTGGATGCTAAAAGAGCCTTCCCTACGCTCACTCATAGTTTCCTTAAAAGAGCTGCACAGCTTGCGGGAAGGAGATGTTAACAATAAAGTTTGCATCACTGAAAATTTCATTCTCTTGTTTGTTACTGCAAAGCAATATTTTTCCAGTCATTCATAAAGGACATTAAGACTGGTGTTTCTCTCCCTCTTTCCTTTACGCTTATTGGGCAGCGAGCTGTACTTACAAGGTGGATAAACACCAGTTTCTTCACAGGAGGTATTTTCCTTTCCAGTATGCTACTGCTGCAGCAAAAAATTCACACTCCAAACTTATGAGAGAATCCTCAGTATTCTTTCCTTGATCTAATTCTGCAAGTCTCAGGTCAAGTTGAAGAGCCGTGTCCTTTGCTAATTCATCCTAAAATTCCTTGTTAACATTTGAAGGCATCACATGTTTTGATTAATTCTTAGCTGCGTTTCAGCTTACTCTGATGGATGGCTGCTTCCAAACTGCCCACGAAGGGGCTGTGTTAGTTTTCATAATTCCTCCTTGGGTAAATCCTGCAGCATCAGCAGAGCTGGGCCATTTCAGTTGTCCCCTCTACCTTCCTGGCCATTCATCTGGGAAAATGAGTCTTATTTTTTTTCAGACACATAAGCTTTGGATTTTCTCTTTAGAGGAAGTGCTGTTTCATTTTCCGTGAGCTAGGAATCTCACCTTTTTTCCTCCTACTTTTCATGGATTAAAAAAAGACTGGGAATGTATAGCAATACCCCATTTAATCCACATTCTCTAGGCTGTTCATTTCCCTATTCCTTCTCCTATGTGATTCTTTTAATTTCTTTCTCATGCCAGACTAAAGTTTGCTTGGCATAAATTTCCTCAAAAAAATCTTCTATGCCCCTACTAATTGCTGGTCTAATTTGATGTCTGAAGCTACGTGCTCCAGCTTCTCATTTCCAACAAAGTACTTGCATCAGAGCTCTTCTCCTATATGAAAGAACACCCTTTATGACTTCTTGGGTTGCTTTAGGGTATTACTTTCATTGCTTTTGGCAAGTTTAGTTTCAATTTCAAATGTGTTACTTAATATTTGAGTTTTGCAAGTACTCCTACCACCTGACATAAGAGTTTCCTCAATTTAATTACATCTTAATTTCAGTGGAGGTTTCCCCTTGGCCTCTGGGTCTCGGTTAGAAACCACCAGCATGATTTAAATGGAGATTTGAAAACGCAGAGAATAACAGCTTCTTTCATTTAGAGGTAGAAAATGAAGATATGTGTGAGGTAGTTCTTCAGTGCTTTCCTGTTTATTTACAATGTGCTTAAGGACCCTTTTCTGCAATAAAACATGAGAAAGGAAAAGAAAAGTAGACTATTTTATTCTGCACCATTCCAGACCATCCATCCTATCCAGTTTCTGACTAAAAGCTAGAGTTCATTTTCTGTCTTTTATCTTCTTCTCAGGCCATGTGTCCTCACTGCGTCCTACTTCTGAAACCAACAAACATCTCAGTACTGTGTTTGCTCAGATTCCTGGGAAAGACTCCCTTCTTTCCTCCAAGATAATTTTTGCACTGGCATTTCTTATGGCCAGTGCATTGGCAGGTGGCCTCTATTGTGTTAGCTCATTTAATCCATAAAAGGCTTAATCACTTCTTTTACTTAGCACGCCTAGAATCCAGCTATCGGACCCATCAGCTTCAACCCATATTAGACACAGTTATTAGCAGCAAACAGTATGTTTCTGCATAACATATAGTGTCACTTGCTGTGTGGGTTTGCTTATGAATATCCCATCTCTGCACTAGTGCTGAGAATATAGTAAAAGGAGAAAGGAAGAATTCTTTTGCTGCCCAGGTGGTTTAAATTTCAGATGAAGGAGGCAAGGTCTCTCTCCTGAAATCTGCCCCTTTCCTTCTCCTGATCCTGTTTGGCAGCTCGTATAGGAAAAATATTTAAAGTGCACATGCTGAAATGTAATATTATGAATGGCACTGCACGAAACTAGTTCTTATGCTAAGTCACCTTCTCCTCATAGCTCAGTCTTGTGGGAACAGCCTTGTTTCCCCTGTTCTGCTGGATGTAGTCTAAATGTTCAAGGACCATTTACAGCCTGCTGACACTGGTCTATAAAAGCAGCATTGCTAGCACTTTCTACTTTTCCTCCTTTAGGATGTCAGGGATTGTCAAGTGGCACTTGCCAGCACCACACGACTGCTTGGAACATCATAAAACATTCAACCAGATATCTGCAATTCAAGAGTTAGAGGGTGGAAGACCACCAGCATGCAAAGAAGCTGTATCTTGGGTATTTTTGTCTTAGCAGTTAGAAGCCGCTGATGAGTAAATGTCCATAGATTTCTCTCAACCTTTCAAAACACTTGTGCAACATCTGAGTGAGGTCCTTTCCTTCTGGCACACTCTAGAGGAAAGCAGGTGACAGACTCCTGTGTGCACTCAGTAGCCCTATTGCACACTGAAAACTTGCAGTTGTTTTGGGTGTGCCGCCCGCGTTTTACCACCTCAACTGAATGGAAGCAATAACTCCCATTAGCAAGCATACATTACTATGGGTTTAGTGGGGGACTAGCCACCTCCAAGTCAATTAACCAGGGACCTGTAATAATCTGGCCAGATATCTACTAGAGCCTGTTAGAACCTTGTGGGCCAAAACAAGTTCCTTACACAGCTCCAGAAGTACCAGCTGCTCATAGAAAATGCCTAGATTCCTTGACAAGTATTCCATGTCTTGCTGAGGGTGCAGTCTGTAACTGCAGTGTAAAGGGCTTTCCTGTCAGTGAGGAATGTTGCCTACATCTCCAGCTCAGCAAAGAACAACACACCTTCCTTCAGGAAGAGTCAGCTGGAGCCATAGCACTGAAAAAAGTGTTTGCTACCATCTCTCCTGCCTTCTCACTGGAGAGAATCGTAGAATCACCAGGTTGGAAGAGACCCACCAGATCATCGAGTCCAACCATTCCCAATACTCAGATCTTGTAGATGTGACTACCTGTGTTGGATCTGTCTGTGTTTTGTCACTGCCTGGAGCACAGACTGCAAGCACAGAACAGGAGAGTGTCCCAGTGGAATTGGCTTATTTGAATGAAATTTTTTTCCTGGGCTTTATTTGGCCTTCAGCTTCTGAAGGAGCAGATAATTCTTCTCACAACACACAGGAAAAAGAATAAAGAAGCAGTGCATTTCATTAGAAATGCAGGGTTTGGGAAGGAGATGCTTTTGTAGTTAACCATGTCTTACTCCATCTTTTAATATGCTGATTGAACACCACCAGAAAAATATTTTCAATATTATCTTCCTATAATAGTTTCAAAATCACTTGGCTTTCATGGGAAAAAGTACCTGCCTCCTAGGAGCATGTTAGACAATTTTATTCTCTGCATTTAAAAGTTGCACAGGCCAAGGTAATTTATCTCCTAGTACAGAAAACCTGAAAAAGTTGTCTACTCCACAATTAATATAAATATAGCTTTTATTCTGTCCATGGAACTCTAAGTGCCTCCAGTGATCGCTTCAAATCACTGTAAAGTTAAATCAAAAAGCTCTTACAAACCTACATCCAATTTCTTTGTTATTCTGATGATACATTAAGAATACTTTTGGAAAGGCACTAATCGCACTGAATGCAAGAGGCCCAAGCCCCTGTTCCTAGTCAGTATCTGGTGCTGGGTGCTATCAGGTAATTCTGTCCCTCACAATCTAAGAAAAGGAATATGTGGATACAATAGTCAATAAGTGGAAATAAGAGGAAGAATCACAGATTTTCCTTTGGAAAAACTTGTAGGTGCATTCTTTGACTAAAACAAAGCAGTAGGACTGTCCACCTCATCTTATAAAGCACAAAACCAAACTCCCCATAATTTGTTTTCCCTTAAACATCTTTTCCTGCCTGATGAGTATGGCACTGTGGCTCAAGAAAGTCAAGAAGTAAAAATAGAGCCTAGTATAGGAATAATCTCTTTCCTTTCTTTTATTTTCATGTATTGATAACTGGAATTATCCTCTCCATTTTTTTGGAACAGAGATGTTCTGGATCAAATC
This sequence comes from Coccyzus lansbergi, assembly GCA_033558105.1. Classification (NCBI taxonomy): domain Eukaryota; kingdom Metazoa; phylum Chordata; class Aves; order Cuculiformes; family Coccyzidae; genus Coccyzus; species Coccyzus lansbergi. Next base: position 153,855 of record JAUMJK010001159.1, read on the forward strand.
CCATCTTTAGTAAATGCAAACAGTTAATCCATTAGTCTGAAGACTTAAGGGCATATATATTAGACTTAGATAGGTTCGTACTACCATACAATTAGGAGAGTACTCTCTACTTTAAAGTCTTTATGTCATTTGTTAAGCTGTCTTTTTTTTCAGTTGTTATAGGAGTGATCTCATTACAAATAAAGCTTGTTCCACATATCAGAAGAGGGTTAGGTAGTAATTAACTGAATCATACACGCCTCTCACCTGCTGTCACCAAAAATATAGTTCAAAAGTTTGGTGAGTGAAAGCCACATCCCCCACAAAGAGGCAGAAGCTCCTGGATGATACTGGGAGACAAAGCTGGGAGTTCCAGGACTCCCTGTGCTGTTGTGGCATCCCCTTAACTTTGTGTCTTCTATCACATAGTTGTCAGCAACAGCTTGAAAAAAGAGTGCATCCACTTCTCCAGAGGAGACGCAATAAAAAATGCAATAAAAGATGCAATAAGAACAAGGGAGATTTGCAGATTCAGGAGGTGTTGTGACCTCACTTACACTCTCAAACCACAAAGTTTTCCCCCGTAGGAGCAAGTAATGAATGTGCAGGACAGGAGAAGCCTTTTGATACTGTCGATCTTTTTCCAGCATCAATAATGCTCAATTGTCCTCAGTGACCCCTCTCCCACAAGCACACTGAATCTACGTCTGAGCAACTCATAAGGCAGCAGGTGCTGGCTGAGTCTAGCACAGAGAAGAACAGACAGGAAGGAGAACAGTTTGAGAGAAATTAAAATACAAGCAGAAGTCCAAAGAGAACAGACACATATCCTTGGTGGCTGGCTTATGCTGTGCCTACGTGTTAGAGCATTACACAGGTCAGGCTAACTAGAGAGCTCCTTATGACAAGGACAACGCCTCCTACACGTTTAAACAGAGCCTGACAAGACAAGGCCTCGAGGCAACTGGCAAAACAGTTAAACCCCATATATCTAGGCTGATTGACAGAACGTGGAGGGAGAACACTGTCCTTGGATTTCTTTCAGAAAGCCCCTGTTACAAAACTTGTAAATCAGTCACCAAATTCACTAAACCCTTCAGGACAGAAGATGAGCTCTTTGCTAACAAGCCACAGCAAACAGCAACAAGAGCCTGATTTTTTTCCACGGAGAAACCTGCAATGAAAAGGGTGGTAATGCCCAGCTTGGCCGATCTCCAAGACAGGTTCTGTACACACTCTGCTTGAAGAAAACAAGGGCACGGGTGATGGCTGAGGAACAAACATTTCTACTGTCTTTGTAGAACCGAAACACTTGGCTGACATCAAATATTTATTCAGAATTATTACCTCCCTTGGAAACACACAGGAACACAAAGTAATGAAAGACTGACTATGTCCCTGTATTCACACAGAGAATGCAAGAAAGGGAGCAGGTTTGCATGAGCACTAACTCTGCCTTGCCTTCCTTTCCGACCACAGCTTTGGGTTAATTCCAACTTGGCTTGCACTTCTTTGTGCTCTTGGCAGGGGAGTACTCACTGCCTTGGTAGGATGTGAAGAAATGTGGGGCTGGCATAAACCAGCTGTTTTTTCTTTCTTCTTTCCACTGATCACCAACAAAAACCCAGAAATGTGTCAGCTCAGTGCCCCTTCCCTTTCTTCTCCCATGGGTTCATGTTGTCAATTCTCCTTTCCTTTCCTTGCTGGGAGGGTAACAAGTACAGCTGGACTGGGAAACTGGGACTTTGACAGACGGAGAAGAAGGAGAATTCTTACATTCCAGTGAAGGAGAGGTGGTAATAGCAGCAGCAGAAGTAATACATCTTCTCAGAATGGTTTGGTACCAGTAGAATCATGATTTGAGGAAATTCAGAGTTGCCAAATTTGCCTACTGAGATTGTCCTCACTCACAGGAGAACCCATTAGGAGAGAAGATTCCTTCAAGATAACTGGGTGATGAGGCAACCATCACTAGTGCACACATTTTCCCTCTGGCCATTGCAGTGCTAAGGGGTATTTACAGCAGATGTTGTTAAGCAGCAAAGGCACTGGGTGACTTCTAACGGCAAAGCTGTCATGGCTGCCCAAGACATTTGTCACAGTCAAAAAACCCCACAAGTTCCAGCTCTGCTGGAGCAGAACTAGGTTGCGTGAGTGCAAACTGATGAATGCAGGGAAGCACAAAGTAGATTTACCAGGATATTGAGTGGATCAGGAGGCATGAAGATTTGAATCAGCCTAAGCATAAGCATGTTGCTAAAAGTAAAGTTTCACTAGTGTTTTGACAGAGATCCTTCAAGAGTCTATTTGACTCACCATCTCTTAGACTCGTGTACTCTAGCCACCATCTGCATCTTCTGCCTCTTGCCCATTTCTGGATGAGTTTCACTAGTTTGTTGAAGGCTACTGCTTGTTTTCAAGAAGCATCATGTTTTCTGTACTTTTGATAACCCAGAAGAAGGGATGGCGCATAGCAGTCACCACCACCCAATGTTGCATCTTCCAAGAGACAACCATCAGTCAGCTTCTCGCCTGCCAGAGGGCTAGATATGAGGAACACCTTCAAGGCTCTTACCAGACAAAACTTTTCCTATCAAAAAACAGACAAGCCACCCTGAAAACAGTTACACCTATACTTTAGTGCCTGTATTTTACAGCAGAACACAGGTTATAGAGAAATGTGAGCAAAATGTATTCATTTGTTTGGTCTAGCGGGCAACAACTTTGAGCCAAACAAATAAAACACATTTTCTAAAAAGCCTTTTGCTTCCTGTAGAATACCGCTTTGTTTGCCATCATTGTTTGGCAAACAGGAAAGGGCTTATCTCTCCTTCCCAGAAACTAGTGCGGCTATAGAACAGGTCCAGAAACTTGTCAGTCTTTACTAAGAAAAAAATTATTGGTTTAACAGCCCTTGCCATGAAATTATCTGAACCTTCAGAAAGAGAGAAGGTGTAAAGCATTAGTTTACTGGGCTATGCTTTTCTTTCCTTGTGTTTAGTGTTCAGTTCCAATTCAAGGATCTTATCAGGTGTGCTTTCAAAGGCACACTACAGCAACCTTCAGCATTAGAGCGTTCCCATATCAGATATTTCTTGGTTAGCTACAAAATTAGCATTTACCCCTCCAGTGCAAAATGTGCCATGTATTTGTTTGATTAATTTGTAATTAAAATTTAAGCAAGTATGTCTGGCTTCTAGCAGATGGAGGCAAAGGCACAGCTTTGACCATAGTTACAGTTTTGTTTAACCCCCTCCAGAGAAACATAGTTACTGTGCGTTAATATACAGCCTTTCACCAACAGACCTGTTAGTGTACATTATGGACTAATAATAATAATTATATTGTCAAACAATTCAAACTGTGTAACAATACAAGCTTCTCTGAAACGTGAAGCACTATAGGTAATGAAACCTACTTTTCTTTATACAGTCAGCTCAAACCTCTTTTTGAGCAATCTGGTGTTAAATAAATAATGGGCCTGGTTTCTCCCTGCTCCAGGAGAAACCATAGGAGGGAGCAGAGTGGGAGGAAATCTCCAGGAAGTATTGCCTTGTCAAGTCTGTGCCTAAGCTTGCTCCTGATGTTGGAGTTACTTATTCTCTAGAATATCCTCTCCTCCCATTCAGGTAAATGAGGGGTGTAAATAGGCATAGAATCACCAGGTTGGAAAAGACCCATCAGATCATCAAGTCCAGCCATTCCTATCAAATACTAAACCACCTGGAGGAGCTTTTGGAGAGGATGGGTGGCCTCTTCTTGGTATGGTCATTGTGCTTGTGGTTCAGTGGGCGTGCAAAGGACACAGAGCATCGCTACATCTTCCTTATCGGACCACAAGGTCTGACTGACAAGAATTTCATCCCCATTGCTCCGAGGCTGTGGCCAAAGCTCTGTAATAGGACATGGACTCTGTTTTGACTTGTGTTAGTTACCTTCTAGAACACAGTGTTGCAGTTCTCTGTGCCACCAGTCAGCCCTAGGTGACTTGTTCTCCCAAGCACTTCCTGTTAATTTAGTCCCTCATTGAAGACTAGAACAGTGCAAACAGGTGAAGGTCAAGGGCTGCTGGAATTTCAGTACAGTAGCAACTGAAGTAAGTTGGTAGATGTTTTTCTGCTTCTGGACAGACACTTGTGCAGAGTTGGTGGCACAAGCAGTGTGAGTAGCTTTGTCAGTAGCTCTTCATTTCCCACCTTTCGTTTAGAAGTTATTTCCCCACAGGTGAGGTGCTGCAATAGTTACAGGCCATACCAGATCCCATAAGCTGCTGTTTATGAGGTGACTCTACCCTGGTCCTGGGCAGAGACATATACAGGACCTGCGACAGTGGCTACAAGGATCACAACCTCCAGAAAACATAGAACCACAGGGTTGGAAGAGACCCACCAGATCATCGAGTCCAATCATTCCTATCAAACACTAAACCATGACCCTTAGCACCTCGTCCACCTCCAGGGAAGGTGAATCAACCACCTTCCTGGGCAGCAATAATGTCTTAGGCTGCTTCTGCTGTCTCAAACACTGCTATGTGGTGGAGGACACTAAGGAAAGCAGACACAAGCAGACAATGATTTTGGGAGGTGTTAAGAGGCATCAAAGGGCTGGAGATAATCTGTTCATTCAACTTGTGCCTTGTGGAACGATATATGTCAGGTACAAGCCTGCTTTTCAGGGTCAAAGACTAGAACTTTCCTAGTGGGAACTGCGGCATGAAACCCAGAAGATTCATCTACATTTTCTACAGACATTTCTTAACCTTTTCCCCACGAAACCACCTTCTCAGGTGCACCGAGGTAAACACCATGCAGGGCAAGTTTTCCTGCGGCCTGCCTTTGGTTTCAGTTTCCCCTCTTCAATGAGGTGAGTCCAGAGAAGAGCAATGAAGCTGGGGAAGGGGCTGGAGAACAGGCCTTATGAGGAACAGCTGAGAGAACGGGGGGTGTTTAGCCTGGAGAAGAGGAGACTGAGGGGAGACCTCATTGCTCTCTCCAACTCCCTGAAAGGAGGTTGTGGAGAGGAGGGAGCTGACCTCTTCTCCCGAGAGACAGGATGAGAGGGAATGGCCTCAAGCTCTGCCAGGGAAGGTTCAGGCTGGACATGAGGAAAAAAATTTTCACAGAAAGAGTCACCGGGCACTGGCAGAGGCTGCCCAGGGAGGTGGTTGATCCACCTTCCCTGGAGGTGTTTAAGGTGTGGGTGGACGAGGTGCTGAGGGACATGGTTTAGTGTTTGATAGGAATGGTTGGACTCAATGATCCAGTGGGTCTCTTCCACCCTGGTGATTCTATGATTCTATGATTCTGCCCATTCAGCTCTTCAAGCCAGGTTTCCCGGGGCTGCCCCCCCACGCTGGGTCTGCTGCTGCCGGCTGGGTGCTGCAATGGTGCCATCTCCTGGCAAAAAGACCGAAGAGCAGGGTCCAGCCTGGATTTTGGGACGTGGACGAGTGGGCTGGAAGTCTGTCCATCGCTGCCACAGCACTCGGTGTGCGGGTAACTAGGCTGCGAGAGGCTAAGGGAAGGAAGAGGAGATGCGCCGGGCTTAAAGCAGCCCAGGGGCTTGGTGATGCTTGAAAAGGCAGGAGGCAGGGCTGGGGGACACTAGGAAAATGTTAACCAAGACAGATCTCAGCGGTGAGCAGACTGCCCCAGCCTGAAACTTTAGTGATACTCCTATGAGGAATCCTTTGGATATGAGATGCTCAGTTGAAAACCCTCTGCTGTGCATTAGTGTAACCCTCTGGGCTTTGCTAGAATAAGTCCTATGAAACTGAGAATCACAGAATCACCAGGTTGGAAAAGATCTCTTGGATCATCGAGTCCAACTGTTCCTATGAAACACTAAGCCATGTCCCTCAGTGCCTTGTCCACCCGTCCCTTAAACCCCTCCAGGGAAGGTGAATCAACCATCTCCCTGGGCAGCCTGTTCCAGTGCCCAATGACACTTTCTGTGAAAAACTTCCTCCTAATCTCTAGCCTGAACCTTCCCTGGTGGAGCTTGAGGCCATTCCCTCTTGTCCTGTCCCCTGTCACTTGGGAGAAGAGACCAGCTCCCTCCTCTCCACAACCTCCTTTCAGGGAGTTGAAGAGAGCAATGAGGTCTCCCCTCGGCCTCCTCTTCTCCAGGATAAACACTCCCAGCTCTCAACCATTCCTCATCAGGCCTTTTCTCCAGCCCCTTCACCAGCTTCCTTGCTCTTCTCTGGACTCGCTCCAGAGCCTCAACGTCCTCCTTGTGGTGAGGGGCCCACAACTGAATCACAGAACAACCAGGTTGGAAGGGACCCATCGGATCTTCTAGTCCAACCATTCCTATCTAACACTAAACCAAGTCCCTCAATACCTCATCCATCCGTGTCAACTGAACACAGGATTCAAGGTGCAGTCTTCAGAGAGTTAAGCAAGGCGCAGAGCAAACCACTAAAGTTTAATTTATCAAACTGAAAATCTAGCTAAGCCATCCTAGATGAAGCTGAGAGCTTTGGTTGTGGAAGTCCCTCATACCTGGCCTTTGGTCGCTGAACTACTTCTCTCCCTTGTCTGAGTTGCCTGTTGACTTGGAGATACTGCTTCAAGAAAGGGTAGAAAGCTTTGAAGTGTTAAACTAGGTAAACTTTCACTCTGTTCTTCCCAGCACTGAACAGGTGGAACAATGATTAGTATTAAGGCAAGAAAATAACTGGGATCTAAAACATTCCTAATTAAAAATAAAAATCCTAGAAAACTGAAGAGACCTATTAGTTGGTTCTGCCTGCCCCCCAGCCATCAGAGAAACAGTGAACAACCATTTGTCCTGTGGCAAGTTGTACTGCACCATTTGAATGGGTCCAAATTCTCCTCCTACTTATATTGGTATAAATAAAAAAGCCAGCAGATTTACACAGGTATAAAACTGGCATTATCTGTTCCTGGGTCTCTTTAAATATTACTGAGCCCTACTGCTGATTCTTCTTTGTTTGACTGTTAGAAACGATTGTTAAAAAAGCACATGCATTTATCCATAGCACACTGTATCATGCAACGGGGTTCTTTTATAGGCTTTGAGCTTCCTTTTTACTTTTATTAATTCTTTAAAGAAATGCAGGATTATTACCTCCATCTAGCCAACTGACCTACTGGGATTCCCTTTGCTACATCAGGGGTTTCTTTTTTATTCTAATCCTCTCTTTACGCATAATCCTTCTCTGCCATCTAATGACTCTTGGCTAGGGAGTGTATTTTGTTATTACTACCTGTTGTTTAGAAATTCATTTTATTTGGTGTAGGTGTTGCTAATTGTTTGCTAATGAAAACCTCCCTACAATCAATGCAGATCGGGATTATGCTGGTCTTCGTGGCAATTAACCTTTCCTTCTTATCTGTTCTAATTTAGATTTCACCGTGCACTTTTCAGTTTTTAAGTATTAAGCCTGAATTTGTTTGGGGGGGGGGGGGGGGGGGGGGGGGGGGCAAAGGTTTCTGTCTACGTCCAAGTAACATACAGACCATTTACTTGCAATGAGAGATTTTAAAAAAGGCAAAAGGTAGCATTTTGTAATCTGCAAAATAATACAATGATGTCTGATATAAGTCTTGGGAAAAAAGACATACAACAAATCTACAGCTTAGGACAGAGAACAGAGATCATTCTGTTTTACCTGAAAGTGGACGATCTTGAGGCAGAGAAAACTATGTGCTCTCCTCTGAGCAAAGAGTGAGGATGAAGAATGAGCCCTGCTTTGCAGGATTTGCAGTTTAAAAAGGCAAAGGTGGGTCAACAGCATTAGGAAGACAAAGAGAAACAGCTGCACAATGTAATAAAAATACAGAGCTTGTCAATTACCATTCCCTCCTCCCAATTAGTTTCATTCCTTCAGCCTGACCTTATATATCTCACCAGCTGCCACCTTATCAACAGGACTAATGGATTCAGGCAGGTGTAGGATCCCTGCATATTGAGGTGTGAGCCAACACTGGGGCCTTTAGGAGGAAAGTGCTCTGCAGGACTCATCTCCTCCGGCAGAGATGCCCAAGAAGCAGCACTCCCCCTGTGTCCGTACTTTGGAGAGTGAAGGTTTTGCTTCTACCACCAAGCTGTCGGAAAAAGCATGAAGCTCCAGCAGAATAAAGAGGAGACTGCATCTGTCTGTCACCCTCCCTCTCGTCCTTAAGAAAGGTGAGGGGAAGGAGGCAACAGCTAAGAGGGTCCAGGTGCACGGCAGTATCCTGTGCAGGGAAAACAGCAGCTGAAGCCACAGCCCTTCACCGTGGAAAATCCAGGGGACTCCTGCTGATTCATAAATCTGACTTCTGTTGAAGGTAGTCACAGCTCATCTCAAGGTCCACATCATTCCCACACTGAGAGACCTCAGGTACTTTTTAGAATCATAGAATCCCTAGGTTGGAAGAGACCCACCGGATCATTGAGTCCAACCATTCCTATCAAACACTAAACCATGTCCCTCAGTACCTCATCCACCCGCACCTTAAACACCTCCAGGGAAGGTGACTCAACCACCACTCTGGGCAGCCTCTGCCAGTGCCCAATGACCCTTTCTGTGAAAATTTTTTTCCTAATATTTAGCCTGACCCTCCCCTGGCAGAGCCTGAGGCTGTTTCATCTCATCCTGTCCCCTGTCACTTGGGAGAAGAGGCCAGCTCCCTCTTCTCCACAACCTCCTCAAATTAGGTTTGTCTTTAAAAACCCAAGCCAGAATGTCTTTGTACTCTGAACTGTCTCCAGTTTGAATACCATGGATCAGAACATTGTTAACTTCATGCTTAGTGTGTCATATACTGTGCTAGCTATTGGCATGCAGTGAAGAATTCAACACTCAGAATTCAGCATGTAATGAAGAGAATTCAGATTTTGCGGTGACCAAAGTTAAACTAGGAAAGCTCCACTATTGCTGCAGCTAACAGCTGGGACAAGCAAGGAAGAAATTAAAACTGAAAAAAGAGAGGGAGAGAAAGGGTCATAGCCTAAAGGCCTAGGTAGCTTTTGTTTCTTTGCTTCAGTATCATCCTGGTTGCTGAATACTAATGTGATTTAACTGTTATTCATCAGAATCTAGACCTTTCTGAGTTCCTCTGACAGCCAAGGAATTATGGTACATCACCAGGATGCTATTCAGCCAATCTCTCTGTAATAAAAATATAAATGTCTTTATTATTTTTTCCAGGCACCATTGCCAGTTCTTCAGGGTGCCAGACAACCATGCTACTGTGTGTGACTGATGGCACCAGGCCAGTCTTGTGTAACCATATTATTCATTTGCTCATTTAGACTCAAAGCAAAACCAGCTTGGCACTAGCTTTTCAAAGCTGGATTCAGCAAATACCCCTTCCTTTGAGTAACCAGTGAGCAGAAGGAGAAAAAATAAGAGTAGGAGGACTGAGGCAAACCAGAAATAAAATTGAACAGCCCAGAAAGCAGCATGTCAGATTGCTTGGGTTACATTTCTGCTGTCTCTCTGGGACAGTGAGGGAGTGAGATAAAACAGGTAACCTGGATAGCACGATGGACCTGAGCTGCTGCTGTGGCAGCTTGTATGTTGCTCTTCATCCTCTCCTGTTCAGCGTATGCTTTTTTTGGCCCAGGTAAAGGCACAGTATCAGCACAGGTCTGGGACCCACCAAAGCTGTGTGCTCGTTGCACTAACCTCAGTTTAAAGACCCTTCTTAGAAGCAGGACTTCAAAGTGATGACAGCCTTGTGGCTCCAGTCCAGCTGGTTCTGAGGCTGCTCTGAGCCACCCTGTGAGTCTCAGGCACTGGCACAGCTTCCTCCCTTGGGCTTGATGCCATGAAAGTCACCAGCAAGTGACTGCTGGTTTCGGCAATAGCACTGTGGCATTTGCAGAACAGCCTCAGAGATAAGTTCATGGGTCTGGCTGGACCGAGGCTGGTTTGCCTGGAGTCGTCATGAGCATCTCTGCACCCATGAGTAAGCTATTGTTGACTATCAGGATTAAAAGTATAGGTTGGGACACAGTTGTTACTATGAATATAGCCCACTTAGTTGGAGTTAGAAGGGCTTTTAAAATCTGGGTAGAAGTTTTTTTTCATCTTTCTCTCCTTTCCTCACCTTGTTCAAATCATCTCCTGCCCTTCTGAGGGAAGATGGTTTAGTGTTTGATAGGAACGGTTGGACTCGATGATCCAGTGCGTCTCTTCCAACCTGGTGATTCTATGATTCTGCCCATTCAGCTCTTCATTAGTGAGGGCAGATTCTTATCCTGATTTCAGCACAGCTCATCTCATCGCAATTTCAGTGTAAGCTTTGGAAACCAGACAGCTATCACTACTGCCAGCATCCCCTGAGACCAGACAAACATCCTTTTTCAGTTTAACTGCTTCTAAGGGTAGAGGACTTCAAACAACTTATGGGTTGTTTTTTTTCTTACAGTGTGGGCCTCTTCACCAAGCTCAACTGCAGCCAGAGCATGTCTAAGAGACATCTGCACCTGTGAAAGCTCAGTGAAGGGTAACCAGCTTATCTTTTTGATGCAAACTGGCGTTGGGGGACAAGGAAAAGGCAGCTGACGGTAATGGCAGGGGCAAAATAGTAGTGCAGAGAATGAGAAACACAGCTCAGGTTTCAGTTTTGTCTTTAAAGATTACTGAAGCATCAAAATCTGCAGCTAGGAGGGCCAAGCTTGCACACATTTCTGTATTAATGAAACTCTGTTTACTTGTCTCCTTCCTTGCACTAGTAAAAATGCAGATACATTTGGTTACCTCATCTCACCAGCTACACTTTTATGTACATACACCTGTGGTTTTGCATTAAAAATTAGTTGTCAATGTTTACCAAGACAGAGTCTTGCTGGCAGGATGCTGAAATCTTTGAGGGTTTGGGTTATTGTTTCTTTTTTTTAATAAAAAAAGAACCTAGCTTAAAGGTATGATATGCTCTGCAAGTGGTAACAGACTCCTCAAATCACATCACATTACCACTTACTTTCTTTTAGTTTAAGACACCTAAGTAGTGTCCTTATCATTGCAAAAGTTGTTGCTATAGCAGAAATTGGTTTGATATCCTTCTAACTCAGAGAATATGACCAAAACATTCTCCTTTGAATGCTCTCAGTGTGCATTTGTCTGGATTTTTCTCGAGTCCTTCTTTTTCATGATTGATGGTGCAGAGCAGATTGTATTTACTTTACTTACTCGGCTAGACCTGAATTCTCATCAGCACCTCCTGAAAGTCCATAAATGTCCAAAGAGGTGCTATCTATTTCTTTGAGCATGAGTTAGACCTAAGAAACATGACCAATTAAATCCATGAAGCTTCACCCCATGCACAGTGCCCAAAGGTTTTTACAGAGATCCGTGATCTTATAGAGATCATGTACCCAAGTATATGAAGTCTGAACATGATAGATGACTGTCACACGTATTCATCTGTTCTTTTTTATCCTCACTCAAGAACTTTGCAATGCAACATTTTGTCATGATCCTTGGGAGGTCTTTATGTGGTTTTACACCTGAAGCTGAGAAATCTCTGAACTGCAGACTTCACCCGTCCACCTGTGCCTTAAACACCTCCAGGGAAGGTGAATCCACCACCTCCCTGGACAGCCTCTGACAGTGCCCAATGACCCTTTCTGTGAAGTTTTTTTTCCTAATGTCCAGCCTAAATCTCCCCTGGTGGAGCTTGAGGCCATTCCCTCTCGTCCTGTCCCCTGTCACTTGGGAGAAGAGGCCATTACCCTCCTCTCTATAACCTCCTTTCAGGTAGTTGTAGAGAGCAGTGAGGTCTCCTCTCAGCCTACTCTTCTTCAGGCTTTCCAGCAACTTTGTCTTGACATATGGAGACAAAACACCTAACAGCAGAGGTGCAGGAAATAAAATGTAGCTAATTTAAAATATCTTTTTAATCACATAGCTGGCTTTCCTACATTAGCACAAAAGCTTCTGAATGGGGAGATCCTGTTTCCCATAATAGTAATTTTTTGTCGCTATAAAATGCTCTTTTTACACTTCTCCACTTCTGGACTAAATGAATGATGTGGAGACACATGACTGGCTTGGTGAAATCAGCCACTTAGCAACGGTAGGACCAGATGCCCATGCAATAGGTGCCAAAGCAGAGCACTGGCATCCTCCACAGCTTGGACAAATGTCTGGGTCTAAGCACTCCATGGCAGCCCTGCGTGCAGGAACTTCAGGGGCACAATCAGAGCCCAGAGAGAGCTGCTCCCAGAAGCAAAGCCTCTGGTGGCAGATTTTGGTGGCTGCTGTATATTGTCCCACTGTTACTTACATCAGAAACTTTTTACAAGCATCCTGGCAAAAAGTAGTTTTTGTGTGCTTGCTCCATTTCACTATTGGGAACTATAAGCCCACAAAAGCAAAAAAAAAAAATCCCTAAAAAAGCAGTATGCCTACAGTCATGCTAGTGACAGCAAAGAAGTTACATTGGACGACTTCTGCCTGTTCCATTAATTCTAATTTTCATCCCTGCAGGGATTTCAGTGTTTACTCCACAACAGAAATCTGCTTCATGTAGCAGCTCAATAGCTTAATGTAATTGCACTGCAAACCACTCATTTAAACAAAAAAGTAAACTTCCAGCCCTCCTTTCCGAAGAGAAAAGATTGAAGCTGTGACTAAATTAAATCCACATTTTCTGAGTAGAAAGGAAATACAGAAGCTCAAAAGATATCTTGTTTCTAAATTCATAATTTTTAGGCCAAGTTCATCACATTTGGTGGCTGAAAAATATGGTTTTTTGAGCTACAATTAGTGTTAAGAAAAAAATTCTTATTGCTAAAAGTAATTCATAGTGACTAGTCAAGCAACCCCTGTGGTTATTTCCTTATCATTCACATGCTCATCTCTTCAATAGTTACTGAAATCTCTTTAAGGTCTGAATAAAGAACAATTGGATAATGCATCTTTGTCACTGATGCCTTGGGGTGATTTGAATCACAGTCCACTTGGAAAGACACAGTCCATGTAGTTGCATGAATTTCATACCAGCACAATTTTCCATCACACGTTCCTTAAAAAGTCAAAGCAGTAGGATGACCTCTCATCTTCCATACCTGCCAGTGGAGCTGAAGAAGGATGGGCTTCATGATTCAAGCAGCTCACTGGCACTTAGATCAGGGCTGAATTTCCAGAATTTCCCTCAGATTCCACTGCTTGTTGGTGAGCAAATCCCTGCAGGACTGGAAATCTGCATAGGAAATTCTTCCCTACATTTCAACAGCGCGGCTCAGTACTTCTGGTTTCTTCATCTCCGTGAGAAGATGTGGGTGGGTGGCTAAATTGTAGCTGGGAGCACAAGAGGGGCTGAGGATAACCAGACTGCAGATATCAGAACTGGAGAAGAGGTGAAAGAAGCAACTGTATCCAGAGCTGCCTACCAGAGGGGAAAGATAGAATCATAGAATCACCAGGTTGGAAGAGACCCACCGGATCATCCGGTCCAACCATTCCTATCAAACACGAAACCATGTCCCTCAGGACCTTGCCCACCAGTGCCTTAAACGCCTACAGTGAAGGTGAGTCAACTACCTCCCTGTGTAGCCTGTTCCAGTACCTAAAGACACTTTTTGTGAAGATTTTTTTTACTAATGTTGAGCCTGAACCTCCCCTGGTGGAGCTTGAGGCCATTCCTTCTTGTCCTGTCCCCTCTCACTTGGGAGAAGAGCCCAGTTCCCTCCTCTCCACAACCTCCTCTCAGGTAGTTGTAGAGAGCAATGAGGTCTCCCCTCAGCCTCCTCTTCTCCAGGCTAACCACCCCCAGCTCTCTCAGCCGTTCCTCATAAGGCCTGTTCTCCACACCCTTCACCAGCTTAGTTGCTCTTCTCTGGACTCGCTTCAGATGCTGGATTCTAACAGCCAGGCCTCAGATATATTGGGAAAGTCGTCAAGATGCACATTGTTGGAAGATCTCATTGCCACAAGCATTTGTCTTTCACTTATTAAACTGTGAGAAGAAACCTAAATTGCAGCCGAGCAGAGATACAAAGGCCAATTGCAATAGAGAGCATTTCTAGCAACAAAAGCCTTAGGCATACTAATTCATTCAGCTCATTGCATTGTGTGTAATTCTTGCTTACAGTTGCTGTCATGCGATACAGTTAGAATTTACAATCTTATTGATGCGAGAAGATATTTTTATATATACTACTTTGTTAGCCATTTTGCTTCCTAATAATTAATCAAATCCCCAAAGAAGTATCATGTTGGGGAGTGCAGATTTATTTGTGTTATTAAGCTATTCTAGCAGAGCATTTCTGTGTGGTAACAGCTCTGTTACAATATGGCCCACTTGTTTTATGACAAGTTACAATTTTCTTGTAACATTAGCTGCAATTCATCTCAATAATTATGCTAAATTAAGTTCTCATGCACGTATAGAAATAAACATTAAATACATTTAAATAAAGTGTGAAACATAAATTAATCTCTCTCGAGTTAAATAGAGAAGGGATTGCTTAGCAGTCCTTAACTCACCCAACTCAACCTGGCTGAAGAGCCCCAGGGCTTCTGGATTTCTGGTGTGGAGGGGACACAGTGGGTCTGGGAAGGGCTTTATGGGTCACTGATTTACAGAATTATAGAATCACCAGGTTGGAAAAGACCTCTTGGATCATCGAGTCCAACCATTCCTATCAAACACTAAACCATGTCCCTCAGCACCTCATCCACCCGTCCCTTAAACCCCTCCAGGGAAGGTGAATCAACACCTTCCCTGGGCAGCCTCTGCCAGTGCTCAGTGGCCCTTTCCATGAAAAATATTTCCTAATGTCCAGCCTGAACCTCCCCTGGCAGAGCTTGAGGCCATTCCCTCTTGTCCTGTCCCCTGTCCCTTGGGAGAAGAGCCCAGCTCCCTCCTCTCCACAATCTCCCCTCAGGTAGTTATAGATAGCAATGAGGTCTCCTCTCCTCTTCTCCAGGCTAAATGCCCCCAGCTCTTTCAGCCATTCCCCATCAGGCCTGTTCTCCAGCCCCTTCACCAGCTTTGTTGCTCTTCTCTGGACACGCTCCAAAGCCTCAATATCCTTCTTGTAGTGAAGTTACCTTACTGTTAATCCAACTTTGCTACCCCAGCCGTAAAATAACAGCATCAGTAATAACTGAAAGCCAGGTAAACCATGTTTTCAGTGTGGTTAGTTATTAGGGACTAGATTTCTGGCACATTGTAGCAAACCTGCAGCTGTTCCTGCATTTGGTGAGCTCAAACTTTTCCAAGCCCAGCTGTGCAGCCCTTCCCTCCAGCCCCAAGGGGCTGCCCCAGACCCACACTGCTCCAAATCCAGAATCCAGGAGTTGTTGCCATCATCCCTTTGCCTAGGAAGGCTACCTCTGCATCTCTGAGTAGGCAGGTGTGGGGACAACTCCGTGCTGCAGCCCAGGGTTGCAGTAACCCCGATCTGCTCAGCCAAGCTGAGCACTGGGAATTGTAAAAACTAATAAAAGTAGCAGTGGCACTACAGACTGATCTCTGCCTCCTGGTAGACTCCACATCCTCAGCCACAGGTCCATCCTCAGCTACTGTTTCATTGTGAGTTTAATTGTGTTGAGAGTCAGACCAATCCAGCACCATACCCAGAGAAAAATCCTACTAAATTCAACTTTTTATCATTGCTGTTCGGAAGTTTTAGGTGCATGAGAAGTTTGACTGATAGCCGCTGAGGCAAAAGCTTAATGTACTGTGTTATTTATTTATTCCACCCACCCTTCCCAACTTTTTTTTGGCTGTTTACCCAGGTAAAGACATAACCTTAATTAAGACTGAATTACGGGCAGAATGGATTCCTGTGGGCTATTATACACGGTAGCAAATAAACAAGCCTGCTGCATGCCACAGCTGCAATTACCCTGCTCAGCTGCATAGCGTAGGTGAATTTGCTTTGCCTTTCCCACGTCTGTTCTCTGCAACACTCCTGCTTCCTCTGCTGCACTGTAGGATCTAGAAACCCTTCTCAAGATGGGTGACTCATCTCGAGGGTTTCAGTGAACATAACTCCAGTTGAGAGGCCTTTCTTTCTGATGAGATCACTGGGTGAGAGCTGGGCAGTGTGCTGGTGCCAACCACCAGACATCTGGGTGGACAATCCAGCCGGAGTGGCAAGGAAAATATGTGGCAAGGAGAATGCAAACACATGGTACCTGTAGGTCCATAAACCACATGTCATTGCTTAGGGCATCCCTTAGAAGTATGGGTTCACCTACAGATGCTATAAGATCTCCTTGGAGGCTTTTCTCTCCAGGCTGAACAACCCCAACTCTCTCAGCCTGTCCTCATATGGAAGGTGCTCCCACCCTCTGATCATCTTCATAGCCCTTCTCTGGACCCATTCCAACTGTACAATATCCTTCTTATATCCCATCCTCCACTTCACAGGGCAAAATGTTCCTTTTTGATGAAAAGTGGGTTGTCCCTGTCCGTGTTGCATTTCCACTGACTTTGCTTTTAAAGAAAAACTGCCTTGTACTCAGCTTATAGGAGGGTACTCAGAAAACTTTAGAGTTCCCATTTCTCCCCGCATTTAGCTTTATTCCCACATTTAGATGTATTCCCACACATATACCACATGCATTTCAGCTGTGAAAGTTTCTTGCGCAAAATTTCACTGTATAGGTGAAAATAACTTCTCAGGTATACATTGCTCTGCAAATAATGACATACGTAATTATAAATATCTTATTGTTTTTGAGCAAGAAGTCAAGCATTTCCAAGCTTTGAGTTTTATTTTCTAGATTGACCCTTTTCACCACTTCATGTTCAAGAAGTCCTTACCAACTCATTTTTATCTACTGAATTTGATAATTTTGTTTTCCAAGCTGAATTAACTCAAAACTGACAACACAGTTGCCTTGTAGGTGTTCAGTAAAAAGGAGCTCTGGCATGGTTTGAATGATTTGTTTAGATTTGTAGTAAAGTAGATTATTTGCTCACAAAACTAATTAAATCTACTGTAAGATTCTGGATCAAAGAAACTATTATATTTCAAATTTTTTTACGTCACTGTCAACACTGTCCCAAAACATTGTGTGCTTCTTAAATGCATCTTAAGTGTTGGAAAACACTTCAGTAGCTAGAAATCCATATTTCTTTCAGAGTTTTAGAATGTGTTTAAAATGCAAATCAGAATAAACAAAAACCATTAGGTCATGAGACTTTGCTGATGAGGCCGTTGTGGATTATTCTGATCTTTGCAGGCCGCTTGCAGCCTTTCCTGCTCCAAACAATAAATGCCATGTAGAGCTGCACTCCAGTAGACAAACCACCTAGTTCTGCTTCGCTAATCCAGAATACAGTAAATTGATTATTTCTAATGTATTTGGATCTAGTGATGGCTCAGTGCACATGAGACACTGAAATTTACTGTTTTTGTGGCAATTTTCTCATTTCTCCAAGCTTTGCTCAATTATTTTTCATTCCTACTGCTTGTTGATGCACATTGTAACGAAATGCCAAAAATAGGTGTCCAAATGCTTTTTTTCAAATACAGTAATTAACCCTGCGTTCACATCAAATACATTTGGTGTGCCATCTGTTACAACACATATAGTGTTTGGTGTATCAATATCCATTTCAAGCGATCATTTGCACTATTGCTTCACAGGCAGCCTCACCCTTTGTTTTCCTCAGAAGTTTGCAACTTTACTAGTTCTTCTTCCAGTTTAGTGCAACTTTCAGGTGTTTCCATTGAGTCACATGGGCCACATCTCACTTTTAAGTTATTTTATGGGTAATTTTTAATTCATCAGTGATGCCTAATTCTTATAGTCCTGTTGCATGTCATACATTTGACACAACATCTAGTTTTATTTTGGAATTGAAGTCTCCAGGTAAGAACTTTGCACAAAACACTTTCTTTTGTGTAAGTGCTATCAGATACAGTTTTTCCATAGAAATCCAGGCAGTCTGCTGGTTGATAACTTCCTAAAATAACATTGTTGCTACTGCAGATGTCCACTGATGAGGCAGTGTAGAGTTAGATGTTTAACTGCATGATGGATGGATGGATGGATGGATATCTATATAAGATAGGTGAGTGACTGTAACTATATAAGTAGCTAAACTAGATTTAGTTCATGTGGTATTTAGTTCATTTGCTTTTCTTCTTCCACTCTAACATCTGACATGAAGGTTAAAGAGAGAGAGAGAGAGAGAAAGAGATAAAGTAGATAAACCTGTGTTTGTGCTGACAATCTCTCTAAAGCATTATTGACCTAACTTCATATAGTTTTAGCCACACCTACATAACATGCTTTTCTTTTTTAATCTAGAAACCTCAAAACTCATTGGAGAAGAAATGAGTATCGTGGTTATTTTGGCAAGTGGTACCAATAAAAGGGTTCACTAGCTAGATTCCTGGAAGCCATACTCACTGGGACTTCTTGCCGTCCACAAAGCAGATAGCTCATCACTTAGGAGTAAATCATAGAATCATAGAACAACCAGGTTGGAAGAGACCCACCGGATCATCAAGACCAACCGTTCCTATCGAACATTAAAAAAGAGAGGAGTAAAAGAGTTGTCATTATGGTCATCTCTAAAAGGCCCTAATTTAAATCTGGAGAAGCTTCACTGATATAAAAGCCAGCTTGAATTTATGCTCCCACCAGTGCAGGTAGAATTAGGCACTTGTTGACTCGTGTCAGGCGTGAGCAGGAGATGAAGAAACTCTGGTATCAAAACCAATATTGACTCTGCACAAGGCAGCTACATTAGAGTAGAATAAAGACTTTTTCCCTGGTATGTGTTGACTTTTTAACCATCTTAATGACTGAGAGTGAAGGGAGATTTTTCTTTCAACAGATTCTTAAAGGTGAGAATTCAGACAGCTACAGGAGAAGGTCTGTTAAATCAACATAGCTCTGACTAATGAATGAGAGTCAAGCGGTTTAATGACTGCTTAGCTCGCTACTCCTTGCAGGACTGGCTGTCCTGCTAGGCTGACTAACAACAGCAAACCCCCATGAAGGGTGCTGCCTTGGGGACCATTACAGTGAAACCATGGAATTCCTATGAACAATTTGCTCTGTGAGAAAAATCTCTCTCTTGGAACTACTATTCTTTCCCAGAGCCTTGTTTAGCTTTTCTTTGCCACAGCATGGGCACCCTTTTTTCTTCTCAATTCCTTTGCTGAAACTCTGCCTGAGAAAATGGAGAGAACGTGGCAGCAGAGGAGAACATGGGCACAATCGCTCTGCAGCACAGAAAGGGTTCCCATGCCGATTGAGCTCTCTTTTCTACCACAACACTGATTTAGTTTTCACCACAGTGGATGTGTAGGCTGAGTCCCGTAGGTGTTGAAGAGAAAAGAAAGGTAAACTAATTCAGCTGAACAAATGCAGGATTGGGACTGTGCAAACAGATTATTTCTGCTTGGGCCAAACTTCTTTATTTTCCTTTCACTGAAATAAGCAAACCAAAAATTCACCTGGCTGCAAACATTCCTTTCAGCTGATAGCGAAACACCTTGGGTGCTCCTGAAAAAAAGAAAAGCTGAATTCACAAAAGAGGAGGAAAGAATATCTCCTGTGTTCTCAGGACCTCAGACACTGGTACACTAGCCCCAGAATAAAGGAAACTCAAGCTTAAAATCTTTCTCATCTCTCTGGGATTTTCCCCGTCTCCCTCATCCTCATACCTTAACCACAATGTTGTAAGGTGTTCTGGAAATGTGCAAACTTTATTTAAATTTTGTCCTACTTTGTAGAATTAAATTTCTTTTTTGTTTGGTTTTTTTAATTTAAAAAAATAATTTAAAATGTTTATATGAGAACAATAACAAGTGTTCATTTGGCTTCCAGCACAATTACCTGCGGCCTAAGGCTGTGTAGTTTGGAGGAGCAAGAGTTTCATGGTTGGTGGTTTTTTTCTGGAGGTGGGTATAGTTTTGCATTATTAGCAGGAACATTAAGGCAGGTGTTAGTGTGACCTGCTACAGAGATATAGTCGACCATTCTTCACACCTGCCTGCTGGAGTGGAGGTATTGGAATACAGCTGTCTCAGGGAAAGGCACTGGGGTAGAGCACCACACATATAGAATCACCAGATTGGAAGAGACCTATCAGATCATCGAGCCCAACCATTCCTATCAAACACTAAACCATTTTCCACCTGCACCTTAAACACCTCCAGGGAAGGTGACTCAACCACCTCCCTGAGCAGCCTCTGCCACTGCCCAATCACCCTTTCTGTGAAAAACTTCCTCCTAATGTCCAGCCTAAATCTCCCCTGGTGGAGCTTAAGGCCATTCCCTGTCGTCCTGTCCCCTGTCACTTGGGAGAAGAACCCAGATCCCTCCTCTCCACAACCTCCTTTCAGGGAGTTGCAGAGAGCAATGAGGTCTCCCCTCAGCCTCCTCTTCTCCAGGATAAACACCCCCAGCTCTCTCAGCCATTCCTCAGAAGGCCTGTTCTCCAGCCCCTTCACCAGCTTTGTTGCTCTTCTCTAGACTCTCTCCAGAGCCTCAACATCCTTCTTGTGCTGAGGGGCCCAGAACTGAACACAGGATTCGAGGAGCAGCCTCAACAGTGCTGAGTCCAGAGGGAGAATAACCTCCCTGGACCTGCTGGTCACACTGTTTCTGATCCAAGCCAAAATGCCATTGGCCTTCTTGGCCACCTGGGCCACGGTTGGCTCATGTTCAGTCACTGTCAACCAACACCCCCAGGTCCCTCTCCAGGCAGCTTTCTAGACAGACTTCTCCTTGTCTTTAGCTCTGCATAGAGTTGTTGTGCCCCAAGTGCAGGACATCTGACTGCTTTATACAAAGCACATCAGCTCTGGAAAGAAAGACTATCGTAGCCTCGCTTACATGGCTCTGTAGTTGTAAGGATAGGTAAAGACAAGCCTGGGAAGGGAGTGAGAGACTTGAACCTTTACACTCACATGGAAACATCGAGAAGGAGTGTTTTATCAGCCTTAGAGAACTCTCTTCAGATGCCTAGCAGAGTATTTCAGCGTCCCAGACAAATCTGACTCCAGTTCCAGTCATGGACAGACAACCACACTCTGCTGAACAGTCTTTTTTCATCTCCTAATTTTATGTTTTTTGTTGTTAGTTTAGTTTTCTGAACTAATAAGTCATGCAATTAATGACTGCTACAGCTGTGTTGACTACCATGGTCCTCTGGACGGTACTGTATGGACATCTTGGCTCGAAGATCAGGATGGCCCCATTGCCTCCAGACTTCTTGGCCACGAACAGTTTGTGCCTCTAGTGGATCACTTACTGACTAGACTGCACAATTATTAAGGATTTTCCTATGTTATGGAGTGAATAGCTTCAGCAACGTTGGCATCTTACCTAGTACTTGGTGGACTTAGACTTCCCTGAGCTACCCAGTAGGACGTATCTTTGTAGCTATAGAATTGGCCAGGATATAGAAAAATGTGTGCAATGACTTCCTATTATATAAGCATTTAAAGTGCTAAGAGGTTTATTCAAATGCCTTTTTTTTTTGTTACCCTAAAGATTTCATTTACAAGTGTACAGAATACAGAACAGTTGCAAAATATACTAATGCTTTTAGCTGGAGACAAAGGTGGCTTATAAAAGCCTGAATGTGGCAGGAAGCACTGACAACCGTGCAATTTGAGCATTGTAGAGGAGTGCCAGCAGCAGCAGTATAATTGTTTTCTCCAGTTTTTGTTTGGTCCCCACGCTGGCTTGCAGTGCTAATCTCCATGTGACTTTTTTCCTGAATCCAAGTAAATAAAAGAAAAACAAGGCTCTGGACGTACACACTAGTTTTACTTGGGGTTTTGTCTAAATGAGAGAGGAGGATGTGTTATGGAGTGATATGTAATATAATTACACTGCACTTGGGGCACAACCACCCTATGCAGAGCTACAGACTGCGAGAAGCCTGGCTGGAAAACTGCCATGAGGAGAGGGACCTGGGGGTGTTGGTCGACAACCGACTGAACATGAGGCAGCAGTGTGCCCAGGTGGCCAAGAAGGCCAATGGCATCCTGGCTTAGATCAGAAATGGTGTGGCCAGCAGGTCCAGGGAGGATCTTCTCCCTCTGTACTCAGCACTGGTGAGACTGCTCCTTGAATCCTGTGTTCAGTTCTGGGCCCCTCAGCACAAGAAGGATGTTGAGGCTCTGGAGTGAGTCCAGAGAAGAGCAACAAAGGTGGTGAAGGGGCTGGAGAACAGACCCTATGAGGAACGGCTGAGAGAGCTGGGGATGTTTATCTTGGAGAAGAGGAGGCTGAGGGGAGACCTCATTGCTCTCTGCAACTCCCTGAAAGGAGGTTGTAGAGAGGAGGGAGCTGGGCTCTTCTCCCAAGTGACAGGGGTCAGGACAAGAGGGAATGGCCTCAAGCTCCACCAGGGGAGATTTAGGCTAGAGATTGGGAGGAGGTTTTTCACGGAGGGGGTCATTGGACATTGGAATAGGCTGCCCAGGGAGGGGGTTGATTCACCTTCCCTGGAGGTGTTTGGGGCACGGGTGGACGAGGTGCTGAGGGACATGGGTTGGTGTTTGATGGTAATGGTTGGACTCGATGATCCGATGGGTCTCTTCCAACCTGGTTGTTCTATGATTCTATAATCTCATTTTGATAGTTGCACAGTTTTTCTCTTCTTTATGATACCTGATAAACTGAGCTGAAAACCTCTCTTTGTCTACACTAAAGCACCTGCATTCCAGAGGGTAAGTCCTAAAATCAAGCTCCAGAAATACACAGTCAAATTTTACTGCTGACTTTGGAGACAACCTGTCTAACCAGTAGGTGATGCTTCTAACATTGACAATTTACTTCCCTAGGCGCTCTCTCTCACTGTCATAGAATCATAGAATCACCAGGTTGGAAGAGACCCACCAGATCGTCAAATCCAACCATTCCCATCAAAGACTAAACCATGTCCCTCAGCACCTCGTCCACTCGTCCCTTAAGCCCCTCCAGGGAAGGTGAATGAACCCCCTCCCTGGGCAGCCTCTGCCAGTGCCCAATCACTCTTTCCATGAAAATTTTTTTCCTAATGTCCAGCCTGAACCTCCCCTGGCAGAGCTTGAGGCCATTCCCTCTTGTCCTGTCCCCTGTCACTTGGGAGAAGAGCCCAGCTCCCTCCTCTCCACAACTTCCTTTCAGGTAGTTGGAGAGAGCAATGAGGTGTCCTGTCAACCTCCTCTTCTCCAGGCTGAACACCCCCAGCTCTCTAAGTCACTCCTTATAAGACTCATTCTCCAGCTCCTTCCCCAGTTTGTCACTGTTCTCTGGACTCGTTGATTGACTTTCTTTTAAAACCAGAAGAATTAAAGGTAATTAAATTAGCAAGCCCCTAGAGAAAAATGGTGACTGCAACGTTTTCTAGATCATCAGTTGCTAAACCATCCTCTGTGCTGCACTCGTGAGGATGGAGACAGAGATCAGAGGAAGAGATTAACTTCCAAGTTATCTTGGCTTATTGGAAACGAAAGAGCAGTGACTGCTTGACCGACTGTCATACGAACATAATTTGATCAAGAAATGTTCCTCATTAGGACATGACTTCTGGCTAATTTTTGTGTCCATGTGGAGCTGTATCTTACACCAGGTGTTTGATTTAGAGTCTGGTATTCCCAGAGAACCAAGGCTTGAGCACTGGAGATAAGCAAATAGTTCCTCATGCATTGGTCATAAAAATCCTCATTCAAATAGTGGACACTTCCAAGTGAACTAAGAACAAACCAGAAATATTTTGAGATCTGTTGAAAGCTTTGTACCTTAACAAAGTTTAACCTTAACCTTTTGTGACTTAAAAAATGGGGATGGTGCACTAACTTATTTTGAGTTGAATTCAACCAAATTTCTGAATTAAGTTTCTAACAAGAACCTAAAAATATTTTTCCTTGAATTTATTTTTCCCTCTTTGACTCCACATCATTATTTTGGGGGGTAGGCTGGGGACAGATTTTGCAGATAGCTTTGGCTGCTTCTTATCTGAATTTTGGTGGCCACAAAAAGTCATGGAGATCAGAATGGTCCCTCATGAGAATTTTGGTGATGCTTCTGCAAGGTTTCATTTCCTTAAGTCCACTGCTTTTTTTAAAGAAATTATTTTTTTTTAACTCTGCCACTGGAGACATTCTCAATTCAATGAGTAAATAAATCAACTGTGAAAACATTTCTTAAATATGAGTCATTATACAGAGGCAGCTGTCAGCGTGTGTTTGTTGCCGTCAATTAGGATGCAGAGACAGCGCTTCACCATCTGAATACATGAAACTCGCAAACTCAACATGAGCCAGTTTCTATTAAATATTTTACAACTTCTGAAATAATAACATTGGGGTTAAACCACTGTTCGGTTAGCCAGATTTTAGAGAATTCACCTTGTGGTACTCACGAATGCCGGTCTCAAAGACAGACGTCCAACATGGTTGTAAAGCAATTTTTTCATTACGTTTGCAGAACTGAACAGTTTTAGGAACTGATTCTGAACGCAATGCTCTATTTCTTTTCCTGTCTCATTGCTGTCCTGGTGAGATCTACTCCACTGACAGTTAGAGACACAATCGATCACAAGCATTTGCAAGAGGTTATACGGAACTACTTAAAGCAAGAAACTGAAATCCACTGGGAAGGGTACGATTACCCACATCCCTCATGTCCTCCAAATCAAAAACATAGAATCATAGAATCACCAGGTTGGAAGAGACCCACCAGATCATCAAGTCCAACCATTCCCACCAATCTCTAAACCATGTCCCTCAGCACCTCATCCACCCACACCTTAAACACCTCCAGGGAAGGTGAATCAACCACCTCCCTGGACAGCCTCTTATAAAAGCCAAATGACCCTTTCCATGAAAAAAATTTTCCCTATGTCGAGTCTGACCCTCCCCTGGCGGTGCTTGAGGCCATTCCCTCTTGTTCTGTCCCCTGTCCCTTGGGAGAAGAGCCCAGCTCCCTCCTCTCCACAACCTCCTTTCAGGTAGTTGCAGAGAGCAATGAGGTCTCCTCTCAGCCTCCTCCAGGCTAAACACCCCCAGCTCTCTCAGCCGTTCCTCATAAGGCCTGTTCTCTAGCCCCTTCACCAGCTTCCTTGCTCTTCTCTGGACTCACTCCAGAGCCTCAACATCCTTCGTGTGGTGAACATAGAAGAACATAGAAGAATAAAAGACTTTCCTTCTTCATGAATATTCCTGCTTTGACTTCCACAGCAGCTAGTGGAGAACAGGTCCATGTGCTGCACAAGCACACCTTTAATTTGTTTTAGAGTCCTGTCTGACATTGCTCCTGTATGGTGAGAAAGTCAGAGTAATCTCCACTCTTTGTGACCATATTGGTCTGTTGTTTTCCACCATGGTGTCTCTTTTCCCAGGTGAAAATCCTGCTGTCGAGTCTGGGATTTCTGCTGCTCTTCTCTACACCTTATGGTTGGACTCAATGATCCGGTGGGTCTCTTCCAACCTCGTTATTCTGTGATTCTATTGCTCTGTGTATGTTGGACCAACTATATCGCCAAGTGTTGCTGAAGACACAAGCACATCTGTAGCTTGCAGAGCAGCAAAATAACGATTTCTATCTTTTTCTCAGCTTCTTTCCTAGTAGTTGCTAACTTTCCATTTGCTTTCTTAGTACTTAGCTATTGAAAGATGTGAACTATTTACTACAGTCACCTTTCATGTGAAATCACTTCTCTAAAGGTTGCAGCACCTTCACATTGAAAAACAGATTGGCACATTGCTGGAAAGCTATTCAGAGTACAGGCCTAGTAGATTTGAATTGAGAATAACAGAGCAATCCTGTAAGTCTTCAAACAAGGGGTCTGTTACACTCACTGAAAAAAAAATTATTCAAAGACTAAAATGCCCATTATCAAGTTTAGGTTAAATTAACTGCCTCAGTTATGAAAGTTCATGTACTAGAGTCAACAAACATCTAGGAAAAGCAGTGGCCCAGGTGGCCAAGAAGGCCAATGGCATCTTGGCTTGGATCAGAAATGGTGTGACCAGCAGGTCCAAGGAGGTTCTTCTACCCCTGGACTCGGCACTGGTGAGACTGCTGCTCGAATCCTGTGTTCAGTTCTGGGCCCCTCACCACAAGAAGGATGTTGAGGCTCTGGAGTCAGTCCAGAGAAGAGCAACAAAGCTGGTGAAGGGGCTGGAGAACAGGCCTTGTGAGGAACAGCTGAGAGAGCTGGGGTTGTTTATCCTGGAGAAGAAGAGGCTGAGGGGAGACCTCATTGCTCTGTCCAACTCCCTGAAAGGAGGTTGTGGAGAGGAGGGAGCTGGGCTCTTCTCCCAAGTGACAGGGGACAGGACAAGAGGGAATGGCCTCAAGCTCTGCCAGGGGAGATTTAGGTTGGACATCAGGAAAAAAATTTTCACAGAAAGGGTCATTGGTCACTGTCAGAGGCTGTCCAGGGAGGTGGTTAATTCACGTTCCCTGGAGGTGTTTAAGGCACGGGTGGATGAGGTGCTGAGGGACATGGTTTAGTGTTTGATAGGAATGGTTGGATTTGATGATTCATTGGGTCTCTTTCAACCGGGTTATTCTATGATTCTATGAAAACAGTTCAGTGAGATCTTCTCCCAGGTAGGTACAACTTGGCAAATTCTGGAGATCTGATACCTGCTGCATTAGGGACGAATTGTTGGTGGACTAAGACCATTTCTGTCCTGGTGTCATATAAGAATTCTCCACTGCTGATAAGCTAGATGATATGCTTAATGAAGTAAAGGTCGCCAGCTGACAGGCATGTTGGAAATGGGTGGAGAGGAACCAGCAGATCGCAGTCGAAATTGGCAGGCGAGAGGTCTGGCCGTTAGCCGAGGGGAAATAGAGTGGAGCTGAGCATTGGCTGCGGCCAGCTGGTGAGGAAAGAAAGGGAGCACAAGGAAGTATTAAAATCACAAGCTCTGGCAGGACAGAGTTTGTTATATCAACCCAAGTTACTCTTGAAACAATACAGCTTAAAAAAAAAATAAATTACCAACCCTTCCAGTTTCATATAGAATCATAGATTCATAGAAACACCAGGTTGGAAGAGACCCATCGGATCATCGAGTCCAAGCATTCCTATCAAACACTAAACCATGTCCCTCAGCACCTCATCTACCTGTGCCTTCAACACCTCCAGGGAAGGTGAATATCTTATGATAGGAGTGTCAGACAGAAATACCCTTGGCCTCCAAGTCCTGTAAGCAAGAACAGAGAAGAAAAAGCTTCGCCAGGAACAAAGACTAGACTTGAAACATGAGAGGAAAATCAAACTGTTTTTACAGAAGAACTCTGGGCCTCAATTTTCCCTATTCTGTGTTTTATTATCGGTCAAAAAAAAAAAGTGAATTTCGGGTTATGCTTAGCAAATGGCAGTGTGCATCAACATAAAGAGGTGTGGATTTAAGAAATTATTGCATTTTCCTTTTCAGTGTGAAGTCCCAGTCTTTCCCTCCGACATATTTGTAGCCTGCGACCAAAATAACTAAAAATTACATCATTAAAAATTTGGGGGTTTCCAGTATTTTTGTTCAATGTGTATCTCTGCTAAAGGTGGCAGGAGCCTTGCCTGGCTAAGGATGAGGATTCTTCAGATCCATGAATTCTTCCAAGTTTTTGGACAGGAAAACTGTTTCTTATTAGGGAATGATGTTCTCTTGGCTTGTGGGATTTCCTGATTTAACTTCACAAAAGACATCTTTTAGCTTCCTGTTATTTGACTGAAGGAATCTACATGTTCCAATCTTTCTTTTTCACTCTTTTGAAGAGATGGGGTGGCAGGGTACACGGATGCATGAAACAAAATGGATTATGAATTTGAAAATTACCAATTATGTTGCATCACACAGCTCAGAGCACTGGCACAATGATGAACCACGATCCAGATTTTTCAGCTTAAATGGTTTTACATTCAAGCAAGCAAATTAACCATAAAATAAAGGGGGGGGGGGTGTTTTACAAAATATCCCAAGAAAGAATAAACTGCAGATAATAAGCACCAATCTGGTGTTGAATGCAGCCCAAGATACCAATTGTTTTAAGTCACGACAAAGACAGCTGAATGCTCATCTTGTGGCTATAGAGCATGGATGATTGCTTGCCATGAGTATCTTCTCTCACAAATAACAGTTTTTTCGCTCTTAATTTTCTGCTAAATTGGAAGCTAACTGCTTCCCACATTGTCGGCGCAGCACCTGCAGCTGTGCTGGATTTCTGCGCACCATTTCTTTTAGGTAAAACAGCACTCCACTTCCTTGAGCTCATCATTATGTTTATGTCTTCCTTTCATTGCGCTGCCGCACTAATGATTCAGGCAGGCTGGTCAGTCATTAAGTGACAAGCAAATGATACCATATGCAACGTGTGACTAATCGGTCTGAACAAATGAAATCACAGACTTGCTTTTCCCATCATTCATTTCACAAACAGTAGCAATGTGGCGCACAGCAGGTAGTTCAGTTAAAACCAGCCTTGTAAAACAAATTTCCTGCAGCCGTTTAAGTGCACTGTGATGGATTCGATGCGTTAGCTGGTAGATGATGCCCAAGGGAACTAAGGATGGTTTGGGCAAAGGGAAGTAGGGAGGAGGAGAAATACCCGGTACATACATTACCGTAATTAAAGGATTAGTTACGTTATTGGTTTGGGCATTTTGTTTGTATGGATCACAAAAATGACTACTGGATTACCAAGCCCAAAACACACAGAACCTATACAAAGCTTATCAAGACAGAATACACAGCTTTATAATTAAAGGTCTTCAAAGATGCATATTCTATGCAGCTCTAAGCAAAATTATCTCTGATATATATAGTGGGAAGATGTACACATGGAATCATAGAATAACCTGGTTGGAAGAGACCCATCGGATCGAGTCCAACCGTTCCTATCAAACACTAAACCATGTCCCTCAGTGCCTCATCCACCCGTCCCTTAAACACTTCCAGGGAAGATGACTCAACCATCTCCCTGGGCAGCCTGTTCCAGTGCCCAGTGACCCTTTCTGTGAATTTTTGTTTTCCTAATGTCCAGTCTAAATCTCCCCTGGTGGAGCTTGAGGCCATTCCCTCTTGTCCTGTCCCCTGTCACTTGGGAGAAGAGGCCAGCTCCGTCCTCTCCACAACCTCCCTTCAGGTAGTTGTAGAGAGCAATGAGGTCTTCCATCAGCCTCCTCCATGCAAAAGTAGAACTTCAGTCATCTTCTTCCTACACACCGAATGTCATTCACCGACTTTAATGAGACATTTTCCTCAGCAATACGAGCATTAAAATATTTATATTTAAAGCATTCATTTGCATTAAAACAGTAGTGTAATAATCAGCTGCCTCCAGTAAAGGGAAGCTATAAATATGAATTCAACTGCTATCATTAAGATTTTGCTAATAGGAAATAAAGGCCCTAAGTAGCTAAAGCCACCTCCTAGCTCAGAGTTACATAGAATCATAGAACAACCGGGTTGGAAGAGACCCATCAGATCATCGAGTCCAACCATTCCTATCAAACACTAAACCATGTCCATGGTCCCTACATGCTGTTGGCATCTCATTGACAAGGTAATAAAAAGGACATTTGAGTTTATTATATTCAATTCTTTCTCGTGGGCATGAAGGGCCCTCTGTCCTAAAAGAATCATAGAATAATAGAATCACCAAGTTGGAAGAGACCCACTGGATCACCGAGTCCAACCATTATTTCAGTCCTTTATTCAAAACTAGTTTTTTGGCGTGGAAAAAACCATCTTAAACTGGTCTAATAATTCTAAGGTCAGTAAAAGAAAAAAACCAAAAGTCATGGTAAAAGGTAGAACATAGGTGAATTCACTTAACTCAGATTGAGATTTTGAGAAGCTGCAGTCATAGTTAATGAGGAGATGTAAGAATTTCTTCAGTTGCTTGTGTGCTAAAGTTAGACACCTAGATAAGAAAGAATGGAAGTCATCCATTGCCTAACGTAAGTGTCACCCCACAGGTATTTCTCAAACCTCATGGAAATATGTGAATAATTAGAATGTGAAAACCAATTCCTAATGACGAACAAACAAAGGGGACCCTATTATGGAATAGAGCTAAAGAAAAAGAAAGAATAGTAAAATGACAGAACACAAAGTAAAAAATAATTTTAAAAAAAGCCTTCCCAGCTATTTCAAACTAAATATCAATACTCAGATATTTCCTAGTGATTTCTGTTTCTTTCTCTCTTTTCTTTTAAATACGACCATTAAAAAAAAAAAAAAAAAAAAGAATCACAAAGGGAGATGCCCCCCATGGCTTTCTGTCAGATGCTATCTTATTTGTATATACTTTTGGTGGTTTAATTACTCCTTTTGTTGTTTTCTTCCCCTTGGTTAAAGAACAAGTCTCCAGATTGCTCCGAGATCTTTGTATCTATGCAGATTAGATTTGGAAATTAAGGAAACTTGCATCAGCTGCGTAATTAAGTGCATAAAGAGGTCTGCCACACTTGCTTTTTTTTTACTATTAACTAACATGAGTAATGAGAAACATTTTTTAGGTTTTAGGATTTAAAGAAATAATTTCTAGGAGAAGTCCTACCAGCACCAAGTTGTGTAAGCAAGTAGTAAGTGGCAGTTTTAGTAGAAAAGCTTTCAGCATTTCCTGCTTCACCACTCCTGGCGTTTGGCATTACATCTTCAGCCCTTTCACCTACTTTAATGAAACATAACGCTAACTTTACTTATGACCAGTTTTGTACAAGCATCCCTGAAGAATGCTGCACAAAACTGAGGTAATAAGCAAGAAGGTTGAGAAAGGAACAAAATCATAGAATCAACAGGTTGGAAGGGACCCACCAGATCATCGAGTCCAACCATTCCCACCAGTCTCTAAACCATGTCCCTCAGCACCTCGTCCACCCATGCCTTAAACACCTCCAGGGAAGGTGAATCAACCCCCTCCCTAGGCAGCCTCTACCACTGCCCAGTGACCCTTTCTGTGAAAACTGTTTTCCTAATGTCCAGCCTAAATCTCCCCTGGCAGAGCTTGAGGCCATTCCCTCTTGTCCTGTCCCCTGTCACTTGGGAGAAGAGCCCAGCTCCCTCCTCTCTACAACCTCCTTTCAGGTAGTTGTAGAGAGCAATGAGATCTCTCATTTAACAGCCACAGTTATGAAGGAAACTATGTTCTTGTACACAGACTGCAGAGAAAAGGTAGCATTGCTGCCTGGCTTTAACCACAACAGTCTATACTCTAGGTATTTTGTTACAATAACACTCTTGGAAGCAGGAACCAGAAAACAACCTGGAAAGTTTTAGAAAACGTGCAGAAAGTGGTTGTGATCCAGATGCACTCCCACAGATCATCTTGAATTCGTTTTGTGAAAACCTGTCATTTCAGGGAGGTGTGAGAGGCACCACCACACAGATGGGGAAGGTAAAGAAGAACCAGTAAATGGAAAACACGCTTTCCTTATTGCTCGCCTGCTGCAGAGGCAGAGAAAGAGGACTGCCTGTACAGAGGGTGTGATGAACACAGTCCCACTGAGTGGTTCAGCATAGAGGGCATTTGTCACTGCTCATTGGGCACTGGCGGAAGCTGCCCAAGGAGGGGGTTGAGTCACCTTCCCTGGAGGTGTTTAAGGCACGAGTGGATGAGGTCCTGAGGGACATGGTTTAGTGTTTGATAGGAATGGTTGGACTCGATGATCCAGTGGGTCTCTTCCAACCTGGTTGTTCTATGATTCTATGCTCCAAAGGGCAGCTAATCCCAGGATTTTTTACTTTGTTTTACTAGTAGATAATCTCACTTGTGGAATTCACACTGTTCTTTAGTAGATTTGTTGCGCTGTGTAACAAACCAGTTCCCAGCACTTTAAATAAATAATTTGCATAATTTGACTCTTTTTCTTCCCCTTGAAGACGTATGCATGTATACACTGCACATATATATATGAATATGTATGAAATTCAGGGGTTTGTATGGTAGCATCTTATTAACAAAACCCAACCCTCACTACTGAAAACAGCCATAATTTTACTTAAACTCTGCTTCATCTTCCTACTGTCAGGGTGTAACCTTTGAAGAGAGGTGCAGGTTGAATCTGAAAACATGTAGCAGGGCTTGTACTTTCTTACGTATGGTAAATAAACTGGAAGAAACAGTTTGATTTACAGTGTTGTCTGCAAACATCACCCTATCATATTGAAGTTAGGGGGACAGGACAAGAGGGAATGGCCTCAAGCTCTGCCAGGGGAGGTTCAGGCTGGACATCAGGAGAAAATTTTACACAGAAAGTGTCATTGGGCAGTGGCAGAGGCTGCCCAGGGAGGGGGTTGACTCGCCTTTCCTGGAGGTGTTAAAGGCACAGGTAGATGAGGTCCTGAGGGACATGGTTTAGTGTTTGATAGGAATGGTTGGACTCGATGATCCAGTGGGTCTCTTCCAACCTGGTTGTTCTATGATTCTATGACAGCAAAATATCTTTTCATTTCCTCCTCTTTAAAAAAAAAAAAAAAAAAAAATTCTCCTTGCTTTCCCCCTTCCCTAAAAAATTACCCTCTCTTTTTTTCCTATCCTGACACCCTTTAATTAATGCTTTTTTTTTTTTCAGTGACATTGCATACTAAAGGTTGTGCGGCTGCATAGATGCCTGCCCCCGCAGAGCAGTGCTCCCCGCAGAGCGTCAACAAAAAGCCCCAGCATCTGACCTGGCTGGGCTCCTATGAATAGCTCATCCTTTCTTTATTAAGAGAAGAGATGTGTAAGCGCCTGTGCCTGCTGGGAGGTGGGATGTACCCACCTAGGTGTAAATCATAGAATCATAGATTCACCAGGTTGGAAGAGACCCATCAGATCATCGAGTCCAACCATTCCTATCAAACACTAACCCATGTCCCTCAGCACCTCATCTAGCCATCCCTTAAACACCTCCAGGGAAGGTGAATCAACCACCTCCCTGGGAAGCCTATTCCAATGCCCAATGACCCTTTCCGTGAAAAACTTCCTCCTAATCTCTAGCCTAAATCTCCCCTGGTGGAGCTTGAGGCCATTCCCTCTTGTCCTGTCCCCTGTCACTTGGGAGAAGAGCCCAGCTCCCTCTTCTCCACAACCTCCTTTCAGGAGGCTTTATCTGGGTCATGGTGGAGCAGAGTCTTAAAGAACTTCAGTACATGTGAGTAAAATCATTAAATAATCTACATTTTCATCACGCGATACTGTGAGTTGCAGGAGGATTTTCTATAAACAGAAAAATATCTCTTAAAAGAAAAAAAAAAAGGAATATCTGATTGCTTTAGAACAAGTTTCAGAGGCTGTGGTCTGATAGAGGAAATGGAAGAAATAAACAGCATAGAGCTGCCCCTTCCATTCTGACGCCTACCCAGGCTGTGTGGTGGAACAGTCGCCTGGTAAGATTTGTGTACACAGAATTGTACACCCTGCGTTTCCATCGTACAACCACTCATTATTGTAAGCTGGGGTGTATTCACCCCGTAGCATCTCGTAGGTAGCGGTTAAAGTATTAAAACCTTGATTTAAGCTTATGCTACCCAGTAAGTACTGTACCCAATGTGAAGGAATTTGGACGTTTTTCTACTCTTAAACAGAGCTCTTCAAGCTCTTTTTAGTAACTCAGAAAAGTGCCTAAGTGGCTGATGAGGACTTGAAAGATGCCTTTTCAAAAAGCCAAGGCCAAAGAGGATTATTTGAGGATGAAGCACTGCAGCTGAAGGGCTGACCTGTGGTAAAGATGCTGGTCTGAGATTCGGGATGCTGGAGTTCTACTCCCAACTCTGCCATATCCGGCAAGAGTGATTTAGAATCATAGAACAACCAGGTTGAAAGAGACCTACTGAATCACTGAGTCCAACCATTCCTATCAAACACTAAACCATGTCCCTCAGCACCTTGTCCACTCATCCCTTAAACCCCTCCAGGAAAGGTGAATCAACCACCTCTGCCTGTGCCCAGTGACCCTTTCTGTGAAATTTTTTTCCTAATGTCCAGCCTAAATCTCCCCTGGTGGAGCTTGAGGCCATTCCCTCTCGTCCTGTCCCCTGTCACTTGGGAGAAGAGCCCAGCTCCCTCCTCTCCACAACCTCCTTTCAGGGAGTTGTAGAGAGCAATGAGGTCTCCCCTCAGCCTCCTCTTCTCCAGGATAAACACCTCCAGCTCTCTCAGACGTTCCTCATAAGGCCTGTTCTCCAGACCCTTCACCAGCTTCATTAATCTTCTCTGGACTCACTCCAGAGCCTCAACATCCTTCTTGTGGTGAGGGGCCCACAACTGAACACAGGATTCGAGGAGCAGTCTCACCAGTGCTGACTACAGAGGGAGTTTGAGGCATATCAGTCAGTACTAGTGCCTGTAAAAATCCAGATGCTTTAAAGTTAGGACTTTCTGCTAAAATCAGTGCTGGCTGTCACCCCGTCCACCTAGACTGGTTGTCAGGAGCTCCGGGCACTGGGAAAGGCAGCTCCAGAGCAGTGTGGGTGCAGAGCACACAGATACGAGTCCCTGTGCCCACACACCAGCAGTTTTCAGGCACCCTGCTAAAAATCAAGGGCAACTGCCACCCCAAACCCCCCCAGCAACTGTACTCGTGGGGTTTTTTTGGTTTTTTTTTTTTTTTTTTTTTTTTTCAAATTAGCAAACCTGATCCAGCAGTGCCAGTAAGCAACACCCTGCACCTGCAACAGGAGAATTTAACGGCCAAGAAGCGCACAATGAAAGCTTTGGGTTGTTTCTTCCTCAGCAGGAAGGAGATCAAAACCGTATCCGTCACGGCCTTGCAGCTTGTCTGACCCTAGTAGGATGCTTCTCTGTCACTCTCCTTGATAGTGGAAAAGACACGAGCTTTGATGTGATGGTCCAAGTCCCTGGTGGGCACCACCAGCACCTGAGGAGTCCTGCATCCTTGACCTAGTGTTCACCTGAGCTTGTGCACCTGAGACTGGAGTCACCAAACAAACACAGAAAGAGTTCAGAGCACAGAGACCAAGACCCAGGCTCTCCTTGCCCCCCACCACAAACAGCCAAAAGCCTTACCAGGACGCAGAGTCTGGCTCCCTCTTGTGCCCTCTCCTTTTAACAAATTAATTCAGGGGGAAAAAAAACCAGTGGACTATTTTTAACAAAAATAAAGTATGTCTATGTTCCTGCTAGGAACTTGAAGTTGTCCAAGTAGGAACTCAGCTTCCCACTCAGTTGGTGTAAGAGTCGGTCAAAGGATCTATTTCTGTCTCAACATTTTCTCATTGTTAGCCTCAGAACATGACTGTCTAAATCAGAACTGCAGCCTCAGAAAACAGTCAGAGCTGGTACGGAATGAATGCTTTGTACCTAACTACCTGTACCTGCCTCCTTATCTCAAAAATGTTTTGTACCTGTCTTCAAGCCTCCCTGCTCCCTCCCATTGTGAAAGATCCATGAAGCGAGGAGGAAAAGACAGGGACATTAGGTGGAGCTTGAGGCCATTCCCTCTTGTCCTGTCCCCCCTGTCACTTGGGAGAAGAGCCCAGCCCACTCCTTTCTACAACCTCCTTTCAGGTAGTTGGAGAGAGCAATGAGGTCTCCCCTCAGCCTCCTCTTCTCCAGGATAAACACCCCCAGCTCTCTCAGCTGCTCCTCATAGGACCTGTTCTCCGGCCCCTTCACCAGCTTCGTGGCTCTTCTCTGGACTTGCTCCAGAGCCTCAACATCCTTCTTGTGCTGAGGGGCCCACAACTGAACACAGGATTCAAGGAGCAGTCTCACCAGTGCTGAGTACAGAGGGAGAAGATCCTCCTTGGCCCTGCTGGTCACACCATTTCTGATACAAGCCAGGATGCCATTGGCCTTCTTGGCCACTTGGGCACACTGCTGGATCATGTTCAGTCGGTTGTCAACCAACACCCCCAGGTCCCTCTCCTCATGGCAGTTTTCCAGCCAGACTCTCCCAGTCTTTAGCTCTGCATAGGGTTGTTGTGCCCCAAGTGCAGGACCCAGCATTTGGTTGTGTTAAACCTCATCCCATTTGTCTCTGCCCAGCAGTCCAGCCAGATTTTTGGCTCCTCATGTGCTTTCAGCAAAGCAAACATGAAACCAGACAACAGAAACAAGCAGAACAAGGTGAGGAACACCCTCCCTGGAAAGAAGTGGACTCTTCCATACTAAGACCATGCTGCTGAGTGAAGAAAGAGAAAACTCGTTTCCAGTTCCCTGCCAGAATAAAGATTACTCTTGCTGTGTTTGCAGCCAGGTAAAGCAGATGGTAAATACTGATCCACAGGGGTTTCAGATGTGGAACTTACATGAGACTGCCCAGGGACTGGACATAAGTGCATGTTTCCATAACATTGCATGGCAGTCTCCTTTATTATAGGGGGCTAAGCAATGAATGAGTCTAATCCATTTTAGGGACTGCTCTTGCCAAGGTGAGAACAACTAAAATGCATTGCCAGCTAGTCCTCTCTCATTCATGAGAGCCCCTAGATGGCACTGCAAGACTCCTCTTCCACAATCCAACCCTAAGCGTTAGCTAAAATGGGATTTTTTTTCCTGCCTGTTTCCCTTTTTTTAACAAACAAACAAGCAGAGAGACCCACACCCCCACTCAAACATCAGCTCACCCTTAGCAAGTTTGCAGACTACACTAAGCTGTGTGGAAGTGTGGATCTGCTGGAGGGTAGGGAGGTCCTGCAAAGGAACCTAAACAGGTTGGACCACTGGGCAGAGTCCAGTGGGATGAGGTTTAACACAACCAAATGCTGGGTCCTGCACTTGGGGCACAACAACCCTATGCAGAGCTACAGACTGGGAGAAGTCTGGCTGGAAAACTGCCTGGAGGAGAGGGACCTGGGGGTATTGGTTGACAGCTGACTGAACATGATCCAGCAGTGTGCCCAGGTGGCCAAGAAGGCCAACGGCATCCTGGCTTGTATCAGAAATGGTGTAACCAGCAGGTCCAAGGAGGTTATTCTCCCTCTGGACTCAGCACTGGTGAGGCATCTCCTCAAATCCTGTGTTCAGTTGTGGTCCCCTCACCACAAGAAGGATGTTGAGGCTCTGGAGTGAGTCCAGAGAAAAGCAACAAAGCTGGTGAAGGGGGTGGAGAACAGGCCCTATGAGGAACAGCTGAGAGAGCTGGGGGTGTTTAGCCTGGAGAAGAGGAGGCTGAGAGGAGACCTCATTGCTCTGTCCAACTCCCTGAAAGGATGTTGTGGAGAGGAGGGAGCTGGGCCCTTCTCCCAAGGGACAGGGGACAGGACGAGAAAGGAATGGCCTCAAACTCCACCAAGGGAGATTTAGGCTGGAGATCAGGAGGAAGTTTTTCACGCAAAGGGTCATTGGGCATTGGAACAGGCTGCCCAGGGAGGTGGTTGATTCACCTTCCCTGGAGGTGTTTAATGGATGGGTGGATGAGGTGCTGAGGGACA
The DNA here is from genome assembly GCA_033558105.1 of Coccyzus lansbergi. Lineage (NCBI taxonomy): Eukaryota > Metazoa > Chordata > Aves > Cuculiformes > Coccyzidae > Coccyzus > Coccyzus lansbergi. Next base: position 191,106 of record JAUMJK010001159.1, read on the forward strand.
TGGTTTAGTGTTTGATAGGAATGGTTGGACTTGATGATCCAATGAGTCTCTTCCAACCTGGTGATTCTATGATTCTATGACCTGAGCTTAGTTCCAGGTTATGCGTATGAAATTAAGACAGGATGAAAAGCAATGTGCACCAGTGGTACCTTGTTGAAAGGTGTCCACATGCCCATTCTCACGCCCTGCAAAATTTCCACTGGGGAAGAGCGAACAGGCATCAGGCCAGAGCTGGCTTTCTGCTGGCCACAGAGCACCGCAGGGATGAGAAGTGGTGCTGCACCCTCCAGTTTGCCTCTCCCTCACCTCTCCCAGCTGCCCCTGAGTTCTCTCATAGGCAGATAATTATTTCTGAATTTTTTCGTTACTCTTCCAAATCTGGTTGATAGTGTCTCAAGTACCTAGAAAGCTAACACAGAATATGACAGGACAAGCGGGTGAGAGATTTTCCTTTAGGAACTGGGTTAAAAATGCTGCTTCTTTCCCCTAAATTACACCAAAAGAAAATTCTTCCTCCTACAAGTACTGCCTGTTACCTCAGAAGGGACTGTTGGCATCAAGGAGACGGTTTTCTCAAAAAGAAAATATGAAAACCCTTAAAGTGCAGAGAGTAAACAACCCACACAAGCAACACCATGACTGCTGTACCAAGCAGAAAACTGTGTGGTTGTGTGGAGAGAGGGAGGTCGTGTGCTGCTGGCTGGGAGGAGTGATGACAAGCTCACTGTGCCCTGGCTCCCTCTTGTCTCCTCTGGGCTCTCAATTCTTTTGTATTCACTAACTTCTGTTCAGTGGAAAATTGGTTTAGTAAACGAACATGGGAGAAGCGCCAATGGTGTGGAAGCTCTTAAGGACAGGGGAAAAGCAATCTGGATGGTGTCCTAGCTCTGTGTGACCTTGGCCAAACCTTTCTGCCACTTTCCAAAGTCTTTTTCACCTGTGAAACAAGGACAGAAACTCCTCTCCGTCTCCTGAGAACTGGTTTCCATTGCCTGTTTGCCTTCAGTTCCCTCTGAGTGGCACTAAATGAACAAGTTTTATTGACATTCCTTTTAGCTACTGTTCAGAAGCACTCGGCTTCCCAAGCCCAGCAAACAGCAAGTGTTAATACTCCCTGTAATCACCCCAGACTGATCAGCGACTGTCACTGGGATCACAGTCGCAATGTCACAGCAACTAGTCTCTGGGGAGACTACATGCATTAGGCCCAGTGGCAGCGTAAAGTACAATTACCAAGTCCTCTGTGTATCTCATAGAAGAGGTTTATTATGTAGAGGAGCTTTGCCTTGGAAGCGATGGTTTCCCAGGTTAGTGATTTCATAGAATCATAGAACAACCAGGTTGGAAGAGACCCACTGGATCATCGAGTCACAGAATCACAGAACAACCAGGTTGGAAGGGACCCATCAGATCTTCTAGTCCAACCATTCCTATCTAACACTAAACCAAGTCCCTCAAGACCTCATCCACCCGTGCCTTAAACACCTCCAGGGAAGAGGAATCAACCACCTCCTTGGGCAACCTATTCCAATGCCCAATGACCCTCTGCGTGAAAAACCTCCACCTAATCTCCAGCCTACATCTACCCTGCCGGAGCTTGAGGCCATTCCCTCTCGTCCTGTCCCCTGTCACTTGGGAGAAGAGCCCAGCTCCCTCCTCTCTACAACCACCTTTCAGGTACTTGTAGAGAGTAATGAGGTCTCCTCTCAGCCTCCTCTTCTCCAGGCTAAACAACCCCAGCTCTCTCAGCCGCTCCTCATAGGGTCTGTTCTCCAGCCCCTTCACCAGCCTCGTTGCTCTTCTCTGGACTCGCTCCAGAGCCTCAACATCCTTCTTGTGCTGAGGGGCCCAGAACTCCAACCATTCCTATCAAACACTAAACCATGACCCTCAGCAGACACATTCACCCTTTCTGAATTTTGCTCATTTTAGCAGCCTCTGGCTTATTGACTAGCAATTTATAACGTAACTGACTCCCAGACTCTCCCCTGTCTTATCCATTTGCAGTTTCCCTGTGACACCATGTGGCAGCTCCAGCTGGCTGGCCCCAGCTGTGCTTGGGGGAAATCTGAGATGGTTTGACCCATGATGGCTCAGAGAGAGTAGACTGGCCTCAAAGCACTTTCCCCACATGTAGCACAGTGCCCTGCTCCTGCTGCAGGGCACACAAGCCAGTACATGAGCACAACCCTGCCTCATGCTCCAGTTAGAGGACCATGTCATAGCTCTAAACTCACGAGTGACCTGTTTTCCTTTCACAGTGCAATTTATTTGCAGCACATGGAATTTGGGATCGCAGCCCAGCACTGCTGCACAAAGCAGTGAAGATTCATAGAGTCATAGAACAACCAGGTTGGAAGAGACCCATCGGATCATCGAGTCCAACCATTCCTATCAAACACTAAACCATGTCCCTCGGCACCTCATCCACCCATCCCTTAAACACCTCCAGGGAAGGGGAATCAACCACCTCCCTGGGCAGCCTATTCCAATGCCTAATGACCCTTTCTGTGAAAAACTTCCTCCTAATGTCCAGCCTAAATCTCCCCTGGCGGAGCTTGCAGCCATTCCCTCTTGTCCTGTCCCCTGTCACTTGGGAGAAGAGCCCGGCTCCCACCTCTCTACAACCTCCCCTCAGGTAGTTGCAGAGAGCAGTGAGGTCTCCCCTCAGCCTCCTCTTCTCCAGGATAAACAACCCCAGCTCTCTCAGCCCTTCCTCAGAAGGCCTGTTCTCCAGCCCCTTCACCAGCTTCGTTGCTCTTCTCTGGACTTGATCCAAAGCCTCAACATCCTTCTTGTGCTGAGGGGCCCAGAACTGAACACAGGATTCGAGGAGTAGCCTCACCAGCGCCGAGTCCAGAGGGAGAAGAACCTCCCTGGACCTGCTGGTCACACCATTTCTGATACAAGCCAGGATGCCATTGGCTTCCTTGGCCACCTGGGCACACTGCTGGCTCATGTTCAGTCGGCTGTCGACCAACACCCCCAGGTCCTTCTCCTCCAGGCAGTTTTCCAGCCAGACTTCTAGTCTGTAGCTGCTCAGGGTTGTTGTCCCCCAAGTGCAGGACCCAGCATTTGGCCTTGTTATACCTCATCCCATTGGACTCTGCCCAGTGATCCAGCCTGTTCAGATCCCTTTGGAGCCTCCCGACCCTCCAGCAGATGGACACTTCCACCTAGCTTAGCGTTGTCTACAAACTCGCTAAGGGTAAATTACTCACCTCTCCTCCTTCTCCTCATGAAAGGCTGATTAACACAGCCACGTGTCATCACCAGAATGCCAGGTGCACACTTACCACAGCACTTTACAGAGAAAACCCGCTCCTCGGGCTCGCAAAACCACTCCCTTGATTAAATACTGACTTCAGCCTCACAGCATTAACCCAGCAGGCAGGGGATTTGTTGGCCTTTGTCAAACGCACCCAGACAACTCTGCTGCGTGTTTGGAGAAGCTGCCCAGCACCAAATGCTCACACTGCAGCCACCAGCTTTGGATGAGACGCTGACTCTGGGTGCTACTGACAGATGAGAAGGCAGCAGTCTTTATCCCCATTAGCATCTGTCCAAAGTGAATGTGCACTCTCATCATAAAGCCTGAAAACTAAATCCACGGGGAAATGTGCACAAAAAAGGCTGAACAGATAATCCTATCAGTCCACTTAAACAGGAGTCAGAGTCAACAAATCTAATAAACTGGGGTCAGTGGACCACGCAGATGACAGGGGAGCCTCTCACTGCTGCATTATATCCTGCGGTCCCTTGAGGTCACACAGGCAGCTTTGATGCAATAAACTGTTTTTTCAGGCACAGGATTTCACCACTAGATGTAAACAACATCTGAGCTTCAGAAAGTGAAGATATTCCAGGTTAGCTGCTGGAAAAGTTTATTCTAGCTGGCAGCAGCTTTTGCGGCAACCAGCCACAGCCATCCAAGGTCTTTGCTTTGCCAAAATGATGGAAGTGGGCACTGGAATGATGGAAATGGGCACTGGAATGGGCTGCCCAGGGAGGTGGTTGAGTCACCTTCCCAGCAGTTGTTTAAGGGATGGGTGGACGAGGTGCTGAGGGACATAGTTTAGTAATTGATGGGAATGGTTGGAGTCGATGATCTGGTGGGTCTCTTCCAACCTGGTGATTCTATGGTTCTATGGAATGCTCCTTTCAGAGATGCTCCTTTCAGAGATGCCCCTGTAAGAACTCTGTCTGTCTTTTACTAACACATGGCTCCAGTAGTTTCTTGTCTAATTTTTTGGGAAATGATCGTAGAATCATAGAATCACCAAGTTGGAAGAGACCCACCAGATCATCGACTCCAACCATTCCCACCAGTCTCTAAATCATGTCCCTCAGCACCACATCCACCCGCACCTTAAACACCTCCAAGGAAGGCGAGTCAACCCCCTCCCTAGGCAACCTGTTCCATCGCCTAGTGAACCTTTCAGTGAAGAATTTTTTCCTTACTGTGAAGCAAAAGGGCACTCTGATTTGGCATCTTGCGTTCTCCCCCTTTTTGTTGAACCTCTCTTGATGTGTCTGAAATCCTGAACTCTGTAGTTGAGATGGTAACACAAGACTCCTGGCTGGGAGCACCAAGACTACATGGAGATGTCTCCTTCGATCTCACTAAAATCCACTCCTAGATATTTCAGTTGTACATATGCACCTACCTTTGTGATAGAAGCACCAGGTTGGAAGAGAACCACCGGATCATGGAGTTATTATGTCTCCAGGTTCTCCAACAAACTTAATAAATAGCCTAAATCCTTCCTCATTTGCACTTGTACAAAGCCAAACCAAGTTGCCCGAAGTCGCTTGAATTGCTCTGAGGAATAAATCAAGCTAGCAAAAAAGCACAAAAATTTGATTGGCTGAACTACATTACACTCTTCAGAAGAAACTCTTACTCCAAAGTAAAGTGAATCACCTCACTAAGGTGAAGTAAAACACATCAAATAAGCACTAAATGAGAGTGTTTAAATGCATTTTAGACACATGAATTTTCTTAAGATTTGCATGTTACTTTCCCCTAACAGTCCTCCCCCACCCAGGGAGGTGGTTGATTCACCTTCCCTGGAGGTATTTGGGGCACGAGTGGACAAGGTGCTGAGGGACATGGTTTAGTGTTTGATAGGAATGGTTGGACACGATGATCCTATGGGTCTCTTTCAACCTGGTTGTTCTATGATTCCCTTGTTCTGTCTTTGCTACTCTGGACTTGTTCAAACCATTCCCAGTCTGGTCTTGTGCCTACTTGCCAGCTCTTACTATCACATCATCATCCACATGGATTTAAGAAGTGGTCTCCGACCAAAAACGTGTCTTGAAGTTAAAGTTATTTGCTGCCTTAAAGTATATCAAACCGGATTCAGTGAGTATATTTAGTTCTGTAGAGTATCCAGGGACAGCCTGACAGCAGATGTTTGAGCATCTGGAGTTTTTAAAATCGAAATCAATAGAAAGTCAGCTTGACTTCACACAGTATTTCTGAATGAGAGAGATACCCTTAGACAGCAGCTGACCTTGTTTCGTTGGAAGCTTTTCCAAGCTGCTTGGCGTAACTTCAAGCCTTCAAACCTTTGAGGGATTGCAATAGGCTGCCCAGGGAGGTGGTTGATTCACCTTCCCTGGAGGTGTTTAAGGCACAGGTAGATGAGGTCCTGAGGGACATGGTTTAGTGTTTGATAGGAATGGTTGGACTCGATGATTCGGTGGGTCTCTTCCAACCTGGGGATTCTATGATTCTATGAGGGATTTACAGCTGCAGGAGCATCACCTGGAGCTGCTGAGACGAATTCCTCAGCAGACATCAGCCTGTGCCACAGTCACACTGGACTGGGAGAAAGCCCATGCAGGAGAGACACTTGATCTGGGGCTTGAGCCTCACCATCCCTTGTCATTTCTATGTCTGGATCATCCCTATTTATATTTGCTGGCAAATTCCCTTCCCTCAAAGCACAGCTCCATGCTTTCTAGCCATCTGTCACAGCTGGCACTACCTCTCTCAAGGGGCACTTCGCCACTTAGGTTAACTGGGTGACTTCTGCCACTGCCACTTCTCCCTGCTAAGCAAAACTCCAGTCTAACCCATTTTCCCGCAGAGGAAGCTCCACGCTCAGGATGATCACTGGCAGGACTTTCCTTTTGTTTTCATTGTTGGTGATGTATTTTTGTTGAGTTTTTTGTTGTTGTGAAGTACCACTTAACTCATGTCTAATTATTATTGCAGCTTACAAAGAGGTTGCTTCCCATCACTAAGCATACTTTTTTATTATAGTCTTCCTTGGAGCACTAGCAGTCATTCTGAACCAGCTCTTCCTGCCACTACAGCCAGGAAAGGACTTGCCCTGGTGGCAGCCACAGCAGGAGATCAAGATAAAACCCCAAGCTGCTCAAGTTTTGATAGGAATGGTTAGACTCGATGATCCAGTGGGTCTCTTCCAACCTGGTGATTCTGTGATTCTATGAAGTTTTAGAAGCCCTGACAACCTTCTGCAAGAAAAACTGTTCCAAAGAGCTCACAATCTATAACTGATCTCCTTGCACAAACCATCATTTAAGACCTACCTGTTCGACAGGGACTAGCACAGGGGCTGTCCTTCTCTGGGGTTTAGCCCATCTGGTTCTTCTCAAAGACATCTTTCTATCTTGCTCTCATGCTTCTCTAAACTCACATCACTGAATCCATACATTTATGCTAAAATAGGTAGAGCAAGTTCAGTTTTCCAATCAAATTTTTTTCTTAACTATGCTGATTCTCTATTTCCTAGCACCCCTAGGACTGCTTTGATTCCTTACTTACAGACACGAGAGCTAAAACTTTATGGAGAAGAATTAAAGGCACTAGTACCATACAGAGCATAAAGCCACAGAAAGAGCCCTCCTTAAGAAACAGTCCTATTTACACATAACTCCATCACTACACCCCTTTCCCTGCAAAGCAGAATCACAGAATCATAGAATGACCAGGTTGGAAGAGACCCACCAGATCATCGAGTCCAACCATTCCTATCAAACACTAAACCATGTCCCTCAGCACCTCGTCCACCCATCCCTTAAACACCTCCAGGGAAGGTGACTCAACCACCTCCCTGGGCAGCCTATTCCAATGCCCAATGACCCCTTCTGTGAAAAACTTCCTCCTAATGTCCAGCCTAAATCTCCCCTAGCAGAGCTTGCAGCCATTCCCTCTTGTCCTGTCTCCTGTCACTTGGGAGAAGAGCCCAGCTCCTTCCTTTCCACAACCTCCTTTCAGAGAGTTGGAGAGATCAATGAGGTCTCCCCTCAGCCTCCTCTTCTCCAGTATAAACACCCCCAGCTCTCTCAGCCGTTCCTCATAAGGCCTGTTCTCCAGCCCCTTCACCAGCTTCATTGCTCTTCTCTGGACTTGCTCCAGAGCCTCAACATCCCTCTTGTGGTGAGGGGCCCACAACTGAATGCAGGGTTTGAGGAGCAGTCTCACCAGTGCCGAGTCCAGAGGGAGAATAACCTCCCTGGACCTGCTGGTCACACCGTTTCTGATCCAAACCAAGATGCCATTGGCCTTCTTGGCCACCTGGGTACACTTCTGGCTCATGTTCAGTTGCTCTCAACCAACACCCCCAGGTCCTTCTCCTCCAGGCAGCTTTCTAGACAGACTTCTCCCAGATTATAGCTCTGCAACTGTAACAACTTAACCACTGTTCAGGTACAATCAATCAGACTCACATAGAGAACATAAAGGTAGATTTTACCCTTCAACTACTGCATTTATGTGACCCGTGAGCGGCTCTTCTCTTTCCAGACCCCAAAATGAAATTCTTCCAGGATCTTTATTGCCTTTTTTCTCTAGGATTGTTCAGGTTTTTCTCAATGGAAGGTAAGGGCAAGGATTGCTTCTACCCTGAGGACTCCCTCTGGGGAAGTGGAACCTGGAAAGGGTCAGTAGCACACTTAAGAGGAAAAGAAGATTTTCAGAATTTTCAGGACAATGCCCCTTTCCCTCCTTCCATTATCTTCCTGGAATAGGAAAGAGATAGGCAAAACATGCTGAAGCCAATCTAGTTCCCACGATTTTCAAAGTCTGAAATGATGTGTCCAAAGATCCTGGTACCTCTACAAACAACTGGCAATACACAGGGTAGATGGCTGTGGAGGGTAGGGACAAGGACAGGGAGAAACAGCTGGAATTGCTTGCCAGGATCATAACCCATTACAACAGTCAATGAAAGTCAAAAGAAAGTTTGCAGTCGCTATCATTGACATTCTTTGACCTCTGAGAGGCTCTAAGGCTGGGCTGTTATCCAAGAATGCTTTTGCTAGGCTTTCTGGACCCTACAAGGCTCTTATGAAAACCACTCACCTTCTTCCAGACAGGAGGGAACGTAGAAGAACAGTTCTCTCCTTGCCTTAAAGATTGTTTATCTGGCCCAGCACTGCAGGTCTCTTCAGATCTTACATTAACTGTGCTGCATCATTCTTTTAACCCTGAAGCAACTAAAGGTATTTCACTGTATCATCATAGCCACACATTCAGGGTAACATCACACAACTCTCCAGTGTGAAATGGTGGTCACAGTATTTGAGTCAGAGGAACTTACCTGCTTTGGGGTTTGCCGTGTGTGTAACTCAGCTGAAGAGCAGGACTCTCAGGCAGATGCTCTGTGTGACGTGGAAGTCCGCTGGGATGTGAAACACCAAACATTTGGGAGGTTTGTTTTCCAGGCTGAGTGTTTTCTTCCCTCAAGAAGAAGGAATCACCTCTGCATAGGAGAGAGTAGTTGGCTCCATGCAGGTCAGTCTCACTCTGCACACAGGGCTGTGCTGACCCCAGATCAAACCGCCCACACCTGCTGCCTCTCCCCTCCACAGCTCCTGCAGGAATGGCTCATTGCAGGCCTCCCTAACCACTCCATTTAAAACACATGGAGCCCATTGAGCAGTTTAAACTGCAGATCTTTGCCAATAAGGGTCTCTTCAATTGGCAGGAAAGAGCCTGTGTGTGAATGGATCAGTATGATGGTCTGAAGGGACAACATCTGGAACATAGCAGACTTCTCCTGTGGCTCTTCTAGCACAGCTGGAGGTGCAAGACAACTACACTTAGCTCTACGCCCTCCTACTTGCAACTGATCTTCAAGGTATTGTCACTCTAGCTTCTTGTGACAACCTCCCAGAAAGGCTGATGGGTGGAAGGAGAATTCTGTGGTGCAAAGGCAGCTGCTTCAGTGCAGCTTGAAATAATCCAGCTGACTAACTGCAAGAAGTTAGAAGATGCCCCCCAGGTCTCCTGCTGGGCTACACTGTGTGGAAGCAATGTTCTCCAATAAAGGGACAGTGATGAACAGCTGGGAACATAAATTCTCCAGCTTGCACAGCTGGATCGGGAAAAGGATGTCTGGCTGGAAAATATCTTTAAACATCATTATAGAGCTGTGTCAACAACTCGGGTTTGTACCGTTTTAATTATTCCAGTTAAAATTCTCCCTCCTTGCATACTAATACTGCCACAAACACTTTACAAGTCAAGCTTGAGACTAAGGTGCAGGCACCTGGAGGATTAAGAACTGCCTATTTGCAAGGCAACTCTGAACAGACATCCTTGCTGCAAGTACCAAGTGCTATTTCTGTGTGAAACAGCCACGTTTGGCTTAGTGGTTCCCACTGTCTGCAAGTGGAAAGAGTGGAAGGACAGAACAAGCCTCAGCTGCATTATGGAGCACTCGCAGCCCACCACGGGCTCTGCCTTCCCCGCTGCAGACTAGCTGACAGCAGGGAGAGGGAACCATATTAGCAGAGATGTCTGATGACAGGGGAAAGCATTTGCTGTCCTCGGTAAGAGGATCAAGTGCTGATAAACAGACTCCAGAGGATGCGAAGATGGATTCACTCCTCCCCTCTCCCACAGGGACTTCTCATGGTAGCTCCAGGCCCCTTAGGCTGCGCTGTGATGATAAGGCACAGCTGAGACCCCATTAACATCATCTCTGCTTCTGAAACGTCGGTATCAGCAAGTTCCACCAGCAAGAAGCTCTGAACCAGGGTCAGGCTCCCGAGCCTCTACAGGCATCTGCATTTACTTCACAAACACAAGGTTTGCAGAACTGAAGGACTGGAAGGAAAATATTCCAGTTAGGAACAATAAGTACTTGCGATAGACAGGAAGGCACAGAGCCCAGACTTCATTAAGGTAGTTTTTATATTTTTAAAAGCAATATTTAAAAAAACACTGGAAAATGCAAGATAAATGTAACAGTTGCTTCTACAAGTTTTAACCTTGTATTGCTTGGCCATTTTGACATATAAATTATTGCTTACTAGCTCTCATAAATACACAACACAATAATATGTACAGAGGCAGACAAGCATGAAAATATGAAAACATTGGCAACGTTGATCCTGGTAAATCAGATTAGTTCATATATATAGCAGGTCTCATAATGGTGGATAACTACTAGCTGTAGTCCCTGAGAAGTTAGGTAAATACCTTGGTTTGGGGTTTTCTATTTTATTACTTCTAATGCAAGCTGACAGCATTATGGCACTCAGAGAGAACAAACAGGCAGGTTTTCTCACCTCAGCTCATTGACTTCATCCCAGTATTTAACAGTGTGTAAGATGACAATAAATAGGCTATGCAAATAAATATTACTCTGCTAAAATGTTCAGTATTTACATCTTTCTTTGCAATTATATGTCTTATTTCCAATAACACCTTTTTTTTGCCACTGTCATGCAAATGTGATTTATTTCTATCCAAGATGAGGCTAGAATAAAAAAAAAAAGCTGTGTCATAGAAACATCTAAATTTGATGCAATAGAACACCACATCAGAGAGGTATAGAGCGACCTAGCTTTTTCCTTTGTTCTGCCCAATTACTTCTAGCTGCTAAAAAAATAGGCAGAGTATTTAACCCAGGGTACGACTGTGATAAACTAAACTTCTGAGAGTGATGGATTTTATTCTTTGTACCACAATTACACTATTAAAGGATTTTTTTTTTTTTTAAAAAATCATACAATATAACCAGTGCTGGACCCTGACAGAGGCTCTGTAGTGTTCTTCTTCTTCCCTTTCACAGGGTTTACTTCTACTTTCCTCCCACCCGTCACGCCTTCAAACCGCTTGCCAGCCTGCAGCTCAGCTCTGCACTACGGCATCTATTGAACAAAGAATTCAAAGGGCCTTTTATTCATTAGGCATATTAGTTACATGTTTGGGCTACTTACTTCTCCTTAGTGGTAACAGATGCAGGGTCCATATTTTCAACGTGAAATTCATGCATTCACATTGGCCCCTCAGAAACTGGCCCCAGAAATTTAAGTTCAAGTTATACAGGCCAGCAGGAAAACTAGTTTTTAAATGAAACAGTAGTCTAATTAGCCACAGCACGGATAACAAGGTTAAAGCTAGTGACTTTATACCAGCTGCAAGGGGTAGACAACACCTCGTTCAGTAAGAAGATACCCAATACTTCAGCTGGTGCAAGTCAACCCAGCAACTGACCTCAAACATTTCAAATTAGCAGAGTGAGAAAGCTTCAACATGGCTCAAGAATGCTTTCAAATCAAAGCCTGAGCACAGTCATCTTTCTTCTTCTGGCCTTTTTATTTTTTAATTTTTTTCCCTTCTTTTTTTAATTGTCTTTTATTCTTCTCTGGCACTGCTGCTGCTTCATCAGCAGGAACTATCCCAGAGCCAAATGCAGCGAACTGAGAAACAGCCCCACTTTCTCACCCTAAATACTTTCTAATGCTTCCTCTCCCGCAGATTTCAACAGAATAACTTGAGGACCAGAGTGTTACCCCACCTGAGCCAAAGCATGCAGGCTGATCGACACACAAGCTGCTAAAAATAATGCCACAGTAAAAAAAAGATTTCACAAGGGGGAGCTCAAAACCCAGCAAACTACCCAGGTAATGCAGCTGGGGTGAGGACTGGGGGAGTGCTGCAGCCAGAGGAAGAACTGCAATAACACAAGCAGCAAATTGTATCTGCTCTGTGTTCTTACACAGCAAAAAAAGGAGCCCACCCGCAAAGAGTATCCTCAGCTAAACAGTTTTGGTCTGTTTGCACAAAAGACTTATTTACAGTATGTGCAGTCACATCTACAGAAGAACATAGGAAATTTTTACTCCATGGCCAGCAAGAGTTTATTTTTTTTTTTCCCTTTTTACTGGGTAAAAAGACTTTTTTCTAAAAAAAAAAAAAAAAATCATATAATATTTGATAATAACAAAGTACAAGCAAATACATTTCTGAAACATCTGTTTCCTTTACAATAGATCTATACAATATTTCACAGATCGGAAAACTGAATGCATCTACAGATTCCCCCACAGACTACTTGTTAAAGCTGCTTTTTTAAAAATCCCTTTAAACCAGAGATAACACAATGATGAAGAGCATGCTACTTCAGTATTTCCACATTACAGTAAAGGAGCATTTTTCTCAGGAGTCTTCCTCGTGTGAAAAACATACAAGAGAGATGGGCAAACAATGTAGTGGATGCCCCCCTGCTCTGCCAAGGGACTGTTAGCATGAGTCAGGGTACAACGATGTGCTAGACTGTGTTGCACACTGCCTCGGGCATTCACTAGATTATTTCAGGGCAACTTGTTAGCTCTGAAAACCAGAGCTATGGTGATGGGAGATGCTTGTTTAGATGTAGGTCAGCTGTAGTCAAGGCTTTCAAAATGCTGCCTCGGTATACACCCAGAAGTGGTACTTTTAGCTACATAGGAATTGGCTAGGAGAGGAGTGTGAGAGGGACAGAAATAGTAAAGGGTCTCTGATGCAAAGAGCAAAGTAGCAGGTAATGGCACTGGTAACCTGGTATTCTTTTGTTCTTTAAAAATCAGAAGAATGTGCAAATTAAGGTGAAGTTTTACCTAATCATGGAATCATAGAATCATAGAATCACTAGGTTGGAAGAGACCCACCAGATCATCGAGTCCAACCATTCCTATCAAACGCTAACCCATGTCCCTCAGGACCTTGTCCACCCGTCCCTTAAACACCTCCAGGGAAGGTGAATTAAACAGTATGTCCAGGAGGTGAGTTAGGAATGTAGGTGGATCTAGCACTGCTTCTGAATAGCCAAGAAGCAAGGAGCCAGTAACCCAAGAAGAAAACAAAGCTCCTACTGTAGTTTATACAATGTTAATGGCAGGAGCTAGTGCTAAATCTGAGAAAACTGAAAAGCAAGAAAATAACAAGTTTTCTGTGTACAAACTATTGTGCCCATAAATTGCAAGAAAAGTCAACTGGCTTTTATGTGTTTTACAAAGTGGATTCTTAAAGGGCCATAATAGTGTGAAATGTTTACTGCTGACCTCCATACCACAAAGCACTCTTCAGTTTTGTCTGGTGCGCTGTCTTTTTACATTCCTGGCCTTGTTTTTTCACACTTATCTCGAATAAGATGCTCCAGTGGACTCAGGGGAGCTGCACAGATTGCACAGTATTTTTGGCAACAATACTCTGGCAGCCTTGAATTAGTGAGGTACGTAGTGTGGTGAACTGAGAATCGATCCTGTTGTGGCATGTTGCTTGCTGAAATGTTTTGCGGCTGAGACACGGCGTTTCCTTTCATTCTAATACTGGCAGAATCTGCATTGAAAGCTACACTGGACCAAACAATATTTTCACAGAAACCAAGCTCCTGAGCTCAAAGGACGCTGCCCTGCTTCCTCCCGTCCCAGTGATCGGTAGGATGGCACCAAGCTTGCTCTGCAACTCTGTGAGCAGCTCCTTTGCTGGCTCTTGCCTGATTTTCCTGCGCATGTTGTGTGAGCTACTGATAAAACTCAGTAAACTGGTCTTACATAGGGAAGCAACATGCTTGGCATAAACATTCACTTAATTCAAAGTGCTGCAGTTACAAGGTTATACGAAGCTGTGTATGCTGCTCACGCTCGCGGCTCTATCCTGTGAGAAAGCTCAAACAGAGCTTGCTGGTTGTCGATGACATGCAGGTGATGGACATAAGGCTTCAGCTCATGATGCTCTTTTGAAGGTACTTCATTGCCTGCAAGAGAGAAGAAAAAGGTGGGATCAGAAAACGATGCCTTGTTTGCATCTCTTGTGCTGTGCATTACAAATTTCCTGGTGAGCAAACCTGTCAAGTGCTGGACAGTCACAAAAAAGACGGTCAACGATCCAAAGGAATTACTGTTTAAGTGTAGTGGATGAGGTAACAGCTAGATACTGAACAAGGGAGAAGAAAGAAAGAAGCAGGCAATGCTTAGCAGCCAGTGTGCACAAAGGAATCATAGAATCATAGAACAACCAGGTTGGAAGAGACCCATCGGATCATCGAGTCCAACCATTTCTATCAAACACTAAACCGTGCCCCTCAGCACTTTGTCCACCTGTGCCTTAAACACCTCCAGGGAAGGTGAATCAACCACCTCCCTGGGCAGCCTGTTCCAGTGCCTTGGACAACAAGAAGCTGTCTTTTCCCAAGTGGAAGTTTACTGGCAGTACAGGCAGTCCCCTTCTCTGTAAGGGCGGTTCAAGGTTTCCTTTATGCCACTCTGGAAGTACAATGGAACCGTAAGCAGGGGTGGACAAACCCAGCCTGGAACTTTTAAACAACCTTAACGCAAGTACACAAGACAGCAGAGGCCCCACAGGGTTTCCTTCAGAGCAGGGGAAAGGTGACAGTGCAGCAGACAGATACAAAAGCTCTTCAAAGCTGTTCTGACAAGGCCTCCGGGTTTTGATCTGTTATCCTTTTGATTTCTGATCTAGTAACAGAGACGAGAGCCACGCTGGTATTTCATGGGAGTTTACACAGCAAAAGGAATTAGCTGCGTAACAGACAAAGTGAAGGATGGCTTGAATAGCAGATGTTTTCTGCTACAAGCATTACATCCGACTGAATTGCAGGAACTGGCTGCCTGTGGCCAGCGGAAGTGGGAAACGAAAAGCCAAGCCCATGGCCACAAGACCCATTGAGACAGGCAGAAGAAGCAATAATATAAGATTCCCACATGTTGTTGACTGCTGAAGGTTCTAATCCACGTCCTCAAGGAATTTTTAATAACATTACCATAAATTAAAAGACAAAACCCCTCAAAATTCCCTCCAACCAATCAGCTTAACTTGCACGCTCCTCCCCTCTCCTTTGTTTCATCATCATCCTTTTCTCCACAGTCTCCAAGAAGCTTTCCTGCAACTGACTATCCCATTTGTTTCTAACTGCACTCTTTGATGGTTTGATATAGGTAATGTGGTAATGTGCAATTATGGTTGGACTCGATGATCCGATGGGTCCCTTCCAACCTGGTTGTTCTATGATTCTATGATTCTATGTCAATGCAGCCAGTTCTGCTGCTGCTGTTAACACAGGGCTCCTGGGCAGCTATTTTTAGGAGCTATTTGGGAGCAGCTATCTGAACTGAGAAATGTTGGAGAGAACAGTACAATGTGATACATTTGCTTTGGGATATAGAGATGATATTTCTGTTCTGAGGGAAAAGGATCCCAGCAGCAGTACTCAATGTACTGAAAAACCGTTTGTATTGCTCATTAACACCTGAAACGACAAAAGCTTGAATTATGTTATTTGTTCAGGCTTCTCCGTCTGGGTTTGGAAACGCTAATATTTGTTTTCAGGATTTAGGATATAAAAATATTAATTCCATTAAAAAGGCATTTCAGTCCTGCTTGGAACCTAACTATTTTCTAATTCAAAAAGACTCTGGCATGCGAGCCTAATAGTCATGATACAGTTCATAAACAGTAATAATATTCTTTGCTTAGTTTTGTTTCAATTCTTTCCTTCAGTGAGATGCCTGCTGCTCTTAGGCCAATATAGGAGTTGATGCAGTAGAAAGATTCACATTCCTGAGAGCAAAATAAGCCCACTAGAAAAGAAAACTGTCCATAAAGTCTCAATAAATATTCAGTGAATTCATTTCATGCCTAAACGAATTTAAGGGGAAAAAAAAGTGCCTAGAGGGATGCCTGTATAAGCTGCTTTTTAGATGCCAGCATCACAATAAATCAAGTCTGTAGTAAAATACAACAATCACGTACTTCAAACTACCAGATTATATGATAAATCTCAGGTATTAACCTTGGATTTATGTTGCAACACTTATAAAACCACTTTAGGGAAAAAAAAAAAAAGGCAAAACCAAGATGAAATATTTGCACAGAAGCTGCAAAGCAAAAAATTCACATCATTAAAAGAAACCAATGCTGCACTTAATAGTGCCAAACAAGGGACATTCCAAGTTACAGAGGGAGGTTTGGATTAATCAATACTTCCATTAGTATCTGGTTCAACAGAATAAAAACAAAAGGCACATCCTTCTCCTTCTCCCCCATAAATATATCAAAATAAAACAAGAACCATAATAGTAAGCAGCCTTTGTTTAAAAAGAAGGCTGTACATACAATAGTAACTCTACAGAACAAATATTCAACAAAACTCTTAGCAGTACCTATCATCCTGCAAGGTACGTGTATTTATACACAAAATCATTATTACTTTTCTTTTTGTCCGAGTCCATGCTGACCAAAAGTCAGCTGGAAAAAAGTAACGATTCAAACTCTTTTTTTCCCCCAAGGCTACAGCACAGTTCTGAACCTCTCTTTGGAAAAGAGGTTTTAGTAGTCTCAGAGAATGACACGTTTAGTGTGTTCAGCTTAAAAATGTTAACCACTTCCTAAAGCGGTGTTGTGTTTGTCCCCTTCCTGTGTTTACTCTCTCTGTGGAGAACAAGAAATGCCAAGAAGGAGAAAAACAAGGTTTCTCTTCTGTGAGCAACAGAACAAAACAAGCTAGAAGTCTTCTGGCATGGCCCTTTAAGGTTAGATTCTCTTGTGGCTACTAAGGTGGAAAAACACACAAAAAAGGCCTTTCATACAGTTGAGGCACTCATAACTGTTCCCACCAGTGTAGATCCTCCAGCATCTAAACCACGTAGAGCTCTATTTGCAAGGTTTTCCTAGCAGTGACAATAACGCAGGCTCCTGTTTTCTCCCTAGGCAACTACCTTTATCCTAGAGAATCATAGAATCATAGAACAACCAGGTTGCAAGAAACCCACCGGATCATCGAGTCCAACCATTCCTATCAAAAACTAAACCATGTCCCTCAGGACCTCATCTACCTGTGCCTTAAACACCTTCAGGGAACGTGAATCAACCACCTCCCTGGGCAGCCAATTCCAATGCCCAATGACCCTTTCCGTGAAAGAGAAAGCGAAAGAGAAGAGGAGGCTGAGGGGAGACCTCACTGCTTTCTACAACCACCTGAAAGGAGGTTGTAGAGGGGAGGGAGCTGGGCTCTTCTAATGGCCTCAAGCTCCACCAGGGGAGGTTCAGACTCGACATAAGGAAAAAATTCTTCACTGAAAGGGTCACTGGGCACTGGAACAGGTTACCCAGGGAGGTGGTTGACTTGCCTTCCCTGGACGTGTTTAAGGTGTGGGTGGATGAAGTACTGAGGGGCATGGTTTAGAGATTGTTTGGGAATGGTTGGACTCGATGATCCGGTGGGTCTCTTCCAACTGGTGATTCTATGATTCTATGAAACCCACAGGATGTTAGTATCAAGACTTCTACCATTTTGTGAAAAGTCCTTAAGAACCTAAAGTAAGCAAAGAATTGTTCTCGGTGAAAAGGCAAGCAAAAAGCTGTGCTGATGAATGCTGCCTTTTAGCTCCTGGAAGCCAAGACAGCTGTGAATCCATTACCAAAACACAGATACTAGCAGGAGACTGAGGTAGCTGAGGTAACTCTCTTATAGCTGGGGAAGTGGCCTCTATTATTAAATGCAGCTGGCACAGGTCTTACACAGCATTTTGACAAGGTGGTGATCATTTCTGCAGGAAAATAATTTATAAGAAATTTGGAAGCTGTTTCTCCAAACATTTTGTAAAGTAAAACATTATCCAGATGTAGTTGATGTTGATGTTCCAACAATAACACACCCTCTTGCCAATTGTTTAAATAATTGTCTACCACGTTTTGCTGCTGCAGTAAACCTGAGCAAGTGGAAAGAAAGCAATTTAATAAAAAACCCTCAAGGTGGTGCAAAGGCAAAATAAGTTGTATGTTTTGGCTACTCACCAAACTGGTTATTTCTGCAATGTCTCAATGACCGAACAGTATCTGCAATCATATGCTGCAAAAAACCAAGATAAAAACGTCAGTGCAATGATCTGAGATAGATTCTGTCATTAGAAAAGCTTGTACAGCAAAAAGCAACTGTCACGAGGTAGAAAATGAAGACAGCAGGACAAAGACTTTTCTTCATAGCAATAAATTATGATGAAACAGGGTTAGCTTAGAAGGTCCTTACCGTTATCACACAGAGTAAATGAGATCAACACAGAAAGTGGTAATGAAAAATAGCCCCAAAATGCCTATTTTTGTTCCTGTGACTTTTATTAAACTTCAAGGTTACAGTAGGGAAGTCCTGTGGACCGAGTGCGTGCTTCTGGGTCCAACCCCTAGCATCCAGGGCATTTAGTAAGTTTGCAACCTCTCCTGTCTCCGTGATTTGTCTAAACAGACTGTAAAGCCCTTTGTGGTTTAGCCTACATCTTAATGTGCACTTGTATAATGCTCAGCACAGAAAACAGTATCAGCTCGGCAGTTTTCTGCAGTTTAATAACTAACATCATGAAAACCAAACCCAGCTCACAGTGTAGAGCAAACACCCTGACATCTCTACACACCCACAGGAGACTACACTGCAGGCATGATATTTTAGGAAAAGCTGGTGATAATAGAGATATTGGATGCCTGCTTAGATTAAGCAGAGGAAATAAAAAGTTTAAGCTTGGTTTCACATTCACATCTTCAATTCACAAACCCTAGAATCGGTCACTGTAAATGAGCGGAGTTCGCTAATTTTCAGTGGATGTTGCCCATGAAATTCTTGTGGAATTACTTTTTTTTTCTTTATTTGACTGCTTTTGTGGTATAAAAGTGAAATTGGCAACTCTTCACCAAATTCAGTAGCTTATTTAACAAACTGCTGTTAGCAGGAATGATATAATATCTTATGCAAACAGCTGATGCTCTTCTCCCATCTCTGTGAAAAATAATCAGTCAGAAAGGATTAACTGTCTTGAGCAGAGTATGTTTACAGCCAGAATGACGCAGAACGGCTCATCTCTCCACACCTACAAGTGTCCTCCACAGAAAAGCTTATCCTAAGAGCACACTTAATGGGAACTTCATGTTCCTTCCATCAGCGAATAATTTTTCTTCTTATCCACTGTGCACTGAATCATACAGTCTCTTTTGGAGATGTCCTTGTAC
This sequence comes from Coccyzus lansbergi, assembly GCA_033558105.1. NCBI lineage: Eukaryota > Metazoa > Chordata > Aves > Cuculiformes > Coccyzidae > Coccyzus > Coccyzus lansbergi. The sequence continues at coordinate 210,370 of JAUMJK010001159.1, forward strand.
AGATTATAATGGAAGTTCTAACGAGATGATCCAGATTTCATGGCCAGTAGCGTGAGTTCTGGGAGAGCTACAACTTCTACCAGTGCTACCGCTGTGATGTTTTCTGGCTGATACCATTTGAACTTGGCTTTCAGAAGTAAGAGACACCCCACTACCTCAAACACTGCCATTCTTTGCTGTTTCTGCTTTGCAGTCAGTCACAGTGGGGGTCCATCCTGGCTCAGGAAGGTGATGCCCTGAATAACCTATTTGTCTAACACTCTCTTAAAGCAGAATCCCAAATCTCCCTGCTTTAGCAGCCTGATTAGGCATTTATCTCTTTCCCTTTGCAACTCTCTGGGATCCAATTGTAATACAGAAAATCAGCCAATTCATTTGCAAAGTAAATGCCATTTCCCAAGTATTTAAGCAGGTGCTTGAGTAACACACATTTTTTTTTTTGTGGCCTTTCAGAAGGACTACCTAGGATTATTAGCACTTCTTTAACTGAAGGCAACAAAAAATGAGGCTTGGGAGTTACCCAGATATTTAAGGGGGTGGGGACCAAGAATCTTCAGCTGCATGGACAATGATCTTACAGCTGAAGGCACTAGGTAAAGAGGTGTTATCTAAACTAGTAATGGCCATTGACCTGTATCAGAGTTCGCTGGAGTGTGGCTAAGACATGTCACTTCTAAGATACGGGGGAGAGCTGACTGAGGAAAAAAAATTAAGCCACATTGCAGTAAAGCAGCTTGGTAAATACGATGGAAATACCGTAAGATGCAACAGTATAAGACACATTTCCATTTATTGCTTTAATAAGGAATTACTGAAGGATTTAGTTGAGGAAGTCTATTTTAGACTAGCCTTTACCAAACATCAAGTTAAATAAATCATTGCAATCCCTCAAACTTTTGCTAAAACTGGGCAACATTCCTAAGACAAAAGATAAATTAATTTTCTTCACTTTTTTTTACATATATTTTTTCAATTAGGTTTGCCTTCACTGCAATCATGTCATGTCAAATCAAGTTCAGTCACAGTAGGATTGTATAGGATTGTTGTGGCCTCTAAGAATGTAAAGAAAGGAGGGATTGTAGGGAAAGATAGTATCTTTTATTAAACTAACTCATACAGTCAGAAAAAACAATGGTTCAGATTGACAAGGCTTCCTTCAGGTCAGGTGCTTAACACAGAAATGAAGTATTTTAAAACACTGATATAAATGAAGACACAAGAAATAGTCTTTGCTTTGAAATCCTTGAAGTATAAATTCCATGTATTTGTGACAGTGAGTAAGTTCCTCCCCATGGCAATAATCTGCTATGGTAGAATAATTATTTTCTTCGCTTTCTGCAACAGCAAATATGCAGGTGAGGTTCAGTGGCTTGATCCAAATCAAGCAGGAGTCAATGTCATAGAATCACAGAATAGTTTGGGTTGGAAGGGATCTTAAAGATCATCCATTTCCAACTCCCCTGCCATGGGCAGTGACGCCTCCCACTAGCTCAGGCTGCCCAAGGCAACAGCCAACCTGGCCTTGAACACCTCCAGGGATGGGGCAGCCACAGCTTCCCTGGGCAAACTGGGCCAGTTTCTCATTACTCTCACGGTGAAGAAATTCTTCCTAATGTCTAGTCCAAATATCTAATGTCTACTCTAAATGTCAACCCAAATTTTTCTCAGCCAAAGACAGAAAATGTTCAGTACAGTATAAAACACCAAGGAAGAGCATCTTCCTTGGGATGAAACACTTATAATTAGAAAAGAAATATGAACTGTTGTATACGTGACCATGAATGATGCATCTAGTTAGTAAGTTCAGGCCCAATACCTTAGCAATCACACGAAGCTATGTGATACGCATACTGCCTGAGTTTCCACTGTGCTTATATTTAAATCCCTTCTAAGCCCTCACTTCCTAAGCTTGCACTGTTGCCTGCATTCATACGCACACAGGGCTTCATGAGACAGCATATTCCAGAGGGCGTGATCTGACCAATAATTTGGAGAAAGTGCGAGTTTGAACAGCCCTCACCCCACCACCATCACCTCAGACTCTCCCCTCCCATTTAAAATACTCATTATGCATTTTTGTGGAAAAGGTGAAATCCTGGCTCGCTGAAGTCAATTAGCAAAGCTCCCACTGCCTCTGGAGACACGATGGTGACAGCAAGGATAGGAAATCATATCAAGCAAGCCCAGCATACACTAAACATATATATGATTATATGACAAAAAAACCCCTAACCCTAAGATCTGACTAAGACTGGAAGAGGAATCAGATCCTACATATTTACTAAATAAATATATAGGCCAGTGGGGGAGATTTTAGTAACAATTATTGTGCATCAAGGGCTAGTTTAATTTACATGTTAATTGGATGTACTTCCAAGAGGCAATGAAGAAGAACATGCTAATGAGTTTTATGCTAACACCTAAAGGTCAAACAGTTAATGGACTCGGGACAAGAAAACCTTTCATTAAATGCAAATCGGTGTTCTTGTAACTGCAACAAGAAAAGGTACAGAAATCAAATTGAAAACACAAAGAGAGGAGCTCAGGTTCAAAAGTCTACACTTGCTTGCAAGTTGAAAGACAGCGCACGTCAGGATAGGATGTGAAAATAAGTTAAACATCTGATTCATTAATAACTCCACATTTGTACATTTCAGTCTCAAACAAGTGCAAACACACGGAGAAATTAGTTGGGAACAATTCACCAGGCACAGCCTGGACTAGCAGGCCCACGGCACTTAGAGCACTTGGGAAGAACATTTTTGTTTCTTAATCAAATACTGCCGGCCAACAACAAAAATCCCAAGGTTTCTCCACTCCACCACTGTTCAGATACATAAGCTGTGGCTTTTAGTGCTATAAAATTGTTATCAACAATAAAAAAGAAGAAATAATGCAAATTAGAGAAGTCAAACCTCTGGCAGTATGATGCCAGAATAGATTTCGCATGATTTCTAGAGTAGATGTAGGTGAAGATACAAAGTCAGTAAGTGCTTCTCTACATAGAAGTTAGTATTGTGGTATGTATGGTCAGTTTAATTCATATTTCAGGCATTATTTTCTTCATCAACCGAACCAGACTTAAAATTCCAGTTTAGGCTGAGACCCCTGGAATCAGCATAACAGCAGCAAACACTGAACTAAAGATACCTTTTCTTTACTGCCTTGAGATTAAAAAAAAAAAAAAGGAAATCTAATTCAGAGAAAGCTAAAATAGGAGAATTTAACTGACAAAAAACCAGTCCATGAAGTGGTGCAAAGGAACACATCTGACTTGCGAAAAGAACAAGTGGGCTGTGTGGCAGTGACACTAGACATGACTGGCTTAGACGTTTTACACAGAACTGGGGGAGGAAAGAGTGAGAAGAGAAAGGAGCAGAGGGAAAGGATAGGGAAGACTAACTGCTGGCTGGTTTATCATGTTTGCTCTTTGAAGCAGAGTTTACTCCTGTTTACTACTTCCTGAATCAGACAGAAGAAAATCTTTGCATCTTACAAGATACAGAGGGGAAAGGGAAGAAGAGAAGGTGAATCTCTTTGGAAAACAGGAAAGGCAAAATTAGCTTACCAGCTTTTCAAAATTAACAAGGTTATCCAGAAAAGTTTTATTTCCCTCATGGATGAACGTTACATCTGAAAAAAGCAAAGGAAAAAAGCATTATTTTTTTGAAAACATCCCATTGAAGACTGACACACTACCACAGGGAAACAAAAGCCTGGTATAAAGACATTCAGAGATTATTAGATAGCAACACTATGTACACATCGCAAGAAGAGGATTTTCAAGTGGGAGCACGGATCTCTTATTAAACCTGGCCTCTATTACTTCTGGGGTGCCTATCACACAGGACAGCTGGGAGCAGGCTGGGCATCCACAGGGAGCTGACTCTGACACCCCCATGTCTCTGTCTGTAGGACACACAGACTCTGATGCCCCCCCTGGAGATGCAGCTACAGCAGTTGCCAGCCTGGCTGATTAAATACAAGCTCTCAAACGTAAGTTCAAAGCCTTGAAATGAGCCTTATGACCGGAGGAAAACAACATTTGTACACAGTGTCGTTGGAGAGACTTTTTGCAAAGGCAACACAAAGGTCAGTGAGAGGAAAAGGAAAAGGTCTATATTTGGCTCCAGGAAGGGAACCAAACACAGTATAATGAACTGAGGCAGGGAGGGAGAGAGTATCAGGCACAACAAATGTTGCTAAATAAGGATTACACTTAAAACAGTAACTTGAGGTAATTTTCTCCCTTTTTCTAAAGCATATTAGGATACAAAGTGAGACATATCCTGGATATTAAGTACCAAGCACATGGACAGATGCTCTCCTCATCTCTGCCTCCTATAGTGTGCACACACACACACACACACACACCCACCCTGGGTCACTGAAAATACTAGCAGAAGCACCACCACATGCCCCCATCACCTCTCCCTTGGACGTGAGAGTACCCAGGAGCACCAGGAGGAGATGGCACTCCTCTTAATGTAATGAGACTGCACTCCAATACCATTACCTAAAACTGACAGCTGTGCCTGTCAAATGACACACAGTACAGGGGGAACGTTTCCCTCTCAGCTGAGAGGTACTAGCCTCCAACCCACCAGCCTAGAGCTGCGCATCTCAGTATTTCTCCTGTGCTCTTCCCTAGAACTCTCTCTGATGCCTGCCTAATCCCCCTAGTTAAAGATATCAGGACTGGGAACCTGCAGCTGATGCTGGGAGCTGCTTTGTCACATCCTCTTCACCCTTTCTGCTGGGGATGCTCCAGCACCTCTCTGCCTCTGGACAGTATCTTAAAAACCAGGGGAAAAGGAAGAAGTGAGCCCTTCACCCCTCCTCTGCTTTGGGGCACCCAGGGAAAGGGACAGGGAAAGGACATGGATTCAGGACACGGATTCAGGACACAGGCTTTACTTGTTTCTATACCAACAGTTAAAAAACATTGATCACATCTAATAAAGAACTTCTACTGATAGGGGAAATTTCCACACAGCTTTTTAAGTCAATGACAGCAATGTGTATATCTCTGAGGGTGGAAGGAACAGAAATTTGCTTTGCGGCCAACAACTAAGAGTCTAGATAAATTCAGTGGAGCGGAAAATTACATCCGAGCTAGGTTGTAAGGGTACATTGCAGTATTTTATTACTCATTTGAAAAACCTGCCTGATTTTCAAAAGCTGTGTCTGTGTGCTGTAAGAGAGCTCTGCACTTAAATTTAATTAACTTCAAAAGGACACTCTAAAGTTATTTTTCATAATTAAATAAAGGTTATAATGATTTTCAAGTTTTTTCTTGAAACTGCTTTTGTTCCTTTTGTGATGAAATACAGTAATTTGTTGGATTACTAATGATGTCTATGCTGTCCATGCTTATTTTACTGGTCTTGAAAATAACGTTAATACAAACATACCTGACATGGAACAAAGTTCTATGTACTACACAATAATCTGGGAATTACCAACTCTGGCAACACCTCCCTAGGGATCACTGCACTGAGGAAAATTACTGTATTATTTTGCAAAGTCTCCTTGCTGTCTCTGGTACATTTGAGAAACATGAATGCTGCTTATGTGCATGTTCTTACGCACCATATCTAATGCAGGGCAAAAAGCATTGCTACAAGGTTCTTTTTTGCTTGCCACCTCTGTTTGCAGACAAAAGATACTTGAGAACACTTAAAAAATCCTGATTCTGAAGCCTTGATAATTGTATCCATCTGAATTAATCCAGAATCCTTTGATGTGTGCAAAGAGGGGAAGTGCCTGATGGCTCCTGAACTGTCACCAACTGATCTGGAGAACTGTCTTCAAACATTTTAAACTCAAAGGAGCAGCAAGCTGGAATAAACAGCCTAAAGAGAACACTTTCCAAACACAGGAATAAGCAAATGAATTTGCTGTGTTCAAAGAGAAGGCAATTAATAATTAATGACCCCAAGGCAACACGATATTTGAAACATCTGCCACTTAGCTGCCCAGCTCACTAAGTTGAGCAAGTAGCTTTGTTTTAATACAATTTAAAAATATGTTTTTTAAACAATAAGACCTGTAAAAGGTCCCCTGCTCTCAGGGCAGACAGATGGGGCTGATTCTGCCTTCAGGATGACATCAGGTAGTCTCTGACCAGCAAACTGTGACTTGTGTGACTGCCCCCAGCACAGCCAGGGGGTTCCATTCAGGGACTCGCAAAGTTTTGCTTCTCCACTGAGGAGGATGTGGCCAAAGCAGCAGAACATTGCTGGGAAGCTGCTGAATTCTGAAAACCTGTGTTAAAATTGCCACCCTTCTCCTGTCTTAAAAGGCAGCTGTTTATTATCCAAACCAAGTGCTCTCCTGAAGATACTACCACAACTGCCACATACTTACCGTAAGGCCACCTGAAAGAAAAATCAATTTGCATTTATTTTAATTAACCACAAAGAAGAGCAGCCAAGCTTTAACGTTACCTTTCAGAAGTAAGGGCATGAAAGGGATTTTCGGAGATTTCATTTTCTTGAATGCATCTCTGTAAGCTTTGTGATTCAGAGAAGGGTCCTACAAAACCACATGGGTAAGAGAGAGAAAAATCAATAGGCTGTAAAAAGAACAATTCTAAATCATTTATGGACTTATGATCTGAGCATGATTTAGATATTAAAAGTTTCCTCAGGAAATGAGGTAGGTAAAGGCTTTCTAAGCTAGACTTACTAAACTGAACAGGAAACAAACAGTCAAAGGAACAAAGGCAATTACTTTCCTCTAGATGAAGTAGTGCTAAACCAAGAGTAAGCTGCAGAACAGATTCTCTGGGACTGCTCTGTAAATTCCCCACGAATTTCTCTTCAGCTTACTATCTAGTACAAAATGTATCCCAGAATGTACTGCTGATTAATTTCTTAAAAAAATAATAAGCAACAAGAAAAAAAAAAATCCCAACAAAAACTGTTCTGAGATCAATGAAGCACACTGGACATTTTCAAAGAAAATAAGAGAGCACGATCCAGTGGTGTTATCCAAGTAATTCAAAAAGTCATCTCAATTTCCCATATAAATGAACATTTTTGTACAACAACTCACACGAAATCTGGAGAACACATTAATTTATAAAGGACTCTAAGTACACAAGCGTGACAAGTGTTAAAAGCTGGTTCTCATGTTCCCCATGACAGGCAGTGATCTCACCACGCACCCACTTCCATGATAGCCAGAGGAAACACTTGTTTATGCAGCTTTGATAATGGTGACAAAGACCCTTAGTGTCATATTTTATTTTATTTTTTTAAAAAAAAAACTTCAAGCTGTCCTCATTTTCTCCTGATCTATGCTCACCACTTTGGATAAAGGCTGACCAAGCCCCATAGCAAAAGAACAGCATCCAAACTGACACAGGGTAACAGACACTACGTTTGCCTCTCTGCCCTTCCTCCACCTGTCACGAAGACGAGAGCCTTTTGCCTTTTCATGTTTGAAGACCACCTCTGAGATCTCCAGGGCTGCACGGCCTTTGGCTAATCACAGATCTGACATGACAGGCTCCAGCTCCAGACAATGACAGGCAGCCTCCAAATAAATTAGGAAGAAGGAAGGCAGGTAAAGACAAGCAATGTCATTCTGCTGAGAACATCATACTTACCGTCAAACTCTCAAGTTCAGTGAAAAGTTTCTTGAACTTCCCAGGAATTTTCTGAAGTGAGGAAAATAGAGGGAAAAAAAAGTAAAGTTGATTTAAAAAGAAAAAAAAAACCCAACAACATAGGCAGAAAAATGCTGAGGCTTCTTTTCCCATGAGGCTGCCGTGTGTGACGCACCTGCTCTAAGTATCAACAGGCAGTTAACCTCTGCTCCTCAGCTCCAAAAGCCCTAATTATAGACCATGTTCAGTGTAATGCCAGTGAGGCACCAGACCCAACAGCCTCACCTCAGGGACAACCTGTATCAGCCTTTTATGGAAACTGCTTGTTAGCAGCTCTTTTTATTTCCTTTGCTAGCTCACATGCCTGATGCATCTACCCTAATAATCATGTCAAGCTAGAAATAGTAACATAAGCTGAGAATTCAGATTAATCACATTCAGGTTAAATTAGTAGTGATTACAATTTCTTTTCCTAAATTATGTGTTCTAGAAATTAACAGACAACACACTCAATGCTGTTTAATACACTACCCCCAGTGCTGACTAGTGTTACTACTGGTATATACCAGTGTCAGAGAAGAGAGATATTTCCTTAACAAGTTATTATTCCATCTCCAGTATCTTCTCCTAGTTCCACAGGGAGGTGGATAAAACACATTCCCAGGAAGCCCAGACATAAACTACCCTCTTGCCTCACATGTTAACACTTGATTTGCTCCACAAGCATCAGTTTCTTCATCTCAAAGACGCTTTAATGGATTCATCTTATTATACTCAAAGCAATTGTTCCGCAGTTGGAATTTTGCTGGTAGTATTCCAGTCTTGAAGGGTGTGGGGACCTTAAAGCCTGCCTCATTAGTCTAGTAGAAGATATTCCCTCTTAGTACAACTCCTCCCTTTGTCTTTGTCCTTAGACCCTCACAGCAACGATGACACTACCAAGAGGAAAGAGATCTAGAACAATTAAGATTAAGTGGATGTGCTGCTTGATTAAAATGCTAGAATAACTGAACATAGAATTGAAATTCCACATTTTTAATATCTTCAATCAGGGAAAGTTAGGCTCATTAAAACACTCCATACTGTAGGAAAAAAAAGTAGAAGAAAATGCTTCCAAGAATACTATGTGTTCAAGAATTCAAGTCCAATATAATTTAGTGTCTAAATGCCTCTTGAAGATTAGGTGGTTTCATTTACATGTGTAAGTAATTATAATTAATTTATAAACATTGCTCTACTTTCTAGAAGTCACATTACTAATGCAAATAACCTTCTGCTTTGAAATTTCCAGTGCAGTAAAGTTTTACAAACAACAAAAAAAAATGCATGTGACTTCATAAATATTTTACACACAGAAACGTGACATATTTACGACGACACATATGCAGATGTGCTCCTTGTTCTGACAAGCAATATATTATTCTGCTCTTCCTGAGAGAAATCCACCAGAAGCGTGTGATCTCCAGAGGTCTCACGGCACAGCAGAGTTCTGTGAGCTTCTGTGCAGGAGTGATTTACACCATTGCCACCGAGGGCCTTTGATGCGGTATTTAGTCCCTTCCAGTCTCCTACCAAAGCCCAGAGAAATGGGATGAAGGCAACTCATTAAGAGCAGGTAAGGACAAATTTTCAGTAGAGTTTTAGAAAGAGGAGAGACAGGGATTTTCTGTATCTTTGGCCTCAGGTGTGAATTTCTGTCCAGATTTATTTAAAGTTAGCTTCTCCTTGCCTAACCGAGTTCCCATAGACTCCTCCCAAGAGACGCAATGACTGCCCTTTTTTCTCTCTGTGCAAAAGCCAGTGGCACACGCAGTGGTGTTTTCATGTGCATGATTTCAGCTAAGGGGGCAAACCTTGCTCTGGACAGCATTAGACAGGCTTGTAAGCGCCTCATGGCCATTTAGTTTCAGCTGCTGGTGCTCCACGGCAGGAGATCGCAGCTGTTCCCTGTCACTTTTTATTACAGATTGATCGTCTTTGAGTACTGTCCTCTATGGTGTTGGGGGCATGGGGTAGGCGAGAAACTTCACCCCATTACACTAAATTACTCCTTCTCCAATTTTTAGTTCATCAGCGTATAATAAGCTTGAAGATACTACCACTCAATAATTTACTTTGATGTTAAAAAACACCCAGAATATAAACAAAGATTCCAACGGGGCCCTCTTCTAAACAACCCATGCTCTGTCTAGCAAACAGGAGCTTCTGTAGCGATAATCTCTGTTCTCCAGTATGTTCCTTACTGATGGCTCATTTCCTAACTTTAATGTTAAAGATAAGCAGCTGCACAAAAGCTGATCAAGGAAAATTAAAGAGGGTTTATTTCTACGTTGCATTTCTAAAATGAAACTATTCCATAATAAGGGATTGCCTGATGGGAGCCAACCGTATACGTCTGCCTGTTCTGACATCTACTTAAAATGCTAAGATAATTTACCTGGCGTATTTTTTTAAGAGTGTAAGATCTCCTTACTTTGTTCTTATTTAAAAGCTCTGAAAGGACACATTTAGTTTCAGCTGAATAGCCATATTCAGGTCACGAAGAGGCTTTTCTACTTACACTTGTTTCCTGTTTGATTTCAGCACAAAAATGCAATAATTAGAAAGAAAAGGTAATTCACGAGTCCATCACTTTTGTGCAAAATGTTTTTTTCACAAGGTCTAAAAGATACAAAGATGCATCTTACCTCCCAGGTCTGAGACAGCCGGCTGACAGATGCAGTGTTGAGACCCATAACAATAGCAAAGAATGAATTCAGATTTCTTTGGGCTTTACAGCTGTGGAATAAAAATACGAACACTGTATTCTGATTTTTTTTGTACTCAGAATAAGAGATAAATGGAATGCACAAGTATCCTAGGTTACTGAGTCCCATTTCAACCCTCAGCAGTAACATACCATCATCTTCTGAATAATGAACTCATTAAATGCCTCTCATGACCACCTGCAGTCTAGGTGATAGGGTCTCTAAGAAGTTTTTTAGCAAACGTTCCACTGTCTCATCAGCCCTGTTGTTGGCAGGTTATTTTTTTCCCTTTGCTGTCAAAAGTAATTTTCCCTTTTCAATGTTCAAGTTACTCTCAGCTGTCCTTTACCATACAGAATAATTCCCTGACCTCTAATCTGTGGTGTTATAAATATTTTTTATCCCCTTTTCCATCTTTTCTGTAAATTGTACATCACTGATTCCTTCAATTTCTCTCCGTGGTCATGGCCTGCTATCTACTTTTCCATATTGTTATTATCCTTCACTGAATTCTTTGTAATTTATTTTAACTTTTCTCTCACGCATTTTCTTCTTACCAAGGAGATGTAGTGAGACAGTGGGGAGGGAAGGAGAAAGATAATTACTGTTTTGGCTCTGAGTTCTTACACCTTTCTCCTATCAAATATAAAACAAATATAAGATTATTTATTCGGAACCACATCACACTTTGTCCTTGCCTTTAATTTGTCATCTATTATCACCCAAGGACCTTTGTCATAGTACTGTTCTTTACAATCATGCATTTATTTCTTCAGCTCAGTATTAGCATTCCCTAGCTGAATTACTTTGCATCTATCTAAATTAAATCTTATCCTACTGTTGTTTGCACATGCCACCAGACTCCTTAGATCATTCTTTTTTTTTCTCCCTATCCTCCAAAGCATTTGCAATCCCTCATAATTTTTATTGTCTGAAAATCTGATTAATGTTCAGTTTACATATCCCTATAAATTAGCTGCAGTTAGCACTGGTTCCAGTCCAGGTCCCTACAGAATTCGCTTGATACCTTTGTTCTTTGACATTTTACTATATATGATCAGACCCTGCTCATTTCTAGTTCACTGGGAAATTTGAAATCTTGGGAGAGTGAGTCCTTTTCAAACAAAAAGATTTCCCTTTCTCTTGCAGGTTCTTGAAGAGCACTATAAACATACATGTGCATGTGTGTGTGAGACTGAGAATCCTCTTTTAAGATAATTTTAAGTGTGAATGAATCCACTGTCTCCACTGGGATTTATGATCAGGGAAAAGAACATGTCAAGACCTTAAACTGGAAACATGCCATCACTTGTTACAGGTTTTATAAAGATTGCAGTCATTGCTATGTCCTATCTTAAGATGGTGTATTTCTCACTTCACTTCAGCTGCCTTTAAATTAGGATTAACTTTGTTGCTTAGACTCCTGTTATCATTAAAGTCAGGCAGCTCCCACAGGTAATTCGTTCCAAAGCAAGAAAGGTGTCCAGCACAGCTCGGCTGCTGGATGAGGGAAAGACTGTGGATGTGGTCTTTCTGGACTTCAGTAAAGTCTTTGACACAGTTTCTCACAGCATTCTGCTGCGGAAACTGTCAGCCTCTGGCCTGGACAGACGCACACTCTCCTGGGTAGAAAACTGGCTGGATGGTCGGGCCCAGAGAGTGGTGGTAAATGGTTTTAAGTCCAGCTGGAGGCCAGTGACAAGTGGGGTTCCCCAGGGCTCAGTGCTAGGTCCATCCCTGTTCAATGTCTTCATCAACGACCTGGATGAAGGCATTGAGTGTACCCTTAGCAAGTTTGCAGATGACACAAAGCTGTGTGGAAGTGTCGATCTGCTGGAGGGTAGGGAGGCTCTGTAAAGGGACCTAAACAGGCTGGACCGCTGGGCAGAGTCCAATGGCATGAGGTTTAACACGGCCAAATGCCAGGTCCTGCACTTGGGGCACAACAACCCTATGCAGAGCTACAGACTGGGAGAAGCCTGGCTGGAAAACTGCCAGGAGGAGAGGGACCTGGGTTTGTTGGTCAACAGCCAACTGAACATGAGGCAGCAGTGTGCCCAGGAGGCCAAGAAGGCCAATGGCATCCTGGCTTGGATCAGTAATGGTGTGACCAGCAGGTCCAGGGAGGTTATTCTCCCTCTGTACTCAGCACTGGTGAGGCCACTCCTTGAATACTGTGTTCAGTTGTGGGCCCCTCACCACAAGAAGGATGTTGAGGCTCCAGAGCAAGTCCAGAGAAGAGCAACAAAGCTGGTGAAGGGGCTGGAGAACAGAACCTATGAGGAGTGGCTGAGAGAGCTGGGGTTGTTTAGCCTGGAGAAGAGGAGGCTGAGGGGAGACCTCATTACTCTCTACAATTACCTGAAGGGAGGTTGTAGAGAAGAGGGAGTTGGGCTCTTCTCCCAAGTGACAGGGGACAGGACAAGAGGGAATGGTCTCAAGCTCCACCAGGGGAGATTTAGGCTGGAGATTAGGAGGAAGTTTTTCACAGGAAGGGTCATTGGGCATTGGAATAGGCTGCCCAGGGAGGTGGTTGATTCGCCTTCCTTGGAGGTGTTTAATGGACGGGTGGATGAGGTCTTGAGGGACTTGATTTAGCGTTTGATAGGAATGGTTGGACTAGAAGATCCGATGGGTCCCTTCCAACCTGGTTGTTCTATGATTCTACTGGATGGACTCATTCCTGACAAAGAACAGTAGAGAGAAGGTACCACTTGGGAAATAAAAAGACTGCTGTTGTAATACATTTATTCTAACCCTATGCCTACCTCTTTCTATAACTCCTCAGGATTTTAATTTCTATCACCATGCTAATTAATTTTCTCTATCAAGTTACCTGTTTACTATTTTAGACTAACTCAACCACAGAAGTGCTTGTTTGTGTTCCAAAAAAATCTCTCTCTCCTTTAGGTACTGAAACACTACATAAAAGCTTTCCAACATGAGATCTTAATCCTGGGGCTTTGCTGACCAGCTGAAAGTCAGAGACAGAGGTTCCAGGACAGATCTGGGAGCAGAGAGCAGGGAGCAGCTAAGAGCTCACAGCTTCCTAGCTGTCTGCCTTAGTCATAAACAAAATAGCAGGGAACTAAAATAACAGGGAACTAATTGTTCCCTTTTCGTTAACTCTTCCATACTCTGAGACATGATAATGTTGGCTTTTAGAAAGCTGCTTTTCTGATCGAAAAAAAGATCTTGAGCAAACCTCACACTCACTTATTTGTGTATCCATTATTTCCCAGTCTACATGCTACAACGATGGGTAATTCTGCAATGCTCTGGGAAAGCCTGCCTACTGTTGACTGACAACTGTATTTCGCCTCCACAACTATGTATTTTCATAGAATCATAGAATCACCAGTTTGGAAGAGACCCATTGGATCATCGAGTCCAACCATTCCTATCAAACACTAAACCATGTCCGAGATGGACAACAGAGATGTAATTAATTCAAATGGAGCAACATCTTAACATGGTGACAAATATATTCCTATTCATGCAAGACAGACATGAAACTTTTCCTGGAATGCAAATTAATACTATTGTACTGCAAGCAAGGCACACAGAACCAAACGGTTTTTATGTGATTGGATCAAACTTGGCCATTGATAAGGCAGAAATGGAACACGTTACTGTATACCAGATATCTTGCAAACTAAATCAAATCACACTTATGAGTTACACTATATCAGATTAGAAGGATCCTTTTCACTATTCGCACGGCTTCAGCAGAGAACACTCCTTTATATGTAAGCGCCTTGTAAATGAAATGAACTCAGTTGATGAAGGAACAAATTATACATTTTCCAAGAATGTGCATATTCAAATACTACAGTAGACCAGCAAGTGGAGAGAGAGGCGAGGAGAATGGCTGCACATATTTGAATTCTTTGTGTGTAGTATGTACTTGTGTTCTGTTCCAAGGCATAGGGTAAGTGCCAGCACTATTTTGTAATAGTGCAAGAATAGACTATCAAATCTAATTAATGAAGAACACCTTCCCTGCAAAAGATAAAAGAGTATTCCAGAGAGGATAACACAGGGAAACAGCTTACTGCAAGCCAGTTTCCCCACTAGAGGTAGGACTTTCAAGATTATAACAGAGTTGTGGGGTTTTGGTTTTTTTTTTTGTTTGTTTCCGTATAGTTTTTGGTGAATAATTGTGTTGGTGCTCAAATAGTTTAGTAATACAATCCTCACTCAGGTTACCTCTGCTAAGAAAGGAGATATCTCTGCACCACCAGGGATTTTGCAGTTCACACTGCAGATGCAGCAGCTAAACTGCTGGATGACACTTGACCAACATATGCGTCACAACATCTATCGTTTAGGACAGTGATTGCTGTTGTTACCTATGAGCTGTTTTTTTCTAGGTATTCTTACCAGACTGTTAAAACACGGGACGGCAAATTAAGTTTTCCTTCTTTGCTCTTGCACCTCTGGCTTTCTTCACACCCAATAATGCATGTGAATTCAAAGACTTTTGTTGCAACGTTAGTAACTTACTGGGCAGCAATCTTGATGAACTTTTTGACGAGCTGTACACGTTTGCAGAGCTGGCTGCACAGGAGTATCTCAGTGGCAACCCAGAGCTGGACTTCATTGCACCTTTGAAGCAGAAGACTGAGATTCTCGGTGTTTTCAGCACTGCCCTGTCTGCTGAACGTGAAGTATATCAGTTCTTGCTGGAAGACATTGACAACATTATCAAGGATATAATAATATTTAAATGTAAATCAATTATAAATTGTTTAGAAGTATGTTTTTGAAACAAGACTTGGCTATAAATGTTTATTTTTTTTTATTATCCATGAGCCAATGATAACTGATTCCGAGTCCAGGTTTGGCTTAGAAAAGTCTAGAGGCAGGTGGACTAGAAATACGGCAAGATGTGCTTTTAAGGTGAGATTTCCTGCAGTTCCACTTCTGGTTACAGCCAGATATGGCACATAAGCAATCTGTGGCTTTCTGTATTTCATCATTTCTCTTCCAGTATGAAAAAGCAACTATATCGGACGATTGTAGAATCTGGAAAATTTCCATTCAATCATCTTCCTAAAAATAGCCCAGATTTCAGGAACAGAGCTGTGGGTATTGATTTAAGAGCAAAAAAACCTGAGCCGCTCTAAATTTAAAATGTCTAAGCTGAATAAAAGCACCTGAAATGAAAAATCAAGGAAAGCATCTGATGAAAAGCAAGGGAATTTCCCATTCATTTTCTCGGAAAGCCATAATGCTTTTTAATGAATTATATTTTCAAGTGACATTTTGTACTGTTAACTGTGTATTTGACTCAGAAGCTCACACCAAAACCTTTCAAAGTCAGTGAATCAACCCAATGGGCACTGAAGTGGGACATTATCCCATTTAATAAGGCCTGCCCAGTATTTTCCATCTCCCTAAAGCCTAACAGTAACAATAAAGTGACCATCTAAACTGCTGAAAGCGTGAATTCTTTTGGGGTTAAAGTGATATCAAGGCCGCCTATTTGTGGCGTCTGAGATCTACTGGGACATTATTGGGTGCAAAGGACGATTTGCATATATAACACATTCACAAAGACACTTTTTAGAGAATAATCCTGCTCTTTTATTCTCAGTAAAATCCATGCAGGGAATACAGGAGCTGCCCCAACACAGGGAAGTTACAAACTTCTTTTTTTTTCGGTATCAAGGATCGCGACATCTCTCTTGGACCTGATTAAATGCCAACACTACTGAGAGCTGACAAACCATCCTCTTGATGTGGTCAACTGAGAACCAAGAAATACTGATGCTCCAAAATGCTTGTGAAACATCACCAGCATCAGCCGAATCCTAATGGTACAATGTTACAAGGGAATAATATAACTGGAAGTAGACATGGTGCTTCTTACCTCATGAATCGCATTGAAGAGGTTCCAGTCAAAGTTTGTTAGCTCTAAAGCAAGATCCCAGGTGTTGATTCCCAAAATTCTCACAGACCTTTGCTGCAATTCCTCATTTTCAGCAAATGGGTTCTAAATCAATAACCAAGGGCAAAAAAAAAAATCCTGAGCAAACACCAAAAGTTCTGCAGTATAAGAGCTCCCAGACCAAGGTAAAAAGCAGAGCTGAGTAAGTAATCTTGTCTAAGTGCACTGAGGGGGTTTCTCCCCACTAATCAAAGTCAAGGAGTTATAGCCCATTTAATAAAGAGCTTGAAAAAGGGAATGGGTCAACAGGATCAATGAGTACCTATTGGATTAGGCTTCTGTCTTTCATTCTCTAAATCGTGAGTATAAAATACCGATCAAACAGATAACATAATAAAAATAAAATGCATGAAGCCATTAGAAAATAAAATCTGACTTAAGACATCAGGAAATATTTGTACAATAAGATAAAAAAAATCATTCTGCAAGCACACCAGATTTAGAGTACACACACACAATTTGCCCATGAATCCACCTTTACAAACAACATCAATCCATCCATTTTATGATTAATTTACTCCAAATGTAATCACTAATAAACAGTAAAACATTGCAGGTCCTGATTCAGAAAAGTTACTTAGTATATTACTGTGGAGTGCACAGCGTGGCACTGCTCATATTAAGGGTCATTTGACATTTCCATTATTAGCTCAGATTTTCAAAGGTTTGCATTTCTTTGGGGTATTTTTTTTACCTCATCAGGCTGAAACTTGGCACACGAGCCATCTCCCGAGATGAAAGATTATTCTTATCAGTTAAGCCATTACTTTGGCACTATATTTCTGACAGTTACAGCAAGTTTTGCAATTTTTATTATGTAACTAATGAAACTAGATTAGCTGTCACCTGTCTGTACTGGAAACCTCCCCTTAATATTCGCATTTTTAGAGGTGGATAGAAGACCAGAGATAGCTGGGATGACAGATTACAATGGTAATGGTATGTCAGTTCTTTGGGGCACAGTGATCCAAAGAAATGTAAATAGACATTTCTCATCCCTAGGATGAATGCACAGATCCTACTGGTACTGACAAGGCACAGAAGTTAGTTGCAATATCATCCCTGCGCTCACCTCGAAACATCTGCAATAATTAGCATGAAACTAGTGAAAGAGTAATTCTTCGAGTGGCTGACTGCTGCTGCCTCACTGGGGTTTTGGGAAATCAGGGGGGAAAACGTTTGCAATCCTGGTTTCTGAGGACAGAGGGAATAAGACAGATCTACTGCGCTTTGACCTGCTCCCCTCCTCAGCACCAGCAAGAGGATGGACAGACAGACAGACAGACAGGAAGAGGAGATGCCACCAGCAATACACACCAGCCACAGAATATGTGGCTGCCACAGCACCAGGGTCAAAGTGAAGTCCAGTAATTCTGGTAGAAATTACACAACCTCTATTTCTACAAGTAGTAACTCCACAGAGTTTGTCCATCACCCTGTATGATTAAGCACTGGTCACATTAAATGCTACAGAAGGGCTGGGGGAAAGAAAGAAAGAAAAAGTCACATTGAGCCATGAATAATCCTCATCCTATCCAGTCCTGTACACGCACAAGTCAGCTTTCCCAGGCTGATGTAGATTGAAAGATTTAAGCTGTACAGAAGCTTTGGTCTATTCGAAATTGATGAACAAATTTCATTACTGTTCAGCCAAATAACTGCTGTTAGTGCAAGATTTTTTTTTTCAGGTATAGAGTAGCTCAGTAAGTTTTACCAAGGAAGCAAAAAATAAAATCTGTATTGAAAAGGCCCTCTGAGAGGAACATTAAATTCTTTATCTGGAGTTAAAATAAATAAAAAATAGGGAGTATGCAGTTCAGATCCTTACCAAGGAATCACTCAGATCTTTTCGGTAGACAAACATACGACTGGATGACTCAAAAGATTTTGAGATAGCCAAGTCATTTGGTTGTAGTTCATGCTTTTCTGTAAAAACAGAAAACAAAATACAGAAGCTTCAGAAAAGGAACAAAAGCTGTATATAAATATGAGAAAAACAGATCAGATATATTTGTAAAGCCACCTAAGTTTAGAAATCAACTAAGCATCAAATCCAGCCCCTATGTATATGCCAAGCATATGTCTGATGCTGCACTGGAGCATAAAAATTTTCAGCATCTACTTTAACTTGGACTTCACATAGCATAGAACAGAAAGAAAAGCTTGAATTATCTAGTCTAACCTCCTTTATGTTACAGAACATTTCATTTCAATCCAGTGTAGGTACTGTAAGCACAGTGACTTTTGTTAGAGCAAAGTGTCTCAGCCTCCAGTGACTGAGCTGCTGCTGTCACTGACAGACAGGAGCAGGGGTGGAGGTGTCATCAGTAGCCATGGTCATTCAACAGGAAAAGAAGTTGAAAGGATCCCAACATCATGAAATTCCCTCCATGAAGCACTGCTGAAGAGTCCTTGACAGCACAGCATTTACAGAAATTCCTCAAGATCTAGAGTAACACGTTTAGGAAACATTTGAGTAAAAGAGGAGGACACACCAAACTCCTTGCAAAGAGAAAGGACTTTTTTTTTAATTTTCCCTCCACTCCAGAAAACTGGTTGAGCTCTTGGATGAACCAGAGGGAGGCGCGGGAAAAAATAAACCAAAACCCAGAACACAGCTAAGAACTGCCCTGGGAAAACAAGTCTCTTCCTGAAGAGCACAACTAATCTTCTGGAGACCTGACTAAAATCACTATATTAACAGAGACTCAGAAGTGCTACAAGCATACTGACATCCATCTTGGACTTTTCATGGTCCCTGAGGGAGGAGAAGGACCAGGAGCCTGAGCGCCAAACATTATTACAAACAACTCCTTTACCTCCCTTATCCATGCTCACACTGACACCAGGAATATTTATTTTGAACTACCACTATGTTTTTTCAAGGTAATTTAAACTGAAAAGACCTTTTTTAAGGGGCACAATAAAACCACGTTCTCCAAGGCTCATATGCTGCATTCTGAGTGAAGGGCTGACGACAGTTCTGAGTTATGTAAACAGCAAAAAACCCCCATAAATAAATAAATAAATAAATAAAAAGAAAAAAGAATGAGTGGCTGGCTGGTGTTTATTGCTTACAGCATCCGACTGACAATACATAACAAGGATACTAACATGATATCTCCAATTAATTCAGTCAACATGATTAAATAACATTTTGAGGGTTACAAAGACCATGTACAATTGACTGTCCTATTGCACCCACATTGTAATTAGTGTTTCTTATTGAACATCCAAGTGGCAACCACTTTTAATCTGTGGCTTTCTTGGGAATCAATGTGGTCTAGAGGTAATTGACACCAACTAACACTATCAAAGAATATGGCAAATATATTCCAAAGCTTTAGCCTTTTTTTGCAGATTCAGCTTGGCATCTATATGTCTTCAGTTAAATTACTTCCTTTTATACTCCCCAAGAGCCAAAAGGCACCACAATGAGCAAAACAATCTGACCTAAGACCTTGAGACCTGACAGACATCATGGAGAGTCTTGCTGGTTTGGTTGTCCCTAGTACCAGCCCACGATCTGTCTGGTCTTTCTTAAAAGTGACAATAAGCATTTCTGTTCAATGAAAATCACCAAAACAATAAGTAATACTGCTTACAAAATACTGCTTAGATTGCTCTCAGTATCTCAACTGTGCAAATACATTCTCCCTCCTTTCTACTGCAGAATATTCATTATCCATGCCGTAAACACAGCAACAGCTACGTATACAGTATTTTTTATCCTCTTTTATATTTTTTAAGCAAACCCTGCCTTATGACCTTCCAAATTAATTTAAATGCAAAAGTATAAGATGTATCTGTGTGGGGGAAAAAAAATCTTGCAGTACTGCTGAAGATGAAGAGCCTTTTGCACTCCCTTCCCAGCAAGGAGATGCCATATCCAATGGTACCCAAGAATGTGCTGTTGCCATGGAAACAAGACTCTGGGAATCAGCTCCTCATTGTTCCTGTGGTCATCCAGCTGTGGGCCCACACAGGAACAGCTGTATCCTTGCACCAGAAAAGACTGACCCTCCCTTACCTCACAAGGTAAGCAATCAGAAAAGGGAAGTTATTTACCACCAGAGAACGTGACTGTCACCAGTGCCAACTCCTCCTCTGGATACTGGATCTTTTCTGCTACAATCTTCAGTATCTCCTGAGCTGAAGTGGATACTTGAGCTTTCACACTGACATAGGAGTGTTCTGTTATATACACACGGCAGAAAACTGCACAAGGGAAAAAAAAGAGACAAGCTCAGCAATAGGCAGACACCTGAACAGATCAGGGGAGCATCAAGCAGACATGAGCAAGGCGACGCCTCGGTTGCCTGACTGCTGTGGCTGCAGGAAGGGCAGCAGCTGCACCTTGAATCATAGAATCATAGAACAACCAGGTTGGAAGAGACCCACCGGATCATCGAGTCCAACAATTCCCATCAATCTCTAAACCACATCCCTCAGTACCTTGTCCACTCGTGCCTTAAATCCCTCCAGGGAAGGTGAATCAACCACCTCCCTGGGCAGCCTCTGCCAGTGCCCAATCACCCTTGCTGTGAAAAAACTTTTTCCTAATGTCTAGCCTAAATCTCCCCTGGTGGAGCTTAAGGCCATTCCCTCTCGTCCTGTCCCCTGTCCCATGGCAGAAGAGCCCAGCTCCCTCCTCTCTATAACCTCCTTTCAGGGAGTTGGAGAGAGCAATGAGGTCTCCCCTCAGCCTCCTCTTCTCCAGGATAAACCCCCCCAGCTCTCTCAGCCGTTCCTCATAAGGCCTGTTCTCCAGCCCCTTCCCCAGCTTTGTTGCTCTTCTCTGGACATTCCTGACTTACAGAGACACACAACCAAACATAAATATCACCATTTTCCCCCTTCCCACTTCCTCTCCCAGGAAAATGTGGGGCAGCAAATGGAAACAGAGACCCCCCACAGCTGCCTTTCAGCAATACTTATTTAAGAATTCCAATCCTGAGGATTTGTCATGGGCAACTTTCTCTGCTGCCCATCTTCTTTGCAAATTCAGCTGTCACCACCTTTTTTCTTTTCCTTTTAGGTTCAAATACACCACTGTCCTTTCAATATATTTCACATCTACTGCAGAAATTATTTTGGACCTCCACTTCCACTGGGAACAGCGCTCCATGCCTTCCAACCACTCCCACTAGATTATCTGTCTAGACGTCTGAGCTACTTGCATTTCCAGGGTATTTGAGCACCAGCAGAGGCTGCCCAAACAGCAATGCAATTACTCTTTGCCTGAGCAGCACACTGGTTTGGAGAAATTCCATAAACTCATCATTTCCATTGAAGTCCACGAGTTGGTTCAGCACTGACAGGGAGACTCCCAGCAGCAATGCTGTGGTCAGCTCAGGTATTGCTTTATTTCTGTTGCACAAAGGGATGTGCATTCCCTCTGCTTGCCAGATTTTTAAGTTTACATCTTTCGCTGAATTTGCTGTTGGCAGTTGTTTGAAATACTTAAAAGGGAAGAAATAGAGCTGCAGATTTGCATAAATATTTTAAAAACTACAACAACTGTTAATAAGAACTACCACAACTCTTGGTATCATACGCACTTCAGTGCTTAAATAAACTTTCCATTTTCTTCCACCTCAGTACTTATTGTAGACAGGCTGCTACCATGTCAGTATAAGACAATACTTTTCTTCTCCAGAAATAATGTTACTTTTAAAATTATTTTTATTGATATATGTATATAGCAAGAGCTCTTTTCTTGTCCTACAAATATTCATGACTTCAGGGCACTTCCATTAACTGAGACCACACCAGAAGTGGTTAAGAACTCCATCCTCATGAATATTTTTTTTGCGTGTGTTGTACTAAAGGGAAAATGAAAATGAGAAGGAAGGAGGAACTTAACATTTAACCTTGGGGAAGAAAAGTCATTTGATTTTATAATTTTTTCTTAATCTGTCTCTTCTGACAGACAGTAAATGAGATGCTGATCCTATGGCAGAATCTCTTTTCAGAATGGATATAACTCATGAAAAGATAGAGACATCAAATTGCACTCTAAACTACCAGGCAGAAAAATAAATTTAAAAAAATCTGACAGAATATTTGGCCTCTGCATGCAGCATGCAACACAACTTGCCTACAGTGAATTCGTTTGAAATCTCCTCTGTGTCATTCAGGAGGGGAAGATGACAGCAATATGTTAATTTATAACTGGGCTACTGACATATCCTTTGTTTAACATTGAACTAAACAAACATACAGGTCAGGTCCTGAAGCACAGACATCATATCGATTCTACTAAAGCCTGTTCCCCCACGCACCTTTCAAAGGTCCTGTCTGCACTACCTATTGCCACTGACCATGTCCTCTCTTCCAGGAGCCTGTGCTGCTCTCCTGTAAGGTGCAAGAGGGTATACTAGAGGGAGGAAGCAGCCGTTGGCTGCAGGTCACCCTAATAACACTTACATTAGGATAAAATGCCTCCAGTTAAGTGGGATGGTATGGGCTGGACAAACCCATCCTCCAGAAGCACCAGTGGTCAGCAGCATTCCATCGCACTGACTTAGATATCCACCTAACATCGGTATATATTCTCCCCAACTCAACTTTTTCCATTTCATTCCCTCTATCCCATCATCTTCCATAACACATGCTCTCAAGGACAGAGACGAAAGTAGCTTAACCCAGTTGGGGCTGGTCCTGCCCTTCCTGTCCCCTTAGCCATGCGCTCCTTCCCCTCTGTGGTGCCAATACACTTCCCTCCCTACTCACCTAACAAGCTGTGCCAGATTTTTCAAGAAGAATGAGTGTGAGGGTTCTCATGCGGAAATAACATTTTTAGAAGCAGCCTTGACAATGTAAACCTCAAATAAACCTCTATTTCAAGTGCGGAAAGAGGATATCTATCAGCAACTTGCACTGTGCTGAAATACTTGGCATTGAAGGAGCTCAGCTTTTCTCCTGTCACAAATGAGCACTAAAAATATCCTGACTCCAAGTGAACTTGGGTTCATTCCAAGTGAACAAGGGTTTTGTTTGAGAAAAGGAGATATATTGCTCAATGCGAGCCTTCCAGGTAAAAGGTCCTACTGCCTGTTCTCTGCTTCTGTACATGGTGGTCTCCTCCTCTCTGCTTCCTTCCTCATACAGGCATTACAGGAGGGTGACAGCCTCACTGCGCTACTGCATTCGTAGCAGTGAAGGGAAATTACATTTTGAACTGGTTGACATTAAAGTGAAGTGGCACCTTGTACTCCACACGGAGTTGTTTTCAAGGAGAGAAGGAACTAAGATAGGTTCCCAGAGCTAGCAGATTCTGACCCATTTCATGTGACAGGCTTATTCACTCACCTTTCGCATACAAGATCTAGGTCAAGAGACCAAGAGCACGAAACAGAGCAGGAATAATGCCTGGTGGAAGGGCTGCCAGCACTCTGGGGAGCACACAGCTCTGCTACAGGGCTTTTGGAGTTATTGGACAGAGGCAAAAAGCCCTTGAGATACCAAGTAGGAGGTAGGAAGGTAACCTTACACAGTCAAATCCTTCTTCTGAACAGGATCATAGGGCCAGAAAAGAATAATTTAAAAAAAAATTATTATGGACAGCCCTTGAGAAACAGTTTTACAGTTTCAGAGTTTTTTCTCCACTCTTTCAATTATACTTACTTTCTTCTGTTTCATTCATGGTTCCTCTGTGCTGCAGCCAGTTTTCCTTTAGACTGAACTGGTGGAAAAAGGTTTTATTCTGTGAGGGAGTGGGAGAGTAAAAAAAAAAAATAATAAAAAAGATACAACAGTCACTCTCTGCACTCTTGCCCCTTTACAATTTGAATTACAAAGCAGAAATTCAGCATTCACAGCATTCAGCGCATAGGTCTCGCCAAAAAGGTTTCTGTATAGGAGATCCACTCACCCTCTCT
Organism: Coccyzus lansbergi; assembly: GCA_033558105.1. Lineage (NCBI taxonomy): Eukaryota > Metazoa > Chordata > Aves > Cuculiformes > Coccyzidae > Coccyzus > Coccyzus lansbergi. The sequence goes on from JAUMJK010001159.1 coordinate 234,568, forward strand.
CAAAGCAGTAAAGTGGGAGTTTATAGAATCACAGAACAACCAGGTTGGAAGAGACCCACTGGATCATCGAGTCCAACCACTCCTATCAAACACTAAATTTTAGTTGCCTTACTAAATAAAGGTGAAGGTGGGGATTTTGGAGAAAGTGGGACATGGATAGGCTAAGCAGTTCTCAGCAGCAACATTCAAAGCCCTTTTCTCAAGCACTTATTCTTACATATATTTCCTACGTACCAATCAGCCTATTTAGCAGTTTCACTACCATCTCATGCCCTGCCTTCCGCATTTCCGCAGTAACATTTTAAGGTGATTACACACTTCAGCTTCAGCTCAGAAAATTTGACAAGCACAGCAGTTCACCTCTGTGCAGTTTGTACGCCAGCTTTCTCTGGCTGCACCTTCTCCCTTGGGCAAAACAGTCAGACCAAAGTACCTCTCTTTCTCTGTCCCTATCACAACAAATCACCCTTTTCCTCTGTCTACTTGACATCGACAGTCAATGCATGTTCTCAGCCTGGTTTGTTCAAGTTGCTACATCTCTCCAGCCTGGTGGGGACTTGCTCCCAAGTCTCTCCTGAAATCTGATATCTCAAAGTGTTTTATTAAGACAGTAACACTGTCACAGACACTGCAAGTTGGGTCACACAGCTGATATCCAGGCAAAAACCCCCAAAACTCCTTAAACAATATTGCAGGTCTAGCCTCACTGATGTACTCTGTCATGTTTTTGACCACCAGTCACTTTCAAGTGGGAAGGCAAGAAAAGAGAGTTAAGTGGGCAGAAGGGAAGAAAATGAGATAAGTTATTGAGAAACAAGCAACAATCACATTTGCATTACCTTTCGATGAGGTGAATATTCATCTACAGTGCTGAAACGAAAAGGGAAATCCAAGTTATGCTCTCCTTCCAAAGATTAGGAAAATGAACTTTTACCAATGAAAAAGTTTACTGCACTGGAAATTAAATTTTAACATTAAACGGTCCCTACAGAATGGCTGCTGGGCTCCTTCAGAGAAAGCTAAGGGCATCTTTTCTGCCACCTGCACAATCCACGAAGTGAAAAGCAATACTACCAGCCTGTGAGCTGCTGGAGAACACAGACACAGCTCCGACACCTGGGGTATTCTGTCAGAGTCACCCTCAAGGACAGAGCTCTTTCCACTTTCCCAGTGGTCAAACCATGGAAACAAAATAAATTTGTTGGAAAAATATGCCACGAAAATACCTTTTACATACACCATGATTATTAATAAAATAATAACCCTATTGCAAGAGAGATTTGCTTCTCAGTGCTGCAGACTGTGGAGAAAGAAGAATGAAGGTACATTCTGAAGTCCAGCCTGCAGCATCTCAGGGAAGTTTTGCCAGTTTTTCCATAAAGCATCAAGCTATCTGCAAGTTATCCCAACCAAAACTGATGGGAGTGACTGTTAGAACTCACACACCATACAACAAACATCAGAAGAGATTGAATAATCTAGCTGTAGTTTCAAGACGAGATTATTTGTAAAAATGAATATAGTATTTGTATCACTCATCCTTTTAACTTTATTGAATTACAGCAGAATGACAGCAAAAATAAATTCGACTCTAAACAAAAGGAGACTCGATCACAAACATAACTGATACTTACTGACGACGATGCATCCCAAGTATCTTTTGGAATTCCTTCAGGTCCTTCTCAAGAACAGGATATTCATACACATCATCTAAGACATTCCTGTATATTGTCTACAAAATAAGACAGTATGAGCAAACATCTGAAAATTCAAACATAAATCTAAGACATCACATCAGTGGTCTAAATCAACTTATCTACTAGCCTATTAAAACAAATTTCATCATTAAATCTATGCAAGACCCATAAGGAGAGAATGTTCCTGTTTAAATTTCCAGACTGGTCAATATTCAGCTTGCCTTTGGAGAAAGACTGGATCATTATCAATTGAGAGGGCAAAATATTAACCCTCACATGCCTACAAAAGACAAGATTTAAAATGACACCTGTGGTTGTTACGTGAACTCTTGGTTACTACAGGAGAATGTATTCTGAAGCATGAGAACACACTACACTACTACCATTTTCTCCAGAATTATGACAAAACATATTCATTTCATTAAGACTTCTAAGAAGTATAACACCCTCCTTCACTTCTCCTCCCATCTGCATGCATTTTAAATTGAGTTGACTGACTTCTCTCATAAGCAAGTAACAAGATACTCCTAATTGTAAAGCAATAGATAAATAAATAAATCAATCCTACTTATTTGGGAGGGACAACATTGTCTGAATACCATCAATAAGGAATCTCAGTTAAAAGTAAAAGACACTACCTCAGATAAGAGGTAAATAAACTGAATCACTTCTCAAGACTGAAATTGTAGGAAACATTTTCTCAATACTTATTTTTTCAGAATCTGCATACAGATTCTTCTTTTGCTCTTGCAAGAAAACAAGGAACATATGTACGAGCTAATTCACTGTGTCTGCTTTAGCCCAATTAACACTCCTACATTCATAAATTTCAACATGAATTATTCTGACCTACAATACTATATATTGGTTCTGCATGAGTAACTTTAACCATCATTAATATGACTGTTCTTTAACACTGCACAGACGCCTCAAGCAGGGAAACTGTGTGACAATACACAATCCCACACCTCCATGGCTAGAAAGACACGCTCTGCATCAAGATCAGTGCAATGCAGCATAAATTAATTGACTGCTGGAATGATGCCCCCTCTCTAGTACAGCACTACATATATGCCAAACAGCAAAAATTCTACGGTTTCTGCTTCCTTATGCAGTGCATCCTATAGCAAAACCAAAGCAAACAAAAAAGGAAGCTCTAAACCATCTTTAAATTCAGTGTTTCATCCTTTGTCTTGAGCAGATGACTGGGAGAGAAAAAAAGCCCTTCAGATCCCCAGTTGCAGACAGAGTCTCATCAGGAAAGGTGAAAGATTCTGCAAAGTCTTTTAAAATACTTGCACCTCTCCATCAGCAGGGTTGAAAAAAGAACAATTTAAAAAGTCAACAACCAGGTGGATCTTGCGTCAGCAATGACACAGCTATTTGCAAAAATACAAGGGAATTGTAAAAGCTTTTGGGACTCATTCAGAAAGATCGGAAGATCCTTGCTAATAAGTAAGGACATAGTTTTATTTATTCAAAATACATAAAGCTGTGCTGCTCTCCATGTGCACCTGGCAGACACTGCGGAATAGCATTTTACTCCTCAGTCAAAGCAGCATCGCTTATAAGGACCACAAAACTCTTTCTCTGGTCATGATCCTCTGGATCCTGTCTATGGATCTTATTCTTTCTGGAAGAGACTATCAATATGTCCAGGGAACCTCCACATCTTTGTACTCTTCTTACCTTCCTAAATTTTCCCATTTTCTAAAGAGCATGGAATTCTGTAAGCCTCATATCTGAAAGTAATGTTTTTCGCACAGAATGTATTGACATTACAGATCTTCTGTTCAAACTGACTCTCTAAGGTATTCAAAGAAGACATGTAAATCATTTTATATTATAGATTTCACGGAGAAAGTCTAAGTATGAAAAATTATGCTTTAGAGATTTTGCTGCTTTGTTTTTTTCACACAGTGTGATAATTCGACAGTGCTGAAATGATCAGAAACTGTTTCGGTACCTTTAAAAATTGTTTCAAATGCTCATCTTCATGTAACCAGTCTTTGTAGAGAGAAGTCCATTGAGACACCAAATGCAAGACCTTCCGTTTCCTACAGGACACATCAGAGTCGTCTTCTTTCCCTTGGTAGTTCTTAGCACAATAGGTGCAGTATGTTAAAGAATAAAAAAATTAAGTGGTGGAAAAAACTTCACAATTTTCTCATTTGCTAATGCAAGATTTTTTCACTACATTCCTCAATTTAAATCTTTATCCCATCCAGAGTTTTAGGAGCTTCATCAACTTTTTTAGAATTAAATGCTCAGTAATAGAAACGTCAATCCTTCCCCTGTGCCAACAGGATTTTTTTTAACCTTTATAGATTAGAGAGGCAAGTCTATAAAGGTAAAATCAATTCAAAAAGCAATTATTCAATGGTGGGGCATATCTTTTCTGCAGAACTGGGAACAAACCTTTGTCCTGCACAATGATGCCAAGGCAAATGTCTGTGGGAGGGAGGACAATGCACCATTAACAACAGAAAAACAGGGAGGGCAAGTCAGCTTCTTTTTCCCTGCACAAATTACACCACCTGTTGAATAACACTATTGAAATAAAAAAGGGAAAGCAAAAGAATCTATTTCCACCTTCTGTTCTCTATTCACAAAACAGAAAATACCCAATTTGTACTTTGTTCCCATCCCTTCGCTATTCTGTCTTTGATTAGCTGAAAAGACGTTTTCACTACTAAAGGTATGGAGGGAAAAAGGAGAACAAGTTCATCCAAACAATATTCCATGGATTATAGGAGTAATTGGAAACCCAAGAAAAAAATATTCCACCTCAGAGTGAAATAAGATTTACATACCCTATCACTTGAGAAAAGAAGCACAGACTGTTAATTATTCTCAACTTTTTTTCTCTTCACATATTCTGAAATGTATTGCACAGGTATTGGTATTTTAAGAATGAATATATAGGTCTAGATAGGTTTTAATCCCATTTTAAATGTTATCTTGTAGCAGTTATAAAGTTAAATATACAAGTCTCTTAGCAAACCAGCAGAGATAAGATTGTATGGCTGCTATGAGTTAGGCATCTGAAGACTGCCTCATTTAGAGTTTCTTCTTTTTTTTTGGGGTAAAACAATCCCAATTATTTCAATTCTTCTTTGCAGGTCTTTGTTTTCTAGAATCCTGATAATTCCTACTGTTCTCTTCAATTCTGAAGTTTCTTCTACTTATTTAAGTATTTCTTGGGATCTGATGACAGAACCCCAATGCAGACCACCTTCTAAGCATGCAATAATAAATATAAGACAATTGTTACCTTTTCTCACCATCTTTACAAGCAACATTAAAAAAAAACCATGCAGAGTTGTATTTTAATAATATCAATATGCAAAGAGTGAGGCTAATTGTCCCAGGCAAACAATTTACTACTTTTGATATAAAGCTCGACAATAAATAAACTTAGGCGTAATTGTGTGACCTTCATTAATACAACACTTAATAAAAGGATATTGCCTCAGAAGTGCCTGGCACAAGTCATCTGTTGTCATGAAGACTGTGTACGTGAGAAGGAAGTCATCCAGTAGAGTTTCTGCAGAGGAAGACAAAACCAAAACCAAGGTACAGTATATTAGTGAGAGGAGGAAGAGAGTATCTAAGCTGGGTAGTAGTGTCAATCTGCTGGAGGGTAGGGAGGCTCCACTCTTGCTTCCAATTTTAGTAAATTATTCCTAAATGATGCGTGATCCAGGAATGAATTTGTATTTGGTTCACGAACAACAAAAACTTTAGTTTCCTGCAAAGGGACAGGAGAATTATATTGGGCTTTTTTAACCCTAAAAATAAACACGTCTGGTTTGGGGGTTTTGGTTTTTCTACCCCAAATGGTAAGATTTTCCTTAAGTTCTAAAGAGTACCTGTGTTCACCATCTACCTCTGCATTCCAGCCAATATACTGTGTTTCCTTTAACAAGAAAACAGGTTTGCACCACCTGCTTTATCAGATAAGAATAGAAATATGGACAGAGGCTGACCAATAACATAAGTAATTATGGTTAATTTGGAGAACAAAAAATATTTTACCAGTATAATTAGCTGTTACTAGCTAGTATCAATTATACAGTTGTGATTTAAGTGAGGGATTTAACACTGTAAAGATCAAGGGATGAACTATACCTCTCATGAAAAAAATCAGGCTGAGCCCTGACTTCCTCACTATGTATTCGTGATCCGTTCCAGTCCAAATTAGTACTTGTGTGTGTGCAAAGCAGAAAACATCCCAGCAGCTATCGACACCGAGGCTGCAATTTCACAATAATTTAGACCAATTTCAGCTACAGCTGCCTGGGACCTCCTTGTCAGTAAATTATTGACCCCATAGCTTCAATGCAAGATGGCAATAAGAATTCATCCATGTATCATTCAAAGCCAGATATCATGTGGCTCTCACGCAGACGGGTAGCTAATGACTTCCCACCCTCTGAGCATAGGATTAAAAATACCTCCATTGTCTTTAGGAAAAAAAAAAAGTAAAAAATCTACCTAGATCAATGCAGTAAGACTCGATGATCTTTGTGGGTCCCTTCCAACACGCAAAGTTCTATGATTCTGATTTGAATATGCATTGTTAAAACCCCTTGCATTCAGAAACAAAACAATTAAATTCTTTATATTTCATTAACATGGCTAAAAATGGTGGAAAGTATTATCTCTGTATGAAAGGAGTATTTTGTTGCAGTAAATGAAAAGATATCGTGAACAGCTTGTGCTCCATCTAAAAGGTCATCTAATTGTTCTTTTACATGATAAAGTTATTAAAAGTTGGAGGTATCACAAACATTTATTTGGAAACTGCTTTCTTGGAGTCAACAACTACATTTTGGTTCTTTACTAAACTATGTGACTGTGCAATGATCCTCAAGAAATCAAAGATACACATAGAACACATTATTTCTCTCTGTACAGGCAATACCCGAGTTTCAACAACACAGAACCATGTGTTCAAAAATAAATTAAGTACTAGCCGAGGCGAATCAGGAATATGAATACTTATGCAACTGTGCAAACCAGGGTGATTTTATCTTACTAACTGGTATTAAAACGCCAACTTAAAATGTTATTTTTAATACCTGGTCATCTATCTTTGATCCTTCCCGCATCACAAAGCGTTGAGGTGAGAAGAAAAGCTGTTTTTCCTACGATTTTTTGCCTTTTTTGCTTAAACTTTTTGCATGAACTATTTTACAGATATTACTAATGACATTTCCTCAAAGAAGTTAATGAAGGAAAGATTAAAATTGTATCCTGGTTCAGAAAACTTGCCAGTGTTTAAGCTCTCTGTTTATCTCCCTCTGTCTGCATGCTCAATCATAAGTCTGTCTCTAACAACCTTCCCAACACAAGGTATGTCACTTGGCTGGCTTAAAGTCACACAAATGTATAGAGTGATTTCTTGTTTCCTTTTAAATGCAGAGGAAATGCTATGAAGAAGAAGAAAAGTTTATGAATGATGATTCCCATAGCTTGTACACAGGTTAGATCTCTTCAAATTGCCTCTGAACTTGTTTGGAAATGTAAACCCTAAAGGAATGTTTTGAACAAAAGAAGTCTGGATTCTACATGTGATCCATTAATAGCATCACTCATCCGTTAAATTACTTTAACAAGTAAGCAATGAAAGTGCTTTTGCTAGAATAAATATCTATTACCAGACGTCACCTAAAGACTGTATAATAATATTCATAATTTAAAATGCCTGCACTAGTTTGTAGATATTTCCCTAAAGTCCCTAAAGTTACTGTTAACTGTAACCATCTTCTGCGTTTTCTTCCTAAAAGCATCGTAGTTTAAAATCATTCCAGAATGGGTTTTCATGCCATAGCGAGGACACAAAACTGGAAGGTTTACTGATTCTTCAAACATAAATTGTTTTAAACAAACAATTGCACACTCCTCAGATACTTTCAGGTATTAATACATGTCCACAAATAATGATTTGCTGGTCTTAACCTGCTAACAGAGGCAAAAGCTAAGCATGATAGAATTCATTCACAGCAAATTTTCCATTTTTTGTTGCTAATGGCCACCAAGAGAAGTAAATTTGAATGAGGAAGGGTTCTAAGTATACGAGTTGGGCTGATAATTCTAAGCGTAAGTCTTTGTTTTGTTTTTTTTTCCTGTTTAGTCACAGTTTATTCCAGTTTAAAAAAAAAGCAATTTCAGTGAAAGCATTAATTATTTACGGTGCACAATAACCCCACTCAGAAGAGCAGTGAAATGCTTACTTCTGCTTTTAAATTTTACTGTCTTCGCTTCTACATAAATTTCTGATCATCTTCGCCATTATGCCCATAGAAAAGGTTTTTCTAGGATTTGTAGCAAATGGGGAGAAGAATATGCACAGTAATAGTTGGAACAGAAATTCCCATTGTCAGGGAAGTCTTAGTGAAAACACCCGTGCTGTGATGCTTTATTATTTTAATTTCTCTTCTTCATGAATTTTTTATTTAATCATTTTCCTCTAGCCATCAATCTAATTCTTCTTTGTTCCTCACATTTTTCCTTTATTTGGGTAAGCAATTATTACAAAGTATGCAGTTAGCTTGCAGCTATGGGATGTTTCATTTCAAAGACAACTTCAAGCATTTTAAAGCTTCATTAAGACATGCAACAGAATCAGAGTAAGTTCAACAGGCTCCTGTTCTTGCAGCTTTTTGGGGGCAGCCCTAGGCAGCAATCTAGTCACATTGAATGTGTATGAGTACTGCAGGAACAAAAATAACAAAAAAAAGCAGGCATTGTGCTTGCTTGTTATTAAATAATCCATTCACAACAGCTTCTGAGGGGAGACCTCATTGCTCCCTACAACTACCTGAAAGGAGGTTGTGGAGAGGAGGGAGCTGGGCTCTTCTCCCAAGGGACAGGGGACAGGACGAGAGGGAATGGCCTCAAGCTCCACCAGGGGAGGTTCAGGTTGGACATCAGGAAAAAAATTTTCACAGAAAGGGTGATTGGGCACTGGCAGAGGCTGCCCAGGGAGGGGTTTGAGTCACCTTCCCTGGAGGTGTTTAAGGTGTGGGTGGATGAGGTGCTGAGGGACATGGTTTAGTGTTTGATAGGAATGGTTGGACTCGATGATCCAGTGGGTCTTTTCCAACCTGGTGATTCTATAATTCTCCAGAGACAGTTTCTCACAGGCTGTGTGTAATTCCCTTTCCCCAGATGAAACAAGGCAGCATAGATACCATGTTCCCCAGGAGTAGTTAAGTCTTCCCACTTTTCTGTAACCTACGTGTCCTTCTGCAGGATACACTCATGGTGGCTGAGGGATGCCAAAAGGTATATAGACATAGGGTGTTCTGACACATGTGAATTAAACAGGAAATTTTTGCTTTTGGCTGGTAACTAAAGGACTCAACAATACGTCTACAGGAGAAATTGCAACTGTACTGATGACAGCCAATGACAACGATGGATGTATTTAGTGGAGAAGGAAGATCTTGAGTTCCAGAAATAATAAATGGTCGTATATTTGGATAAACAATATCTCATATATTCCTTTGTACTTATCAAAAAAATCAGAGAATTCCCTGCTGTTTTCCATGTGCCCACTTAGACCTCTAACCAGATCAGACCCTTTCTCTCCAAGAGGGTAACTCTACAAATATTAACTCACTGGACACAGGAACAGGCTACCCAGGGAGGTGGTTGATTCGACTTCTCCAGAGTTGTTTAAGGGATGGATGGACGAGGTGCTGAGGGACATGGTTTAGTGTATGATAGGAATGGTTGGACTCGATGATCCGGTGGGTCTCTTCCAATCTGGTTGTTCTATGATTCTAACTCAACGTGAGGGCAGATTTTTAAACAGTAGAATGGGTTTCTCCCATGGGTTTATAAACCAGATTTCATTTTTCAGTGCCTTCTCTCCTCCCTTCTCCATGCTCTTTTCTACCTAGGTTATCAGTTACCAAGCCTTAGGAGAGAAAAGAATAGACATCCATAGCCAGAAATAATCCACAACACACATATAAGAAATCAGGACAGGCAGTAAGCTTCATTTTGCTGCCATTTCTAACACCTGTAATCTCTTCTCAAATTTGAGCATTTTCTTACATACCACAGAGGCATAAGGCATCAGTGGAGGAGTCTCATATTAACAACTTGTTACTTAAAACATGATAAGGGACTTAGAATCATAGAATCATAGAATCATCAGGTTGGAAGAGACCCACTGGATCAGTGAGTCCAACCATTTCTATCAAATACTAAACCATGTTCCTCAGCACCTCATCCACCTGTCCCTTAAACACCTCCAGGGAAGATGAGTCAACCACCTTTATTTTCCTTTTTGTCAAATGTGTCAAATGGAATAAAAGTTAAATTCATTTTTTACTAAATTAAAAATATTTGATGAGAGCTCTTGCAAAAGCAAATATTTCAGTTTAGCTATCACACAGAACGAGTAAAGAAAGAAAAGCAGGGAAATATCCCAGTGTTACAGACAGATTCACCTCTCTAACTACCCACCTCGCAATCTGTATGTGCACATATGATTTACTGGATTTAATCAGCATCTTTAGTCCACCACAGCTAAAACAATACTGTATTCACATTTACACTACAAATATTCAATAGTTCAAATTGTATTTGGAATACAGCTATTGCTTTATTGCTAACATTAGACACCCGGTCCAGCTAAGCCATATAAAATCATTCCTAATACCAGCACTGACTCATTAATCCCTTTATACCCAAAAAAGAAGAGATAACTTGAAAGACAAATTCCAGTTTGTCCTGGTTTTCTGATCACTCTGTTACATCATCAATAGTTTTTGTTTGGCTGCTCCTCCATGGCCATCAACAACAAAAAAAAACACTTGTTGGAAAAAAAACCAAACAAGTCAATTTCAGTGACAAATTGTGATAAACTCAGTTCTTTTTTTTCATACAGGACTTCACAAGGCAACTTTTCACACCCTATTCTTCCTACTCTATAGCATTTTGATAGGAACGGTTGGACTCTATGATCCGGTGGGTCTCTTCCAACCTGGTTGTTTTATGATTCTATTATTTTTGTTTCCATGTTTTCCTTTGCTATTGCATGCTTATTAAAATATGAAGGAAAAAATTTAGCTAAGCAAAAAAAAAGCAGCCTACAGGATTTTAAATATGTAACGTATACCTTTTTTCTTATAATTAAATTGTTTACAACAGGTAACTTCATAGAATCATAGAATCATAGAACAACCAGGTTGGAAGAGACCCATCGGATCATTGAGTCCAACCATTATATCTATATATCATCTATACAGACAAGTCTAAGTATAGACACTGTGCATACAGACTTTACATTCCTTTATCTGCAGCCTATCTGTATCACGTACTTTTAGTTGAGGAGAGGGTATTAATAGCAAAATCTGTTAAATTGCAAAGCAAAACAACTCATCTGTTTGCTGGTGGTTTAACTTTTCACCATTCTGAACCCAAATCTCTTCCACTTTGCACTGTACAAATCCATCGCAAATGGCTGCACAAGAATTACAGAAAGATTTAAGGGGTTTCAGACTTGTACTCCACACTAAATCGGATTATAAAAAAAATATAGATAAAGTACTGGAATGCAAGTCATTTTCACTTTATGCAAAGTGGCTATTCAGCTTTCTCCCGGGATTTGCTGGAGGAGGTTGTACCTGTAGGAAGACTGCAAAGGATAAAGAAGGGGGAGGTGGGGAAGACTGACTGAATGAACAAGCCATAAACTCATAGGTTAAAACTACCCTTAGGGCAATTTTGTAGTGTCAGTTCAGCAACCCCTTCTCGTGCTATATAGCTGTTCTGTTTTTCACTATGAGTACAAGAATTAAACTGAATAAAAGGATGAAGACTCATGTATTGAATTAAAAATATTACTCTCTAAATTCATAGAATCATAGAACAACCAGGTTGGAAGAGACCCACTGGATCATCGAGTCCAACCAAATTTGCTGCTTTCAAGCTGAGGAAATCGCTAACTGACCTTACTGCTCAAAGCACCTTTCAGAAACATAACAAACAGAAGGCAACTGTAAGATTGTCTTCATCCTGAGGCACGTTAGAACCTACGTATAATGTTTTGCTGGGCAGCATGTAGAACTCCAGCAGCAGGAGATGTGAATGGAGGTCACACACACTTTTCGAACATCAATGCAGACTTTGAGTTTTGTGCAGTAATGAGATCTCTTTGGAGGCTGGGAGGGGAGGGGAGGATTTTTTGAGAAAGACACAGATGATGAGAGAAATATATGTATTTTAGACAACATACATAAAAGCCTAAAACTCTCTACCTATGCCATTTCCTATTTGTGATTATGGCAAAGATGACAGGATGATCATACAGTGAGGTCCTGAAAACCCCTCATGTCTATACATTTATCACTATTAGCCAGAATTTAAAATCTAAAAATCACCAGCTTCAAAATTTGCTCTCATTTACATTCACTGTGTCATCTCCACCTTGCAGAGCCACTCTCTAACATTTAGCGAGGCTCATCCTTGCTAAATCATCATTGTTTGGGGTAAAACAAAACCAACTGAATCCTTTGGGGTTTTTATCTTCCTGTGCATAACTGAAAAGTTGGGCTGAATAATGCTAACATACCTTATGGCTTTGAAGCACATACTAGAAATAATGTTTTTAAAGAAAATAGTCACTGAATGGTTAGCAACACCGTAACTGCTCAGAAATAGTTAAAACTTGCATTTTTCACAATCATCAAGAAACGCAGCCCTATGAGATGGGGTTACAGCTGGGCAGACAGATAGATGAGCTCTCTGTGCCTGAGTAAAATGTATGCTGATTAGTTACTATTCTATAGGGAATAGACATTTTTTGCTATTTTAAATATTCACTCACTGAGTTCAAATTAAACTAAATGGGAGCTGCAGCACAGCATTTTCAGGCTCTCAGTGCTGAAAGCTCTTAAATTTGATAAATTCTTGTCACTCCTCTCACTCCATTCTGTAAAATGAGAAAAATTTATAATCACACCTCAAGGCAGACACTGCTACACGTAGATTTTTTTGCATGTTTTGGTTCACGTACTATACAATGCTCTGAAACCTTTCAGCAATGCAAATGCACATCCAGCAAGTTGTAGCTGTAATCAGAAAACTGCTTGTTCTGCAGAAAGGGAAAAATTATTTGAGGGTAACTCTTTCCAAAGACAGGAGTTTCTCAATAATCGTTAATTCCACAGCGATTTATTAAAAATGTCAGAATGTCTCAGAATGCAAACAGTAAATGTAAACTGCTATCATTACTATCTGATCTAGCAAGACATTACTCATCCCTGAGAGGGTGCTGAGTGGTGCTGGATATTTCTTGCATCTAACAGATGGCAACGGTGCTCAGGACCTCGCAGGATTAGCCCTTAATCCAAAACCAAATCCTCTAAAAATGCTGTGCCACCATGGACACAGCACGACGCAAAAAATGAAAATTACATTGGGAAAGAAAGGTCAATGGAAAAAAGAACATCAATATATAATTTGCTGCTAATGTATTAAAACAATTATAGCAGTTATGTCATCTAACCACCAAAGCGCCAAGAAATCAATGCACAAAGGAATAAAGAGCAAGCCATTTATTTCTGGCATTAGGTTAGGAAAAGAAAATACATAAGGGCAAGATATTTAACCTGTACAATTTAAAATTTTATTAGAGTACAAAAATCAGAACTAAGAATAATTTCTAAGGTCATCTCCCAGAGATTTCTGGCAGTATTTTAACATCTGCAGAATGAATCAAACACATTCTGTCTAGTAAGGTCAAAGATCCTCCTAAAGTTGCATTCCAGTTGCTGCTGTCACATGTATGGGAGCAGTTTCATATTTTGTTTGAGGGACAAAAAGCCCTGAAACCGCAGGCAAAGAGCAAATGTCAAACTTGTCAGCTTTAATGAGGCACTAATTTTTCCACATAGAAATCTGATGCTATTTTTTTCCCCCCTAGGTAGAAAAGAACCCTGGTGATTAATGTGCAGCTATAATGGTCAGGATTATTTGAAATTATCGAACACCACTACATCTTATACATTTTGAAGTATTAGACATATTGCCTCTAGCAGTCGCCACAAGATATCACTACTTTTTCCTTAAAAAAGCCCTTGACTACTGCAGCTAAACCCACCCAAGCTTTCCATGCGCTGAAGCTTCACTTTACAGTAAACAGGTATTTTGATGCACGTGGAGCTTGTGAAGCCCTCATACAAGCCTGGCTGCAGAAGGAAGCAATTCCTGGCTCCTATTAGGTACCTCCTAAAGCACTTTAAGAGGAAAACTCATCCTCTCTTTCTATCGATTGTTTAAAATAAGCCAGTCAGATCAGGATTGCCTGGAGCAGCAGGATAGAGGATAAAAGATGTAATGGTTCCTTTTCATCTTCCTGCCTGGGGTCCAGCTGCCTTGTGGGACAGAAGCTATCAGCACACAGCAGTAGCTGTAAGAGCACAGCATGCTGCTAGCCTGCCCTCATGGATTGTCACCCGCAGCAGACACATTGGCTGGCACCCCAGCCACTACTACATCTTGAGGCAAGTCAAATCATAGAACAACCAGGTTGGAATAGACCCACCAGATCATTAAGTCCAACCATTCCCATCAAACACTAACCCATGTCCTTCAGCACTTTGTCCACCTGTGCCTTAAACACCTCCACGGAAGGTGACTCAACCCCCAACCTGGGCAGCCTCTTCCAATGCCCAATGCCCATGACGGACATGGTTTAGTGTTTGATAGGAATGGTTGGACTCGATGATACGATGGGTCTCTTTCCAACCTGGTTGTTCTATGAGTCTATGACCCTTTCTGTGAATTTTTTTTTCCTAATATCGAGCCTGAACCTCCCCTGGCAGAGCTTGAGGCCATTCCCTCTCGTCCTGTCCCCTGTCACTTGGGAGAAGAGCCCAGCTCCCTCCTCTCCACAACCTCCTCTCAGGTACGTGGAGAGAGCCTCCTCTTATCCAGGATAAACACCCCCAACTCTCTCAGCCGTTCTTTATAACACCTCCTCTCCAGCCCCTTCACCGGCTTCATTAATCTTCTCTGGACTTGCTCCAGAGCCTCAACATCCTTCTTGTGGTGAGGGGCCCACAACTGAACACAGGATTCAAGGAGCAGTCTCACCACTGCAGAGTACAGAGGAAGAAGAAGCTCCCTGGACCTGCTGGTCACACCATTTCTGATCCAAGCCAAGATGCCATTGGCCTTCTTGGTCACCTGGGCCACTGCTGGATCATGTTCAGTCCCTGTCAACCAACACCGCCAGGTCTTTCTCCTCCAGGCAGCTTTCTAGACAGATTTCTCCTAGTCTGTAGCTGCATAGGGTTGTCGTGCCCTAAGTGAGGGACCCAGCATATGGCCTTATTAAATGAACAAGCACAAGGTAAGCATCTATTTTTCTGTCTTGCACCTGGACTTCTTTGCATCCCTGCATCCCTACCATCACCCTGTTTTCAAGACACCCAACACTCTGCATCCTGGACCCCCTAATTCACAAATTTCTCGTGCCACCAAGAGCTGTCACAGCCTCAGCAGGACCTTTTGCTGCCTGGTGGCCACACTGCCTGTGCACACATCTGTCCTCCAACAACAGACAGCAGCGCACATAAAGAGGCTGCCTCGCCTGTCCCCTCCCTGTCACTGAGAGCCTGGTCCTTTGAGAAACTCTAAAATTAGACTAGACACTTGACTTTCAGAATGTTAATATGAAGGAAGATGTACTTAATCTTCATTCTTTTCACCTCTGCTGTCCAGCACTCATGGTATTGAAGAATAACCAAGTTTCAAGTTCAGTATGTCTTTCTTATCACTGAATTGGAAAATCTACTTCAAGGAAATGGTAACCTTGAACTCTAATACTACATACAAATATATAAATAGCATGTCTTCAAAAAAAGATTGTGAGTTCTTCATTTCAAGGTCTTAAACATTTCTGAGAATATGAACCCAAGTTTTCTTTTTACAGACCAGAAGTAACATATATACCTACAAACATATATTTTTAATAGGCAGTCTTTTGAAATCTATGCTGAGACAATTACACTTTAAAAGTTTTAACTTCAGTACTACAGAACAGGCTCCAAAATCCACTGTATTTGGACAAAATCTAGTCCAGCAGATTATGACAATCACAGAATAGTAAAGAGATTCAATTCCATACTGGTACATAATATGGAAAAAGGACAGGTAAAACTACATGTGGCAATACCACACCTAAAGCTCTGCAGATCAGGTGAAATGCCTAGACTTTAACTGCTTTCCATACCAACCAGAGGGATCGGTCCCTTAAGGGAACAGAAATGTATGCATCTGCACTGTGTATTTTTAAAAGTGTTTAGCAAGAAGCTTTGATCTATTATTTCCCCCCTACAAAGCAGCAAGGGGAAATTTCTTTGTGCTTCCGCCCAGGGAAGGAGATATAAGAAGAATCTTGTTTGCCCCTGGGAGCCAAATTACCATAAATATGCTAAGCAGTGCAAGCTCCCCAACATGTGGCACTGGAGCATGTGCAGTAATCATCACAGTGTCTCTTCAGGGAAGCCTAGCATGACAAAATTTCTACTGGCAAAACGCTCCTGGCTTCCGCAGACTTGGCAGAACTGCCTACAAAGGGAACGATGGCATTTTCATCTGAGCAAGAACAGTTGGACTTGGTCCAAGCCTCTGCAAAAGATGAAAATAATATGCACTAGACTAACATATAGACCACCGATGTCTCCCAGCGCATGAAATAGCAATGCTCTGGGTCAAGTCAAAGGGCAGTTTGGGTGTATTGGGTCACACAGACCAGGTTAGGGTCGTGCAGCTGTGACCCACTGCCATGTAACCTCAAATGCAGTGACTCACATGCCAACATAGCATGAGGTTTAACAAGGCCAAATGCCAGGTCCTGCACTTGGGGCACAACAACCCTGAGCAGAGCTACAGACTGGGAGAAGTCTGGCTGGAAAACTGCCTGGAAGAGAAAGACCTGGGAGCATTGGTCGACAGTGACTGAACATGAGCCAACAGTGGCCCAGGTAGACAAGAAGGTCAATGGCATCTTGGCTTGGATCAGAAACGGTGTGACCAGCAGGTCCAGGGAGGTTATTCTGCCTCTGTACTCGGCACTGGTGAGACCGCTCCTTGAATCCTGTGTTCAGTTCTGTGCCCCTCACCACAACAAGGATGTTGAGGCTCTGGAGTGAGTCCAGAGAAGAGCAACAAAGTTGGTGAAGGGGGTGGAGAACAGGCCCTATGAGGAATGGCTGAGAGAGGTAGGAGTGTTTAGCCTGGAGAAGAGGAGGCTGAGGGGAGACCTCATTGATCTCTCCAACTACCTGAAATGAGGCTGTGGAGAGGAGGGAGCTGGGCTCTTCTCCCAAGGGACAGGACGAGAGGGAATGGTCTCAAGCTCCTCCAGGGCAGGTTCAGGCTGGAGATCGGGAAACAAAAATTCACAGAAAGGGTGATTGGGCACTGGCAGAGGCTGCCCAGGGAGGTGGTTGACTCGCCTTCCCTGGAGGTATGTAAGGCACAGGTGGATGAGGTACTGAGGGACATGGTTTAGAGACTGGTGTAATGGTTGGACTTAATGATCCAGTGGGTCTCTTCCAACCTCATTATTCTATGATTCTGTGAACATCTTCTGACACACGGACGCGGAAGGCTCAGCAAAGGTGCTGCATGGCTGCAATCTGTCCCAGGCTCTGCTGGGTAGGGAGCAAGGAGGAGGAAGGCATCCTGGCTTGTATCAGAAACAGTGTGACCAGCAGGTCCAGGGAGGTGATTCTCCCTCTGTACTCAGCACTGGTGAGGCCGCTCCTTGAATACTGTGTTCAGTTGTGGGCCCCTCAGCACAAGAAGGATGTTGAGGCTCCAGAGCAAGTCCAGAGAAGAGCAACGAAGCTGGTGAAGGGGCTGGAGAACAGAACCTATGAGGAACAGCTGAGAGAGCTGGGGTTGTTTAGCCTGGAGAAGAGGAGGCTGAGGGGAGACCTCATTACTCTCTACAAGTACCTGAAAGGAGGTTGTGGAGAGGAGGGAGCTGGCTTTTCTCCCAAGGGACAGGGGACAGGACGAGAGGGAATGGCCTCAAGCTCTGCCAGGGGAGATTTAGGTTAGAGATTAGGAGGAAGTTTTTCACAGAAATGGTCATTGGGCAGTGGCAGAGGCTGCCCAGGGAGGTGGTTTATTCACCTTCCCTGGAGGTGTTTAAGGCACGGGTGGATGAAGTCTTGAGGGACTTGGTTTAGTGTTTCATAGGAATGGTTGGACTAGAAGATCTCATGGGTCCCTTCCAAGCTGGTCGTTCTATGATTCTATGATCTTGCAAACCCCACAGGAGACTTAACAGGCAGTAGCACACTGCAACCTCACTGCAATGTGACTTCCAGCATTTTGCCCCAGGGTATACAATAGTTTAGGCTGATGGACACAGACTGCTCAGATAACTCTGGAATCACTTATGTAATATCTAAACACTTACAAGGCACAGCAGAGGCCTTGTGCTGGGAGGAAGATAGCAGGAAGGACATGACACCCCCCCAAAAAAACCCCTAAAACTAAACAGGCTCATACTCTTATCTTACATTTCTCACACCTGCCTTCCTCTCAGCTCCTCAGGGCAGCAATGCACAGCTTCACGGTGGTATAAAATCAGAAAAACAAGCATCAGAGCACTCATAAGGCAGCTGCATTTTGCCTCCCCATGTGGTGAATAGGTTCCAAAAAAAGCTGATGAGTTGCATGAGGGAGGCATTAATGCACAATGTTGCATTAATTGTAGATTTTGTTACATGATATATGTCCTTAAATTATGAACCTGAAATTGTACTTGCTGTAGTGAGACACTCAAATCATTCCAATGACAGGTTAACATGTAACCACACAATAGCTTTCCTCCTAATTATTACAACTATAATGGAAGACAGCAATAAAAAAAATGCCTTGTACATAGTCTGTGTATGTATTAAGAACATCTAACAACTTCAAACTATTGGGTTTGTCAGTACAACCCTGTACTGACAGCAGAATGAAAGAAATAACAAAAGGTTCTTGCTTGCACGGTTTAAAGATCATACAGCAGAAAGACACAAGGAACAGGCAGTACCGGTAGCTCAGCTGCTTGTGACTATTAAAATATCTGCACAGGCATAACTCCCTGTGGCAGCAGAACTGTGTTCTTGTACAAGGACCTTCGGCTGCTTGCAATGCACAGTGGTTCAACATTACACTTTTAAGAAAGAATATCTTTTTTCTGATCATTTTCAAACTATTTTCACTCATCAGGGAGCTCTGTGTTAGATCCTTGATATGGCTGTACCGTAATTATTCAGGGATTTTATTTGATGGTCTTCATCATTTCAGTTAAATAAAGCATGGATATTAAGCAATTACTGGATAAAAGCCCAGTGGGGTAATTTTCTAAAGGTGTATATTGTCTTTTGCAGTTATTTCAGATTTTTAGTGCTATTTATTCATTTAATCACATAAAATACACCCAGAACACAACTCTCAGATGCATATAACTTTTGACTAGTATAGCCTAGCTTTCTTCTTGGGTATAGAATCACAGAATCACCAGGTTGGAAGAGACCCACCGGATCATTCAGTCCAACCATATCTTTCATTTCAAGTCCTACAGGGAACTGCATCTTTCATGCACAACTAGAAGGCATATAATAGATGGGAAGCATTCGTATCTTGTAAAAATTGTTTGTTCGGTTTTCACTCCATCAACACTGGCAGTTGTTCCTCAGAGTTCCATGGGGCACAGAGAAATCTGCTTGGCCAAGGTGTAAACTGCATCTTTCTGCACAAGTATATATGAATTCAATGCAGTGTTTAGGATAAAGGTAAAAAACACAAACTGCAGTAAAAAAATATGATACTGCATTTAACTGGGTCTCTTACTCATTTGCTCCCTGACCATGTTTCACCATTTCAAATAACAACATCTGGCCATGACTAGTGTTTGCTACCATCTTTCATTTCTATCTCTCTTTTTGGCCATAAGTGTCAGCACAGCTTTTATACATGTACTTTATTTTTCTAGTGTAGGGAGAAAGAGAGGGAGATATGGGCTCAGCAGAAGCATGAGGTACCTGCCAAAGCTGAGAGAACAAACCCGGTGTTCTCACTCCAGTTCTGCTCACCTCTCCCCAGTCCCACACAGACAATAATAGTGCGTTTGATCTCCTGCCAGTGAGGCCAAAATCACCAAATATGAGATTTAGATGGTGATCCAACTGCAAATCACTTTTCCCTACCATACTTCCAAACTCTTTTCAAAGTAAATAGGCTAACAACAGCATCGTTTCTATTCCCATTCAGCATTTCTGTTTTTCTTTCTTATTTCACAGAATCACTAGGTTGGAAAGGACCCACTGGATCATCGAGTCCAACCATTCCCATCAACCACTAAACCATGTCCCTCTGTCCACCCATCCCTTAAACCCCTCCAGGGAAAGGGACTCAACTCCCTCCCTGTTCAAGTGCCCAATGACCCTTTCCACTTTTGGTGCCCTCACCCCCAGTGACTCAAAATCCACCTTTTGTGTCCCAAACCCCACCCGCTGTGCCCCAAAATCCACCTTTTGTGCCCCTAAACCCACCCTCTGTGCCCCAAAATCCTAAGGAAAGAAAGGCTTTTCCAGCTGAAATGTCTGTCAGCCTTCTTCTCCCTTACTTTTATTTGACCAAATTTGAGTCAGGGCATCAAATTCTCAAAGATACTATGTTTCTACAATTAATGAGGGCAAGTGCATAGGTAGAAGAGAGAAACAAATTATTGTCTCATTGACGAAAGGCTGCCATGTAAGCACAGCTTTGCTTGTAGACATAAAATAACTCGGTTAGAAGAGATGAAGGGATAGCGCCTCAATCTGCTGCTAGTAGGATTGGGGGTTTTTGATTAAAAGATACAATCTCAAATACTGGGACTACTAGCATCCCTGAGACAGTCTCCTTATTTAAAATTCTGCAAACTGTGTCCATACCCAGTTTCTCTAACAAGGCTTCCTGCCACTGCTGTTCCCACCTCTCTGCCGCACCAGGTTACTGGGTCCTCTCTTAATAAACCGTATAAATTCATGGGACAGGGCACTGCTGCTTACTTTGTGTTTGCAAAGCACCAGTCACAAACCCTGTGTCTTCTGAATGCCTGTATATATGTAAAATGATAACTCATTATCTTTCTGCATTTGTTTCTGCAAAGATTTTTTTTTTAATTACTGTTTTGGTTATTCAGCCAGTCATTAAGGCCAATTATAAAATCTTTTTTTTTCTTACTAAGAAGCAGTATCTTTTTTATATCACCCCCTGGCTGGTGTATGGAAAATCATCAATAACATGACTACAGTCTCCTTATGTAGACTGTGATCACAGGTCCATGGCTGCATCCCAGTAGCCTCTTTCAGGTTACAAAACAGTGAGAATGGGTTTATTTAGAGAAGGTAGTAAAGCTTTCTCTTAAAGCAAGACTCTCAGGATTACATACAACTCTTCATGGAGCTCAATACTTCCTATATAAGAACACAGATTTAAAAACGATTTTCCAAATCAGGGTTTAGAAACACATCGTCGATTACAGTAAATATAAAGGAGCTGAAATAAATTCCATTGGAGATGCTGTTTTGAAGACATGGCTGCCCACGTCCCAGAAGGACAATGAAGTATAATATGCAAGCTCATTTAATCACTGTATCCAATTACAAGGAGGAATAAATCATCACACACATGCCTATGTCTGAATTTTAAAAAGTAAATAAATCATGAACAGTCAAACCAAACACTGGGAATCTCTGGATTTACAGAGTAGCAGGGGAAGCGGCACATTGACTTCCCATTTGAAATGAATGTCCAAAAACTATTAACAACATCTCATTATTTAGGGATAAACACAAAAGCTGTCCTTTTTTCTTTATTCAGTGTGGAGCTTGATCATACAGAGCTGCCATTCTCTGCAGTAGGTAACAAAATCCTGACAAACACTGACCTCAGCAGACCCTGCACACAGTCTAATGACAGACACTGCTAATCCCTCTGCCTTGATTCACACCCAGGACTTCCCTAAATCACAGGAGTTCGGAAGAGAAGCTGGCACCCTTGCTGACACTCTGAATAATGGTACTTTGGGCAACTGCTCCTGCCCTGTGCCGTGAACTCATTCATGCCAGATCCACATGACAGTCTAGGAGGTTCTCGATTCTCCCCCTTTGTCAAGAAAACCCAATACAGTAGTTTCTTGCAAAGCTGATGACATCTTCATGTTTTCATACACTTTTAGAAAACTGTTATTAAACATTTATCATTGTTTGTAATCAGGAGCATGGTTCTAGCTTCTCAAATTGCATCTTATTCACCTCAATCCCTGAACAAGTTTCCAGTTCTTTAAACTGACACGTTATATCAAATGCCCTGTGGCCAGTCTGCACTTCAAAACTCTCACCTGAGTAGGAAGACAAGAATCTCAATAATACTAACAGATACTCATGCAAACATCAAAGGAAGAAAATTAATCAAAATATATACATAAGCTCCATAAGCCACCCATATAATGCACTGAAACTTTTGCCCAGAGAGATGGAACGTTCCTTCTCTAAGCCAAGGAGAAGGAGAGGACAATGAGGAGCCTGCTGCAGAGCCAACACTGCTTCCTTGCAGTCAGGCTGTCCTTGAGCAAGCCAGAGGTCTGTGCCTGCTTTAAAATTACTCCGCTGCCCCTATGCAGCATCTCTGTTCATCCTCATGCAGCTGGAGGTGAAAGCAAGGAGCTGTTTCACCTGTCAGGATGCGCGGGGAGGTGGTGTGGGTGTGCATGTCCTAAATTTCTAAGTCATCCAGTTGTTGCCTCCCTGCCACTGCTTGCAGGCACATACTGGGATAGCTATTTTCCAGCTGTCCATTACAGAGTTACCTCTACAAACAGCAATGGAAGAGTATAAAGAGAAGCTGTAGTGACCTGAAGAGGTAAAATGTTTTGATTTGGCCATTACAGGTGGTTTCCATGCTTTGGGGCATGCAAAACATCAGTCACTGCTGCTTTAAGACTTTGAATAACATCCCCCCCCAGCCTTGACAACAGGGATCTGACAAATGCTATTTGTCTGTGATTGTTTTTCACTGCTGCTTGTTTGCTTGCTGTGGCTGTGCATCCCCTGTGATGTACTGACAGTAACAACAAACAAAATCCCATGGACAAGGCTCCTGTGGGGCAGGGAACGAAACCCAACAAGGGTTTCATTATGGTATTGATGCCAGGGCACTGAAATCATGCGGAGGAAATAACAAAACCAGCATCTGGCTTTCTGGTTTGAGCTGCAGTTGTTCCTAGAGAGAGCTCAACCAGCCCTAAATCCTAAGAAATGAGGATGAGAGAGGGTAAAAGAAAGGCTGCTTGGGGAATCAGTAGAGCCAGTGGGCAGGAGGAGGCGGAGGGATAATGACAGCAGGGAGATGCAGGGTGCAGGAAAAAAAATGTAAAGAAATTGAAAAGGTATATTGAGGTATAAAGGCCTCTAGAAGTCCCAAGTCAGACAGCATGATTTGGCCATGATTGCATCCCTGATTCTGGCAATTTATACCTTCATCAAAACTCAACTTCAAGGAAAAGAATAAAAACCGCAATGCAACCTCAATGAAGCCACAAGAAAGCCCAAGCTTTCATTACCAGCTTCCATCAAAATTAGATGCATCACTGCTGCCACTTTATTCACATTGATCTATTTCTCTCATCCTCTTACCCCCCAATTTTTTTGCCTTCAGTGTCCTTGAAAACAATCCAATCACATTTTCACTCCAGAGAGCACTGACTTGGTTTCAGAAGGATCTCACAAGCGTTTCTGAACTAAGAC
The DNA here is from genome assembly GCA_033558105.1 of Coccyzus lansbergi. Classification (NCBI taxonomy): domain Eukaryota; kingdom Metazoa; phylum Chordata; class Aves; order Cuculiformes; family Coccyzidae; genus Coccyzus; species Coccyzus lansbergi. Next base: position 258,095 of record JAUMJK010001159.1, read on the forward strand.
AAGGTCATCTCGTGATCTCAGTCTGGCTCAAGAGACAGCAATGCAAGCTGCTGCCACAGCTACAGCTCATCTCGGTATTTTTCACCTTGTCTAAAAGATGGGACAAGCAATTTACTTTATTGCAGTAACTGATGCTATTCCGAAAAGCTCTTTCTGCCAGAACCAGCTATACTCCATGAGTGTAACTGACATCTCGAGAAACCTTTGGCTATCAAAGTGGTGTAATTCTATTCCTATTTCAATCTCTGAAAGGATCAAAATTGACTTTAAAAAAATAGAAAAAAAGAGAGAGAATTGTCTCTAATGCCAATTACATAGACTCTCCTAAAAGGTGTTACATACCTCAGCTGATACCAAGATGGATCAAGCCTTTCCTTCTAAAAAAGTGACGGCAATTTAAGGTCTGCATTATAAGCTTACCAATTGCAGTTAATGCACAAAGCTTCTGAATTTACGCCAAGCATATTCTGCTCCATTATCTCCTTTTCAGACAGCCAGCTCTGCTCTCACAGAAATATTCCTGCTACAACCATCTATTCCTACATTCAACAGCCAATCTTCTCACTTGCCCACTACAATTAAAACCCAGTAAGATAACAAAATCCAAAGCAGAATCTCCCACCAAACTCATCCAGCACACAGCACTGGCCTTCAGTAGCTGCTGCCACAGCTGCTCTTTCCCCTCTTTTTTCCTTGGATGTCATAGAGAAGGCAGCAGCCAGCGTCAGGACAAGGCAGAATCCAGGCAAGGTAGAGTCAAACTCTGCATTCTAGATTGTGTTGCCATCAGCTTGCAAATAGGTCTTGGGTTGCGGCTTTTTGTTCTTAATTTCCCTGCGCATCCTCTAAGCACAGGCATTTACAGAAAAAAAAGTAAGGTGGGAAAGAAAACAACTGCATCAGCAGACTATGTAACAAAAATATCACCTCATGGTAGGAACAGGCAGCTCAGTAAAATAATGGTAATTGTATTTTGGTTATAGAAAAAAACCAGCCCCATTCCACCTCACAAAAAGATCCAAGTTTGCTACTTCCATACTACCATGAAACTGTTTGAACTCAAAGCACATTAAAAAGGATTGCAGGGGAAGGAGGAATTAACAGCATGAGAGTAAGTTTAGTTCACAAGGGAGAAAAAAGCAGCTTTGAAGAACAGATTTCTTTCAGATTCTTAATACACAACCTCAAAGCACAGGTCTTCAGTGAATCCATCCTTCCACTCTGTGGGCGAGGAATGAACACGTTCTTTATATTCCTCATAAAATGTTAATCTCACAAAAACCCCATTGTATTGTAGCAACTTTGAGCACTGTAAACACTGGAATTCAAATCCTGAGGACAGTGAGTGAACTGTATTCTTGGACTTAAAGACGCAGCATGCATTTCACGATAGAGTTTTGCATCTTCAGTATTCTTAGGCAAAATATTCCCCACCCTGGGAATGTTTCCTACCCAAAAAAAAAAAAAAATCTCAATATCGGAGCAGCATTTCCAAGTTTTATAACATTACAGTGAGTCAGCTCTTGGGAAGAAGTGCTTTGTTCCACAAAACCAGCTTCTGACTTCACAGCCATCTCACTAAGTGCTAATAGCAACACATAAGTCATTAATGGATAAACACACCTACTTATGTCGGCAGGTGGTGAATCTGTTGTGGAAGAGGAAGAGAAAAAGAGAGTACCAGAGACAGTTTTCCAACAGGCTGTGGGTCAGGGTTTGACAGTAAAGTCTTAAGAAGGAAGAGAAGGAGAACAACATGGAGTGGCAAAGATGAGTAAGTACCCAGGAAAGATGGGAGACCTGTGGTGAAGGGCACCACGGCTGCTGTTCCTGAAGGACTGCATGGTCTGTGGCTCCTGCTGAAGGAACAGGATATGCAGACACTTCATAAGAAGCAGTAACGTTGGTATTTCAGTTTTGTATTTCCAGTCCCTAGTCTAAGTAAATTGACCTGCCAACCCACACATCATCTGCTCCTATTCCTCTTGTGCTACTCTGTTAAAAATCTTGCATTTTCTCTAGCGGAAACCACAGCTTTGAAATAACTGTATGTTTTATAATTATTCAGCTTCAATGCTTAATGAGCCACATTCTGGGAAAACATAAGGAAAGGACTGTATTTGGGGCTGAGAGGACGTAGCAAGTTATGTCATCTTCAAACTAGGAGTTGTTCACTCCCTTCATACACTTTACATTTACTGGCTTGATCCTACTACTGCAGGGAAATCAATCTCCAGCAGACAGAAGTCAGTAAGAATTACCACAGTTCAGACTCATTTCAGAATCTGGCTATGACTTTTTCCTAAGCCTCAGTCAATATTGACTTCCTTTGCCTTTGATGTTTTTACAGCTCACTAGAACTAGCATGACATTAGGTGCACCAGAAGGGATCTGGCCTGCTTTGTCTGCAAAACTGCAGCTACAGAACTGACCCAACCTCCAGGTAACACTGAAGCCAGACAGGCAATCAACCCAAGTGGCTGTCCTACTCCTAAGATGACACATTCTCTGTCAAGAGAGATCTATTTGGCATCATCACTGTGCAATGATCAGTTCTCCTTTTTGCCTTTCATGGTGTTCTGTCCTAGACATCTGACGTGGGAACACCAGTTTTTTGTGCTAGATTAGACACTGACCAGCCACACTCAGGTGATTAGAGAAGGACCCAGAGTCAGGCAGACACTAAGAGGCAACCTCTACTACTCCTTATAACTAATATACAAGCATTTAAAAAGAAAAGAAAATCATAATAAAAACCAAAGCAGAACACTGTAAAATTTTTTTATCTCTTCTATACACACTTCTCGGCTTAACAACACAAGATAATCAGCAACTATCAAAAGCCCTACTCATAAAAAGATCCTAAAAAATATTTCTCATATATACAAACATACTTCTTAATAATCTCAGCTATTTCATATTTGTGTTAACTGAGAGGTTTATATGGTCATATGTCCTTTCCTGTATTTGAAAAAAATTCTCCACTGGTTTGAAAACTCAGCTGTATCACCTAGACTTTCAACATAACTAAGGTGAAAATGATTTAAAAGTAACTGATTAGAACTCTTTAGTCATAGAAACCTTACAGAATTCCCAGCGTTACAACAACTTGCCTCATAGGTACCTCACCAAAACTCTTACGTCACCAAAATCTATTCTGCAGTATGAAAAATTAACATATTCTGCCTGCCAACAAATTAAAATGCATTATCACTGTCAGAAGAAAATCACTGATCTTCACCCCTAAAAAAGTTCTCCTGCTAGACCTCCACTTCCCAATTCCTTTATGCTTAAACCACTGAGATCATCAAAGCCTCTCATGCTGTCTACAATGCACATCTTCATAATAAATGGTTTCATACTAGGTTTTCCTGACGGCTCCTTATCACTTTCTCACATAGCAAAAGGTGACAACTAGTTATAATGAACCACAGAATTGCAGAGAAAAGGTTGAGGAAGTAAGAATGCTATGATCTAATTGACTATCACATACAGTACCTAGCTTTTTCTTCCGCACATTAGACTCAAACACAAAACGCATTACACGCTTAAGGTCCTACCATTTGACAGGATGAGAGGGAATGGCCTCAAACTCCACCAGGGGAGATTTAGGCTGGACATTAGGAAAAAAATTTTGACAGAAAGGGTTATTGGGCATTGGAACAGGCTGCCCAGGAAGGTGGTTGAGTCACCTTCCCTGGAGGGGTTTAAGGGACGGGTGGACAAGGTGCTGAGGGACATGTTTTAGTGTTTGATAGGAATGGTTGGACTCGATGATCCAGTGGGTCTCTTCCAACCTGGTTGTTCTATGATTCTATGATTTTATCTCCCCAAGTTATTCTTGTAGAGGGTACAAAAGAATTACTTAAGTGGTCAAGATGGCAAAAGATGCTCCTGGGTATACTGAAAACATATGCTTGCCTGATGGCTACCTCGGTTCCTTTCGCTCCATGAAGGGGTCTGCTATGCTAGGCATGCGTAGACCATGAAAACTATTTACGGTGATAAACTGAAAAAGTACCATCAGTATCTACACAAAGAGTCCTGACCACAAAACAGAGCCCTGATCACTAAGGATGTTCATCATTTCCACACTGCCTCTAGTTTTCCAGTCACTGGATACAATGGTGAGACATTTCAGGAGCAGCATCCCCAGATTCCGCCTTTACAGAAGTTTGCCCTATACAAGCTTGAGTGCTCAAGTGCAATAAAAGAAAAAAACCAAAAAACAAAAAACAAAACTCCGAACCTTTTTCAGGCTCTGAGTCCTTATTTCCCTGAAATAACAGTCTGAACTCCTGCCAGGAGACATCATCTTAGACATATTTTCCTTGATGGTATTTCCTATTAGCTTAGGCACCACAGCGTGTAACACACTGTCTGTGGTGAATCTCAGACATGGCACTCCTTCTGCAAGCTCATTCAGCTCACTAGTGTGACAGAAAATAAGCCTATCAAAGGGACAAAAAATCCATATATATATATGTATGTATATAATTTCCTAAGATCATAGAACCATAGAATCATAGAACAACCAGGTTGGAAGAGACCCATCGGATCATCGAGTCCAACCATTCCTATCAAACACTAAACCATGTCCCTCGGCACCTTGTCCACCCACACCGTAAACACCTCCAGGGAAGGTAATTCAACCACCTCCATGGACAGCCTATTCCAATGGCCAATGACCCTTTTCGTGAAAAACTTCCTCCTAATGCCTAGCCTAAATATCCCCTGGCAGAGCTCGAGGCCATTCCCTCTCATCCTGTCCCCTGTCACTTGGCAGAAGAGCCCAGCTCCCTCCTCTCTACAACCTCCTTTCAGGGAGTTGGAGAGAGCAATGAGGTCTCCTCTCCTCTTCTCCAGGCTAAACACTCCCAGTTCTCTCAGTCCGTTTCTCATAAGGCCTGTTCTCCAGCCCCTTCACCAGCTTCGTTGCTCTTCTTGTTGGACCTACTTAGATCTCCTTGGCATGAGGTCAAACCAAGTAGAACAGAGAAGAAGGGGCTATGTGGCAGTGAATAGGAGGACAACTGGAGGATGTCAGAACTCCCCATTTGAAGCCAATATCACTGCTAACAGCCTTGGTCCCAACCTCACGCTATTCCCAGGGCTCGTGCCCCTCCTCTCCCAGCTCCAGCCCCAATTCCACTATTTGCAAAGCTCTTTAGCAGAAAACTAATAAGTCACTCGTGAAATAGAAGCAGGTCTTTGACAGGAGCCAACAGAGGATGCCCAGAGGAAGTAAAAAAAAAAAGAAAAGGAAAAACAGTTAACTTTCTCCAATATAAAACCCCATCTTCCAGCATCTGGTAGTGTAGATTTTCCACATGGGAAGTTGAATCGACACCACTGCAGTGATGAGATTTTGCCAGGATTTTGCCTAGTCTGTTTTTTAAACCATTCCAAACTTTGTTTCCCCGCAAAACTTCCCGACAACTAATTTCGTGGTTTAGCTGTGCACCATATCAGAAAATAACTTCTCTTTATTATTTATTAACCAAGTAATTCCATTGTGTTACAAAACGCTTCTCACATAATGAGAACAATGAATAATCTTTCCACACTCCCCTTCCTCACTCAGTTCGTAGTCTCATAGATCACTCTATGCCGCCTTCACACAAATTGCTTTTTTATGAACACCAGAACTAGACTATTTGTTCTTAGATGTATTTAATCTATATTCCTAATCGTGCTTGCAGCCTTTTTCAATCTTTTCTCAGTTCATTTACAACTTTTCTGAGCTGGGGGAGAAGATGGAAGCAAATTATATGTACCTCGTTACACAGTTATACAATGGGATAACTGTGGTCCTATCTTTGTCTTCTCTCCTAATTGCCCCAAATACCGTTCCTTTTTGATCAATACAGATAAAAAATTTCCAAGAACAACCCACGCTATCTCCAAAGACCGATTTTCTGCATATTAGCCAATTCAGCACCTCTGCTGGATATGTATAACACGGATTTCCTTTTCTCCCCATTAGAAAATGCCTTACTTCGCATTTTTCAAACTTCGATCTCATCTGCAATTTTATCACGCAGTCACACAGACTTTTCTTTCTTTCATCTTTCTTCACCCACAGGGCTGGTTTGAGGGGGCCCAGTCCCAACTCATCCTCGCAGTCCTACAGTGCCCTGTTCCTACTACTTTCATGAAGTTATTTTTGAGTTGGATAAGTTTCCCGATCTAACTCACATTGCAGAGATATGTAATCGAGGTTTGCTAGTACATTGACAGGACAATACAACTGCTCACTGGCTGTCACAAGTGAGGAAAATGGGGTGTACAAGAACACTATCTTGCAGAGCCACCAAAGGTGAAGCCTTGGCTTCTCTTATTATGAGACCCTCAACCATTTAATATTATCAGCACATGCTATTTCCCCAGTTTTCACTCCACATTCAGCAGCACTCCAGTCTTCGCTAGCAACTGCTTTCCATTTCAAACACTGACAATTTACTCTTGCCTTTCATTTTCCCTAAGTCATCATCAGTCCTGAAAAGCATCTTCTTCCTCATCAAAAGGATTTTTAAATTTCTTGGAGGATTTTTGGTTAGTATCAACCAGGACTAGTTCTCTACACGGGTCCACTACAGATTCCCATGACAGGCTGTAGAGGCACAGAGGAACCAGTGCAGGGGCAGGAATGAGCAGTGGGAGAAGGCTGAGCTGCTTCTTTTGACTGCAGCACCAGTTTATGCTGGAATAATGCACTGGTCAAATGACAACCTTATTGCTTAGATGTTCCCCCAAACAGAACCATCTCTTTTAACAGGCACCACATTCTTCACCTTCCTCTGCCACTGAAGCTGATCTATATGATAGATTACACAGGATTGTTAGGAGTTCAGCTATCTCATATCTGAGTTCCTTTAGAAGTCTTTGGGGAGTAATATTTGATCCCAGTGATTTGTTACTATTCATTTTATTGATTTATTCTAAACCTATTTTTACTGGCATCCCAATTCGAGACAGCTCAGGCTCCTGTGCAAGAATCTTTCCAAGTTCTCCAACACTAAGATAAATAATCAATTCAGCTTTTCTGCTGTCCTTACGCTGATGTTGTTCCATGCACTCTGTTAAACTCTTACTCCTCTCTGATGGACATGACAGGATTACGCATTTAGCCTGTTCAGTTCACCAAGCTTTTCTTTGGGGAAAAGTTTACAAAATCCCTTAAAATTATGACTGGTAAGAGGAAGGACTAGCAGGCATTTATTCTCTCCCTCCTAAAAACTGGAAGATAGGCTCACAAAGTGTTGGGTAAATATTTATTCTCCTTGATATCTGTCCACATGCATCAGATACTGCCACATGATCAGCACAAGTGTCACAGGAGCACAGTTTTTAACACTTTTGACTCATCAGTAATAAAGCACAGTGAGCAAGAGTCATAACAGCACCCTTTCTAGCTAAGAAAGAAAACAAAAAGATATCAAAAAGGAACTGGACTTTTTTTTTTTTTCCTTGGATGATTAAACTAAAGACAAAACCTAGAAAAGGCAAAGCTGTATCTCGTTTTTTGCAACATCATTTAGCAGCTGACTACAATCAGCCTTTGCAAGACAGTACTATTCTCCTAAAGGGTAACATGCAGTTCCTCAGGGGTAGGTATCACCCAATGTCAAAGCTGTGTCACTGGTGCAAGTGCAGAAACAGAATGGACTTCCAGGACAAAGAGACACGGTCTGAACGCCCCTTCTAGAAGTTACACTACGATCCTTAATCTAAAATTGCTTATGTGTGACAGGGAAGTGTTCCCACTAACCCAAGGATCTTGCATAGTCCCAGATAAGGTGACACAGCCTGGTACAAAGGTCATTACTCCTTCCTTTTCCTCTTCCTAAGAAATCCAGACCATAATTACACCTTTCTGCATCTTTTGGCTACATCATGAAGGCTCATCCTCTTTTTCTCTCCCACTAACGCTCCACACTTTTCATTTTTTGCCATCCTAACTTCCGTAATAGCCTAACGAAAGCATCATGCTTCCCCCCTTGTCACAATCCCTTTCATCCAGTCCACTAAAAACTGACTGACTTAAGACTAACTTATCACATCGCTCCAGTCTTTCCCTTCCTCATTTGCATACTTTCTCCAGATCTCCACTGCTTCTTGTTCTCAAAGAGCTTCACAAATCTATTTCCTCTTCTCCCTGCTCATTCCCTAAAACGAAACGCACAGTAGGGAGGTATAAGACAAGGCAGTGTCATTAGATACAGTGAGGAAAATTGTGTTCTGCTTTGGCAATGTTCCACACAAACTGCCTGAGAGGGGAGACCAAACTGCCTGAAGGAAATGATCCGAGGGATCCAGGTAGCCCTGAACAAGTAGCAGTGGATGCGATGATCACTGTGTCATTCCAAAAGGTAACAAGCATTGAACACAGACATTTGTGAGGCAAGATGATACATCTGAATCGGGACTAGTCAAAGGATACTCCAAAAACTAGATGAGGATAGTATCCAGAGAAGAAAATGCTGCTAATGCCCAAGAAATAAAAGTTTTTCCAGAAGAGGACAACAATTTTGAAAGAAATGTTGTAGTCATTGGGAAGGGATTAGAGATCCTGGGATGCTAAGATTAGGGCTCTCGGAGATTACTTGTTCAAATCCCCATCCTTGACAAGGATTAGCCCAGGAGGTATGACTCGCATTTTCTTCTGCCTGGATATTGACGTATTTGAAGCGTCTCACCCTGTTCAATTCTAAAAACTCCAAACTGCCCTCTAAAGCACACGCTCAGCAGACATCCCCCAGCAATTGCAACAGCCTCACAGATGACTCAGGAAAAAGTTCCTTATAGAAATCTAACATTTCCAGTCATCTCATGGTAGGAAACAAGAACAGTCTTCTTGGAGGTTGATACCTTACAGGTTATACTAACTCAGTGAGATGAAAAGTTTCTCACTTTGAGATGGAAGGCTGGCAAGACTTTGTTATTGGCAAGCCCAGATTTAAGACAATGCTACGAAAACTCACAGATACTCTTTGACTTAACCATCACCAAAAAACTCAACCATTAAACTGTTATTGAGTACCTAAGCTTAAAGAGTCTTGCAGATCTCACGCTTTCAAGACATCCTTGCCTACAGAAGTCATCTGACCAATAGACTAGTCTAGCTGTGCATACTGCAATGTCTGCTTCAGTGTCCTCAGATGCTGGAATGTGTTTGGCAACATCACAGACACTAGGACTCTTCTTCAGGTCGGGTAAGAGAAGTTGTCCCCAGCTAATTTTTACAGAAGGGGATGCCAAAGCAGAGTGCTTGAGGCACCTCACTACAGGTTTAGTAGCAACTGAAGGGAGCCTTGAGGCGTGGGCTGGATCCCAGTAAATTTATTCCATTCCCAAAGCTTCCCTTTACTCAGCCAGCTGTGAGTATTACCTGCTGGCTTGGGCTAGAAAACAGAGGATGGCTGGAAGCATCACTCAGCCATGTCAGTGTTTATAAAAGCAGTGCTCCATGACCACGTTAGCCCCAGGAAATAGTGGATTTTTTGTAATGACCATAGAGGGCTGCACTTATGATTTGTTATACAAAGGGTGGGAATGAAAACATGCAAAGCATCCCTCCTTGGGAAGCTGTGCAACGGGTCAAACAGGACAACAGCCCCCTGCTCACTAGCCTGTGTATGAACAGCTCTTTCTCATGTTCTTTCCAGACACAAATAAGCAAACCTGGTTGGGGGCTGCAAGGAAAGCAGGAGGCCAAGGAAGTTATCCTGGCAAACCAACAGCAAGAGCAGCAGCTGGGTACAACAACATAGGAATGATAGGAATGGTTGGACTCGATGATCCGATGGGTCCCTTCCAACCTGGTTGTTCTATGATTCTATGAACATCATCCTTTTATGTTCCACAAATCTATGTCTGTTAAAACACAAGCCTGCAGGACCTTGCAACTCAACCGTACTCTGAGATGCACCAGATTGGAACTAGTTAAAATGCAAAGAAGAGCAAATCCAAGCACACAAACAGCAGCAGAAAGCTCTCAGGTGAACAAAGATGTACATATGTACAGTTGATACCCCATACTTCCTCAGGCCTAATGCCACAGAGTCTGCAAAACAGACTAGTTAAAACCATTACAGACGCATCCGCAGCATGAAACACTGGGAAATGTAACTCCCTAGTGTTTTATTTTGACAAAGTTCTGTATTAGTAAATGAACAAAGTCAGAAGAAAACAGTATATGTCGAAGTACCCTTGAGGAAGTGGAGGGCCCTGGGCAAGGTTTAACCCACTTTCGTAATGGCAAAAAACTGAATCATAGAATCATAGAACAACCAGGTTGGAAGGGACCCATCGGATCTTCTAGTCCAACCATTCCTATCAAACACTAAACCAAGTCCCTCAAGACCTCATCCACCCATTCCTTAAACACCTCCAGCGAAGGTGAATCCACACCTACTTTGCTCTCCATGGGATCCAGTTAACCCTGGTTACAGGGCAGACCTAATCGTTTCTTTCTAAAAGGAGTTACGCTAAGACAGAACAGGTGAGGGGAAGCCAATCGACCTCTAAATACATTACCATCTGCTCACGACCAGGCAAGCAGTGGTTTCCCATTTGTTTTGAGGCCAGTTTACCAGTCCCTCTCTGTAACAATGAGAATGGGAAGGAAAGAGAGCAAAGAGGAAAGAGTGAGGACGGATAGAGCATCTAATGTTTTATGCAATGACTGCATCGTATTTACAAACACTGAGAAGAACGTTAGTGAAAGTCTCATTGTTTTTCAGCAAGACTGTGAGCTTACAAAGCCGAAACAGATTATTAGGACAGGCAGCTAATGTCCCTCAATCTGCATATGATAAAGATTAATGGGGAAACTTATTCTGGATGTTACCATTTGACCCTGAAGGACCACGGAAGGATCCTCGCTACCCTGGTAAGGGATGGCTCAAGTAAATGACACCGAATCCTAGTCTGAGGGCATCGGTGGAGGGGAAACAATCACAGCCTCTCTCTGCACTAAATATTAATGTCTAGGCAGACAAAAGGAGCACTAGGAACACCGTAATAATATCACCAGCAGACACTATATGTTTCTTCGGGGCATTCATGCATCAGTATTAAGACTATGCCTATTGTCCCACATTAAACTAATGACTTGTTTCAAGAACCCAATCCTGACGTTCCTCAGGGAATCGCAGATGTTATTTATATTTCCAGTCACTTAAAAGGATTAAAGTCTGTTTATTCCCAGTAATCTCATTTGTAGAGAGAGACAGATACAGGCAGCAGGAGTATGCGTTTTAACCCTGTTGGGAACGACCAAATGCACAGTTCTATTCACAGGCAGCTGCTTCCCTCAGCTCCACAGTATTGGGGACTCGGGAAAGTCTCACCGAGCCTGCTCGCTCTCATTAGAACTATATACGAATCGAGGGTCTCCGTCACTTCTGAGAAGCCACCCCAGGAGCTCCCCGAGATCAGCATGAAAATGAAAATTAGACTGCATGTCAAGCAGCCCAATCAATAGAATAATTGCTCCAGGCTGGAACAATTACGACCTCTGGTTGAAGACACACAGGACAAGGCAATAGGGGGGGGAAGGTGACTCAACCCCCTCCCTGGGCAGCCTGGGCAGGCTGCCCAGGGAGGGGGTTGACTCACCTTCCCTGGAGGGGTTTAAGGTGCAGGTGGACGAGGTGCTGAGGGACACGGGTTAGAGACTGATGGGAATGGTTGGACTCGATGATCCGGTGGGTCTCTTCCAACCTGGTGATTCTGTGATTGTATGAAATTTCTATGCCAGGCTTACGAAACAGAAGATGTGCCAAAGTACCCCGGGGGGGATGGGGGAGATGGCAAAGCGAGGGAGGGAGTTAGCCGGGAGTTGACAGCAAGGACCGGGATTGGAGAGAAGCGCAGCGAACGGCAGCTCCGGCCCCAAGCGGCCGAAGAAGCACAGAATCACCAGGTTGGAAGAGACCCACCGGATCATCGAGTCCAATCATTCTTATCAAACACTAACCCATGTCCCTCAGCGCCTGGTTCACCTGTGCCTTAAACTCCTCCAGGGAAGGCGAATCAACCACCTCCCTGGGCAGCTGTTCCAGTGCCCAATGACCTTTTCTGTGAAAATTTTTTCATGATATTCAGCCTGAACCTCCCCTGGTGGAGCTTGAGGCCATTCACTCTCATCCTATTCCCTGTCCTTTGGGAGAAGAGCCCAGCTCCCTCCTCTCCACAACCTCCTTTCAGGTAGTTGTAGAGAGCAATGAGGTCTCCCCTCAGCCGTTGGGCTGAAGGAGCCTGAAGTTGCCTCCGGGGCTGCCTCCCCCCTCCCCCCCAAATCCGGGCTCGCTCCTTACCGGTCTCTTTGTCCTGGGCGGCTTCCAGGTGCAGGTCGCCGAGGAGATGCTCCAAGATCTTCTCCGGCGTCCCCGACACCACCACGTATCTGTCGGAAAGCAGAGAGTCGCCGGAGTCATCCTCGGTGGAGGACTGCGAGCGGCTGCTCCACTCGTCCTCCTCGTCCTCCTCGTCGATGTACTTGAAGTAGGGCACGTCGAAGGTGGGCAGCGGCCGGGCCCCGCCGCGCCCCGCCAGCGCCTCGGGCAGCCGGGCCCCGCCGCTGCCCATCGCCCCGCCACCCGCCCCGCCAGCCTTACCTCCCGCGCCGCTCGGGGGCCGGGCTGCGAGACCACACCTTCCGCAGCACCAGCGCCGCGCCCGCCGCCTCCCCAGCCCGCTCGCCGCCGCCTCCTGCGTCCGCCTGGCGTCATCCAGAGGGGAGAGCGGGGACACACACAGACACACACAGAGAGAGAGAGAGAGAGAGAGACAGTGCTGTGAGCGAGTGCCCGCGGCCACGGGGGAACCCCCGTTCAGAGAGCGCAGGGCGCGACAGTCAGAAGGTGCCTCACAGAATCATAGAATCAGCAGGCTGGAAAAGACCCGTCGAGTCCAACCATTCCCATCAAACACTAACCCATGTCCCTCACCGCCTCGTCCACCTGTGCCTTAGAAACCTCCAGGGAAGGTGAATCAACCCCCTCCCTGGGCAGCCTCTGACAGTGCACAATCACCCTTTCCATGATTATTTTTTTCCTAATGTCCAGCCTGAACCTCCCCTGGCAGAGCTTGAGGCCATTCCCTCCTGTCCCCTGTCACTTGGGAGAAGAGCCGAGCTCCCTACTCTCTATAACCTCCTCTCAGGTAGTTATAGAGAGCAATGAGGTCTCCCCTCAGCCTCCTCTTCTCCAGGCTAAACACCCCCAGCTCTCTCAGCCACTCCTCATAAGGCCTGTTTTCCAGCCCCTTCCCCACCTTCATTCTCTTCTCTGGACTCGCTCCAGAGCCTCAACATCCTTCTTGTGGTGAGGGGCCCATAACTGAACACAGGATTCAAGGAGCAGTCTCACCAGTGCCAACTACAGAGGGAGAATAACCTCCCTGGACCTGCTGGTCACACCGTTTCTGATCCAAGCCAAGATGCCATTGGCCTTCTTGGCCACCTGGGCCACTGCTGGATCATGTTCAGTCTCTGTCAACCAACACCCCCAGGTCCCTCTCCTCCAGGCAGCTTTCCAGTCAGGCTTCTCCCAGTCTGTAGCTGCTCAGGGTTGTTGTGCCCCAAGTGCAGGACCCAGCATTTGGCCTTGTTAAACCTCATCCCATTGGACTCTTCCCAGTGGTCCAGCCTGTTCAGATCCCTTTGGAGCCTCCCTACCCTCCAGCAGACTGACACTTCCACACAGCTTAGTGTCATCTGCAAACTTGCTAAGGGTGCACTCAGATGTTCAACCTAAACCTCCCCTAATGGAGCTTGAGGCCATTCCCTATTATCCTGTCCCCTGTCACTTGGGAGAAGAGCCCAGCTCCCTCCTCTCCACAACCTCCTTTCAGGTAGTTATACAGAGCAATGAGGTCTCCTGTTAAAGCTCCTCTCGTGTACACAGGCAGCACAACCAGCGAGACAGGCATGGGATAGGCTTCCAGGCACCCCTTAAAATACTCTGTGTACAGACACTGCCCCCCCTCAACAACAACTTTTGAACTTAGGAAACAAACGCTCCCACAGAAAGCTAAGTTTGATAGGAATGGTTGGACTCGATTATCCAATGGGTCTTTTCCAGCCTGGTGATTCTATGATTCTATTCCATGATTCTGGTTGTCACTGTGGTGCGGGCATGTCCAAAGACACAGCCCCTGCCCTGAAGAAGTTTTCTTTATCAGTAAACAACATGTAGAATTGATCTATGAAATTTCTGCAAGGTCAGACATACAGGTACTGAGCCAATTAATGTCAGATATTCATTGTAACACTCCCAGGGGACATTACTGAGCCGCTGCATTACTGGAATACTGATGCATAATTGTAATCTTCCATTTTACTGGCCATATTTTTTTGTGCCTACATATTTGAAAAGCCGCAATGAAAAAAAAGGCAGCGAAAGAGAAAGAGAGGCAGAACAAGGGATAGGTGCAGCATTAAAGAAATACAGTAAACATGGAGCTTTATCCAAACAAACCTCTTGATTTCTCTGTCTTTTCTGTGGCACTCTCTAAAAGAGCCCCAATCCTCAATTTTCCTGTGCTCAATGACGTTCCAGACTGCAGTAGAAATGGGGCATATGTGTGATGTATGATGCTGTATTGGTACAAACCATCTATTTCCACACATATGGGAATGGATTTTAAGCACACCCATATACATTACATACATGAGCAGCTGGCAGCAAGTCAACAGGGAGCACTGGCAGGGCAAAAGCTCCCTCACCACTCGAAGGACATTAACAACGGTTGTTCTCGAAGATGGTGTTCCCCCTTCAGCATCTCACAAAGCAGAAACATTTTCAAAAACCCTTTAGGTAATTGTACGCAAATTTCTGAATCAAGTACCCCAATGGCGACACTTTCGTAGGGCTCTTGTCGTCCTGACCTGTTCTATCATTTGCAAGGGAGTAAAAATCAATCTATTTTATCAGAAAAGACAAAAATTGTGCAAAATCAAGGCCAATCAGGTTCAATTTTTATTTCCTTACCTATAATAATTATTTCCAAAACAGGGGAGAGATAGAGGATTTCTTTATTTTGCTATCTCCTATTAAATATAATTTCACTTTAAGGGAAAAATTATTATTTCATTAATATCCCACTTATATTTTTGTTTTCAGTCAGACATTCTAATGAAATCACAAGCACCGCCAATTAACCTGAACAAAGCAAAACACAAAACCAAATCTAATGTATTTTTTTTCCAGTTTTTACAAGTTCTGATTTCACTACAGATATTATTCTAAAATGACATCACGGCATGCTTCATTTATCGGAAACTTGAATGGTCTGTGAATTCATTAATTCTTGCTTCAAGAAAATTGGACTGTCCTCAGTGTGCTCCATCTAAATGCAGTGGCAGATGAGGAGGAGGAGGCAAGGAGCCCCCATGTGACAGCAGGATGTACTGAAGAGCAAGGCAGCACCCTAGCTGAGTCCCTAAAAGTCAGCAGATTGATGAGAGAGACATTCTCATTTCAACACCAATTAAGAATGAAGCCTCACAACACTTTTTCAGACCCTTACACAGCCTTTGCCTAAGCAACCTGCACCACCCACACAGCAGCACAGTGTTCCCATCTCTGTCATTTTATGGCCAGGCAGACAAATTTGAGCCGAGTGGCTGCTGCAGGGTTGTGCAGAGACACAGTTCCAACTCTAGTGCCACCACACTGGCACCTTGGCTTTGAGCCCCAGCTTTGAGGGAGTAGAGCATCAGTCATGTCTCACTTCACACGTGGCCTTAAGCAAGTTTCTTGTTTGTGCTCTCCCTCTCAATTGCCCATCCAAAAGCACAATTCACATCCTGCTTGGATGTTATACTTAGTCCCTGGTGTAGATTACCCATCACTGGGAAATTTAGCTAGTGTCCGTAAGTGCTATGTGGGTAAACCATTACATTTTAAGTTTATTACAGCTTTTAATTACTCTTCATAGTTAAACACGGTGCTATGAACCTCTGCATCACTTCCTAGCAGGAATTCCAAGGAAACAGTAAGGATCTCTGGACTTGGTCAATCTTTTGACCAATATTATGGTCAATTTTCTGCTCCTCTCATCCATCTTCCTAAGACTGAGATAAGCCATTTATCTCCCGGGCAATATATTTTAACAGCAGACAAGCGCTACCTTTATTTTCAGCGTGAAAGGAACCCCGGGGTGATATAAATATTTATATGCTGATAGGAATGAAACAGCTGGAAGTCCTTGCTTAGTGAGCCATAACTTGTGCAGGCTACGTCTTGCCTGAGTAGGAATACGACCCTCTGAATTAGCACTGGGGCAGAAGAAAGCAGAGGTACATATGTTAGCACTGAAAACAGCCGCAACATTCTGGCTTGCCTATGGAAGACATTAGATTTCTGGGTTATTTGCCACTGGCAAGGAAGAATGTGATCACTGGCTAAAGCAACTAATAACTTTGGCATCAGTGATACTTCCATTTCCCTTGAATTTCTGAGTTTGTCCATTTAATGAATTAAAAAAGGAGGAAGCACACAGAATATGATGTTGGACTCGATGATCTGGTGGTTCTCTTCTAACCTGGTGATTCTATAATTCTATGCTGATGAGCCTCTTCCTATGAGAAACATTCACTGCTAGAAATAGCTTTCTAACAGACAAAAGCCCGGTATGCTCTGCAATGAACACAGTTTTATTCAGAAGCCTGCTGCATTGAAAAGAAATTGCATTTTCACATCACTCCTCCACAGGACAGGACACCTGAGCAAAGATTTATTTCTTCATCTTACCCATTACTGAAGTGCCTGTTAGATTGGAACACCACTGATTAGCAATACAGAACATGCACTTCCCAATGACATAACTTTCTTTCAACATCTCTCCATCTGCTTTTTTAAAAAAGCAGGACCAGACCTAGAGCTACCCTGGCAAACCCCAGATCCAGACAGACTCCCTCATTGTTGATTTCAATGCGTAAAGACGTAATAGAGCAATTAAGAGATAACCTGAATAAAGGCACCTATAAACTTAATGGAGTGTTGAAAATCCAGGCTGCAGGCAGATTTTCCTGCTGCCAAACAACCAAGCAAAGGCAAAGAGAATCTTCTCTGGATAAAACACAACAAAGCAAACTTTACTCGCGCTATCTGCTTCAAAATCACATTAAATAACAAAGAAATTGCCTCCTCTAGGAGTAGTGGGAGGCAGGAACATTTTGTTTTCATAGCATAATTTGCTAAAACTGACTCAATGCAATCACATAACGCTGATCACTTCTGCCTCTGTGTCTTTTGATGCTGGTGCCAGGGTGTGCCCTAGAGAGGTGCAGGAAAAGGCATATGTGAAAGATTCCAGGGGCTGCTCATGTTCTGAAGAGGAGAGCACTCCCCCACACAATGAATCCATGCAGCTTCCCTACACACATGCGGATATTTCCATTAAAGGCATGCGAAATACAAGAGTGGAGGCTGGAAAGGGGATATGCAAGTGTAGACAGGCTTCCACTGCAGTGCAAGGAAGGTGCTCAAATAGGTGACAGAGCAGGACGAAACCCACAAAATAACAAGATCCTCATTTCAGATGACTTCTTTTTTCTCCTGAGCAGTTTTGGGGTTTTTTTTTACTTAGAATCATGGGTGAGTTGCTGAGGGTCATGGTTTAGTGTTTGATAGAAATGGTTGGACTCAATGATCCGGTGGATCTCTTCCAACCTGGTGATTCTATGATTCTATGAATCATAGAATATAGAATCATAGAACCACCAGGTTGGAAGAGACCCACCGGATCATCATGTCCAACCATACTTGGACGTTATAATCAATCCCTGCTGCACATTACACATACAGAGTAATAACAATAAAATGATTAAGACATAAAAGTCAAGTGCCAAAACTGGGAAACACCGAATGGTAATCTTCAATACCTTTTTTCCTTCAATTTTTTTTTTTTCTTTTTTTACTCTGTCCTGCACTGTCCCTACAGCTCTGCCTTATTCAGGATATGTTTGAGGCTTTGCTCTGCAACTGGGTCAAAGCTGAGACAAAACATCTTTCTGTGTTAGGACCCTGTTTTACCTGCTGGAAGCACCTGTCTCCACAACGTCACACAGAGGTCCCCAAACCTGCTCGTTGAGGAACAGCTTTGACACAGCAAAAGTTACAGTTGCTTTAGCTCAGAGCTCTATCCAGGGTCACTACATCCTATATGCCAATTATGGCCTTAACAGTCAAGAGCTACAACTATAAAGAAAACCCTTTAGAATTATAGAATCATTCCAATTACAGGACCTCGAAAGTGTCCTGTATTGTTACTTTTAGTCACTACTTTGCAGCTCAGCTTGGAGCATGCTCAGAGCTTACAGAACCTTCAACTATTAACCTGCAAAGCCAGAAATGTTTTACAGAGCATGTAAAAGTTGCATCTTTTGGCCTCTAGCTTGGGTCAGATTTGGGTGGATATTTATGAAGATGGTAAAAAAAAAACCCAAAGGGATTTCAGATGCCACTTCAGAAATATAAGGGCATAAAAGCTTTTCTGAGAACTGACAAAACTTTTTTAACGCAGCAAAATAGTATTTACTGCAGCCTTACTCTCAGCAGCTTCTGAACCATATTGGCTTCATTTTTCAATAAAAAATTAAATAGGCTCAGGCAGACACCACCTTTCAGAATAAGCAGATAAGATGCCACAGCTCTTGGAAGCAATGCAAAATGAAGTCCGTAAGTCTTTTCCATTGCTAGTAGTAGAGAATGAGTTGAGTCCTGACTACAAAATACAAATATATTTATAATAAAAACATGAAAGAAAGCAGAAAAAAAAGAAAACTCAACACACTATTAACAGTTTCTCCTGTAAGAGACGCTCTTTCAGACAGCATCTATCAAAGCCTAAAGAAGATTGCCTGCTTACACTTCACTGTGTTTTTCCCTGGAATCAGTTATTGTGAAGACTGCAGAATTGAAGCCCCCAAAGTACAAAGAGATGTACAAAAATGACTCTTTTCTTTACAGGCTATTCTTCTTTCTTTGACAAGAAAATGGAAATGAACACATACAATTAAAGTGGAGATTGACGATAATGTCTCTGATCTCAGTGGTTAATCCATCTCAGAATATGTTGCTGTATTTCACAGAGTTTCAAGAGAGACCAAAATCTGCAATAAGGTTTGATTCACTTTCAACTTCAGCAGGAGAAAAGCATTTCAAAGTCACCAGCACAGCTTAACCAAGGTACACAGGAGAACACTGGTAATTTTTCTGCAGTGGTCACTCTGTTCTTATTCTAGAAAGACAAAAATAGCTACAGTTCTACTTCCGGTTAAAATATCACAGCACAAAACACTTTCAGTAGGGCTGCCTGTTTCGTAGTTAGTTGCACGATCACTGCTTTTGCCAAATTTCAGGGGAAATATTACCTTACAGGACTGCAGGATCATCAAAAGCAGCTTTTTACATGGCAGTTCACATATAAGGTTGTGTAATTTTATTTCCTTATAAAATAGAGCCTGTAACATATTCGTATTACATTTTATTATTTTTTGTAATCTTACAAATTCTTCTCCAGTTCTTCATTGTACTCTGATATTTTTGTTTCCCTCTGCAGTTGTTAAATTTACTTCCATAAACATGTGCTAATCCATAGGATACTGAGAGAAACAAATTTCCACCAACTAAAAATTAAAACGTCTTACACACTGATGTCACTTTGGCTCTCAGCAACTTCTGACCAGTCTATAAAACTACAAAATGCTTTAAAATATTTGGCCAGCAAAGGGCACCCAGTGATCATATCAAAACTGCCTGTTGGTCTCACGCTGAGCTGTCTGTCTCAGAGATGCACAACAAAGAGACGACATTCAGCTCAACCTAACATCCTCTGAATTTATAAGCTTCGTAAATGGTAAAACGAGCACAAGCCACCTCACAAAAAAAAAAAAATCCTTTGTTGCTGAAGCCAATTTTGAATATCGCATCCGATAATGCACAGAATAAGCCCTTTTAGAAAAACTGTTGGTGCTGTCATCTGCATACAGAGTATTTGCAGCAAAGGCAACATTAATAACAAGTTACCCTTGTAGAGGGGTCAAAAGGACAGTGCTGGTAAGACTGAGATGACAGACAACAGGCATCAGGGAAAAGATTAATATCCCTACACAGTCATACATCAAGGAGCTCAATTTTTGTCTGTAATCCCAAAACTGCTGAGAGTAGGATTATTTCTGCTTTTCCTATTACTAAGAAGAAAGAAACTGCTCATGGGAATAGGACATTGCTAAATGGGAGTTGTTGTGTGAGCAGAAAGGCTGCGGTTAGGTTCTAGGGCAACAAAAATCTCAGTCGTGTGGTGTTCCCAAGCAGTGGTCCAACCACAAGAAAAGCTGGGGTTTCACAGTGCAGGCCACTTAAAAAACATTTAAAAAAATCTGTGTGGGTCAAGAAAGACAAGTGAGAGAAGAGGAGTCTCTTGTGGCATTTCACAGCAAGTTAGTGGCAAAAAATATCCTAAATTTAGGAGGAAGGTTTTCACAGAAAGGGTCATTGGGCATTGGAATAGGCTGCCCAGGGAGGTGGTTGATTCACCTTCCCTGGAGGTGTTTAAGGGATGGGTGGACGAGGTGCTGAGGGACATGGCTTAGTGTTTGATAGGAATGGTTGGACTCGATGATCCAGTGGGTCTCTTCCAACCTGGTGATTCTGTGATTCTATGATTCTATGAAATTAAGACCAAATAGTCTGTACATCTTACTGGCCCCCAGTTTCTTCCAATGATCATCATTTAAGGTGAGAGCACTCCTGTGGATCTGGCTTTAATGAAAGGAAGCAATGCATCTAACACAGGGGAAAGGGCACACCTTCTAAAATAACATGAGAAAACCCATTACTGGTGTCACAGCCACCAAAGTAATGATATCATAACCTTAAAACTGCGCAATTCTCTGTCAGATAATGAAAATTGACTTTTTAAGACAACTTCAGGCTATGCATTTTGGGTTTCCCTTTCTTGGAGCACATGCACTTAATAGTTATTAGCAGATAAGTCTGACAGCCTGACAAAGAGCTACCACCTTGACAAGGACAACCTAGGAGACCTTCTCCCTGTAACCATACAAAAGTGATGGGGAAAAAGAAAAGAGGAGGCAGTGGGGCAAGAGATACAAAAGAATCAAGGATAGTACTAATATTGTTATCATTCTCTCACAACTGGCAAGGCAGCGCTTACTTCAAAAATACTGGGATATGGAAGAATTCCATGTGTATTTGTAGAAAAACATGCACCACACCAAAGAAAATTAATGTGGTCTTAGAACAAAAGAGGCAGGTGCCAACTATCCCTTGCAGTGGCCTTGCAATAAATCATAGAATCATAGAATCACCAGGTTGGAAGAGACCCACTGGATCATCGAGTCCAACCATTCTTATCAAACACTAAACCATGTACCTCAGCACCTCGTCCACCCGTCCCTTAAACACCTCCAGGGAAGGTGAATCAACCACCTAATGTGCTGGCATGGGAAGCTGGCTGGAAATTTTCCAGTGCAACTTATTTTTCTCCGGAAAAAATGGGTATTCGCTATAACTGAACCAGTGCCAGAACGTGTTGGTTTGAGCAGAAAGTAGCCTGGTAGGCTCTCCCCATCACCTGCACGTACTGTCCACCCTAGGCTGGCAGGGCTTCTGCATTCCCTGCCCACCAAGAGCTATTGGGCCTGGAGGTCCAGGTCCCAAGTTAAATAGCAGGGAATACAGATCCATATTTCAACCCTAAGAGAGTTTTTAATTGTAATATTTTCACGAGAAAACGTAAACATTCTTCCCCCCAAGAACGTAAAGTTTCCTGTAGGACATTCAAACACCAGATGCAAGTATGTCTTTTGAGAACAGAACAGAATCATAGAATAGTTTGGGTTGGAAGGGACCTTAATGGTCATCCAGTTCCACCCTCCTGCTATGGGCAGAGACACCTCCAAGTAGCTCTGGCTGCCCAAGGCTCCATCCAGCCTGGCCTTGAACACCTCCAGGGATGGGGCAGCCACAGCTTCCCTGGGCAACCTGGGCCAGTGCCTCATCACTCTCATAGTGAAGAAATTCCTCCTTATGTCCAGCCTAAATCTGCCCCTCTCCAGTTTACATCTGTTCCCCATCATCCTATCACCACAAGCCTTGCGAAAAGTCCCTCCCCAGCTTTCTTGAAGTCAAACTCTCTCATCCTTTCCTTGTATGGGAGGTGCTCCAGCCCTCTGATCATCTTTGCAGCCCTCCTCTGGACCCATTCCAACAGTTCCATATCCTTCTTATGTTGAGGATTCCAGAACTGGACACAGCGGATGAAGAAACAGTTTAATCCCTCAGCTACCAAATTGCCTTCTAGTGATGTCAGTGGCAGTGATCAATCCTTAGCTGCAGCGAAAAGCTTGAGGGAAACTACATAAAACCCACGCAAGGTCTTGGCCAGGGACTGATAACACATACAGCTATTTTCATATGCCTTAGAAAAACAGAAGCGGAAGACAACTAACTAGACATATATAAGTTACACTTGAGAATAATCTTATCAGAAGGGTGAAATACAAAAAAATACTGGGATATGAGAGGAACTAGTTAATATCCATCATCAATATCCATCAGTGCTGGAACTTGTCTTCTATTGTGGCCCCTGTACAGCTTTCACGCAAGAATGAAAACAGAGAGTTTAGATTTAATTTATTAAAATAGACTAATATTCACCTTGGTAAGGACATGTGTACAAAGGTGTTACAATCCTTAAAATGGGCATAAAAGTAATAACATCTCCTGAAGGAAAGGAAGAGAGATGACGGTAAATATATGACAGTCAGCCTTATATTGCTCTAATTACCAGTGTTGGACATATAGAAATTCATAGAATCATAGAATCACAGAACAACCAGGTTGGAAGAGACCCATCGGATCATCGAGTCCAACCATTCCCACCAAACACTACACCATGTCCCTCAGCACCTCATCTACCCGTGCTTTAAACACCTCCAGGGAAGGTGAATCAACCACCTCTCTGGGCAGCCTATTCCAATGCCCAATGACCCTCTGTGTGAAAAACTTCCTCCTAATCTCTAGCCTAAATCTCCCCTGGCGGAGCTTGAGGCCATCCCCTCTTGTCCTGTCCCCTGTCACTTGGGAGAATAGCCCAGCTCCCTCCTCTCCACAACCTCCTTTCAGGTAGTTGTAGAGAGTAATGACTATTGTATTGCTGATCAGTTTCTTTGCCCTTCACCCTGATTTGTACGTGGTGTGAAGCAAAATACTATCTTAAAAACCTGACCTATTCCTTTGTGACTGACAGAGAAGCCTCCGTATCTTGACTTATGCCCAGAGCCCCTCTCAATGCTGACAATGTCCTTACTGTAATTAAAAAAATATATAAAATTAAATATACACACTATCCACAATGGAAGACACAACTCCAAACTTGGAAGACTAAAAACTGACTATTAAAACGAAAAGCTGCTCTCTACATTTATCACTGTAAGGCTTCACCCTTCCTGTTGAAGCATTCTGCTCACAGAAGAATGCAGCTGATTTTTCATGAGAGAATACTCAGCACAGGCCAGGTGCTTGTTTTGGCCTCGCAACATGCTGTAATATAAATTCTAAATTTGAGAATACTATATAAAGCTCGAGCTCGTTCTCAGGAACTCCAGAATCAAACTCTCCAATGCACTGACATTTAGCATGGGTTTGTAACAGCAAATGTGAAAAAGCACTTAGCAAGGTAGTAAAAAGATTCCAAAGCTAATGTTTAAAATAAATGTCATTTATTTAACTTCTAGCCCAACACTAGATATTACAAAGTAGAATTTATATCTTCTGTTTTGGTGATTGTTTTCAGCTAAGTTAGATATAATTCAGTGACTTCTTTTTGGAAAAAAAAGCATGAATCACTATGAATATAATTTTCTTGGGTTTGCATGATGGTTTTAACTCTCTCCAAAATAGCCTGAAATGACCAGGTTTTTCATTAATGCTTTCTAATGGTTCTTTTCTTGCTAATTAATTCAGGCATCTTAATGATTCAAAAATAGATGACCCAGTAACCACTCAAAAACTTGATAGTATATCCTAAGTAGACAGCAATGCATAGAAGATGCAACAAGGCTGCCAAAAAGAAAGGAAAAAGAAGTTAGAAGGAGAAATGAAGGTCACTCCTTCCACCTAGTAGCCGGAGATCTGATTCTGCATTTATTATGTAGGATAAAATGCTCACTGATGTCAATGAATAGTCTACTATAGAAATGAGAAAAATCAAGCTGCTTCTATACAAGAGCTGCTTCTATACAAGATGCTTTTTTCCTACTGTTACATGCTCAGGAACAAATTAAAGGCTCTATTTTTTTTTGCGTTGGTACAGGTGTTGTTGTCCACGAGGATATAGGTGGTGGGAAAGAGTAAGTTTCCAATTAATAAGCTGCTGTCAGCAATAATTCATTTTAAAGCGGAAGTTATAGCACACAAGCAATAAAGAAATTTTATTGCAAGAAACTTATAAAAAAGAAAAAGAAGGGAAGTGTTTTCTTGCATGCTTATGTAAAGAATTCTACTATAAAATGATAAAGTTAATAACATTTTCATGTATTGAAAACCAAAGTGTCACAAACACTAAGTATTACAGAAAAATATACAATGTGAGTCACCACGTTATGAAGTAATATTTTATATTTCTCTCATTTTCTGGTTTTAAATATTCACATATTAGGTTACTTTCATATTCTTCCAGATGGAATCATGTACCTGTTTCTTAACTAACCACATGCTCTAAAAATGTATTTCAGTATGAATGTTGGGAGTTTCCTCTCTGCTCTCTTTAGAGAATACAATCCTGCCTAACTTTAGGAGGGAGGCAAGTTAGTTATAGCAAGGGCAATCTCAACATTTATTCAAGTTATGGAATGAAAAATACATCGTTACCATGGCAACTGGAAAATCACATGGTATCTGCAATGAGATGCAAGGCACCTTGAGTAAACACTCATTCGTGTGCTTCCTCCGCACAGTATGGTCCCATTGTGGAGGAACATGCACAGTTCCAGCCTCTTCTACAAAAAGTTGATAGAAGCAAACCGAAATGTTAATTTTGCGTGGGGCAATTTAAGCAGACCTACCATTAGAATAGGAACACATATTGAAAAAACATATTAAGCCTTGAATGTTCTGCTTGGATTTGCCTCAATAAAGTCCAGGAAGCCTTACAAATGACAGAGTGCACCTCCCAAACTCACTTTGTACCTTGGCATCGCAACTGTTCACAACAGCATTAGAAAAGTCTTCCTGACAGCTCAGATATTAGCAGCAGCTCTCCAGAATCACCACCTGTTGTAATTGTTTCTTGAAGTGCCCTGGCAGGCAGGAATCTGCCTGCCAGGGCACTTCAAGAAACAATTACAACAACCACCTCAAACCATATTGCTATACTGACAGTCCCATCCATAAAGCATCAAATATCCATCAGTCAGAGGACTTTGATTATAATTCTCTGCCCCTTTTTAACTCTTCTTCACCAACCACCACTGTGCCCACACAAGGCTTCCTTCTCCATCCTCTTTATTCACCATGAGGCGTAGCATCAACACCACCTTCCAAAGTAAGAAATCTCCCTTGGAATACTCCCTTTCTCCTCTCTCAAAATATTTCCTCCTTCTTGACTTCCTGAGCAATTCAGGCACCTATGATGTTACCCAATAAAAAACAAAACTCTGGTCTATCTCCAATCCTGATATGCATTCCCTGCTTTTTGGCTTCAACTCCTTCCTGACTTTCATAGTTATCTTCCTGACTTTCATAGCTTTATACAAGTTATATAGTTTCATACAGGTGTATGTATACTCTTATTTTGTGTTTATGCTTGATTGGGCAGTATCAGAGGCTGCCCGGGGAGGGGGTTGAGTCCCCTTCCCTGGAGGGGTTCAAGGTGTGGATGGATGAGGTGCTGAGGGACATGGGTTAGTGACTGATGGGAATGGTTGGACTGGATGATCCGGTGGGTCTCTTCCAACCTGGTGATTCTGTGATTCTGTGATCTCATAGAATCATAGAATAACCAGGTTGGAAGAGACCCACCGGATCATCCAGTCCAGTAATTCATATAAATATATTGGGGGCTTTTAGGAGAAAAACAAAATCTGTATTATGAATATGAATATGAATATCTCATCTAACCAACAACTTCCTCCTTACTCAGGAAATTATTTTTCTGTCATATGTCTCAGAAAGTCACCCTATCTCACAAGTCCTTTCAGTAACGACTTCTTAAACCTGTTTATGTTTTCATTGCTGGGTTCTTCCTTCCCACTCGATTGGTCATTTGCTACTTGACTTGAACTTTGACAGGTAAGACATGCCACGGATGAAGAAGAGACACGCTCTGGTATTCATCAGCTGTCACAGACTATTTGAGTAAAGGACAGACAAAATGAGATGTGGGAACAAATGGCCAGGTCTTAACTCACTAATAGAACCCTGTGGAGAGGGTTACAATATCCAAGTACTCCAGGGAAATAACTAATGATCCTTTCTTCAGTTCAGTCGTGTTTCAAGAAGCAATCGCCTGAGTTACTAAGTGCTTGAGACTGCCTCAGTAATTGCAATGATTTATTTTATGCATCATCATAACTACAGCACTAGGTCAGGAGAACTTGTATCTTATGGATGCTTTGAATTTTAACACAGATATTGGAGGATTAGGCGACTGCAATCAGAAACCCAGAGACCACAATGCTTTGACGGGGGGGGGTGGGGGGAGGTGGGAGTAGGAAGACAGAGTCTTTAAAATCCCAAGCATCTAAAACATTAGCTTTGCTAGATTTTTAATAAAATTAATTATATTTTCAGGTGATCCTACGCAGAAGTTGCTTACATTTTCCTCTGCTCCCTTAAAATGCAAGTGTTCATAATCTAATGTTCCTGAAGATCCCTGTTGAGAATTTTTTTGCCAGTGTAAGTAATGAATGTGAAGTTAACAGTGCAACTACCCGTTCAGTAAAGACAAAAAACCCCTTTTGTCTCTATCTTATACCTCTATATATTCCAGAGGAAACTCTCCATGTGCAAAGTTTTTTTCTTATCTACCTTTAGTTTGTACTGGTGCAGTGGTTGCCTGTTAAAAAACAGGAAAGAGGGAGATGAGTCCCTAGGCCCACGACCATGTATTTGCCTTAAGAGGTAGAACCTTTACACACAGCTCCTCACCTGACCTACCAAATTTTGATAGGAATGGTTGGACTCAATGATCCAGTGGGTCTCTTCCAACCTGGTTATTCTATGGTTCTATGATTCAACGTGCTAAAGGATGTTTTGTGAGGATATGCATCCACGATGCAGAAGGATATGTTTGTACAGCAACAAAAGGGTTTGATTAGCAGCTTCTCGGGCTGCCCCATCCTCCTGACGTTTCTTCAACCTCGTTCCCCAGCCACCTTTGCTTTAAGATAAGTGAGGCTTCGCTGGCACAGAAGGACATTCTTAGGATAATGATAATTTAAAGTGCTGTCATCACCAGAACTTTCAGGCTATCTGAAGAACTAGAAGACAATTCCCCTCCACCCCCATAAACTTCAAACGGCCCCTCTTCAATAAATAAATTAAAAAGCATTGCTAACCTTCAGCACTGTTTTTTCCAATTACTGTGTTTCGAGGTTAGCAATGTAGAAAACATTACACTAACCCAGTTTTCAAGGTCAAAATAAAAAACACAGCAATGACAGTTCACAGTAACTTCCATTCATTTGGTATTCAGAACACGTTCTTTCTGAATATCAAATCATAAAATCATTGCCAATTCATCAGATTTTAAACTTCAGCTTATTAAAAATTAGACGATGATAAAAATAAAACGCTGGTTTTTATTTGATCTGATAAAGCTGATTCTGTACAACATGATCTAAGCCTCTAATTATCTAAACCTCTATATTATCTCAACTGTTATTTCAATATAAGTAAAAGCATAACAATGCATTTTAATGGAAAATATTCATATACTAAAAAGGGATAAAGCAATACGAGTCAAAACACTGAATGTTGAGATGCTAAAAATGAAAATGTTTCTCTACATGGTATGTGCCAGGAAAGCAAGAGCTCACATGACATCTGGCAGTGATTCCTCATGATGAAGCAACTCTTCAGAGATTTCATTTTCATAAAAGCCTTAGTCTGTTTAGAGCTAGCTCCTAGTCCTGGCCCTTAACAATGCAATACAGATAAAGTTCATTAAAGATATTGTCTAAGACAGGAGAGTGAAGAAGTTGTGATGTAGCAAGCACTTAACATGTGCACAGCAAATCAGGAGGGAAAAAAATAAGTATAAAGGATTAGAACAAATTATTTGTTATAAAAAGCAAAAGTGCTATGGGCATATTGATATTATATGTTGTACTGCATTACGAACACTGCCCAAATGGAGAATCCTCAGAATGAGAAGGATTATTAGATATTAATCAATAGGATTTTTTTCAAGCAGGTTGGACACCCAACCATTCGACACAGATCTTTTCAATGCACAAGAGCACTGGAATACCAGAAAACACAGCATTAAAGAAGTACAAGGAAAATTGCAAATGTCTATGATTTTATAGTTAATTTTCACATTATAGAAGTCAAGCAACTTTTACAGCTTGCTGATATTTCTGCTGGAACGCAAAACCTTTATTTCTTCTTATGGCAGGTAAGACATGAATTTCTACCATTATTAAATGAGTAAATTGCTATTTTTTTTTTACTGCTTCTATTCTCAGGGGATCCTTAGTACATACTGAACATCATACAAATTAAAAACTAACAGCATTTAAAAAAAGTTATATGCATGATTTACTGTAAAGCTTTCATCTAATACAAATATTTACTATTTACATGTCACTGCAATGAAAACATTATGTCTCAGTTGAATAACCAGTAAATATTAGACAGGATTTAAGTGCATTGCCACAGCCTGAAAAGCAGAATTGTGTGGTGGAACTGTAGCCCTTTTCCCTATGTAAGTAAAAACTAAGCTTTGCACCCGGGAAGAGACAGTTATATCTGTACATACACATATAGAATCATAGAATCACCAGGTTGGAAGAGACCCACCGGATCATCGAGTCCAACCATATGTGTGTCTGTGTAACAGCTGAGGGTGAGACGATGAGAACAACTGAATTACAGGGAGCATACGGCCACCCAGTGCAAGAACAGAGCAACTCTGTTCTACGGGGCGGGGGAGGTGGGGGGGACTGTGAATCCCACACAGATTAGCACAAATACTCACAGCTCTATTGCAAAACTTCAGTTCCTGTGTAAGTTCTTACAAGGAAATGTCTAAAATGAAATAAGACAGGCAGACTTTTAAGGGTAGCCTGAAAAGATGGCAATAGTTGCTGCTCTAAAAAAAAAAAAAAAAAAAACAAACCATAAAGGATGAATGTCTCTGTGCTTCAGATCCTCCTCTGCACAGGAAAATGCTTCAAGAAACTGCCTGATATGAGGTCCCACATTAAAAATCTGTCACCTGAAGCAATCTCTTCAGACTTTAAAAGGGAAGCTGGCATCCTTCTGTGGCATCCTTCAGCCAGCCAATGGACCCTAACTATTCAAAATCACATCTGTGTAGGAGAGCATCCTGAGCCCCTACGTTCACGATGTTACTGAGAGCAGGAAGCAGCACTTTCCTGTGCAAAGGAGGATCTGAAGCACAGAGATATTCGGTCATTAGTCCAAGGTCTTGGAGGAAGACTGCGCAAGACAGGGAGCTCCCAAGTCCCCATCTGACACCCTGACTCCACCATCCACCACCTTTCCTCTTTAGGGAGGCAGTTATGGTAACACGACAGGATAAGAGGGAATAGCCTCAAGTTCCACCAGGGGAGGTTTAGGCTAGACAATAGGAAAAAATTTTTCCCAGAAAGGGTCACTGGGCACTGGCAGAGGCTGCCCAGGGAGGGGGTTGATTCACCGTCCTGGAGGGGTTTAAGGCACAGGTGGACGAGGTGCTGAGGGACATGGTTTAGTGTTTGATAGGAATGGTTGGACTCGATGATCCAGTGGGTCTCTTCCAACCTGGTTATTCTATGATTCTATGTACCTAACAAAGAGTTTTCTCCAAGATAACGCAGGGAACGAAGAGCCTGTATCTATCACTTTTTTCTGTCAGCAGGCACTGAATGGAGAGCAGGGGAAAGTGGTATTCGCAGCTCTGTCATTCCTGAGGAAGGGGCACAGAAGTTTGTACAGATCTCAAATGTGGTACCTGAGATTCAGGTTTTGGTCTTAAGAACTGAAAGGGAGATTGAAATTTTTGAAAAATCGCTAGATGGAAACATGGTGCAATATGTAGTCAGAAGGAGGAGTGTCAGAACAGATGGGTCACTAGGAGAAAGCAGCTTCTTTATGTTACCAACTAAGACTGTGTGTAAATGACTGGTTGTTCTCCAATGTGAAAAAAAGATTCCATAAGTAGTCCTTGTAAACAACCAGCTTTGCTTTTGAAAAGGTTTGCGGTCTATTTAATGAATAAATGCACAGACAGGCACATATCTCTATAGGAGAAACGGGGTACCACAAGCACTTCAGGTTCCTTGGTGGAGGAGGACACTGCCTTTGTGAAATCCTGGGAAAGGCCCTAGATGCAGGATGCCATCACCTGCAATGTAGAGGATTTGATGGGTTCCCAGAGGGGCAAAGTATAAACTCTGCTGGAAAATCTTGCAATGCCAACGATAAAGCAGGTAGGACAATCCCCCATCCATGCTCCATTTGCATCTGCTTCTGCAGGGAAGAGGAGTAAAGAACTCGCTGCAAAGGGAGTTTTGTTTAGAAGCCACAAGCTTCTTTTACACAAGTTCATCAAATGTAGGAAACCAAAAAAGAAAACAATATACAAATCATAAGCTTGCCATAGATAGTCTGTACAGACTGACAGGTTATTTAGACAGATTGAATCAACGTGTTGATTCCACTGAAAAGGTTCAGTTTTCACACATGAGGAGACGAAGGCAGAATGTCAGCACACTTTGCAGCTATATGCCATCCACACAAGGAGACCCAGGCCTGATTGTGTCTGGCTTTCAGCTTGAAACCTGACCAACCAGGCTTTGCATATGAGAACTGAAATTCTGGCCTCTTCACTCCAGTCAGTTCTGATTAGTGTCTTCTCCCCTGACCCTGACCACATCAGTTCTCTTTATTAACCTGCCAAACGTGGCCAACCAGCTATTTTGCAAACACTGAATCGATGCAGCTGCTGTAGTTGTATCCGCATAAATTTTTTGAAGGTTTCTGTGGTGTGCAACCCCCTACTTGCAATATTGAAAGTAACTGGCAAAAAAGACCTAAACTGATACTGTATTAATCTGATAACTATCACTGCCTCTAAAAAAGGGAAAAGACTGTAATAGTGCAACCAAACCAAAAAGGTGACGCATATTCACATTCTGTGCTTGTCTTCTACTCTGCCAGAACAGCACATTCTCTTTTGTTCCTCCCAGCACTGGGCTAAATAGAAAAATTGCTCCTGATGGGCTCACGGGTCTAACTCCCCTCACCTCCCAGAGGAAATGGAGAAGAATTAAGGGACGTTGCTCTCAGTCCAGCCACTCCAGGTGAAACAGCAGTGTCAGCCAGGCCGACAGGGGACAGAGCTGACGCACGGCACAGCCAACAAGGAACGTGAGCTGTATGCTTTCCCTGGATCAAACAAGTCTGTTTAGTTACCATCAGCCCCTGTTCAGGGTTTACCCTAGTTCAGAGCTTGGAAATTCATCTAGGGTTTGATCTCCAGCAAGTTGTTAAAGGAAATACCACCTGCTATTCATGATCTTCCTGAGTTAGGTCATTCTATTCTATTCTACTATTTTTCAAGTCACCAAAAGAGGCTAAAGTACTTTTTCCTGCGACCAGCAACTGCTGCCACTCCCACACATCACAGCCTCTTGGATGAGCACATTCCAGTCACTGACAACAAAAAGCTGGGAACTGCCTACCGCATGGTATCAGAAAATATATTCAAGGAAGGCCACAAGGTCATTGCTAATTTCAAACCCCGTTTGATGTTTCCACATGAAACATCTAATTAGAAGTTTTCACTGAGTAGCTGAAATCTATGCATAAGCACTCGAGACCTCATTCTCACGTGCTGTGAATTAGAATATAGGGGGTGCTGCACACAGCAGTAGGAACACTAATCGAGGAAGGAGAGGGGAATACCTGCTTTGATTTGGAGGAAGACAGTCAGCAAAAATACCACTAATCACCTAGGTTTTCATTTCTTTGCTCTCTGATCTGTCAGGTACAACCAGGCAAAATGAATGCAAGTGATGTATTAACTGCTACCAAATCAGCATTCTCCACAGGTGACCGTGTGTCAAGTGCGTCTCGCGAAATGTCACCACCTTGCAAGGCTAGAGCACAACAGAAGCATTAGACCTTAAGAGCTATACCCTGCTCTTACAAAAAAGTACCTATTAGCATCAGCAGGAGTTGAATTAAGCTTTAAAATGCAGGCACAGTGAGTGACAGCATGGCCATAACAAAAGGACAAGGTATGGAGTTGTCCTTCCTTTCTTGTCGTGGAGGAGGCTTCAGCAATGGAAGCAGAGACAGACACTTCATAGAATCACCAGGTTGGAAGAGACCCACTGGATCATCGAGTCCAACCACTCCTATCAAACACTAACCCATGTCCCTCAGCACCTACACAGGCAGGAGGAGGTTATGGGTCGTCTTCGGTTCACCCTGACACACACCCAGACAATCCACATCACAGCCAGTCCCTCCTGTCCCTTGCTGGTACCACAGGGACTCTGTGCCACCATCACCTCCCCTCCCTGTTTCCTGGCACTTTTAAGGCTTCCCCTCACCTGCCTGCCCTGAAGGGCTCAGAAGGTGTAAATCTCAGTTCGCATAGCTGCCCCTTTTCCAAAAATCCCTCAGTGTAGGTATCCTGACACTGGAAGAGGGGAGGCAGCTCAGTGTAAGGGGAAGGCTGAGTCCTCACACAGACACACTCCAGGCGGCCTCCAGAGCCTGCTTGCAGGAACAAATGGCAGCAAATGCTGGTGGCCTTTATTCCAGTGAGGTCCTGACGTAGGCTGTCAGATCCCTGAAGAAAGCTGGGTTGCTCTGGCAGTTCAGGAGTGTTGTGATGCCAGCACAGAGGCACCTGATTTCAAAGAAGACCTCAAGAGATCCAGAGCATCTTGACGCTGGAACCACACTGACCTTAGCATGATGTACTGCTCTGGTGCACTGTCTACTCCAAACAGGAGCAGTACTTGACAATGTAGAAACATACTCATCTGTCTAATGACACTAACCACACATCTCCTGCATTACTGGCCCAAATCTCCACTTAATGAAACTGAAGATTCTTCCCAAACTTATTCAAGATGATAGGAGAAAGAAAAAAAAAAAAAAAAAAGAGAGATCTGAAGAACTAAATATCAGACAACTTCCAAAGAGGATGATGTGGTGGACAGTCATGAGCCTCTGGCTTATCAACAAAGTTTTCTATTTATCATCTTAGCTGTTTCTTCTCAGTCAGGTCCACACTGTGAGCCAAAGCCAGATATCCTTGACTGGTTTCAATTCCAAGACAAAAAACTAGTAAAACAATGAATGACTTAGAAGATTCACAACATTGAAAGTTGAAGGACAAAATCACTTCTAAATTTCCGAAACTGGATGGAATTTCTGACTTAAGTTTGCATGATACATACCCAGAGCATTAAAAACTATTCTTTTTAATCTTCCCAAATTTAGGTAACAAATTCCCTAAATTGCCATGAGAAATCCAGGCACTTTTGTTATTCAGAGCTCCCAGTACAACCATAGAAGTCACTGTATGGAAGTAGATGGCAGGATTCATCCCCTGTATTATCAGCATAACTGGGAATTTATTGATGTCATAAATCAGAAAAATGGAGAAAAGAACATTCAGAACGTCATCAAATGTATTGATCATATAAACAGAGAGACAGAACAGTAAATTTAAATCCAGAAAACATTAGAGCAGGTGCTTTGAATTAATAAACAGGTAATTGCTATTTCTCTAAAGGAAGAAAATGATAAATTAATTTTAGGTCGGCCTTTGGACAGTCTAGAAACAAGGAGGTAAGTGGTTCAGAGTCTGGAAGGAAACACAGAAGCAGAGGACAGTGACAACCTGAAAGCTTTTGGAGAGTTTCTCTGCTTATTCACATTGATCACACTGCCCTCAAAAAACAGCACTTCTGTCCTTTCCCTGCTAATCATTCACCTCCTCCTTTCTGCATAAAAGCTTTCACAAAACCACACAGTGAAGCACAGAATCTAGATAAAAATAATGTCAACCACAAAAACGCAAGGACATTTGGGGAATAAAGGAGGAAGACTGTGTTTCAGTGTCAGCAGCAGAGTAACTCTGGCCAGCAAGAGTCATCCCTGACACCACGTCTCATTCCCACACCATACCCGCCGCCACAAACCACAAGGGAGAGTTATCCAGTTAGAAAATAAGCCCACAACAAAGGCATATTTATTTTATTTTTCAGCTGCATTATTCTCTGTGTCTCTTCACAGAGCAGCACAACACGGGGCAGCCCAGGGCTCCAAACGAGCAGTAGGAGCAGGGATGCTGCCAACAGCACAGCCACGGGAGCAATGCCCAAGGATCCAGAGACTATCAATTGACTGCAGCTTCTTGGTTTTGCTTCAGCTATGCTCAGGTTTTTTAAAAATAGCCCCAAGGCCTTCAGCAGTTCAAAGTCCAAGCCACTTTGAGTTTGGTAGGGTCCCCAAACCACCTCAAGGTTCTCAAAGCTATTCATCAACATTCATTAACTATTACAGGTTTTATAGCACCCCTTCAAGGTCCTACATGGTTGGACTCGATGATCTGATGGGTCTCTTCCAACCTGGTTGTTCTATGATTCTATGTTTAAGATCCCATTTTATATCTGGGTAAAAAAAGGTGCAGAGAAGCGACAGGACTTGAAGAAGGTTATATATTAAATAACCAACGGAATCAAAAATAATTGAGTGTTCTTGGCTTTCAGGTTTTAGTCTGCTAAATACTACATGCCCTGTTCACACCCTTCAGCCCAATTGTCCCACACAAAGAATGAGTCACTGTTCCACACCAAAGAAAGCCCAGCATGCAAAATGTGGATGTGGAATTTCCTTCTATACAAAGGAGTTTAACGTTACAGAATAAATCAAAGAGGAGCAAATTATGCTTTCTTTTCTTTCAAACACTAGGCCGAGCATCTGGAGGAAAGAGAGTATTATGGGAATACATAACTTGACTCAAAGGAAAAGAGTGAACTTCCCACTCAACATGTTCCTATGTTCCATGGAGCAAGTCCAGAGAAAAGCAATGAAGCTGGTGAAGGGGCTGGAGAACAGGCCCTGTGAGGAACGGCTGAGAGAGTTGGGGGTGTTTATCCTGGAGAAGAGGAGGCTGAGGGGAGACCTCGTTGCTCTCTACAACTACCTGAGGGGAGGT
Source organism: Coccyzus lansbergi (assembly GCA_033558105.1). Lineage (NCBI taxonomy): Eukaryota > Metazoa > Chordata > Aves > Cuculiformes > Coccyzidae > Coccyzus > Coccyzus lansbergi. The sequence continues at coordinate 293,546 of JAUMJK010001159.1, forward strand.
TGTGGAGAGGAGGGAGCTGGGCTCTTCTCCTAAGTGACAGGGGACAGGACAAGAGGGAATGGCCTCAAGCTCCACCAGGGGAGGTTCAGGCTGAAAATTAGGAAAAAAAATTTCACAGAAAGGGTCATTGGACATTGGAACAGGCTGCAAAAGGAGGTGGTTGATTCACCTTCCCTGGAGGTGTTTAAGGCACAGGTGGACGAGGTGCTGAGGGACATGGGTTAGTGTTTGATGGGAATGGTTGGACTCAATGATCTGGTGGGTCTCTTCCAACCTGTTTTTTTCAATGTTTCTATGTGAGCACAAACATGACTCCTCTCAAATGTTTCATTTTTACCTGAACAAGGACCATATTATCTCACTGCTACTTTGCAAGAGCATATTCTCCTCCAAAATTCTGGCCACATTAAAAAGACTCAACAAAATGAATAGTAAGCCCTTAATATTATATAATAAATAAAAAAAAATACTTTTTTATTATTTTAACTAAAGTCTTGCCAGAAGCTGAGACAAGCCTTTTCCTAGCAGCCAAACAATCCCATTCTACATCTGAGCAGGAGGATCTTATCGTTGGCAAACCTTTTCTATTTCAAAAAGATGCCTGAGCTTGTTCTGCACTGAAAAAAACAAACCTCCCAGGACCTGCAGAAGTCTTTTCTTCTCAGAAGGTAAAGAGGTTGGCTGATGAAGGTGATCACCTGGGGCTATGCATTCATTCCAGTAGATTAAAGATCAGCCATCTGTAACAGGACACTCTGCAGGACATGACAGAACTAGATTCAAGTCCCTGTTCCTCCTATTTCAGACCAGAGATTTGAACTTCAGGTTACCTCCACAGCAAGCATGTACCTACCTCTCAATTACTTGTTCTTACTCAACACAGCTACACGCTGCCAACCTACCTCACTGATAGACCCTTTTTTTTTCTTGGTTTGTAGTTGAAGACTAAGTCAAAATTGCAAACTATCACCTTTCCCTGGTACAGTTCTTTCTGCTAACGCTGGCAGATCTAAGAAATAAGAAGGGAAACAGAACCATAGAACAACCAGGTTGGAAGAGACCCACCGGATCATTGAGTCCAACCGTTCCTATCAAAATAAATAGCAAACTCATGAGTAGACATGATAAATCTGTTCTGTTTCAATGACTTCAGACATCTATCATAGAATCATAGAATCGTAGAATCACCAGGTTGGAAGAGACCCGTCAGATCACTGAGTCCAACCATTCCTATCAAACACTAAACCATGTCCCTTAGCACCTTGTCCACTCATCCCTTAAACACCTCCAGGGAAGGTGAATCAACCCCCTCCCTGGGCAGCCTCTGCCAGTGTCCAGTGACCCTTTCTGTGAAGATTTTTTTCCTAATGTTGAGCCTGACCCTCCCCTGGTGGAGCTTGAGGCCATTCCCTCTTGTCCTGTCCCCTGTCACTTGGGAGAAGAGCCCAGCTCCCTCCTCTCCACAACCTCCTTTCAGAGAGTTGTAGAGAGCAATGAGGTCTCCCCTCAGCCTCCTCTTCTCCAGGATAAACACCCCCAGCTCTCTCAACCGTTCCTCACAAGGCCTGTTCTCCAGCCCCTTCACCACCTTCGTTGCTCTTCTTTGGACTCGCTCCAGAGCCTCAACATCCTTCTTGTGGTGAGGGGCCCACAACTGAACACAGTATTCAAGGAGCAGTCTCACCAGTGCTGAGTCCAGAAGGAGAATAACCTCCCTGGACCTGCTGGTCACGCTGTTTCTGATACAAGTCAGGATGCCATTGGCCTTCTTGGCCACCTGGACACACTGCTGGATCATGCTCAGTCGCTGTTGACCAACACCCCCAGGTCTCTCTCCTCCTGGCAGCTTTCTACACATCCTCATGGCTATTCAAGCCATGCAAGTTTCTGCAAAAACTTTCACTGTGTTGTAGTTGCTATGCCTGCTTGCTCCACAGTTCTGCAAGAGATACAGAATCGCCTCCAAAAGCAGTAAATCTGCACCCAAGCTACCCAAAAGATCTGTCCCAGCTAGAGCAGATACAACAAAAGCAGTGATGAGGTTTTTTTAAAAACAGTAAAGCACAGATTTCAGTCGCTGACTACATTCAGTTGTCATTTGACACGATCATTTTTAAGAATACTTTTCTATTAGAGGTCTCATTAGTGACCATCAATTCAACACTACTTCAGCACAAGGCGACAGCTTTGTCAAGCTAACAAAAACTGCAACCCTGAACATGTCCTGAAATTCATTCTTGTCTCCTTGCAGGTGTCCAATTGGACAGGTAGGTGCAAAATAACCTTGATGTGTCATGGCTGGAATTTCCTCAAGAAATTCCTGTCATGAGTAATCTTTGCAACCCGTGGTTCTAAATTGCTTATCTTCTTTTCTAAGTCTTCTAACAGCCTCAGCCCAACCACTAACCTGCTTCAATAAGCAAAACATCTGTCTTCTTAATGAGACAACTGATTACAGAAGTTAGTACCCAGTAAATTAACAAAATTGTTCTTCAGTATCTGTTGTCCTTCTGAAAACATACCTGCCCCCCTGCCATATGACTGTTTCATCTTGAACTGGCTAAGTCGTAGAATCAATAAATTCAAGAAGTATGTACAAATGTGTTTTTAAACAGTATGTAACTCTAATTACAGGCCTTATGAGGAGGGGCTGAGAGAGCTGGGGGTGTTTAGCCTGGAGGAGACTGAGGAGAGACCTCATTGCTCTCTATAACTACCCGAAAGGAGGTTGTGGAGAGGAGGATGATGGCCTCTTCTCCCAAGTGACAGGGGATAGGACAAGAGGGAATGGCTTCAAGCTCCACCAGGGGAGATTTAGGTTGGACATTAGGAAAAAGTTTTCATAGAAAGGAAATTGGACATTGGAAGAGGCTTCCCAGGGAGGTGGATGATTCACCTTCCCTGGAGGTGTTTAAGGGATGGGTAGACAAGGCGCTAAGGGGCATGGTTTAGTGTTTGATAGGAATGGTTTGACTCGATGATCCAGTGGGTCTCTTCCAACCTGGTGATTCTATGATTCTATGATTCTAATTAATATATACTTTGTTCTGTAAAGGAACTACAAGGTGGATTCAGGAAACATTCCCCTCCCTACTGATGTACTTGAAGAGCCCCAGCCTAGAATATAATTGCTATAGTTGAAGAAATAATTCATGTTCCTTATTTCTGTACTGAACACATTAAAGAATCTTCATTCACCTTTGAACGTTACTGTCAATTTGTAGAAAGCTTATTGAGTTGATCTGACTATGAAAACAGTACTATAAAGAATATTTTTCCCATGTCGCTAAGGTGAAAAGTGCTTTTACAATATTACTAAGACAATGACACTAAACAGATGCAGTTTTCTTAATCAGTGCAATGCTTCATTGAAAAAATAGCTGGAAATACTGTACAAACAGTAGCATTATTTAACTGAGCCTGTAGTCGTCTAAATGGAGTTCTAAAAAATACAGTTTAGTGCAAGTATGTCTCGAATGCATCTTAAATGTATTCTTGAAAAAAAGAACCAGTGACAAATTGCTTAAAATGATTTTGCATACAGAGCTTGCTTTCTGCATTATAATTAATGCTAACAGTCCGCAAACTTCTCAAAAAATGCAGGCTCAGTTTATAGCTGAATGTTTCAATATGGATTTTCCATCTCTGTCAAAGCAATTGTTTTAAGGGAATGAAATATTTAAATAACATAAAAATACAAACACCCGGTTTTACATTTCCCCGGGTTTATGAGTGCGATTTGCATGTAATGATAAAATTAGAACTGAAGCTTGCATAGATATTTTAATTCTAGTCCACATCTGATACTAATACTTTCCGTGCATTTTAGACAACCATTTTACATATATATCAATACATTGGGTCTGACTGTAGGAATGCAACAGGACAGAGAAGAAGCTTGTCTGCCTATTTACAAGCTTATTTACTACTATTTACTTTCTACTCAATAGCAAAACTGAATTTTTAAGAAACTTAACACGTATGGTAGGTTCACTGCCTTGATTAAGAGCTTTATTCTAACACATTAGCATGTTGGAATGAGGGAAAAAAAATCACCATAATTTAGGTTTTGTTTTCCTCTGTGAGCCCCATTAGAGCTAGAGCACTTTGCAAACATTATATTCACCACTTCAAATATACCAGTCTAACCTTGTCACAGCAAGCTTGCAGTGCCACAAACAAATAAATGGCTCAGATATAGTAGAGCTTGGGCCCAAACTTTTTAAATTATAGGACTTTTTCAGAACACTCTTTTATTCAGACTATAAATCTGAAAAGAAATTATAGCATACCAGAAAACTGAAACAAAAGCAGTATGGACTTTTTGACTTGGGTGCTTAAAGTATGAAGTAAAAAATGTATGTATATCAAAAGCTTTATATATATATATACACACATATATATATATACACACACATATATATATACATGCACACACATACACACACACACAATATTACATCCTCTAGAACACATACAAACTGAAGGAATCCCTTTTTTTCCAACATCATAGTTGTAAATCAAGCTCTTCAGAGAAACATCCAGCTGCAACATATTTTAATTCTTCCACACCATCTGCTTTTTCTGAGGAAAAAAACTTATATTTCTTCTCCTGAACCAACAACCCGAACCAATCTGTGCTTCACCTGACCATTGTGGGTCACAGACCTCCAACTTCATGACGCGAAGAACAGCTTTAGCTACTCGTCTGCGTGAAATCCTCTTGGACACCAGGCTCTTACGCATCCACATGTCATAACTTTCTTGTGTGGGTCACTAAATTCTCTCCTCAAGCTAAGATAAAGGTGGTGATTATTTATTTGAATCATAGAATCATAGAATCACCAGGTTGGAAGAGACCCAACGGATCATCGAGTCCAACCATTCCTATCAAAATGAATGACAGGAGGGCTCACCAGTCATCCTCACAACCTAACTGCCCATCATGCTTCACATGAAAAAATTATTTATTATTTTTCATTTCACATGAAAAAAATTATTTATTATTTGGGTCATTGGTTACCATATTCCTCAAGTATGATGAGGGCAATTCTATCTTCAAAGGAAAGTACAAGAATTAGCAAAACACAACCATACTACATCTGCACTTGCCGTTAATGCTGGAAAACCATGTAAGGCTGTACTGACCTGAAGAGATCTGATATTGGAACACAGTAAGCAGAGCCAGAGGAGCTCCAACTCCATTTTTGATTCCTTTAATAGGGAGAACAGGCCTTATGAGGAACAACTGAGAGAGCTGGGGGTGTTTATCCTGGAGAAGAGGAGGCTGGGGGGAGACCTCATTGCTCTCTACAACTACCTGAAAGGAGGTTGTGGAGAGGAGGGAGCTGGGCTCTTCTCCCAAGCGACAGGGGACAGGACAAGAGGGAATGGCCTCAAGCTCCACCATGGGAGGGGAGATTTAGGCTGGACATTAGGAAAAAGTTTTGGTGTTTGGAAAAGTTTTCAATGGTCTGATGGGTCTTCTCCAACCTGGTGATTCTCTAATTCCATTTCCCATTATCTGCATGGGACACAGTACAGGTAGAGAGGAATTAGGCATATGCACACAGCTAACCCTGCAGTTGAGGGCTTTTTGCATATTCCTAGAGGAGAACAAACTAGAACTCTGTTTTGGGCCAAAACTCTCCCTTGGCTAACTTGGAAAGAACAGATAAATTTCCAGGCAGATTGCAAAGCCTCCGGCCTTGCACAGTGACACCTCCCCAGGCTTAGCGAAACACAGAGCCCTGCAAACCAGCACCATATCTGCTTCATGATGGGCCACCAGGAAATCGGCTTGGGTAGCCAGCTCCCTGAGTGCACAGAGAGGAGTCTGGCAAGGTGTTCAGGCATCTCATTTACAGCCCAAACACTATCCCTTTGAGGAAGGCAGATCATGGTGAAAGCACAGTCTGAGCTCCCAAGGAGCTCAAGCTGTGCTTTCACCATAATCTGCCTTCCTCCCAAGGAGCTCAAGCTGGTGAAAGCTTTAGCACAGGGATGCTTGCTGAGAAACGGGGATCCTGAGTGCCCATTACCTTGTGTTTCTAAGAGAGTAATGTAAGAGTAAGCTATGCTTTCAAAAATAATTAAAAAAAAAAAAAGATAGATGGGCACACTACACATCATTTTTGTAAGGACACCACACCCAGAACACGTTGTTCCCCTACAATTTAGAGTGAGAACAAGAGACTGGGCAGTAAGCCGATGCCAATGAATCTGTCATCACCTCTGCAGCAGCAGGATGAGATGGGAAGAGCTGAAAGCCCACTTTCGAGCGGTACTCGCTACAATCCAGCCTGCTGTTTTTCTCCTTGAAGAAGAGAGGGAACAGTTGCCCAGAGCAGTGAACTCTGCCCTGTCAGCCAAACCCTGCCACATGCACATGCGCCAAAGCGGCTTTCAGGCTGAGGGAGGAAGGGAGGGAGAGGAAGGGATGGAAGCTCACAGATTCCTGAATATATACAACCCACTGCCCTCACTGCAGCAAAATGTGGGCTTTTTTCCAGTGAAAGTAAATGACATGAGTCAGCTAAACTAAGAACCCTACAACAGAACCTGGCTTGTATCAGAAATGGTGTGACCAGCAGGTCCAGGGAGGTGATTCTCCCTCTGTACTCAGCACTGGTGAGTCCGCTCCTTGAATACTGTGTTCAGTTCTGGGCCCCTCACCACAAGAAGGATGTTGAGGCTCTGGAGCGAGTCCAGAGAAGAGCAACAAAGCTGGTGAAGGGGTTGGAGAACAGGCCCTAAGAGGAGTGGTTGAGAAAGCTGGGGTTGTTTAGCCTGGAGAAGAGGAGGCTGAGAGGAGACCTCATTACTCTCTACAACTACCTGAAAGGAGGTTGTGGAGAGGAGGGAGCTGGGCTCTTCTCCCAAGGGACCGGGGACAGGACAAGAGGGAATGGCCTCAAGCTCCACCAGGGGAGATTTAGGCTGGAGATTAGGAGGAAGTTTTTCACACAGAGGGTCATTGGGCATTGGAATAGGCTGCCCAGGAAGGTGGTTGATACAGCTTCCCTGGAGGTGTTTAAGGGACGGGTAGATGAGGTCCTGAGGGACATATTTTAGTGTTTGATAGGAATGGTTGGACTCGATGATCCGATGGGTCCCTTCCAACCTAGTTGTTCTATGATTCTATGAACAGACCTTGCCCATGTTTGGTAATGCCTTCTTAGTGACTATTCCGAATGATATCAATGAATTGGTTGAGGATTTACCAAATCAATCTGCACTGAGGATTCAGAGTCTCTCTTAAATCTGGGCACGGTCTAGCTGGACGCTAGGGAAAAGCCACATCACCTCTGAGCCTACAACAAGCAGCATAGTGCACAACAAGGGTTGGGAAGCAGACCATAATTTGTTATTGCCAGCACTAGCTGTAAGATATTACCCACTCAGAAATAAAGGGCACATGAGGAACGACCTGGGCTTCGGTAGTCTCTGAGGCGACATTTATCTTTCCTGTCACCTCCTAGGTCTAAAGGAAAACACTTGCCCAGGAGCAGTAACTACATTGCTCAGTATGGATATGAGCAGCTTGCTTTAGCTCTTGCTAAACTGAAGTCACCCATCTTCTAAACAGCAGCATTTGCTAAGTACCACACTTTTCAAAGGAGAAGAAAAGCTGAGCCCTTCTTTCCTTTCCATTTTGGGAACTATACTGTAATTTGTGCAGTTATAGAGATGCAGCTGACACTACAGCATCTTTTGCAATGAGTGGAGAACGCAGCAAAAATAGCCACTGAATTTTTGGAGTACTAGTCCCAACATTCTCCTCTCCCCAAGCCCCGAGCATCTGTAATCTTGCTTCCAAATCCTGAAACACAATTAAAAGCCTTCCCAGGACGAAAATCTTCTTTACTTAAGCACCTAAACTTTTAATTGCACTTTGCTGATATGGTTTAAAGATATATGGAAATTCTGCCAGATGTTCATGGCTAGTGGATCAGATGAGGAACAATTCAATCGCAGGGATTTGAGTCTGGTTAATTACTCTCCTCCCTCATGTACATTTACTGATAAAATTACATATTTTACTACATCAGAGTAGACCTTATATGTTGCTGAAGAAACAAGGATGAAACTCTGCAATAAGATTTCATCTTTCTTTTCCTTTCTGCAGCTTTTCTTTCTTTTCCTTTCTGAAGCTTTTCTTCAATAGGAATGAGCTTGGAGATGAGCTAAACAGTATTTCTTTTCCAAAGTACATGCCTTTTTTCTACTGTCCAGTAAGCAGAAAATGGAATAAATTCCATACAGATTATAGCGAGGCACATGAGGACTAGGTGGGATTTTTGTTGTTTCTTGGAGTTATTACCCTGTGTGTCTTTGGGTGAATATGCAATCAGAATACAAATCTTTGTCAGGAGAATAAAATTACGATACATTGCGCTATAAGCAAAGCAGTCTAATGTTACTGCATTTTTAATTCAGTAATTAACATCTGAATAAGTGCTTAAATGTAGCGCTGCTTTCTTCAGTGTAAGTTTGGGTTGAAAACACAACTTTTTTAAAGAAGCTGCTCTATTCCCTATTGAGACCATTCTTTTTAATTCAAACTGAAACGTTACAGCCAATGCTTGCATGCAAATATACCAGCAGCAAAGTAATTTTGAGACAATTTAAAGTAAGTACTTGAAGCACTCGTATACCTTATACACACACCCTAAACCCCAAACATTTCATAATCATTAAAAAAAATTGGTAGAAATCATCCTGGAATCACCTGTTAATTCCTATGTGTATAAGATATTAAGAACAGTAACTGACAGTTAATGACAACATAATAATTTGAGTGTGTGGACAATTAGTGAAGTGAACACACTTCAGAGAAATCTAAATGCCAAAGGAGAGCAGCTACAGCTCCATAACTAATGTGTGCCCTGGATTCTGACCATCAGCTTTGCTATTTCAGTTTTGTGACCTAAATCTCCCTCCCTTACCAAAAAGAAACCAAAAAAAAAAAAAACCCAAACAAGAAATGTCTTACTTGTTCTGCCTTCTCCAGTGGTTTTCTATCCGCCTGCAAAAACTGGCAGTTTTCTCTCGCCAGCTTCTGGACCAGCTCAATCCGTCCGATGTCATCTCTTCCCTGAAGCTTGCACAAAACCCCTGCCTTAAGGGTGGGAGAAAGAGCAAACAGATACTTAAATCCACAATCCCAGGACATGGCACCGCCACAGATTTCAACCTTAAAAGAACTGCATCTGTTTTCTCATATTTGGGGTGCCACTTGCTGAACACAAACAAGTCGCTGCTTCCTGGGAAACAACTGGAGAGGAGCTGAGGCACATCTGAATCTCCAACTGGATCTGCTTTGGAGGAACGAAGGCAGGGCTAACTATATCAACCGCTCCTCTGAGTGTGACTATCAGATACGCTGTGTTTTATTTGTTCCTGTCAGCCTGCTTCCTGTTACATAAGAGAACAGGAGCAAGAGGTTAAAAACTCATGGGAAAGTTAGCCTGGAAAAAGAATGAAACACAACACAAGGCACTCCTAAAAATAACAGGCTGCAACTCCCTCTGCTCCTGCTCCAGACATTTTTCACGTATGCAAGTCTCAAGAGTTAAAAGACAGTTGCACCATGTTTATTTATTCTTTGAATAACAAATCAGTATCTGCTGATTTTATTTAGAGAGGAGAATGAGATTTGCTTTAAAAACTATGTTAGAGCTATTTGTTTTCTTGGCTAATATTCTGACTGGTATTCATGCTATGCTGAGAGTGTTTCACCAAAACATTCTGCACTGGTTATTTTATAAAAATGCCATATATATAAAGACAGACTCATGCTTGCACACAGGCATCCCAGACACATCACAAAGTTAACTGATGAAGAACAAATCGCTCCCTGCAAAATCTGTGGTTAATATCACTGTCCATGATTTGGTCACGGATACAGACTCAGCGTAACTAAGAACTGGCTTGGCTTTTATTAGCCCAGATGTTTCCTGACAGGAACAGCCTATATCTTGGGAGGGCCAGGCATGTAGGGTGGCGATGGTATTGCTATAGGACTTCAAAGGCAATCTGTAAATAAACCTTTGTCCCCACTTACTCCACCTTTTTCTTTCCGCTATTCATCCTGAGTTTTACCGAATCAGAACTCGTAAAACACTTTATGGGTTGGGGACCAAAAGCTAAGGATGCTCTGAGTACTAACCCATAACGTCATGCAGGCTACACTCCTTCGGCCTTCAGAAACTCCTGCCCATGACAGCTGAAGGCATGAGAGAGCCCACCCAAACTATACTACAGTCTGCTAGTTTCTCCATAGGGAGGGAAATGTGGGTTAAGGTTTCTTCAGCTGAGAAGGGAAATCATAGAATCGTAGAATCATAGAATCACCAGGTTAGAAGAGACCCACCGGATCATCGAGTCCAACCATTCCTATCAATCTCTAAACCATGTCCTTTAACACCTCGTCCACCTGTCCCTTAAACACCTCCAAGGAAGACGAATCAAGCGCCCCCCACCCCGGGCAGCCTGCTCCAGCGCCCAATAAAACCACTTTCTGAACAGGTGCTTCAATGCTGATGGAAAAAAATATGTTCCACAACCAAATCCAGGGAGACAACCTTCCTGAATTATTTGAATCAAATTTTCACAAGCCTATATTCCTCCAGTCTGGCAAAGGCATCTCCTCACAAGCTCGCATCAGGCACTCGTACTCTGGAGAAGGAAAGGATTGCAAACTCAGCTGGTGCTTTACATGTGCTCTGCTTAGCCAAGAGCTTCCTCAGAAACCTAGTTATCGCACATAAGGAAACTACGCATTGGTCTGAAGGGCAGAAATCCACTGAGGGACTGAGGAACTGCAGTGCCTAAGCTGGAGGTCTTCACAACTGTTCCTATGAGATTAGCTCCTTCTGGTTTAAATTGAAGACATAAATTTATGAACCAGTTCTGACACATCATTACCACCTGCAGATCAGGAGTGAGACCGATTTTATCAAATGTGGGAGAATATATTGAACTAGTTGTCCAGACTTTTTTATTTAATAGAGAAAAAGAGCTACTTAAAAAGAAAAAAAAACCTAAACTTATTCTATATCCTAGACAGGGAACCTAGGCAGTTGTCACATATTCATCTCAGGCCTGACATCTGCACCTCACAAGACCTTGTTGGCTTGGAGACATAGAATCAATCATAGAATCATAGAACAACCAGGTTGGAAGAGACCCACCGGATCATCGAGTCCAACCGTTCCTAGCAAACACTAAACTATGTCCCTCAGCAACTTCTACCAGAACCAAATCACCAACCAGAACCAAAGCTTCTTGTTAAATGGCTTTGGGATCCCGCTTCTGTGCACTGTGATACCCCCAAGCTTGTAGGCTAAGGACAACTCAAAGCATTTCAACCTATCAGGGCTTTGGGTTATAAAGATTTACAGTCTTTCTGGACCTTAGAACTATGGAAACACTTTTCACACCTTTATGTCGTGCCCAGACAGACAGACCACGACCTACAAGAGACATAGAAGGTTACGAGTCCCTGTACTTCAAATGCCAGATGGACATCAACAGAAACACAGTGGCAGCCTGACCTAGTGGGAGATGTCCCTGCCCACCGCAGCGGGGGTGGAACTAGGTGATCCTTAAGGTCCCTTCCAACTCAAACCATTCTAGGAAACATATTTGTTTTATTGGCTTTCCAGAGGATAAAAGCTCAACTAAAAAATTCCTGGGAGGACTAAGGTATTTTCAAATTAATTGTACTTGCTTAACAAGGGGAGTAAAAGAATGCACTTGAAATAAAAAAGGCTAAACATGCTTTTTTTAATAACTAAGCAAAAAATATTAATCCCTTATTTTTAATTCTGACTTCCTCAATTATGCTTACTTTCCACTATAAATCTTTCTGCTAAATACTTATAAGAAAGCATCCAGCTCAACTAATTAATTAATTGATGACAGCTTCTAAACGCTGGTTTGGAAGATGTTGGTAGAGTCTCCTATTACTGGTCATTTTCACTGGACAATAGAAATTTTATTTTCAAGCAATACCTTTGAAGATGTTGGACAAAAGGGTAAAGGCAAGTCATCAAGTGCAATTTCAATTTATATTTTGTTGAGGTACATGTCATCCAAATCTCCACATGCCTAAATGTTAGTGCTTAGTCCTCTAATTCATATACACCAGTAGAGCATTAACAAGTATTAACTTATGTGAAGGTGAAAATCACAAAGCTGCACATTTTAACTGGCTTTAATTTAATAAATGATAAAAGAACGTAGAAGCTTTACAGTAAGGCTTTACTACCATTCATGACTAAAAAATACTATAATTAAAGGTGTTTATGCAATATTTGAAATGAAATTTAAAAGTTTAATTGGAAGGGAAGTAAATTAGTCACTACAGAGGCTGGAAAAGCAAAGATGCTGAGAACACGTTTTCTGTTTCAGCACATGCATTGGAAAATTTCCTCTGCAAAGGTCATAAATGGATATGCTAACAGTGACACAGAGGTGAATTAAAACATCCCTAGGGAGATGGGATGGGATTTTTTTTATTTGTATTATTTACACTGCTTACAGCATGCTCATTTTTTTTAAAATCCCTGTACTAATTTTTTTCCACACTTCTACCACTTTTGTCAACAAACTCCAATATAAGTCAAGCCTCTGTCCCACAGAGTTATCTTTAAAGCAGGCACCACAACCTTCTGCTAAAAGAAAGAGTTTCTGGCGATTTGGGGTTTTTCCCCACTGCACCTCCATCTCCTTCAGTGCCTGGTGAAAACAACATAATTATTACAGATTCCACCTCTGATCAACCTGAAAACTTAAAACCATACACCACTGCCTCAAAAGGTCATTTGCTTTGCTGCAGTCACATGCACAGTCTCACCAAAGTGGAAAAAAAAATCCCAGCCCTTACACCCTAAAACCAGACTATATTTGGTGTTTGCAGGATGATGTTATTATGGTATTTATAAAAGGAGCAATACATGCTTTGATAGTGCCCCTGCTCTTCTCCCAGTTCAGCACTTGAATACTTTTGTTAACTGCTCACTTAATAACTGTTTGATTTTAAATGTGTTTCAATTTTTTTCACATTTTAGAAGTTGGTTTCCAGCCTAAAAACTGACTGAATCAATATATTTAAAAACCCTAATATTTATGGGGTTTTATAATCTACCCAAGTAATCTTACTAGCTGGTTACTTAGGAGCTTTAAGCATGTGTCAATCGTCTTTCTTTTTACATCTCTGACATAAGATTTGCAAAAGGAATAGAAGGGAAAATTAAACCAGACAAGTCTGGGAGAAATCAATCTTTACGTAAAAGCAATAATTGGTACCAATACAATGAGCAACATAGTTACACTTGCACAGTTTGAACGCATGAATTGAATGACTGAATGAACTGGAGATTAATCAAAAAAGACTCACACTTTTAAAAAAGATAACCAATTCCACAATAAAATACTCTAAAAGGCAGTTAAGTATCTTCTGAGCAATATCTCGAAGCGTGTTTTCATTGTAAATGAGAGTAGTTACGGAAGGGAAGAAAAAGATTGTTGCTTACACTCGAGTGACTAATAAGTATCCTCATTTCATTGCATGTCTACTTACAGTGATTAAAAGTCAATCAAAATGTCACATGCCCTCGCCTCCTAAACCACATTTTTATTTTCACATCTGGTATACGCTATGTGTATTATCTAAAAAGAGCAGACAGAGAGTTGAAGAATGCTGTCCAATTGCAACATCATGGGATTAATTCCCAGAGTAACCATCAATCTTATTCTAAGTAGTCACATAAGACAAGACCCAGCAGACTCTCTCCGTCGTATGGGTTCCCTGTGCAGAACATCGAGGAAAATCCATTTCCCAGAGCTATTGAAAGCAGATCCTCTAACCTGTAGATCTGAAAAAGTTTCCAAGACACCATTAATCTTACACATTTACCTGAGTATCAGAGGTATTCTTGAGCTCTTCTAGTCCTCTTATTTCTTGACTGCCATTTTCCTCGTTTTGATGAATTGCTAAAATAAGAAAGAATTAGAGGAAGACAGTTTTAGATCACAAGAAGCAGCAAAGCAGCATGGACCAGTGTAGAGAAACCTTCTTCCAAGTTTAGCATTCAAGTTAACCCCTTGAGTGGTTTTGGACAAATCCTAAATAAGCTAGACCTTATTTTTCCCAGGCAGTAAAATGTAGTACTAAATAGTTATATTATTGCTACTGTCAGTCCTGATAAAAATAGTGACATTTAAGGAAATTCCACGTTTCCATACATTATAACAAGACCTGATGATGCACAAAAAAACAAAAAAAAAAAAAAATCAGACCTCCCTTTACTTTCATTATATTGCCGAAGGTCAATTCAGACTGAAAAAACCAAGCAGATTTATCCCTCACTTCACACTTGGAAAATTCATTGTAAGCAAAGTGACCTCAACAACCACCACCACTATCCATGAAAGTCATCTCCAGAAATGGAAGAGTTGGACTCAATGATCCGGTGGGTCTCTTCCAACCTGGTTGTTCTATGATTTGCTGTTGTCACAAGAGAAACCAGTAACTTAGCTCATTTAACATTGCTTAACATCAGCAAGTTTCGATATGGTAGATTTTAAAGAAAAAATGTTTTGGATCAAACTTGTCATCTCCAGAAGAGTCAAAACCAGAGTTAACAATTTACCTAGTTAATGAAATAAAGACCACTTTTGAAGGAACACATCCGACTTCTGTATTGCAAATAGCTGTGTCTACAGGTAGTTTTACTATCTACAGACCAGTCAATACACCTGCCTGCTGCAGGGAGGTGGTTGATTCACCTTCCCTGGAGGTGTTTAAGGTGTGGGTGGATGAGGTGCTGCACGACATGGTTTAGTGTTTGATAGGAATGGTTGGACTCGATGATCCGATGGGTCTCTTCCAACCTGGTGATTCTACGATTCTATGATTTTGGTGGGACATTAATCCCTCAGACGTTCTGAAATGTGTCACTTGGCAGGGTAGGAGGATCAGAACAGATGAAAAACATGCAAAATTACTTTGCCTTACACCATACTTACAAGCACCATATTCAAATATCATCAGTCTCATGTACACATCAAATGATTTGCCAGTGTGGCCATAATAACTGTAAAAATAAAAATGCCCTCGAAACGACAGAGCTGGCAAATCCATTTCCAAGATTTGATTGATGAACAAATAGGCTGTTGAAGGAGCAGAAGAAGGGCTGGCAGGTAGCAGTACTATCCTCACCAGTCACCCTCTCCCAAGCTCTCCTTAACCCTCAGCCTTTAAACACACAACCAGGTTACCATGGCTGAGCTAATACACATAGAACCATAGAATCATAGAACAACCAGGTTGGAAGAGACCCACCGGATCATCGAGTCCCACCATTCCTATCAAACACTAACCCATGTCCCACATGACATGAGCCACAATGTCTTGCTTGGTACGTCCGCCTGGATGCTCTGGGTCTTCTGCAGACAGAAAGCAGCCTAATCTTTACACAGCATCCAGCAACTTAAAAGTAACTATGAATGTTTTGTCCTGAAAAATAAAGTGTATGGATTTATTTGCTTTTTATGGCAGGATTTCTGCTGACGTTGCTATGTCATATAGAGTATAATTCTCTCTCTCCCCCTACAGTTATGCCATATTGGAAAAAAAAAAAAGTAGAACAGGGTAATTATAAAAAGGGTGAAAAAGTCATCATATTGCCAATACCACTTATTCCATCCAGGGATCCTTTAAAATCCATTATCAAAGGAAAACAGAAGCCTGGTATAAATCTTCACTATTGGGTTTGCTGATATCACTTTACCAGTCAACCTCTGAAATTCAAGGTGACTGCTAAAAACACAGAGCCAGTCTATAGATATAAGAGAAAACATGTCTAATGGGGGTTAAATCCCAGCAGCAGTTAAAGATAAGCAAAATCAAAATGTGCTTGGGACAGTGTGGGACGTCCCCACCCTAGGCTGGAAAAGTAATGACCCAATGAAGCAGTAACCAGAGTGACTGCCTCAGCAGCCCCATATCATAGAATTATCTGATTTATTTCACATTTGTCCCATGTTGCAATATTCTTGTAATGAAAAAGCAGGAAAATCTTCACAGGAGTTTGTAAAGTGATCTCATCTGTATTAACAACATACCTCCCATCTTTACCCAAAACTGCTTTTCGCTCAAACTGCTCTGCTGAAAAACATCACATCAGAACACATCACTGTGAGTTCAGAAGAATTTACTTCCCCAAATAGCTGTTTACAAGCAAGGGCAGTAAATTCACACGTGGCAAAGTGCACATGTACTGTAGGATTCCCTGTATTAGTGAAGAATTACAATACGTAGTTTGGGTTGATTTCTTCACCAGGTGTACACCAAGGTAATGTGAAGACAATTTTTTTACAGTATTTCTTACAACACTTACTTTGTCACATCTATGAGTTCTCCACTCATGTTAGAATGCCTTATGTGTTCTGTTCCATAAAATGCTCAAGGAGTTTTGCTTTACAAGCACTGGTATGATAATAAAAATCAGTAAGGTTGGAAAGTCAAGCACTGGAAGCTCATCAAGTGTCCAAGCCCAAACTGTCAGCATGTTTTTACCCTCTTGCTGATATTTTTTGTTGCAGATCCTTAGGTCTGTGATCACATAATTTACTGTCCCTGCTTTCCTAGTCGGGGTCAGGGTTTCTCAAGACAACCTTCTCTGCCTGATCAGGCTGGAATCAGTGCAGCCCCTTCCCTTGTAAGCTGCTTCCCAGCCTCCCCAAGAACTGTCTTGTCCTCTTGCACACTTCCATACATGTGTGACTCCATTCTACCTCTGCCACTTTGGGGGACAGAAAGGACTCAGGACATCTATTTGCAGAACCCAAACGCTAGTCAGAACAAGAAGCATGCGCCAGGAATGCTGTAATGCCAGGAGGCATTAATAAATGCTAAAAGACAGTTGTTTAAGCAACTGTGAATTGCTTAGGTCTGAGGCTCTGTTAGCAGAAAGACATTTCCCCAACTCTCCTTTCAGTTTTCTGGTTTCTTAAAATCAATTTGCTGTAGCTACTGATGGGCAAAATATCCCCTCAAACACTGGCTATTAATCATGACATTTAAAGGAGAGGCACCTCGCTAGTAATAAGACCACAGGTCCACGTTTAAGTGATTTATTTACATTGATCCAGCCAGCTTTTCTGACAAGACTGAGCAGATGGGCACTCTGCAAACAGCTGTGCCAGGGGAAAATGTTCTTGGCTGCCACCTGGCTTCTTGTCACCAGCCCCTGTTACAAGTGTCCCCGTCCCTGCTCTGTGCCAGGGCAAGAACCCTAGACCATGTTCAACCAAAGCGAACAGGCGGCCTTCGAGGAGCAGCATCCTATTGCTGACTTGGTTGGGCTGGCAGATTGGCAAAGGGACAGTATCTGCCTGAGGAGATATCGACAAGAAGCAAACACTTCAGGCTGAGTAGAGTGACATCTTTAACCTAGCACGAAGGCAGAGAGAAAGAGGGTACATGTCCACAACCCTAATGGATCCAAGGTATGCTTGGTTGTTGAATAATTTCAGCATGAACACCCATGCTTGGGTGTTGAATAATTTCAGCACGAACAATTTTAAAGTTGATGAGAAACTACCTCAGTTTAGATATAACCTAAGTGAACAGATAATAATAAAAAAGCTTTTTTTATTACCAGTTTCACAGCTCAGCTCAGAAAAAAAAAAAGCTGAAAAAGTTCATAATCCAAGCCCAGCTCTCCTTGGCTTCAACGTTGTTTAGACTGTGTAAGGAATGTAGAAAAGAACCAGTAAATATTTTCTTAGAGGATAAAAACCAAACTATCTCAGACCTCACACTGACGTCCTTGCAGCCCTCTTGGGAGAGAGGGAGCAAGTCAGCCTCTTTTTCATGAAATTTCCATCACAAACTTAATTTTCATGTTCTCTCTGCCTCTTATCCAAACCCATAAGAACCATCCACAACTGCACAATTTAACTCTACCCAGGGAGCAATACTCAAGGAATCACACCATCTCACGCTTTTTCCCCATCACTAGAACATAGCCCCTTGAAGGCTGATGTGGCCACAGAGATGAACATCAACCCTTAACAGATTTTCTTGGTTTCTTTAAGAAACGCCATATGCCTACAAAATACAGAAAACCCATTAATTTCTTTCAAAATTCCAGCGTATTCAGAAAGTTATGTTACTGGGGATCAACACACACACATAAAAACCAATTGCTGTATTTCTATATATGGTGTGTCTTCTAATCCCATAATGACTTCACAGACTCGCCGTGAATTGGCCCTGGCACTGCCCTAGTGTGTTCTTGTGCACACAATACAAAATCTGTAATAAAATATAAGAATCAGAGAATAATTTCACACAATGCGGTCGGCCAGCTAACATTTTTTATGAAAAGGCTTGATGTTGCAAATTCAACTGCAGGACAAATGAACGGAAGGTTAGGGTGGGATGGCAAAGCACTTCCTAGGCAAGTGTTGATTCTGGGATGTTTCCCTAAAACTCTAACATGTACATACAAAAAAGCTGTAGGCTTTGGAGCTGAGCCAAATCCTTCCTTCTCCACCAGCATGAACCCAGCTTTGCTCCCTGATATAAATACCCCAGCACATGCTGCAATCAGGGAAAAGGCAAAAGTTGTTTACTTGTTC
Source organism: Coccyzus lansbergi (assembly GCA_033558105.1). Taxonomy (NCBI): domain Eukaryota; kingdom Metazoa; phylum Chordata; class Aves; order Cuculiformes; family Coccyzidae; genus Coccyzus; species Coccyzus lansbergi. Next base: position 312,203 of record JAUMJK010001159.1, read on the forward strand.
TTTATGTCACTATTGTCACAGGTAGATGAGGTCCTGAGGGACATGGTTTAGTGTTTGATAGGAATGGTTGGACTCGATGATCCGATGGGTCTCTTCCAACCTGGCTGTTCTATGATTTTATTTAATGTTATGATTAGGTTCAGGCTTGAACCCAATGTCAAGAAAAAAAATACAAACAAGCATAGAATGACCAATTCTCTTTTCTACCTGCAGCATTTCTCCACCTTTATAGCAGAGGTCACCATGAATGCAAGATGTTAAATAAGCATTAATTTGCTAATGTGTGGTTCATATATGTCCATTTGCAAATTAGCCTTGGGAGTTCAGGATGTTGATTTTTTTTATGGTTACTTAAGGGTCACAAGGGCCATCATCTGATCTGAGTTTCTTGCATCCCACGGGCCACAGCTGAGATTTTGCTAGCAGATCCCTCTATAAATTAATGTTGGAACAGCGAATTCTTGTGAGGGAGAGCCTTGTCCTCTAGTTACCTCATTTCAGCTCATTAAATCAGCAGAAAAAACAACAAAGAAATAAGAAACAAAAGTAAATAATTTTGTACTAGCTACCTCAGCAGAATCAGCCATCACAGGGGAGTATGAAGGGAAAGGGAACAGGAGAACACTGCTCACGCTGGAAGAGAGCACATCTTTTCTGTCATCATTATCAACCAAAAGTGCTCCTGTGCTTTTACTGCCACACTACAAAGTTTAACACAGATTTAAGAAATGGGAAGGGATTTGTCTTCCTCAGGAGTATAAAGCATTAGAAGCATGCTAAAGGGCTCAACTTAGATAGACAGACTCACCTTAACTAGATAGGGTGAGAGTCACACTAGCCAGATGCAGCACTACTGACCTGCTCCTACCTATGGATGAATACCCACAGAGCAGAGCCTCCCAGATACACTGTTGTCAATGTCCCTTAACTTGAAGGTAAATTAATTATGTTTGATGAGTAGGGATTTTAAAAGTCACGTAACGCAATGTACATTACTTCATTCTAATAATTTGTCTCATTCAACGTAGCAAAATCTCCTACTCAAACAAAAGTGGAAAGGACAGTTAAAAGAATCATAGAATCACCAGGTTGGAAGAGACCCACTGGATCATTGAGTCCAACCATTCCTATTAAACACTGAACCATGTCCCTCGGCAACTCGTCCACTCGTCCCTTAAACACCTACAGGGAAGGTGACTCAATCATCTCCCTGGGCAGCCTCTGCCAGTGCCCAATGATACTTTCTATGAAAAATCTTTTTCTAATATCTAGCCTAAATCTCCCCTGGTGGAGCTTGAGGCCATTCCCTCTTGTCCTATCCCCTGTCACTTGGAAGAAGAGCCCAGCTCCCTCCACTCCACAACCTCCTTTTCAGGGAGTTGGAGAGAACAATGAGGTCACCCCTCAGCCTCCTCTTCTCCAGGATAAACACCCCCAGCTCTCTCAGCCGTTCCTCACAAGGCCTGTTCTCCAGCCCCTTCACCAGCTTTGTTGCTCTTCTCCAGACTCACTCCAGAGCCTCAACATCCTTCTTGTGGCGAGGGGCAAGCAAGAAAACCAAGCAAACCACACATAAACCAATGCCTGGAACCCACAATGCTGTGATCTTCCCAGAGGCTTTGCTGTATTGTGCTTTCTTCCATTTCTATAAATGAAGTTTCTTCTTTCTACCCCTTCTGGCTGCAAAGATAACCTTCACAACACAAACCAAGGCACTAGCGTCATCCTACTCCTGCAGCCAGCCAGACTGGAACAATAACAGCAAGAGAGGTGTGAACTTCCTCCCTTTGGCTTAATAGGGTGTTAACTGTGAAAACTAATGATTTCAATGCATAAAAACCGACTGTCATCCCAGTTAACCATTCTGTTGCTGAACAGAACATCTGTCCGTCTGCCAACAGCTCACCCTGTGTGCCAGGACAGAGAGCCAGCTTAGTTCCCCACCACTGCTGCCCTGCACCTCTTCTGCTTACTATTCCTTCTCTGCACTACCAGAAAGCCTTCGGGACTCTTGGATTGCCAAAGAATTACTCTTAACCTGGCTCGGTTTGATGATACAACAGAGGCTGAGGTCGCATCTTGAATCCTATGTTCAGTTCTGGGCCCCTCAGCACAAGAAGGATGTTGAGGCTCTGGAGAGAGTCCAGAGAAGAGCAACAAAGCTGGTGAAGGAGCTGGAGAACATGCCTGATGAGGAACGGCTGAGAGAGCTGGGGGTGTTTATCCTGGAGAAGAGGAGGCTGAGGAGAGACCTCATTGCTCTCTCCAACTACCTGAAAGGAGGTTGTGTAGAGGAGGGATCTGGGCTCTTGTCCCAAGTGACAGGGGACAGGACAAGAGGGACTGGCCTCAAGCTCCACCAGGCAACGTTCAGACTGGATATCAGAAAAGAATTTTTCATGAAAAGGGTCATTGGGTACTGTCAGAGGCTGCCCAGGGAGGGGGTTGAGTCACCATCCCTGAAGGTGTTTAAAAGAGGGGTGGATGAGGCACTGAGGGACATGGTTTAGTGATTGATGGGAATGGTTGGACTCGATGACCCAGTGGGTCTCTTCTAACCTGGTGACTCTATGTTTCTATGAACAGGGTTCCAGGGCACCAGCCAGTGCTGCTGCCAGACCCCTTGTGCCACATGACTTCTGTCCTTGAGCTTGCTGAGAAATGCGACTGCAGGACCCGGACTGCTTGCCTGTGGGGGCTGGCAGCCCATCAACATCCCCCTTGGCAGACATGCAAGTTTACCTCTGGGCTGTTCCCGAGACTGACCTTGTTCAGCAGTTGCAAACCCTCAGGCACAGCCCCTGGGAGCAGCTGCACAAACACTGCCAGGCTCACCTGCACAGTGCACAAGCTGGATGAGGAGTTCACTGTCCCCACAGCTGTTCCAGAGACAGCTCTGCTCACCATAAAAAGCTCCGTCACCCCTTAGGCTACGTCTCATGTTTTCAGTGATGCTCCTCCGTTTCAAATGAGGATGTTCATTTATTATTTAGACTTGTTCTTTAACCTGCTAACATCCTAGAACATCAAACTGCTCTGCCCCTGGTAAGACTTCAATCCTTTCATCAGTTCTGTGTGATCAAAATTCAAATATGCATCTCTTTTTTTTTCTAGCCAGTAAACAAAAGGAATCTATGCGTCCTCTACAGACAGGAGACACATACCACCTTGGAAGTAGTAAAGAGCCTATTTCTGATCAGAAGAACTTTGTTTATTTGACAAGCCAACAGATTTTTACTGCCTTATCCCTGCTGGATGGTTATAGCCTGTTTTTCTGTACCTAAACCATCACTGTTGAAAAGACCTCAGGAATCTGCCAGAGCCCCAGGAGAAGGCTCCAGTGTTCAGAACTGTCAGCAGCCTGCACCAGTTGATTTATCTTCAGCTGCTGGGAAGCTCACAACATCTAGCATTCTTCTTGTATCACAAATGTTTTGAGGCATGTTTCTTTTCTGATTTTTTTTTCCAAAGGAAGTAGCTAGCATGAAGCTTTTCAGAAATAAACAGCAAAAAAAAAAAAAAAAAAAAAAAAAAAAAAAAAACACCCCAAAACCAGGCATTTATTTTAAATCACATCATTCCAAGCTAATTTCATTATTTTTGAAAAATTTACAGTTATTCTGAGCAACGGAGCTTGTGCTACCCCTTGTTATTCTTTGTGGAGGGCATATAGCAAGCTCTAGAGAGGCTGGTTCCTATGGCTGCTCTGAGCTGTTTGACAGTGTTATAATGTTTGCTGATGCTTATTAATTTATCAGAGTGGAAAAAAATTAATAGCTCACACTTATACCACTGGGGAAACTAAAAGCCAGTTTCTCTAGCTTATGTAAAGCACTTAGGCGCTTTTACTTAGGCAGTGGAAAGGAAGATGAGCAGCAAGTAAACGTTTTCCAGACTTCAGATTTTGGGAGCATTTTAAGCCAGACCAGGTCCCCCAGCACACTCCTAGATTTTCCAAGTCCTATTTTCAAATAAAATGAGAGAACCGACACTGAGTACCTCTTAAAACACCCAAAAGCTGCATATAAGAGACAGAGATAATCCCAGGAATACAACCCTCCAACTGAGAATCGGTTCCTTATTTACCATGAAACTGTAATCTTTTCAGAGATTACTGAAAAGAGGAAGCTTTTTAAGCTCATCCTTAACATGTTTCCTTTTATGAGCAATACAAAAATTGCCTTTGAGCCTTCTCATTCCTTCCCACTATTTCTGCATATATATATGCAAATGACTGTACAGATTTTCCCCCATCACTGAGTACACTACATATCTCTGAAACAGCTGGCAGGCCCCTGAGGGGATGGTACCCAGGCAGCTGTGCAATCAGCTGAGTAAATCAGCTAATTAAAGAAACAAAGAAAATGCAAAAATTATTAAAGACTGACTCCCCTGCTTATAGCATTGTTCAGCACCTTCGTATCTAAAAAAGCACAGCAGGCGTGGGATGGAATAAAGGTGCCTGCAAATTGCGGAATGAACTATTGCACAAGTGACAACGATGCCATTTTCTCTCAAACGTTAATCTGGGATTCGTGATATTTATGCCTCGCACTTTAAATCGATTTAACATAAATTAATCCAGCCTTTTATTTCATTTTAAAATTACAAAAGCACAGAATGTAACGTTAGTTTCATAACTGATTTCTGTATGTAAAAAAATGGTCATTAACTTCTGCTTGACCTTAGGTGTAGAACTAATATGGAATTTGCACAGAGGGTACTCATTATGCTGGTCCAGTTTCCACACAGAAAATTAAGTTCCCAAGGGTCCTAGTGCTACAAGACATTTTTCAGATCTCAAATCGGAAACAGGACTCTCGAAAATGATGCAAAAACATTTCCTCTCATTGCAGAGTTTATCAAAAGGAACAGATAACAGCAAGGGTAGGAATCTGCAATCTAAACAGAGCAAAGCCAGTGTGGCTGACAGACGTATATTTGGTCCTGCTGATCCACAACCATTAAGGCACCGTTCCTTTCCACTGCATCTGAATGACCACACGAAAGACAAACTTCAGTTTAAACAAGATCCAGGGTATGTTTTATAGCCATTGTTTATAAATTAAAGAATGAGCACACCAAGTAAAGCCACTGATACTTCCCAACTCAGTCAGACTATGACCAGAAGCCTTTGCTGCTATTCTTTTCACACTATGGTAAACCACTTTTTGTTAGAAAGTTCTATTTATTTTATTTATTAGAACTGAAGCCTTTCATGTAGTTTTGAAAGCCCATATTTCATCCAAGGTGGTGGAGCACTAGAAGAGCATTATTTGTAAAACACCTCTGGCAAAACAAGGGAGGCATTTTTTAATAGATATTCAACTACTTTTGATTCCTGTGGCCAGGGGCAGTTTGGTTTTCAACGCCTGGCACTTTGTGACACCTCCAAAAGAAAAGCCACATTTTATACCCACTGTGACCTTACAAACTCATACCTTTTTTTTTATCAAAAAGAAAAAAAGTGGAAAATGAGCTGCAAACACTGTAGGATTACAACAGACAAAAGCAATGTTCTTTGTAGCAACAGCAGCTCAAGGAAAACCATCAGCTGAATGCAGAAAGCTTTAACTTTTACTTTGCAATTTTAGACATTGATTCCCATGTGTGTGACATTTTAATTTTTTTTTAAAAATCAAGTGGTAGTTAATGTATCTATAGCAGTGTTGCATGAAATAAGATGTTTGAAGGCTGGAGAAGAGTCCATTACGTGATCACCAGACACAAGGAGGATGATTGCTGGGAAATAATCAAACAAGGAATCATAGAATCATAGAATCATGAGGTTGGAAGAGACTCACCAGATCATCGAGTCCAACCATTCCTATCAAACACTAAACCATGTCTCTCAGGACCTCATCCACCCATCCCTTAAACACACACAGGGAAGGTGAATCAAGCATCTCACTGGGCAGCCTCTGCCAGTGCACAATCACCCTTGCTGTGAAAATTTTTTTCCTAATGTCCAGTCTAAATCTCCCCTGGTGGAGCTTGAGGCCATTCCCTCTCGTCCTGTCCCCTGTCACTTGGGAGAAGAGCCCAGTTCCCTCCTCTCCACAACCTCCTTTCAGGTAGTTGTAGAGAGCAATGAGGTCTCCCCTCAGCCTCCTCTTCACGAGGCTAAACACCCCCAGTTCTCTCAGCCATTTCTCATAAAGTCTGTTCTCCAGCTCCTTCACCAGCTTTGTTGCTCTTCTCTGGACTCGCTCCAGGAGGTACAGGCAGTGACTGAGCAGGCTGATGCAAAGAGAAACACTGCTCTCTATTCCATGGAAACATCCTCTGGGCATGGCCAGGAAAAGAGCAGGAAACAAAGAAGACTCTGAATAAATAAATTCTATGAACTCTCTGTATATGCCTCTCCCAAAGCTCAGGAAACAAAACATTCACCTGGGAACTATTCTTTTGCACAATTACTGTCTCTCCAGCCCTACTATGCAATCCCTTTTTGCATATGTGCTTAACATCTGTCACCCACACAGCTTCTGAGCATCGCTCATCTCTTCTATGCCAGTGTCTTACAGATCACACAGAAAATCTACGCTTAAAGTCTGCGACAATTGCAAAAAGCACACCATAAGCTGCCAAAATCTCTCTCAGTGTAAGTCCCCTCAGAGAACTCTTTTTCTTGTTTTTCCAAGGCTGAGTCCATTCTACTTTACATCAGCTGTCGAATATATAAGGGCTGGTGAGCATTAGTGTTTGATAGGAATGGTTGGACTTGATGATCCAGCGTGTCTTTTCCAACCTGGTGATTCTCTGATTCTATAACTGTGCAGTCCGTTCACTGCTGTTGCCTTGATGTTGCCCAGGCCACTTCTCACCCCCAGCGCTGCCTGGTGTGGTCACAAAGCAGGTGGTCACAGATTCAGCATTGGCACAGTGGAGCTCTGCGTGTGTGTCACACAGTGTTCCTGACCAGCCAACACAATGAGCACCGTTCCTCAATGCCAGAAGGGGTCTGATCCTACCATTTTGAAGCGCTGCCAGCTTCTTGGTGCGCGTGATCTTAGGAGTAATGGAAGAATCCCATGAGATGCAACAAGGCAGTGGTACCTCGGGGTGGTCATTCCCTTCAATAAGGCATAAAAGGTTTGAAAAGGATCACTTAAAGAAGCTAATGTAATTGCCTCCCATGCTTCAAGGAAAAACTTCCTTAAAGCACAACATAATTTTAAAATATTCTTAACTTTGTTTTCAGGTGCAACTTTTATTTGGAACCATATTTCAATAGGCAGAGGAAAACCAGAGATAAAGTCACCAAGACCTATGAGAAGCATGACACTCCTGCACCTTTACTTAGAATGGCCATTTCTTCAGGATGAATGCTATTAGTAACACTTGCAGGAGAATTCTTATTCCCCACATTTCAGTAAGTTCAACCCTTGCTTTACAGAAGTGGATGCTTGGAGGAACTGCAAGTTGTAATGAAAGAAGTCGAGTAAATAAACCCACTACTAACGATAACCTTTTCCTACCATTCAAACCTTCTCACTATTTCCACAAGGGAAAATGCACACCTCTCTGGCACATGACTGCCACTTTATTCTGTAACGGAAGCAAGTTTTTCCGTCCCTCTTTATGCTCTTCATAAGTGGCACAAAATAAGTGGTAATAAACCGTTCATGCTTAGGCCAGACACATGGCATATCTGCTAGTTTACAAAACCTGTAAAATGAAAGGGTAGAATCATAGAACCATAGAACAACCAGGTTGGAAGAGACCCACTGGATCATCGAGTCCAACCATTCCTATCAAACAATAAACCATGTCCCTCGGCACCTTGTCCACCCGTCCCTTTAAATACCTCCAGGGAAGGTGAATCAACCACCTCCCTGGGCAGCCTCTGACAGTGCACAATCACCCTTTCTTTGAATTTTTTTTTCCTAATGTCCAGCCTGAACCTCCCCTGGTGGAGCTTGAGGCCATTCCCTTTCATCCTGTCCCCTGTCCCTTGGGAGAAGAGTCCAGTTCCCTCCTCTCCATAACCTCCTTTCAGGTAGTTATAGAGAACAATGAGGTCTCCTCTCAGCCTCCACTTCTCCAGGATAAACACCCCCAGCTCTCTCAGCCATTCCTCATAAGGCCTGTTCTCCAGTCCCTCTTTGGTTATGTACCTGTAACCTCATTTTTCAAATATGTGCACAAATCTAATTCAAATTCTTAATGTTTTCCATTGTCTGTGTAACACCTCCGTTCTACAAATAAATAAAATTAATGACATAACATAGAACATTCCTGTGCACCAAATGACAAAGTTTTTGCTAATTATTGTGGAGTAAAGTTAACAAGAAATCTCACAACAATCTGTGCTACTTGGGGAAAGGGTTGAATGGTAAAGATGCAGTTTCCTTAGTTAACTAAGCTGATAAAACACCTTAATGCTGCCAAAAGGGTTTTACTGGGCTCTTTCCCACTTCCCTCCACGTTCCCACCCTGATAACGAGTAACTATCCTCCCTTTGTGCCCTCCAGCACATGCTGCTGCAATACTACACGCTGCTCTGGCTGCCCCATCTCAAAAATAGTATAATATATGTGGCAAAGATGATCAGATTTAATGGAATAGACTTGGTACGAGGAATGATTTGGCCTGGAAATCAGACAGCTCACAGGGGCATGGTAGAAGTGCACAAAAATCCTGAATAGTATCTTGGAAAAGTGGTGAATAATCAATTCTGTCACCAAAGAGCTATATCATAGAATCATAGAACAATCAGGTTGGAAGAGACCCATCGGATCATCGAGTCCAACCATTCCTATCAAACATTAAAACATGTCCCTCAGCACCTCATCCACCCGTGCCTTAAACACCTCCAGGGAAGCTGAATCAACCACCTCCCTGGGCAGCCTATTCCAATGCCCAATGACCCTTTCTGAGAAAAAATTCCACCTAATCTCTAGCCTAAATCTCCCCTGGCAGAGCTTGAGGCCATTCCCTCTTGTCCTGTCCCCAGTCACTTGGGAGAAGAGCCCAGCTCCCTCCTCTCTACAACCTCCTTTCAGGTAGTTGTAGAGAGTAATGAGGTCTCCTCTCAGCCTCCTCAACATCACAACAGAGTGAGTGTTGTGGGGAATGTGTTTAAATCAAACAAGAAAAAAATATGCTTTTTCCTACCACAGTCAAGAATCATGGGACTCCCTGCCACAAGAAACGATGAAGGTCAGGACTATAAGCTGGCTTAAAAAGCAATGCAACAAATTAAAGTCGTAAAGATCCACCAAGAGCTACCCAACACAACAGTGCGGCTACAGCAAAATCCCTCCAGCACAGGCTGGTAGATGCTGAGTACGCACATCAGAAGAGCTGTTTGTATTTGCTCTGTTTCGCTGCTCTAAGCATCCCCTGCTCATCACTCACAGGAGGATTGGAGCTGGGTGGACTTTTAACCTGACCCAGCCTGGCTGTTCGTATGTTTTTAACTGGGCTGACATTGCCTGGAGTGTGTTACAGCCGAGTCACGCAATCAGCTCTGACAGCAGCGCCGTGGAGGTGGCGCAGCTTGTTTTTCATTCACGTTGGCAAAGCTCAAGCCCCAGTGACTGCTTCATATTGAATTGCCTGCCTAAAAATAAAAATACTAAGGAAATCACACAGGTAGTTAAGTCCTGACAGAAGCAATATAAAAAGAAAAGGGAGATGCTGAATATGCATAGGGGTATGTCAGAACAGGGTGGAGGAAATCCATGAGAACTCAAATATAAAGTTAATACATTGCAAAAGTAATATTATTATAACTAAAACATAAATGGTCCATTTAAAAAAAATCAATCGAGCTTGTCAATTTAAGAATGGCACAACTAAAAAGTATCTAACTATATTACAGAAACATAAATATTGTTTTTAAGAGGGAGGAAAAGTAGACACAAGTGGTGGCCTTGCCTCTCGTGGTGGGCAGGGGAAGCACCCACAATGCCTGTTGCCCTCTTCCTACCTGATCAATACTCTGTCAGCTATCATCTTAATTATCATAGAATCATAGAATCACCAGGTTGGAAGAGACCCATCGGATCATCAAGTCCAACCATTCCTATCAAACACTAAACCATGTCTCTCAGGACCTCGTCCGCCCATCCCTTAAACCTCTCCGGGGAAGGTGAATCAACCACCTCCCTGGGAAGTCTCTGCCACTGCCCAATGACCCTTTCTGTGAAAAACTTCCTCCTAATGCCCAGCCTAAATCTCCCCTGGTCGAGCTTGTGGCCATTGCTTCTTGTCCTGTCCCCTGTCACTTGGGAGAAAAGCCCAGCTCTGGGATCATAGGAGTCCAACAATTCATATCTGCCACTAAACCATGTCCCTGAGCACCTCATCTACCTGTCTTTTAAACGCCTTCAGGGATGGTGACTCAACCACCTCCCTGGGCAGCCTCTGACAGTGCACAATTACCCTTTCCATGAAAATCTTTTTCCTAATGTCCAGCCTGAACCTCCCCTGGCAGAGCTTGAGGCCATTCCCTCTCATCCGGTCCCCTGTCACTTGGGAGGAGAGACCAGCTCCCTCCTCTCTACAACCTCCTTTCAGGGAGTTGTAGAGAGCAATGAGGTCTCCCCTCAGCCTCCTCTTCTCTAGGATAAACGCCCCCAGTTCTCTCAGCAGTTCCTAATCAGGCCTGTTTTCCAGCCCCTTCACCAGCTTTGTTGCTTTTCTCTGGACTTGCTCCAGAGCCTCAACATCCTTCTTGTGGTGAGGGGTCCACAACTGAACACAGGATTCGAGGAGCGGTCTCACCAGTGCCGAGTACAGAGGGAGAAGAACCTCCTTGGACCTGCTGGTCACACCGTTTCTGATACAAGCCCCTGTTTCTGACACAATTAGCCCCTGTATTCAGAAACACAAAGACCAGAGCCATGCTAATGATGCTTTACATGAACAAAGTTATAGAAATTCCTTTATATACAATGCTAAAGGAATTTGCTGCCATGGGGCGCTGCTAGCTTGTTTGCCTCCTGTTTGTAGATAGGATTTACACCAGTTCAGAGCACACATCTGACAGGTTATAGAGAGGAGGATAATGGCCTCTTCTCCCAAGTGACAGGGGACAGGACAAGAGGGAATGGCCTCAAGCTCTGCCAGGGGAGGTTTAGGCTGAACATTAGGAAAAAATTTTTAACAGAAAGGTTCACTGGGCACAGGAACAGTCTGCCCAGGGAGAGGGTTGAGTCACCTTCCCTGGAGGTGTTTAAGAGATGGGTGGACGAGGTGCTGAGGGTCATGGTTTAGTGTTTGATAGGAACAGTTGGACTCGATGAACCGATGGGTCTCTTCCAAACTGGTTGTTCTATGCTTCTATTATCCATTCAGATGTAGCTATGTAGCTACCAAGGGCTAAAGCCTACAGCCTTAGGCTCTTTGCTGCTTTTACCCTTGTCTTAGTTACTATCTCTAACACATAAGAAACATCATAAGCTGTGAGTAGAAATTGAGATATATGTCAACCCTAGAAAACCTTCAGATGAGAGGCTTCACTTCTGTTATGTTTCAGCACGTTTGTGGAAGCCATCAGAAACCAGTAAGGTATAAATAAACACAATAATTCGAATGCCAAGTGCCTACGATTAAAACCAAAGTCATCATCTGCTCAAATTACTTGCTTCCAAAGGCCTTGTACCAAATCAAGGAAGACAGCATTTAACCTATTTATTTCCAAGGGTAAGCTAGAACAATTGTAATGTATTCTTGTAAGCCACAAAGAGTATGAGCTCATTTTCCCTTCTTAAGTCACTTTTATCATGAGAGTTCATTCTAATAATACATATATGTTCTTTCTAGCCAACAATGTTACTGAGGTCCATCAAAGCTTCAGGTTTACAAATATTAATTTTACCCTTTTTTCAGATTTATTTGCAAAAAAGCTAAAAATTCTGAGGGCTTCTCAAGTAACTCTCCATCCATTTATACCTTGCTATGGGAATAGATACATGCACATCTGACATATGAAAACAGAGCTCTTTTCCACAGCACAGAAGTTTTTCATTTTTCAGATTCTGCTTTTTTCCTTCGGCCATCTCCAGTTTTATATGTTTCTCCTGTTCTTCCATCCCACAATAAAAACAGAAGAACATCTCTTGAGGAAAGGCATTCTCCCACACACCCTACTAACTTTTTATTTTCTGGTAGCCAACATTTGGATCAAGTCAGATCCTGTACTAGCAAGAATTTGATACTTTGCCCTACCCCACAGCACGCTCAGGTCTCTACCTTGGTTTTCAAAGCATTTTTCTTTTCAGTAGATACAGCATCTAAATATCTGAAACAGCCATTCTGGCCCAATAACTGAAATAGTTCTAATTATTTTGAAATTGGTGGGAATGGTTGGACTCGATGATCCAGTGGGTCTCTTCCAACCTGGTGATTCTATGACTCTATATACCAGGTAGCAAATCCAAGTTTCATTTAACCACAAACCGTCTGTATTCCCTGGTAACCAAAGGTAATGTTTCCCCCTCTCAAAGCATAACAAACCTTCCTTGTTGGACCCTCTCCACTTCTTGTAGAGTGAGCTGTGGTGTCTGTGTGCTTGTATAGCACTCATCATGCAATACAGCCTAGTGATTAGAACAATACTGCCAGACAAGTAATAGGAAAGCCTTAATCAGACAGCTTTTCTAGTACAATTAAATCACTGTGAAGTACCCCTCTAAGGGCAGAGGTATATCCAGAAATTAAAGTAATTCAGGAACAAATTACACGGTCCTTGCGTTAAGCAAAAACATGCCTTTTTTTCCTTTTGTGCTTTTACTGTAGCACTAACCAGCTATCTAGAGGAAATATTTTCAAACACTAACTTAAAAAAACAGCAAACCCTAAAAAAAAGCAAACCATCATAGAATCACTAGGTTGGAAGAGACCCACTGGATCATCGAGTCCAACCATTCCTATCAAACACTAAACCATGTCCCTCAGCACCTCGTCCACCCATCCCTTAAACACCTCCAGGGAAGGTGAATCAACCACCTCCCTGGGCAGCCTATTCCAATGCCCAATGACCCTTTCTGTGAAAGCACTACAGGAACCTCTGAGTAACAGCTTTGGGTTTTAGCTAGGAAAGCTTTCAATTAATGAATTAATTAGCTGCTGGTTCCAACCAGCAGATTAGGACTGTGCCTGTTGCCTGTGCTCCCTACTCATGAATACAGGGTGGATAAGCCAGGCACACACGCCATTCACACCAGCCTGAAGGCCAAGCAGGGCAGCTGAGCTAATAGCCATGTTCCACTCTTTTCATGCCGAAATAAACTCTTTGTCTGATCTTCATAAAATCATAGAACAGTTTGGGCTGGAAAGGACCTTAAAGATCACCTAGTTCTAATCCCCCTGCCATGGGCAGGAACACCTCCCACTAGGTCAGGTTGCCCAAGGTCCCATGCAACCTGGCCTTGAACACCTCCCGGGATGGGGCAGCCACAGCTTCCCTGGGCAACCTCTGCCAGCGCTTCACCACTCCCATGGCAAAGAAATTCTTCCTGGAATTACATGGAGTCTTTGACAGGACTAGTAGAATAGTATCTTTGAAAGATACCACAGCTTTTCAGCTCCAGAAGTGCTTCCCCTGAAATATGCTTCACTTCACCAGGCACAGCATAGCACAGCTCAATTGCAAACAGTAACTGCTACGCTGTGAATTTAACCATTGGCAATAAAAAAAAAAAAAAGCAGCATAATAAACCTCCCTAATTTACTCTGCTCCTACTGTAGTAAAGACATTAACCTAAATTAGACCTCACAGTTATGTCTGTTCATGTAGCCATTCTTTCCAGTCGCCCAAGATGAGGCATAAAGAAATGCAAATTTCAACAACAAGCACACACTGGTTAAGATGATTAAAGAGGTATCTTTTGTTCAGATCTAAACTGATATTGTCAGTGTTTACATTCATGGATGAGGACAGGTTGGTGAGCACTTCAAAGCTCTCTAAGAAGCTTCGTTTATTTAAGGCTATGATTTTTAACTAAACTATTTCTACCTGCTCGACGTGGGTTGCAATTACACTAGTATAGAGGAGACTCCAAGAGCTACCTTCCTTTCCTATTTTCATCTCCCTTAGCTCATTCCTAACCCAGCCCTCATCCCATTTTCTACTGACACAACTGTTTATGTAGCCACACACTGAAAGGAAATGAGAGGCTAATTCAGGTTAAAATCTACTCTTCTGAGAAATGGTGTTTTTATTTATTACCAGCAGCAGGAGTAATATTACCCAACACAATTGCTGAGAAACAGGAAAAGAGATTTCTTAGAACTCTATAAGCACTAAATAAAAAGGTACATGGCACCATACTTGCAGTTGATTTTACAGCAAAACAGAAGTTTACCTTGAGCCCTTCCTTAAAATACATCCTTTTTCTCTGCACAGAACCAGAGTAGAAGCCTTCCTGTGTTCATCTGCTAGAATTCGGATGTGTCTGGGGGGATAGCAGGTAAGGGCAAGCAGCTGAGGGGTGTTAACATCATAAACTACTCACAGAATCACCAGATTGGAAAAGACCTCTTGGATCATAGGAGTCCAACAATTCATATCTGCCACTAAACCATGTCCCTGAGCACCTCATCTACCTGTCTTTTAAACACCTTCAGGGATGGTGACTCAACCACCACCCTGGGTAGCCTCTGCCAGTGCACAATCACCCTTTCCATGAAAATCTTTTTCCTAATGTCCAGCCTGAACCTCCACTGGCAGAGCTTGAGGCCATTCCCTCTCATCCGGTCCCCTGTCACTTGGGAGAAGAGACCAGATCCCTCCTCTCCACAACCTCCTTTCAGGGAGCTGGACAGAGCAATGAGGTCTCCCCTCAGCCTCCTCTTCTCCAGCCTAAACACCCCCAGCTCTCTCAGACGTTCCTCAGAAGGCCTGTTCTCCAGCCCCTTCCCCAGCTTTGTTGCTCTTCTCTGGACTCACTCCAGAGCCTCAACATCCTTCTTGTGGTGAGGGACCCACAACTGAACACAGGATTCAAGGAGCGGCCTCATCAGTGTCGAGTACAGAGAGAGAAGAACCTCCCTGGACCTGCTGGTCACACCATTTCTGATCCAAGCCAAGATGCCATTGGCCTTCTTGGCCACCTGGGCCACTGCTGGCTCATGGTCAGTCGCTGTCAACCAACACCCCCAGGTCCCTCTCCTCCAGGTAGCTTTCCAGTCAGACTTCTCCCAGTCTGTAGCTGCTCAGGGTTGTTGTGCCGCAAGTGCAGGACACGGCATTTGGCCTTGTTATACCTCATCCCATTGATCTCAACCCAGTAGTCCAGCCTGTTCAGATCCCTTTGGAGCCTCCTGACCCTCCATCAGATTGACACTTCCATTCAGCTTAGTGTCTCCTGCAAACTTGCTAAGGGAAACTGCTATAGCAGGTTTAGAAAGCTATTACGTAGACACAATTTAGGTCTGAATTCACATTTAGATTTATGTTTATCTTCTGCACATTTAGAATTAAAGATGACTGTAGATCTAACCTACGGGTGTTTCTATTTCCAGACAAATGTGCATCAAACAGTGTCTAGAGTACTCACATTTTACAAGGAAATATTTGCAGTTATGCCAGCCACATCTCCTGGTGCCTCCAGCTGAAGATATTGCATTGTATGTAGTGCAAGTGTTGCATGTAATAACTTTTGTGATGTACTTTTAAGTCACAGATAGAAAGATAACAGATAACATGACACAATATTATTAAGAGGTCAGAAAACAGCTCAAAAAGTGCAAGATCCATGATCTCAATTTCTAGCAAAATCACTGAAGATCACAAGATGTGTTCAGTGAAAACACTCCAAGACCTCAATAGCTTCCAGAACACACCAATAATTTTAAGTCAACTCCACCTTTGTTTTAGTCCAGAAATACATCAGCTCTCACTTTGCCACAGACCATTTTCCGTGGTTGCCAATTAACTGTGTGAAGACACCAGAGGGTTAACCTGTCTGAGTCAGGTCTGTCAGGTCTGGTCAAGCAGGTTTTGTCAGTCCCTGTGCAGTGCCCAGGAAACACAGCTCCTTGCTTCCACCCCAGCTCAATAATTCACTGTAAATGTTTGTATCGTCAGGGATTTTCAATTATTCATTGGCCTTTCGCCTTCTACTGCCCTGATAACAGAGACTCGACTCCACAGCCAACCAGATGAGCAGACAAGTCTTCAGGAAAGAACGTCCTCAAGCACAAAGCTGGCCTTGTGCTTTAGAATAAAGAAATACACCTGTTGGGCAGGTAAAACAAAGTGGAGATGGCATGAGATGCTAGGCCATAAAAGAATACACAGGTAAATTCCCAACTTGACTTCTCTTAAATGCAACTCTGATAAACATATGAATTTCTATTCTGAAGTACAAGCCCAGGGAAAATAGTGATGTTTGCCAGAAAGAGACCTAAGTTCACATTCAAGTGTAACGGTTCGATTTTATCAGGTATGTCGTTAGACTTGATGAGCTAGGTGAAGCGAAGCTTGACAGTAATTGCATTGCACTATATACAGACTGTCCAATGAGAGAGGAATGAGGTCCATGATCTTTGCCTCCCCATGTTAATAAGACAGCAATGACAATTCAAATAATTCAATAAATAACAAAAGGGAACATTATGGAAGCCTCTTCAAAGTCCAGCTTGACTTACCTGACTTCCTTGCTTTTAAGGCGATGACAGCCGCCAGTTCTCTCTGTACCTAAAATGCCAGAAAACAAAAGGATAGTTACACTTACTAGCACAGTCAAACAAAACAATACACAACACTGGTAAGATGCAGGTTACTAGTCATTTGAAGCCACCAACTGCATGCAGAATTATGCAGGTACTTGGTTTTGAAGCTACAGTCACTTTTCCGAGCAAATCTATTTCCTTTTCAGCTGGGAATTCTGTGACAACTATTTTTTTTTCTTTCACTTTAATTTCATGTAAATACTGCACATTCCTTAGGGAACGGGCAATTCAGTAGCCCAACCTGTAATTTATTTGCACAGCGTATCTCTTTCACAAGCACACACTTAAAGCGTCTTCCTTTCCTTGTTAAATGTTTGGTTTGCTTCGGCTAGGCACACTGTAGTGCTGGATTTATTGTATTACTACAGGACAAGCGAGTTCTCCGTGCTGAGGTTTCTCTGAGATTCACGTATATAATTGACATATGCTTTTTAGAGCCATCAGGAGGAAACAACCTCTCCTTATAGGGTGGCTGCATATTTCAGGACCGATATTTAGCTTGAGATTAACATGCAGAAGTAAGATCTATCAAATTCCCAGGCTCTTTCACTTGCCTGTGATGAAACACTCCTGGCATGCTAAGTGGCTCCCTTCCTCAGCCTCTCGTCTCTGCATTTTCTGCATTTTTCCCTATAATCTCTACACTACCAGCTATAGATCCTTTAGCCAGCTCAACCCTGCATTCCCTCCATAAGTCTGTTCCTTTTTCTATTGGTAAGATTCTCTATTATACATTATTTTTATGCTTTATACTTTCTCACATCCATCACCTGCCCCACTGCAGCTGCTTCAAGTGCCCTGCGCTTGATCTACAGCCTCCTTCTCCATAAACCTCAGTTCCTCCCTTCCTCTGCTCCATCCATGTTCTCAGACTCTTCTGTACACCTCCCAACTTCTTCCAATTTCCCTCATTTTACCAAGAACGCGTGTATTTATTATTAAAAATAAAAATTATTATTAAAAATAAATTATGGTACATTTCAGCTATTTTTCTAAGGATTTTCTTACCCCTCTATACAAAGCCTCCTGCAGTGCAAAGCTCAAGGCTATTTTGTAGCAGGAATTTTGACATCCAGTTTCTGAGAGCACGCGAAATTTAAATCATCATTCCCAAGACACGTAGTACGATTAGAATAAGGCACTAAAGCCCATGACGGATCCCCAAAGTGCTACAATTACTAATGGTTGTTAACATCCTACTCTCACAACTCTGAAGAAAAGTTTGAAAATGCAAACCAAGCATATATAATGTTAGTTTGGACTGAGCAGAAAGACAGACTTTAAGGGTTGCTAGGAGGAGACAAAATAACCATCTCGGTACAATTTCAAGCATCTGCTGATCAGCAACCACTCAGAAGTAAGCTCTACATCTGTCCTCTCCTTACATACTTCCTTCTCTTGTGGCAAAGGACCAGAGAGATTTTTTTTTGGTTTTTGCTGTCCCTGCAAGGTACAAGGATCTTTTCTGCTCCTTGATGCTGCTCCACTGAGAGGGAGAGAGTTTTCTGTCACTCCAAGCAGGAAAATATGAAGGCAGTGCCACAGTTTTCTTAAATGTCATCCTGTTTCCAGCACAATTGTGCAAGCTGGCAGTATTACCTTCCCTTCCTTCCTTCCTGCACACTCATTCCCACGTCTGGAGAACTGTTAATCATGGTTAATGTAAGCATAAACTGCAAGTATGATGGGAAAGAACAGTTCTTCTGTGGAAAAACAACTTCTGTGCTTGCTTGCTTTCAGCATTCAATATACACTAATAGTAATACATACAAGCTACCCAGAGTTAGAGCAGAATTTTCAATAAAAGCCCAATTTGTTTCTGAACAACAACAACATGACTTTGTGGCTAAACTGCTCAGACTCTCTCCCTAAATTAAACTCAGCAAGAAGTACCAATGTTGATGCCCTGATCCCGGTTTGTTCTCACAGGTTAGCGACAGTAACAAACGGTGCATTGATGTCTCATCTTTATATTTTTGCATTTAATAAATAAATTACCTCAAGATTAACTTTAGGAGACACTATGATCCGCAAGTTGTAAACATAGCAATTAATCAATCAATCAGAAAATGCAAATCTCTCTGTGACCGTAAAGAAAACCCCATCTTCTCAGAAGAAAAAGCAGCATTGTGACATTCTGTAGTTGTATTTGCAGTATTACTTTTTCTTGCATTCAAGTCTGAAAGACAGCGCTAACATCACAGGAAATAAACAGGCTTTTTCTCTGTATTTTGTTTGTTATGCAAAATATCTCATTGTTTGCTGTGTGCCAGGATTGCAACTGGCATATTACTTTATCTGAGCAAAACCCTTCAGTTAAAACAGGAGGAAAAAACCACCTTCCTCTAGTCTTAATACTAAGCACACATTTGTTTATCAAAGGGTTTCACTCCGACATTCTGAGTTGCCTCTCACAGGAGTCACTCAAATCACAAAGAATAGGTATTGCTGAGCATCCAGGATTTGCCTAGTGTCCCTAGATTTGATAATCTATATGCTTTTGTCTATTTTAGCATAAATGCACTTGACATCTCTGCTGGACATGCAATTCCTATGCGTCATTACACTGATGGAAATCTGTGTACAACATTCATTCCTCACTGCACACATGCCACACATTATCATACTTCTTCCTAATAGGATTTCAGTTACTGCCTGTTTGACAAAATCGATAGTTGCACATCACGCTGCAGATAATAATCTGGACACAAAGTAAAATACACATTCAAACAAGAGCTGTGCCTACCATAATAGATTGGGATATTAAAAGCAAAAAAAATTGGCTTATACATATAGCTTGTTGTTACAAAGCTAACCCTCCCTAAATAGTAATTCATTTTGAGTCGCATTAACAATGTCAAAGCTGATCCAGTTTAAAGCCCAGCTTACCACACAGTCTTCACAGATATATTATCAAAATCTGAAAGAAAATATTTTGAGCGCTGGCGTGTTACCACACCTTAATCGGTTTTCTTTTTGCAGCATTAAAGACTAAGCATGTACATACAGAATGGTACTCACTTATATTTCTGCTTAATTAAATACAAACAGCATATTTATGGGGTGAATCTCCTCAACTTCAAAGGACAGAGGTAGAGTTTTTTCAAAAGTAAATGACAACTATTGTTCTCCTCTTATCCATGAATCTGGGCATTTTATCATAGAAGGCATAGTTGTGCATCCAGTAGACAATGCCAACCACTTCTATTTCTTTACACACTCATTTTTCTACCTATAGTATTCTTTTGTGAAACAGTATTCCAGACGTGAATGTACAAATAGGACTTCAGATTTAGAAGCAAATTGGCAATCCTTACAGAATCTCAAAATGAAATCCTGCAACAGAAAGCTCTAAACAGCAGAGTTTTGAAAAAGAAAAGAATCTAGTTCATACTTTTGCATCTCAAGTCATAGAATCATAGAATCACCAGGTTGGAAGAGACCCACCGGATCATCGAGTCCAACCATTCCTATCAAAATCATGATAGTTTGATAGGCTCTAAATAAAAATAATAATGGGTGATGCCTTAAAGTACAAGAAAACTGTATTTCCTACACTGCACTGACATCCTGCTATTCTCCTCTGTGCTTTCAAAAGATAAGGTAAGAGCTTTGCAGTGGAAAAGCTCATAGCTATCCCATTGTGCCCTGGTTTTAGCAGACAAGACATTGAATATTGAGCTGCTCTTGGGGACACGACTTGGGATGCATGACAGCTCTGGAATGCTTCTTTAAACCCAGGAGTAATCATTGTGTTTTCTTAAAAATTCATGACCAAAAAGGATTATCTGATGTAAATGCATTTCAAATGGCACTTTGCACTGCTTGCATGTCAGCTGCCCTTACAATTTAAGTCTGATGGTGTTGTCAGTGCCTTATTGTAATGGAGCATATAATTCAATATGCTCCATTCAGTTGTCTTACCTGACTCTATTCCATCATAGAATAAAGCATAAAGAAAAAAAAGGACCTGCATAAGTTTTGGACTCGATGATCCGGTGGGTCTCTTCCAACCTGGTGATTCTATGATTCTAAGTTAATTTTTTTTTTTTGTATCTGACTCCGCTCTTTAAAGAACTGTATTCCATACATTATATGGACAGAATTATGTGTATGGAATACATGGACAAATTAAGATGATAAAAAAAACCTCTGCGCCTTTTTTCCCCGACTACCCTTCTGAGTTGGCATCGTTCACCACAGCTGTAACTATTATCTTCTACAATCTCCACAACCATTGTTTAAAACCAAGAGTGCACTTCCCTAACTAATCAGTTCTAGACTGGCTGAATCATCAAAAAGAAAAAAAAAAAAAAAGTGCAGTGACTGTGAAAAGTGGAACTCTACAAGAGAAACAACACCTGGTAACAAAAAGCAGTAGGGAAAAAGTAATAAGAGAAAGGACAACAAAGAAAGTGAGGCTACAGCAGAGGGAAAAAAGGTGGAGAGAAGAATTCACCAAACTGGTACAGATGCCTGTGTTTGTGCTAGTTACTCTATAACCCCTTCACAGTGAGTAAATACCTTACCAGCAGAGCCTAAGGTATGATTATTTATTTCCCCTAACGCAGGCTTCCAAAACAGATAATATATTCAGCATCCTAAAAGCTCCTATTTCTACTCCCTGACTGTAAGGAGTGCCTGGGGAAGCTAACTCAGATGTAGACACCTGCCATATGGCCACTTATATTTAGGTGAGGAGAGTTCCAGTCTGTGAAACAGCTAAAAAGAGTTATAGAGTTTATAGAGTTATAGAAATATATAATTAGGCCTTACGTGCAGGCATGCTTACAGGGGTTTTTCTGCACTTTCACACGCTAAGACAGCAATTTATATCTTAGGCACACAGACTCCTCCAACATTGCTGGATCTTCACAATCATTTTAGGTTTGAAAATCTGGGAATTTAGTACCCCCAAAAAGAAAAGCAGAAGCATCTTTCTGACTTGACATAAAATGTATTATTTCATTACAAGAAAAGCAAATGGAAAAGTAGAAAAGATGGCGGTAGAATCAATGCCAATAAGATTTGATACTCCAGACCTGGAAATGTGCAAAAAGGTCAGTTCTAATCTCTTGACATCTTTAGTGCTGGATTGGAAATAAGGGGGTAGGAGTTCGCTTCTGAAGCACTAGTCTGAAGAGTATTGTGAACAGCATTTTGAATCATGAATGCTTCAAGAAAGAGTGATTTGATCCTGTACAAAACATGTAAACATTTAGTGAGCCAAAGTCCAAGACAGTGTTAACAAATTTCCAGTCATAGCTAAGACCTTCACCTTTGGTTTCCAGCTCCTGCTCACAGGAATTTTTATTTCCAAACATATCCTGAAGATGACAGCAAAAAAATTTTAAAAAATTGAGAACCTGCAGCCTGGTGAGTCCAGCCCTCTGCTGTGCAGTCCAAGCTGAGGGTTCATATTCCCTTGGGACACAAAGACTCTCCACAAACTCTCAGCAAGTATTTTAGATCCCACACTAACTGGAGGAAAATCAATATTCCAGATTACGTTCCAGGGTCTTTTCTGACAGAGAAGTTCATATTCAGCTGTTAATATTTGTCAGACTCTGCTTTGCTCTCAGGCCTTTTCTCCAGGGGTTAGACTAGAAAACCATTATAGAGAGTCTGTCTTAGCTTTGTGAAAAATCAGAAAATGTAGGAGAAAAGATCAGTCTTCTTGACACCACCATGGCAATGGACAGGTCTGAGGCCATCTGGACATGCCTAATTTTTCTTTAGCTAGTTAGCTACAGCAATAAAACGGTTCATTTAAAAAAAAAAAGCCCATTCATGTGCCCTGCTGCTGAAATCACTTAGGCTGGAGTTCAGAGGTTTGACCCTGCAAGCTAGATGTGAAGCGCTCTGAACTATTACTCACATGTTTAATGATATACATTTTTCTCAAGCATAGCCAGTAACAGTTAGATCCAGTTTTTAAACTCACAGACACTTCATTGAACGCTTTCCTTTTCTTAAATGATGAAAAAAAACTATTCTTCTAGGTTTTGAAAGGCCAAGTTTTTGAGGAATGCTGGCAATGTTTTACAGAGCTGCTAGCTTCATGGGGCCTTTAAAAGGTACAACTTTCCATATAGTATTCTATGTTTTTCTACCTATGGAACACTGTTGGATTCGATGATCCGGTGGGTCTCTTCCAACCTGGTGGTTCTATGAATCTATGATTCTATGATTAGTTTTCAGAAATCAGGAAAAAACGTGGATAAAACAAGAAACTCAATACATTTCCATATATTGAAAAATAATTTTCAAACACAACATTTTATGACCTCATACATTTAAAATTATGTTTTGCACAAAGTGCTGAGCGTATAGAAACACTGGCTTTCCAAAAACATTTTCAAAACATCTTTTGTAAAGATGATTGTCTTTATCAAATTAGCACGAATTCTCCTTCCCTTTTACTTTACAGCAATTTTAAGAAAGTACTTAATTAATTTTGCTTAAAGTAGCTCTTATCTTCATTCCTTTTCCACAACTTCACTCTACTTGGTCCACTTCCATTTCCGCACTTTCTCTTGTGCCCAAAACACAGCCAGCATTAAACCCACATTTTGCTGATGCTGTGATTTAGGTGTAATGTGCATAGAACTATATAGCCAAAGAATGGCTGAAGTAGGAAGACACCTCTGGAGGTCACTTGATCCACCCCCCTACTCAAAAGCAGGTCAGCTAAGAACTATGTCCTGTTGAGTTCTGAACATGTCCAAGGGTGGAAAATCCATCACCTCCCTGGGCAACCTGTTCTACCATGCCATCAACCCCACAGTAAAAACATTTTTCTAATCCTTAAGGAGAATTTCTTGACTTTCAGTTCGTGCCCATTGCTTCTTGTTCTGTCACAGAGTGTCACTGAGAAGAGTCTGACTCCATCTCCTCCACTCCCTCACATCAGGTATTTATACACACTGAGAAGATCCCCCCCCTGCACCTTCTGTTCTCCAAGCTCATCTCCCAGTCTCTCAGCCCCTCCTTGCAAGTCAGATACTCTAGACTCCTGATCATCTTCACGGTCACTCACAGGATACACTTCAGTGTGCCACACACCTCTTGCAATGAGAGTCTAGAAATAGACTCAGCACTCCAGAAACATCACATCAGTGCTTAGTAGAGGGGGAATGATCACCTCCTTTAACCGTAGGGAGGGTATCATCTTCCATAAACCAGCCCAGGAGGTATCTGGCTTTCTTTGCCATGAGGACAATATTTCTGGCTTATGCTCAAGCTCCTGACCACCAGGACCCCAAGGTCCTTTTCTACAAAAGGAGCAGACTGCAGCAGTCCTTGCTTGGATTGATTTTAGTAGCTGTGGAATGGCACACTGAGCTTCCCCCTGAAGAGTTTCCCCTTTCAGAGACAAAAAAAAAAAGTAGTTTGCATTACAAACACCTGCTCGCCAACACCAAGCCTTTAATTTGAAAGGATCCAAAGTATGACAATATTTCAAACATGACCTGTACAAACTTTGAAGTAGTGACCTTACCGCAGAAGTGAGACGAGCAAGAATTTCAGCATTGGTTTCTGCCGTATCTTCTATTTTTTGATCAGGCCTTTAAAAAATAAAAATAAGATTTCATTATTACTTTAATTCTGTTTCAACATCTTTTGATTCCTGGAAA
This sequence comes from Coccyzus lansbergi, assembly GCA_033558105.1. NCBI lineage: Eukaryota > Metazoa > Chordata > Aves > Cuculiformes > Coccyzidae > Coccyzus > Coccyzus lansbergi. Next base: position 336,529 of record JAUMJK010001159.1, read on the forward strand.
GCAAGGAACTACGTCGCCACAGGCACTAACGCTTTTGAGATTTGGCATCAAAATGATGACTGCAACATGACAATAATTAATTGTGTCAGTAGCAACTGAGCACACCCTTTGTCCCTTGCTGTCAAGAACTCTTTTGATTGAACTAAGGTAAAACGGTGAGGGAATTCTTCAGCTTTAAAAATATGATGAAGAAATGAAGAATGCGAGACTCTCTTAACTCAGAGTTGCTTATTTGAATGCCTATTTAGCTCTGCTAAAAACACATTCCAACAGAACAAAAGAGGTTTTCCTCTCTCCACCAACACTCAGCTTTGCTAAGGTGTGGAGCAGCACCTTTTATGGAATGCAAGCTCACATAGATAAAAGCAGATAACCTCAAAATCATTAGGTGACACATGAAATTTAATATTTTAAAAAATATATATACGTGAAATTGAAAACTATATAAGGAGTCATAAATCAGCAAACTAAAACGATGAACGAGAACATTTCAGTGGTCTGAAGTACCCAACACATCCCTGAAATGTTCAGTGAGTCTACCAGTGGTTCTAGGAATTAAGTGTTGTTATAAACATCCCCTTAACAAAGAAGGAAACAGAAGTACACAAAGGTCAAACACCTGATTCAAAGCCATCACAGTCACTAGAAAAGAATTTGGGAGGCATTGGATAAGAGCCTAAGTGATTCCTCAAGCTGTGAGGAAGTCCGTAGCAGAGATATGGATACAGAACTTTGGTTCCCAGGCTATTTCAATATTCACTTCTTTTCTATTCAAGCAGAATTGGCTGCGATTACCACAGGATGTGAAATGATGCCAAGAGACCCTTGCATCAGTCCCACCTCATTTGACAACATTTACGGGAGCTCAGACCTGCTGAACACGTCAGCCTTCAATTTAGTTTAAGATGCTAAAAATCTTCTATGTCACATCTTGTTTCCCATGACAGGTATTTAATGAAGGGAATCTGTCAAGGGCAAAAGGCAAAAAGGAGCACTTATTCAGGACATGTAAGCACATCACAAGCTTTAGAACACTAACTGAATTGTAGAATTTACTATAGTATTATTCCCACTGCTAGTACCACCTAGAAACAAATACAATCCATCAAAAACCTGTACAGCAAGTCCAGACTGGGACGTATATCTGAAAGGGTTTCTAGAAATGCCACTGAAGGAAGTCACAGAGCTGCTGCTGAGCACTCAGGTCTGCACACTGCTTCTGAAAGAGCAGATCCAAGGTGCTCCACAGAGACCACTGATGCATCCAGCAGTCTGGGCAAGGACAAGGCTGCTGCACACCAGCTGTGGAGAAGATAGAGCTTATCTGGCTCCTGGACAACCAGATGTCATCCAGCATTGCCTTCTGGTGTGCAAGCAGACATTCGCTTCTGATTTCATCAAAAGTAGGGAATCTAATTAATTAGGTAAATTTTTTTCTCTATGTATATACATAAAGAACTAACACGATCGACACAGTCTATGAGACACTAAGACAGAAAAATGAATAAATATTAAATAACAAGAAAAACTATGCTTTTAATGGTGTGTAAAACAGTGAGAAAAACACTTGAGAAAATACAAACATTCACTGCAAGGAAGAGTTTATAGAATCACCCTCTTCCTTCATGAGAAAGAATATATGGATTTATTTGACCTGGTCAGATAACTTGAACAAACACCTCATCACACGTATTCCCTTTCAGATTGCATTTCAGTAATGTATTATTTGAATCAAGCATGAAGAGTTTTGAACCGAAAAAGCCTCCTTTCCCTTTAATATCACATTCCCTTGAGAGTATACCATTACATAAAATTCAATTCCTTCAATACATATTTTTTTAACACAATCTGACATGTAAAACCTCCAGAAAATAATTCTTCAGTGGCAATATTCCCAAAAGGAATCCAACTTCAACTAAAATTTGAATAATGTGGGCAGGAAGGAGCTGGAAATATACATTAATGAATAATAGTTCAATTCATGTGACAGGTATCATCCTCCACTAGAAATGACAGTTGTACTGGAATGATAAAAAAGCAAAGCAGACTGTAAAATAGTGGTAGTCTCTGGCCAAGATCAGCATGCAGGACACAGTTTTGGCTTGAAATTAAAAAGCCTTCAATCAATTTTCCCACCTAGCGTCCTTCACATAGCACATCAATATCATAAAATCATACAATAGTTTGGGTTGGAAGGTAACTTAAAGATCATTGAGTTCCAACCTCCCTGCCATGGGCAGGGACTCGTCCCACTGATTCAGGTTGTTCAAATCTCCATCCAGCCCGGCCTTGAACACCTCCAGGGATGGAGCAGCCACAGCTTCCCTGGGCAACCTGTGCCAGGGCCTCACACTCTCATGGTGAAGAAACTCCTCCTTACATCTAAACTAAATCTGTCCCTCTCCAGTTTATACCCATTGCCCCTCGTCCTATCACCACCAGCCTTTGTAAGCAGTCCCTCCCCAGCTTTCTTGTAGCCCCTTCAGGTACTGGAAGGTCGCTGTAAGGTCTCCTCTGAGCCTTCTCTTCTCCAGGCTGAACAACCCCAAGTATCTCAGCCTGTCCTCATACGGGAGGTGCTCCAGCCCTCCTCTGGGTCTGTTCCAACAGTTCCATATCCTTCTTATGCTGAGGATTCCAGAACTGGACACAATACTCCATGCTTAGCACCAGCCCAGGCTGGAAGATATCTGCAAAAATATTTGAAGGTTTTCTCCCATATGAGTCACCTGCTGGAAGGATCACATTCGGTCCTCTGTTCTACCCAATTTAGGTTCCTTTTCACTTAGCTAAACGCACTCAAGCTGACCAAGTAAATGCATTTTCGAGGGAATTTCCACTCCAGAACTGCCAATGTCTGTTTGGTGAGGGCAGTCAGCAATAGGGGAAGGAATCAAATCTCTGCCCTGAGTCATGCACAGAAATTACTGAACTGCTTCTACCAGCTAAACACATGTAAGAATCTGACTGAATGCCTGAAATCAGGCTTGCAGCAGCTTACAGGGACTTTGGTCTTTGTGTTCCTCTAAAATATTTCCATCAGAGATTTATTTGAGAGAATGTCTCACAAATCTAATAAGCGGAGAAGGAAGGTACTTACAGCAGAAAGTTTTGTCTTTGACATCAAAGAGAAAAAAATCCTACTACTGGCAGAGTAATAGTTCTCCATTGTGTAAGTACCAGGTTTGAGGCTTCGTCATGCTAGAGATAATGAAAGAATTTAATCCAATTTGTCTATCCAGGCCAGCTCCTACACATTTGCAAAGGCATGTGGGGTCACAAGCCTCTGGATATTTCGCTGACACCTTTTTCCTATATTTTGGCCTCTCACTGTGGCACAAATAACCACAGTTTCCTTCTAGCTGCTCTACATAAACAACATTTAGAGTGCAGCTGTATCAGCACAGAGGGTGTATTAACATCCAAGAGTCAGGTGGAAGAGGAGTTGTATAGGAAGCAAAACTCTTAAATGACATATTCTGGAAAAGGACTAATAATGTGAGAGTAGAGAGCTCTGTACATGTAGACAAATACACAGCAGCAAACTAAAATCAGTCAACTGAAGCTACCACTCTTCCACCCATTTTTCTATCCACTTGACAGATGATCTTGACCCAGGACAAGGGCATCTGATCTGCTAGACAATCTGCTCGCCAGCACACCTGCTGCCAAATTTATGCCAAATCTCAAAAATGTAAGAATAAACCCAAAAATACAAAGCAATTTCGCAGATAACTTAACAAGCTAAAGAAAAGTACTGTTTAAGAACAACAATATTCAAAGAACCTCAAGCCAAGTGTTTTTTTTTTTTTTTATCTGGGCACACTGACTTTTTCAGATGTTAATAGCAAAGCAGACCATAGAAAATGCTGTCTCTACAATACTTCTCAACCCTGAGAAGAAAGTCCATTTGTTTGCACAGTGGTTTGGGGGTAAACAGTGTCATTATAAGCCAGCCACCTCAAAAAAAAGTGAGGGAAAGTTACAAAAATGCTGCATATGCACACTTACAGATTGCACACATCAATTCTGGGGGGAGTCAGTGGCAGTAGTTGAAGTAGGAGCTTCACACCATTCTTCCATCCCTCCTCTTTCTCAAATTCACAGAAAAGATAGGTACATTCATCCGCGGAGAACTGGTAGAAAGTGTGAGTGTCTTGAAAACAGAGTTGTCTGTCCACTATTAGAAAAAACAACATTAGATATCCTTTAAAACCTTACTGCATAGAGTTCTATGTCCTCACCACATTCTGTAATACAATTGACTTTAATCTTCCACCACCAGACAGTGCAAAAGGATTGTAAACTCAGCGTAGAAACAATCCTGTCCTGTCATACTAACTCAGTGTACTCAAACACGACCGCCCTAAAACCCCAGTTTGAAGATCAAGAGATTCAAGTAGTAAAATTGATGAGCATTTAATCAATTTGTGCATCAGTTTGGAATTAGAGGATAAAAGCCTTTCACTTGTCAGATATGTGAGCCTCAGTTTTCCATCAGCTTCTTATCTGTTCTCATTAGTGTTCAAATGCTAGTAAACAAAATTCAACAACAGGTAACCACCTGCTTCTCAAATTCATGGCTCCTGGATCTTGGAGTAGACCTGGATAAAATGATGTGCCAACTCAACAGCTGCTGTCTTCCCTGGCATAATAAAGATTGAACTGATGTCAAAGGATGGAGTTCAAAGCTGAAAGCACAAGTTTCTGCTGTAGAGTCATTCAGCCCTGGCTGAGGCCGCATGATCAAACATGCTGTCAGTGTAGTTGGAGCAGAAGAAAACCTTTAAGTGTTCCACTGGCATACAGAAGCAGACATCTTCCACAACACTTCACCTGTCCACAAGGAAGGAGGTTAAGTGTCTAGCGCAGAGTTCACGGTGTGTTATGTTCTGAGTTAAGCTACCTAAGCAGTCCAGCTACAACATGGTCTATCGGATTTCCAGGGGCTGGTTAGCAGTGTAATTATCACCAACCATATGCATTGGACCAAACTCCTACACCTGGTGGGGAAGGGAGGGGCAGGGTAGAACCTGGCACCACAACCATCTCAAGGAGCTTAATCCTCTCTCAATCCATTGTAATCTAAAACTATGAAAAAGAGAGAGGAAGAGGAAATCACTAATTGCTAGAGAAGTCATCTGGTGAAGCCATGATCTGCAGTGACTAAACAGCTGCTGTCTTTTGAAAAACCTAAAAGAGCTTGAGTAGAAAAAAAAAGAGGCTAGAAAAGACATGCACACTGTCTGCAACTTGGCAATGGGCAATCACATCTGCAAAAGCAAAAGGAAGGAAACTGCCTAAAAAAAAAAAAGAGATTAATCTTTCGTATATATCAAATGAAAGATCAGAGAGGTGAGCATACCAAAGAGATAGTAAAATAAATAAGTGCTAATAAAAATGGATCAATCTGTATTTTTTTTCTTTCCCTCCCATCTTCTCCCATTAAAAACATGAGTTTTATCCTATGCTGGAGAAACTGATAGCCTCCCTCATGCTAAAAGTACTGACCTGATAATATAATGCCCATATCCAAGAGGAGCTGCCATACTCCGACTGCTGTAGATCTGCACTTAACAAAAGGGCACTGCTCCAGGAGCCAGTCTACCAGCTCCGATCCAACACAGCTTTTCCTGAAAATAAACAAAACATCACTTAGAATCATAGAACCACCAAGTTGGAAGAGACCCACCAGATCATCGAGTCCAACCACTCCCACCAATCTCTAAACCATGCCCCTCAGTACCTCATCCACCCGCACCTTAAACACCAGTGATGTTTAAATGCTCTTTATAATTAAGAGCTATTTTTTAAAGCTATTAAAAGTGAACCCTTTTGTTCAGCAGGGCACAATTACTAATTTCTGTAATCCTATTCACTTCAAGGGAATAAATTATTCTGGCAAGTCTCAAGGGAAATCCCTTGTTACAATGAGGGAACCAGTATTGGATGAGTTACATACCTCATTTATGTGGCACACTTTACAATATGTAATATTTTATCAATTTGTGCTGCATACAGACAGTCATCCAAAGATGCATAAAAGCCAAATAACATCCAGCTTTCAGCCTCAGGATTTTGTTTCCTTTCAGAGCATCAGCATAAGCTAAATAGCTACACAATATACGCGTAAGACCTTGAGTGTTGCTTTACGATGCAATTCATCTTGCATATTAGTGGTAAAGCTCTCTTTTTAAATCATAAAAAAAGAAGTTGTGGCTTTTTCTAAGTACAGATGTGAATGAATGGTGCTAGAATACAGACCTGCATATTTTGGCATAATTGAAAATAGGAGGAAGCATTTACACTGTAATGCAATACAAATGGAAAATCACTTCATTAGAGAAATATTCCATAGATTACAGGCAAAATTATTGTGTAACTAAAACTCAGGAACACAATTAACCTCTTTTATAACTCCAGATCAGAGTTCAATTTAATACTCTTTCTTTTCAACAAAACAATAGTATGTGAAATTATAAGCAATTAAATTAATGGACATACAGTCAGGTCACTGTTGCTGACAGCTAAGTAAGATAATAAAAGATGTTAAAATACATGAGATTTTAAAGAAATTTTTTAGAAAAAATTTTTTGATTCTGAGTAATATACAAAATCTTACTCTCAGAATCGACTTTCTCGTCAAATCAGGGCATATACAAATCCAAATAAAACCCATCCAAGTTGATGAAAACGAATGACTCAGGTTACCTGCAAATGCCAGTAAGGTACACCCTGTCTTTAATCAGGTCAGATGCTTGTAGGGTAAAAATATTCCTGAGAGCTCTCCCGGCACAGGAAGGACTTTCTCCATAAATCTGAATGAAAAGAGAAATTGAAAACTGTGACAAACGGGGATTTATTCCTGCTGTAGCAAATTGCCTTGCCACTGCCCGCTCCCTCAACTCTGAGCAGCGCCTTCTTCCCAGCTAAAAACAAACCAGCACTGAAAGTTTCCCAGGAAATGCACCCCAACTTAAGGAATCATAGAATCACCAGGTTGGAAGAGACCCATGTCCCTCAGTACATCATCCATCCACACTTTAAACCCCTCCAGGGAAGATGAATCAACCACCTCCCTGGGCAGCCTGTTCCAATGCCCAATGACCCTTTCTGGGAAATTTTTTTTCCTTATGTCAAGCCTGAACCTCCCCTGGCAGAGCTTGAGGCCATTTCCTCTCATCCTGTTCCCTGTCGCATGGGAGAAGAGCCCAGCTCCCCCCTCTCCACAACCTCCTTTCAGGTAGTTGTAGAGAGCAATGAGGTCTCCCCTCAGCCTCCTCTTCTGCCATTGCTAGTTGCATCATGGGTTGCAGGTGCCCCCATGAACCAGACTACTTTTTCATTTGCTGCCTTAGGAAAGTAGAGATTTTACTGTCATCTTTCCCTTCAAAGTACAGACAAGTTCAAATGAAAACAAGTGTTACTCAGGCGGAACAAAAGGATTGTATTAACCATTGCAAAACCACACAAATACAATTAAATTAAACATTACTGCATATGTATTTTAGTTAAATAATTTAATACAAGCTAAATAATTTAATACAAGCTTAACACACACCGATACACGGTTTCAGAGTGTTTTTCTTCTTATTCAGAAACTTTGGAGATCTCCTTTGATAGTCACAGGTCAGTTCATCTATACCAAGAGGGATGTGGTCTTTCATTGCTCTCTACAACTACCTGAAAGGAGGTTGTAGAGAGGAGGGAGCTGGCCTCTTCTCCCAAGTGACAGGGGACAGGACAAGAGGGAATGGCCTCAAGCTGTGCCGGGGAAGGTTCAGACTGGATATCAAAGAAGAATTTTTCACAGAAAGTGTCATTGGGCATTGGAACAGGCTGCCCAGGGAGGTGGTTGAGCCACTTTCCCTGGAGGGGTTTAAGGGACGGGTGGATGAAGGTCCTGAGGGACATAGTTTAGAGTTTGATAGGAATGGTTGGACTTGATGATCCAGTGGGTCTCTTCCAACCTGGTGATTCTATGATGCTATGAAAATGGGCTCTCCTCTGACTTTCCCCACATCTGTTTCCTACCTTACATCTCAAGGCTACAGATGCCTCATCAAAAAAGAATCCAGTGCCACCTTCCATAAACCCATGTTCCACCTGGACTCCGGATACTAATCCTTCTTGAGGAATCAAACTCAGGCCTCTGTTGTAATGTTTCCTCACCATCCCAGCAAAACACATCAGACACCAAATAACTAACTTGAAAATAAATAACGTTGCATTTCCATAATTTTCTTTTTGGAGTCATAGAGTCATAGAATTACCAGTTTGGAAAAGACCCACCAGACCATCGTGTCCAACCATTCCTGAGACAGTAACATCTCGTGAGATGCAAAAACGGAAATCTCAAATATTGTAAAACTAAGTTAAATGGTGGCATGGCAATCACTTAAACAGCTGGGAAGAAAGTGTTCCTCGGAACTCACAACAATTCAGTTTGCAGATTCAGTAACAGGAGTAGACAATTTCAAATACACACAAATTAAAAACTTGTTAACAACATTTAACTGCAAGCCACATTCTTAGGTGTCTTCAAAGCTACGATAAACAGGTTAAACCAAAGCAAAACGATACCTAGTATGTTGTTTGGTGAAATGGAATTAAAAAGAAGCTTGACAGGTACCTTGTTTGAAGGAGTTTCCAAGTAGGGATTTGAAATTCTTCTGGACAGGGTCTACAAGACAATTTAGTAGAAGTTTAGTTTTGTTCTGATTTTTGAATTAAATAGAGCAGCAGCAATCTAGGTCTTTTTGCTATTGAAGTCTAAATAAAAAGAATTTATCAAATAATCTAAGTAGTCTAACTGAAGCGTCCAAATAATTTTTTTCTCCACATCAGGAAAAAGCGTTGGTAAACTCAGTTCTGTGTCACTTGCTACATTTATTCTCGATCTGGATAAGAACACGAGCGATGAGGTGGTAAAGTATGTAGACAATGCTCAATTTCTTGGGTTATAAAAGACCAGAAATGACAGTGAAGAATTTCAATATAAACCTAAAAGAGTCGGGTATAAAGACAGTATCATAACGAGTTCAACCTTAAAAGCAGCATGTAATAGACAGACAAAATATAATTACACATGCTCTAATACCTCTTAAACCAAACTTTATCAAGTCAGTAAAGATGCCTCTGGGTCACTGACCACTTCTCAAGAAAAAACACTCTTCTGAACGATTTTTTTAACTGTAGTTTAAAAAAAATAGGATGAATGAGGAATAAAATGGTGACCAGGGGGAGGTACGTCTGCCGTGCCACACGCTAGTAATGAGGTGTTGGTAACAGCATCTCAAAAAAAATGGGCACTCCAACGTTAGAAGCTATCCAAGTAATAATAGTAGTAGAAATAATAAAGGATTTTGGTAAATTTTAATATGAGAAGAGATAGAAAATATTATTTACCTTACAAAGGAGGGATTATAGGAGGCATAATGCAGTCATACAAAATCATGAAATGGCACAGAGACTTTCTGTGCTCTATTTTACGTAACAAGAAAATAACCAATCACTCAGTGAAATGAGGATTCACATTTGAAGAGATAGAAAGGAAAATCATAGAATCACCAGGTTTGAAGAGACCCATCGGATCATCGAGTCCAACCAACCATTCCTATCAAACACTAAACCATGTTTGGTTTTTTTTTTTTTCAGACGAGGTCCTGAGGGACATGGTTACAAGATGACACACAACAGTTCACAGCAGGGAAAAACCTTACTGCTGATCAAAGGTTGGAATTTAAACTTATAAAATTAACAGTGAACTAGAACTCTGGAAGGCAAACAGAGACAGGAAAAACATCTCTACCAGAGTCAGGTTACTCACTCCACCTGAACTCATCACGATACTTCCATATCTTGTCGGTGTTAGAAGACAAGATATAGTCTACAGTGATGCCCACTGGCAACTTCTGCCTTACTACAAGCCCCATAAGACACAAATAACATTGCCTAACAGACGTTTGGAAGTGGACCAGAAGACATTGAGCAGGTGGACTGGCAGCACTATGGGAGGATTGCGTGGTGTTCCCTCACATTATTTCAACTTGCAGACAGCATCATTAATTCCTCACTTTGAGAGGAATCCAATTCACACTTGGTATATTGTAATAAAAAAAACCCCAAATCATCTTTCACACTCTGTATGAATTACAGAATCCATACTTTAGTAAATGCCTCGTGCCTATAGTCTTGTAATTTTTAGAAAGAGAAGGGAAGTGACAAGGAACCACAGAAGCATCTAACACTGTTTACCCTTCCACTCTTATCACAAACCTTAGTGTAGTTTCATGCATAACAGTAGCTCCATATGGAAATACTGTAACATAAACGCTTAATTCCCCACTCCCATACCCAACAAAGATGCCTCAGATCCCACTTACACTTCCTAGCTGGCATATCATTAACACCTCAGTTCTGCAGTAGCTCTACATATCACCACTTCTCTTGGTTTCTGTCCAAGTCTTTCATTCAACAAACCTCACTCAACACAGCAGCACAGTCAAAGCTTAAACATCAATTTCTCCTCTTCCCAGTCCACTCCCAGGCTTGAGAGGGAAGGGATGCCATCCAGAGGGCTAGAGAGGCCCATGCCAACCTCATGAAGTTCAACGAGGCCAAGTGAAAGGTCCTATACCTAGGTTGCGTCAATCCCAGAGATGGATACACACTGGGTGATGCATGGATTTGAAAGCAGCTGTGTGGAGAAGGACCTGCGGGCATTGGGGGATGAAAAACTCAATATGAGACATCTGTGTGTGCTCACAGCCCAGAAAGCCAACCGTATCCAGGCCTTATGAGGAACAGCTGAGAGAGCTGGGGGTGTTTAGTCTGGAGAAGAGGAGGCTGAGGGGAGACCTCATTGCTCTCTCCAACTCCCTGAAAGGAGGTTGTGGAGAGGAGGGAGCTGGGCTCTTCTCCCAAGTGACAGGGCACGAGACAAGAGGGAATGGCCTCAAGCTCCACCAGGGGAGGGGAGATTTAGGCTGGACAAATTTTCCCAGAAAGGGTCACTGGGCACTGGAACAGGCTGCCGAGGGAGGTGGTTGATTCACCTTCCCTGGAGGGGTTTAAGGGACGGGTGGATGAGGTGCTAAGGGACATGGTTTAGTGTTTGATAGGAATGGTTGGACTCGATGATCCAGTGGGTCTCTTCCAACCTGGTTATTCTATGATTCTATGTATATACCAAACACAGTAATCAAAATTAGTAAGTGTTTTTAAACAGGTTGAGAATCTCTGCCAGTATTTAAAGCTAAGCATGCAAAGATAGTGATGATAATAAGCACAGAGTGATTTTTCAAAGATTTGGAAAGAAATTTCTCCACGGTATACTACACAACTAGCAAAGTGTACTAAGGAAGGCTCATTTTGGTCTCCACTGGAAACACAGGATCAAGTCACATCTTACTGTGATATGCTGACTTAGTTCTTTACTCAGAAGAGTGAACTAGCTTCACTACAGCAGCTCCTCAGGCACCTATTACAAACTGGTTAATGTTTTCATCAAGAGCTACAGATACTAGGTTGCAGAGCACATTTTCACTCATCCAGATGGGATGTGGTTCCGACTTCTGTTTGGCATAAAATTATTCTTTTTTTTTTCCATTTCATGAAGTATTTTTAGATAAAACCATTCACTTTAGTGACTTTTTTCTTCTTGTGCCTTACTGTGTTGCAAGGTTGTCATGAGCTGTTGACTTTCCTATATTATAATCCTGCCATGTTTTGAGCAGCAGAAATTTATTGATAAACTATTAAACTGAAAATAAATTCTCCAAGTGCTGGAACTGTTCCCTTTGCTGGAATATTTTAGTAAAGAAAAGCTCCAAACTATCAGTTTCAAATATTTAGTTTGTGATTTTTCTGCTACCTAGAGAGTGAACAGAGATCTTTACAAGTGGGGGGTTTTTTTCAATATAGAGTGAAATATAATGAATTGAATGGTTGGACTCGATGATCTGGTGGGTCTCTTCCAACCTGGTGATGCTATGATTCTGCTATACCTTTTGGAGATGCATTAGGATTTTCTCCTCATTTTTAGATCCGGGATTTTGCCTCATCTCAGCTCCATAGGATGACTTGCCTACAGGTTGCTTGTGCTTTGCCTCCTGCCCAAGCTGTTCCAACAATTTCTGATATTTCTGCCATTGCCAGCACTGCAGTCACAGTAGCACCAGTAATGCTCCATACATCTGCTAGCAATTTAATCACCATCATGCTGACAAAGAAACAAAGCAAGAGTGCTTGGATCTCCAGTTCAAGTGCTTTCCTCTGCTGGGATTTAGTCCAGTGGTAGCAGCCAGCAACCTGTCTACACTGAAACTCACACTGGAACACTACAGAAGAGGCTGTAGAAATTGTAGGGAAAAAATAATTTCAAATATGGGATGCAAATGTTTTGTCTTGCTTCTATGATTCTAAGAGTTTCTCATATTCCTGTGCAGTCGGTAAGAAAATAAAGCTAACTAGGGAACCAAGAAATTTTGTTATTAATCAAGAATATTCCCTTTTCTAGATATTTTACAGTGGGATTTATACTAAAACAAAAGTAAACAAGAAAAGACAGAATCAGGGTTCTTCCCAGCCAGCAAATTGTTTAGGCTCCCTCCAAGTTTTTCAGACAACGAGACTTTTAACTGGTGGCCTTACCAAAAATTGACACGATTCCACATTAAGAGTTTGCAATGCGCAACCAAACTTCACACGTTTTCCGTTTGCACCACACTCATCAATATTTGTCTGTTTGATCAGCCCTTAATTTGATCAGTGCACCCAATTCATAGAATCATAGAACAACCAGATTGGAAGAGACCCGTCAGATCATCGAGTCCAACCATTCCTATCAAACACTAAACCATGTCCCTCAGCACCTCGTCCACCCGTCCCTTAAACACCTCCAGGAAAGGTGAATCAACCCCCTCCCTGGGCAGCCTCTAACAGTGCCCAATGACCCTTTCCATGAAAAACTTCCTCCTAATCTCTAGCCTAAATCTCCCCTGGCAGAGCTTGAGGCCATTCCCTCTTGTCCTGTCCCCTGTCACTTGGGAGAAGAGCCCAGCTCCCTCCTCTCTACAACCTCCTTTCAGGTAGTTGTAGAGAGCAATGAGGTCTCCTCTCAGCCTCCTCTTCATTTGATGAGCCCTTAATGGATCAGCACACTCAAGATCAACTCGACACCAGTGAGTAGCTCTGGGAACATATTTGTATACAAATATGAGAAAAACATTGTTCATGGTTTCAGGACACTATCCTTATGCTCCTAAAAAATTGAGTGTAGCCCTTGTGCATTACAAATTGAATTGTCCAGTATACTTAAAATTAAGCAAATGCTTGAGTGTTGTGCTCTATCAGAGCTTCTTTCCTAAATATAAATAGCCTGGAAAAAAAAATCATCTCATTTTCAAATGCACGTGCTGTAGCACAGCCTACCTGGTAATGAGATCATTTCTATTCCCTGACAGGGGGATTGCCGCAGCTACTCAACACCTGAATCCTAAATTGGCTAATGTGACCACAAAGGAAATTATACAGCAGAAGCATTTAAGCATCCAAGCCTAAAATACACTCTCACAAGTATTCATGCTGAAAACTTCTCACGTTCCAAGCATGGGAGGCAGCATACAGAAAAGGATCACAAATAAAGCTGAATCCAAATTCACACTCATAACCAAACATCTGTTTGTGCTTTTCTCCCTCTACCAATCCTTCAACTCTAACAATACAGTGGCTCAGAAAAAAATTTAAAAAAATCCACCAGGGGTATTAAGTTAATTTCCCTCAGGCTTCTCTCCCACTTCACACACAAATCAAAATAATATTTTTTTTTCCTGGACAGATTTCTTTCTCTCTTTACTTACCATGCAAATGATAACTCCGTAAGGGCAACAGAAACTACTGCAACTGTTACAACTGATGCAACCCTGTGAGGTTATTTTGGCTTGAAAAGATTTGCTGGATGTGCTAAAAACAAGCAGCTGTAATAATAATATAAGAGTAATAATAAGAGAGTTTCCAGCCCCTGACTGGGTTTTACCTGCCCGACACACCCTCCTCAACTTGCAACACACGAGGACAGCAATTTCTGTCGGAGAAAATGCTCATTTGCTCCCTATGTTTACTTATGCCAAGCAAGGATTGGGGGAAGGGAGAGAAAATTACTGAACAATTTTGCTTATCACTTTGCAACCTTCGAATTTTTGCATCTATTGCTACTACATAAATTATAGGGGGGGTGAAGCAGAAATAAGATGTGTGCCGTGTTTAGCAGATGAAATGCTACTGTTGTTTGAGGTGGGCTGGATGGAAGGAGTGTTGTCATGAATCCCAATCCGTTTCCATGTGGCAGCAGATTTTTCCTTGTGGTTGCTAAGGCACAGCGAGCAAGAGTTGGTTGGGAAGCGAGCTGACTTTCAGCAGATATCATTCAAATGAAACTGGAGAACGCGCCTGACTTTCTGCCAAATAATATTCGTAACAAACCTTCCCCCCACTGCTCCGATCGAAATCTGCTGCCAGAATCCATGGGCGACAAAGATAAACCAATAGAAGAGCTCTCTACATTAATATTTATTAAAGATTAAATAAAATGTCTTTATAGAAATTATTTTTCCTTTCTAAAGGATTTTTTTTTACAAAGGAAAATGATCTCATACTGATTGGCTTTAACTGCATATACTTAGGTGTAGCATAAAAAGGTCAAAAAAAGCTGTAAAAAGAGAAATCTGCATTCAGCAGAGTTTGCAATGTAGGGTTCCCAGGTGAGCCTGTAGAGCTCTCTGGGGACACCCAAATGGGTTGTTAGTGAAAGGAAACTAAAGAGTGTATTCTCATCTTCTTTTCTGTATAAAAAGAACCTGCATTGAATCTGAATAAGTTATTTCACAAAAGGGAAACCCACTACTCATGGTTTATTCACACCTCCCACAAAACAGAAAGGGATCTGTGAAGAAAATGTCTGCTTTTTATAAAGATAAATAATGTTCTTTATATTTAAAGGTTTTTTTTTCTGAAAGGACAACTGTCATTAAAGCACTGAGTTCAGAAGTATTTCTGCATTTCCCAGTATCTACCAAGCTAAATACGACTGAATGTGTTTATGCTTCAAACAAAACTTTTTTTTAATTAATCACACATAAGCCAACCACTTTTAAAGTTGCCATTGCCTATAACAAGGAGTGTAATTTCGGGCACAAGAGTAAATTTTACTCTCGATGCCCTTTCCCTTGCCCAAAAGGAGCTAAGAACAGAAAAAAGTATTACAGAAGACAATATGGCAGGACTGGCTGGTTACTCTCCTCCCACTTCCCCAGACCCATCATCAGAGAAAAGACATGAATAAATCCAGCTTCAGAATGGCACTAACGCTGATCTAAACCTCAGTCCATACCCTGTGCCTCAAATAAAGCTGCAGCATCCTGGCACAGATGCCACCTCATTTCAAGAGAAAGGGAGGAGTGGTGAACTGTCAGAGGGGGATGCCAGGATTAGAGAAACCTTAGGATCATAGAATAACCAGGTTGAAAGAGACCCACTGGATCATCGAGTCCAATCATTCCTATCAAAATCAAGGAGACAGCCACATTTCTGCTATCAATGACTTTCCGTGACCAGATTAAAGCACCATAAAATGAGGCTGCTGACAATCAGATTGTGACATCCATCCACCTCCTGCTTCACCTTCTCACCCCCACTGCTCTTTCGCTTTGTGCTACACCTTGTGCTTGTGAAGCCATGTCCTAATCCTAATCCTAAACTGGTGAAGGGGCTGGAGAACAGGCCCTATGAAGAACGGTTGAGAGAGCTGGGGGTGTTTATCCTGGAGAAGAGGAGGCTGAGTGGAATCACAGAATCATAGAATCACCAGGTTGGAAGAGACCCACCGGATCATTGAGTCCAACCATTCCTATCAAACACTAAACCATGTCCCTCAGGACCTCATCCACCTATCCCTTGAACATCTCCAGGGAAGGTGAATCAACCACTTCCCTGGGTAGCCTGTTCCAGTGCCCAATGACCCTTTCTGGGAAAAACTTCCTCCTAATGCCCAGCCTAAACCACCCCTGGTGGAGCTTGAGGCCATTGCCGCTTGTCCTGTCCCCTGTCACAAGGTTCTCTGTTCTTGCTTTGAAGTTAGTCCTGCTCAAAGTAAGGGCTGGATCAGGCAACTTCTATGCAGTCCCTTCAAACACAAGTATTCTGTAATTCTCTCCTGCTCTATCACTCTTAGAACCAACTTAATTCTGCTTCTCTGATAGCTGCATCAAACGTGGGAGAGAAAGCCTGTGGAGATGCAGAGCAACTAGAAACGTTTTTATAGATGTGTTTAAAAATAGCTCTTAAAAATCACATGGCTTCATGCTAGCCTTTCACCAAAACTTCTCCCTGTTATATTACCCAAGGTGTCAGGTCTCAGCTGCTGATGCACCTCTGCAGTCAACACTGCTGCTGGTAACACTGGTGCCAGAACTTGGCCTTAAACAATCCACGCTGGATTAGAGATTAGATGTAATAGAAATTTTGAAGCAGATGATCAGTTAAACAAGTGATCTCACTTAGAATCATAGGACAACCAGGTTGGAAGAGACCCACCGGATCATCAAGTCCAACCATTCCTATCAAACACTAAACCATGTCCCTTAGAACCTTGTCCACCTGTACCTTAAACCCCTCCAGGGAAGGTGAAAGAGGAAAAGATCAGAAAATTTGACTCATTGACATTGAACCATCATAAGCTGAGATGTCCCCATATGTCAAATTAAAGATGCTTGAGCTGTGCTAGTTAAACAGAGACTATGATGTTAGTAGAGAAGTCTCACACTCTTTATGTTTCATACTTAAATTCTTCCAAGTAACAGGGGACAGGACAAGAGGGAATGGCCTCAAGCTCCTCCAGGAGAGGTTTAAGCTGGGCATTAGGAAAAAAAAATTCACAGAAAGGGTCATTGGGCACTGGTAGAGGCTGCCCAGGGAGGGAGTTGAGTCACCTTCCCTGTAGGTGTTTAAGGGACGGGTGGACGAGGTGATGAGGGGCATGGGTTAGTGTTTGATAGGAATGGTTGGACTTGATGATCCAGTGGGTCTCTTCCAACCTAGTTGTTCTATGATTCTATGACTGACTATGCTAAGGGCTAGAAGCACCCAAGCTATTCACAATGTAGTCAGGGTAGCCCCACTCTAAGTTCACATAACTGCAGGGCATTTAAAATGAACACATCATGAATAAAACAGCCAACTTTTGCTTTTCTGGCTTCTGAGATTTTCAAAGAGTAGGGAGCGGCCTTCGAGCAGGGTGAACAAGCTTTGGTTAAAGAAGCTTGCGGTGTAGCCTTAACAGTTTGA
Organism: Coccyzus lansbergi; assembly: GCA_033558105.1. NCBI lineage: Eukaryota > Metazoa > Chordata > Aves > Cuculiformes > Coccyzidae > Coccyzus > Coccyzus lansbergi. The sequence continues at coordinate 353,872 of JAUMJK010001159.1, forward strand.
GAATCTGCAGCGCCACTGTTTGCATTGGCAGCACTCGCTTATGAGACCTCTTGGGAGCAATATTAATTTCACTGACAGTAGCTCTTGGCACAAGTCGATGCCAACCTACTATGGACTGGAGAGGAGGAGTTCTTAACCACTTTCAGAGGAAAAGCTGCAATTTATTTTTTTTGTACAAAAACTATTCAAGTTTAACTATTTTAGTTTTGTGAAGCAGTCATGGCCTCACTGTACAAAGAGCTTAAGAAGCACTCAACACATAAGGAAGGAAAGTGATTGCTCCCTCATATCACACAAACAATTCCTGGGCAAAACAGATCCAGAAACTCTTGGTCTGCTCTTGGCAGAACCTCAGTGCTACGTGTAGCTCTGCTACCGGCGCCTTCAAATAGTCTATGAACGGGATCACACTAACCCTGATAACATCTTTTTTGTGCTTGAAAGCCTTTGGTCTGGCCCTTGAAGCCACAACAAATGGAAACTCAAGTGCACTCCATCTCCAACAGGAGGGTTGTTACCTCTGAAATGGGGAAGGACTTGAAAAACACAGCAGTCCAAAATTCAGAAACCACTGCACACCTATTATTAAATCCAGATTACTTAGCAGAGAGAATAATGTGGGACGTAGTGTACAATAAGCATTACATAAGGAACAGGATTAGAACACGAACAGGAGTTTAGCAAAAACAAACAGACACTAAAAGCAGCTTAGGTAAATTTTGCTTTCACTGGACCAAGAATTTACAGAATCAGGAAATATCATACCTGCAAGACACAGATGAGTGCCTTATATTTTTGGACATGGAAAAGCAGCTCAAGTGCCAAGTACTTAGCGGATACAAGTTTTACTTAGTACGATAAGATCACAACCAAATGCTATAAATGATATATCATACGTCAATTATGCTATTAAGAAAGTAAATTATGTGTTCAGCATTCCCATAAGGTCACAGAAACAGTTCAGGCATCTTCAGATGTAATCTCCTCTATGAACATAGGTTCAAGAAAAGAACAACACAGTCTTTGAGGTTAGGAAAGACTTCCACTCTAGAAATATTTCCTCACTGGTATTCTTTATTCTTAACTTTAATTACTTGCCTTTCTTTTGATGTATATCTTTATTTTCAGCCTTTATTACTATAACAATTGTTTGCACACATTTAATATTACTAAAGCACATGGACAAGTCACATCATGCCTATGCTGCATTATTCTGAATTTACTCACTGTAAATTTACTCACTCTAAACTCAATTAAGACTACAAGTCCTTCTTCATTCTGCTGTAGAGGTTTGATCCCATTGTGTGAGGGCTGGAGGTTTCTTCATCTCTTGAGATTTCCCAGCTTATATCTGGGACTTTTCTCATTTTGACCTACAGTTTTGATGGGTACGATCTTTCTCCAACAAGACACGTTTGAAAGTGTCACGAATGCAACTGGTTCTTATAAGGGTTCTCTGCATTCAAACTGCAGGAGGGTAGGGAGGCTCTGCAAAGGGACCTGAACAGGCTGGACTGCTGGGCTGAGACCATTGGGATGAGGTTTAACAAAGCCAAGTGCCGGGTCCTGCACTTGGGGTACAACAACCCTGAGCAGCTACAGACTAGGAGAAGCCTGTCTAGAAAGCTGCCTGGAGGAGAAGGACCTGGGGCTGTTGGGTGACAGCAACTGAACGTGACCAGCAGTGGCCCAGGTGGCCAAGAAGGCCAATGGCATCTTGGCTTGGCTCAGAAACGGTGTGACCAGCAGGTCTGGGGAGGTTATTCTCCCTCTGGACTCAGCACTGGTGAGGCCGCTCCTCGAATCCTGTGTTCAGTTGTGGGCCCCTCACCACAAGAAGGATGTTGAGGTTCTGGAGCGAGTCCAGAGAAGAGCAACAAAGTTGGTGAAGGGGCTGGAGAACAGGCCTTATGAGGAACAGCTGAGAGAGCTGGGGGTGTTTATCCTAGAGAAGAGGAGGCTGAGAGGAGACCTCACTGCTCTCTACAACCCCCTGAAAGGAGGTTGTAGAGAGGAGAGTGATGGCCTCTTTTCCCAAGTGACAGGGGACAGGACAAGAGGGAATGGCCTCAAGCTCCACCAGGGGAGGTTCAGGCTAGACATTAGGAAAAAATCTTTCCCAGAAATGGTCATTGGGCAGTGGCAGAGGCTGCCCAGGGAGGTGGTTGATTCACCTTCCCTGGAGGTGTTTAAGGGACAGGTAGACTAGGTGCTGAGGGACATGCTTTAGTGTTTGATAAGAATGGTTGGACTCAATGATCTGATGGGTCTCTTCCAGCCTGGTGATTCTATGATTCTATGATTCATCATTTATTCTCAAGACAGAATGGGCGAGATCAGACAAGGCCTGGCACATGCATTCCCTGTACCTCTCCTCGTGCTTCGAATACAATTGTTCAACCAAACTCATTTTGAAGCAAAAAGCCACAAAATTTGACAAGCTACTCATGCAAGATTAATGCCCTCTGTGACAATATCCCACTCAAATTCAGAGTAAAAGGAGTTGCACTAAACCTTTTGTTGGAAAACGTATATATGAAAAAAAAAAAACCCCACCAATTTTTTTTAAGCAGCCTAACTAAACAAATTCCCACATCAGCCTCTTGTACCACAGGAGGTCACTAATCCTGGTAGTTTTCCAGCCCTCAGAAAAAAAGCCTAACTGAAAAACTAAACCTAGCAACCCAAACCATTTTATGGTTCTATCTTTCTATGAAAGTTCCTATCCCTTTGTTTCACTCCTTATATGCATTAGGAGGCCTTTAAACAAATATAAAGACACAAATGGTTAATCCTTTACAAAAAAGCATGCTTTTCCTTAAACAGGAAAAAAAATTCACAAATTGAGAGTCAAGGATTAGAAGATTTTTCTAATTTTGTATCTGATTAAATTATCTACATTAATTAACCTTTAATTGCATTTGTAACTGTTATCTAGGTCTGCATCCCAACAGAAGTTCCACCATATGTCTATATCCTAGTCAATTTTATTTATATTCAAAGCCTTATTACAGAAAATAAATTTAAAAAAAGAGTAGTAGATACTAAGTATGAAAAAATTCATGTGTGGTGGAGGAAAAAAGGCCCAGAATATTACAGCAGTGCAGGAATCCGAGATTAATTTTATGTTCTGAAGCTGAACATAGACATCTGTGTCACAAGCATCTTGACAAAGACACTCAATTCTCTAGGACTTCAACAAGATCTCTCTGCATTAGGTGTTGTAAGGATGATTACTGCTCTGGAGGAACTGTTAGGAGGTTATTTATCTCACCATGGATCAGATCACACATCCACTACATAAGCAGATGCCTAGGAAAATATAGAATCATAGAATCACCAGGTTGGAAGAGACCTACCGGATCATCAAGTCCAACCATTCCTATCAAACACTAAACCACGTCCCTCAGGACCTCATCTACCATGTCCCTCAGGACCTCGTTTGATATGTATCAAAAGATCCTACTACGGGTTTAACTGTAGTTGGTGCAGCCCAGAGATACTCTGTTAAGCAGCCTTCCTACTCAACTGGTTATAACCTTTTGTTTTAAAACAAAAGTCTCCTTTCTTGAAAGTTGTGGGTGACCTTTCTAAGGCTGTTTCAAAACGCACATGAAGCAGCTGCCAAAGCCTGCACCTGCAGAACCTGCAGTAATAACCCAGATGAGTATCTCATTCCTCACTAAAGACTGTAGTGGTAGCACTGAAACTATTTTTAAGGAAATACTTATTAGAAAACGTAAGAGAGGAGCAGAAGAACGTAATGTGAACATAAGCACAACTATCAGTGGTGTGAATCAGGCCATATAGAAGTAGAATAGCCTCTGCATTACTCACAGCTAAAGTATAACTGAGCATATCCTGACCAAAGCAGCCTCAAAGAGCCAGCAGAATATTCTATTGATGCTGTAGTACAATCAGAGGAAAGGACTCACACATCACCGCCCTTCCACAAGGTCACGTTTCCACCACCTGATAACAGTCAGGCCTGGCAGCCAGCACTAAGAAAAGTAAATCTGAGGAAAGTCTGACCATCAGAGTAAGCAGCAGCTCGTGCATCCCCTGTGCTATTTGGAGATGCCTTCTCCTTGCCCTGCCAGGCGTTCCACCGCCCAGGGCTCTCCCAGGATCATCCTTTCTATATCCATGTAAAGCAGCAACACAGAACTGAGTCACCTTCTGTTTCACCAGATTGAGTCTTCACCCCAAGATCCTTGAAGAGTTGCTTTATCCCATGCAAATAAAAGCATCACAGGTAAAAACTGACCACATTTTTCCAGATCTAGAGGCAAAGAGAATTAACTTTCTTCCTCTTTAATATTCTGCATCACAGCCAATGAATCACAGAATCATAGAATCATAGAATCACCAGGTTGTAAGAGATCCACCAGATCATCAAGTCCAACCATTCCTATCAAACACTAAACCCTGTCCCTCAGGACTGATATTTTCAAATATCAGTTGATTCTCACCCTATTCAACTCGCTGCTCCATCCTTTCTCACATCAGCTTTTTAGGCATGACTTCAAACTAGTCCTTGTCTCAGTGGAAGCCCCACCACAAATAGTATGGGCTTCCCAGAGGCAGTGGCCTCAAGCTCCGCCAGGGGAGGTTCAGGGTCGGTATAAGGAAAAAATTCTTCACTGAAAGGGTCATTAGGTACTGGAACAGGCTGCCCAGGGAGGAGGTTGACTCACCTTCCCTGGAGATGTTTAAGGCACATGTGGATGAGGTACTGAGGGACATGGTTTAGAGACTGGTGGGAATGGTTGGACTCGATGATCCAGTGGGTCTCTTCCAACCTAGTTATTCTATGATTCTATGATCTAAGCCAGGCTGAGTCTACGGGATGAGGTGTCAAGTGCCAAGACCAGCTGTGTCAAAATCAAATGAGTTTCAGCACCTTCTTGGCATGTAAATACACACACAGAGACTTTTTCAAAAAGTAAAGCTTGCAAAAAGATTAACAGAATTTTTTTCAGCTCTAATCCATTTGCTTCCTTTTATCTATGTGATGCCATATTGCCTGTCATGGACACTGGGTTCATAAGCAGAAGTTAACTGGAGAGGGCCTCTCAGACACTATTCCTGGTCAGTAAACCCTTGCCTTGGAATTGACCTCCCTGCTCCCTCCATCAGGATATGATCAAAACATCAGATGGGATCATGAACAACAAAGTAATAAGAAAGGAAACACTCTGGGGAACAGGAATGCTGTGGGGTTTGGAAGATTACACAGGACATTTGTTTGCATATTTTTAGCATGCCTCGTGCTCGTTGATGTTTTTAACTTTTCCACTTGTGCCAACAGATAACGATGACTAACTTAAGAGGAAAAAAAAAAAATCACAGTATAAAGAAACAAGCATACACATACTGAAACTGGAGCTGGCTCAGGCTGAGAAGATGACTCACAGACCCTTGGTATTTGTTTCTAAAAGTCAGATGACACCAAGAACTGCTAAAGCAAGGGGTGAAGATTCAGTCCATTTACTTGCTTAACTCAAATTGAAATACATAAATAAATAAATAAATAAATAATCAGGATTGCAGTTTGGGAAGCCTCGCAAAATTTACCATTAACTCTTCAGTGACAGGGTGCGGTTTTTAACTCAGGTTTATAAAAAGAAATTATTGTCTCTGGCTACTTCTTTGGAATTATTTTAACTTACACAATGGAAGAATGCAAGGTTTCCTTACCCGCTCCCACCATCCTGCCATAAATTTTCCTGTAATGTGTTTTGCTATTAATAAACAACTGAAATAGGTCCTTTGCTACCGTCACAATAAATGGATTCTCAAAGAACATAAGTTTGCATTGTTTTTAATAAGATCACAGTTTCCATTTGGTACTGGTGTTGCTCTGTTAGCCACACTTTGTATTTAAAGGCAAAAGTCTTCTATAAAAATATTTTGTGTCCCTGTTTTTAATATTCTTAACAACCATATTCTCTATTCCATTACTACAGTTTTTAAATAAAGCACTAATAGCAGCAGAGCCCTGCTCAGAGACGATTTCACATTTGCTCTCTACAACTACCTGAAAGGAGGTTGTGGAGAGGAGGGAGCTGGGCTCTTCTCCCAAGTGACAGGGGACAGGATGAGAAGGAATGGCCTCAAGCTCTGCCAGGGGAGATTTAGGCTGGACATTAGGAAAAAATTTTTCACAGAAAGGGTCATTGGGCACTGGAACAGGCTGCCCAGGGAGGTAGTTGATTCACCTTCCCTGGAGGGGTTTAAGGGACGGGTAGACAAGGTCCTGAGGGACATGGTTTAGTGTTTGATAGGAATGGTTGGACTCAATGATCTGGTGGGTCCCTTCCAACCTGGTGATTCTAGGATTCTATGATTCTATGATAGTCATTGGTGAATAGTCCGTGAAGAGCGTTCTAAACAGTTATCCACCCACTGAACAGAAGCTTCACAAGTTATCCATAAATTTACATTTCCTACAAGGACAGGAAAGCCTTTGACACAAAATGTTATAATGAGATCAAGACTGATACGATTTAGCTAGTTTTCTTGTATGTTCAGAGACCATCTATACCTCAATGGTCTACAGTTGTACTAGCACCTGAAACAGACTTAGTATAGACTCACTCCAACACACAGAAATCCTCTAAAAAAGTAAAGCAGTCTTTCCTGGAGAGACAAATTACTGCAAATGATCAAGAAATAGCCAAGTGATGAATGAAAAGAATGGGATTAAAAAGGCTATTTCAATTAAGACAATGTAAATACAAAGATATCCAAGGCTGAATACTGCTTAAATAAAACATTTGTATCCAAATAAGCAAATTTTGCTGACATGATTTTGGTTAGTCACAATCAGAAGTCTATAAACAACATCAGGCGGTCTTAGTCAAGGTAGGCAAGTGGACAACTCCATGCTAAATTGCATGTTTTTCATATCGAATACAAAGTAACACCTATTGGAAGGAAAAAATGCTGACAAGTTACATGTTTTTAAATTAACTATATTGACTTTAAAAAGCAACCTGAATGGCCATGAAGATACTTCAGTGAAAAACTAATCTGCATCACCAGGAACTTTAAAAAGATAGCACGTGGCTAGAATGAAAAGCCTACGTGATGGAGACAGGGAGGAAAACGAATGATTTACATAAACCAGTAGTGTAGTCTCATCTAGAATATTACATTCAGTACGAGCCATTACAATTTCAAGGGGACACTGCAAAACCAGAGTTTAAAACAAGGTAACAAAAATGTTTACAGCAGAAAGAATAATCTAGAGAGACTTGGATTACTTGCTTTAAAACAGCTATATAAGAGAATACATAAAAACTAACTGTACAGAAGTTGGAAGTTCCCTGCCTCATAAGAATCATAGAATCACCAGGTTGGAAGAGACCCACCGGATCTTCTAGTCCAACCATTCCTATCAAACACTAAACCATGTCCCTCAGCACCTCGTCCACCTGTGCCTTAAACCCCTCCAGGGAAGGTGAATCAACCACCTCCCTGGGCAGCCTGTTCCAATGCCCAATGATCCTTTCTGTGAAAAACTTCCTCCTAATGTCCAGTCTAAATCCCCCCTGGCGGAGCTTGAGGCCATTCCCTCTTGTCAACAAAAGGGTCACTGAAATTAAAGATCATGTATTCAAAACTAATCAAAAAGAGATGATTTGATTAACAACAAACACACCAAAACATATTTTTCCTTCCCTTGTAAAGTCATTACCACAAAACCCCAAATACAAGCTCTGTAAATGAGAGTTCCAAGATGATTCTGGAGCAAAACTATTAGCCAGGTTCATTAAAAGGCTGTATTTATATATGGGTGACATGAAAAGCTAATTACAATGGTTGATGGCAATGATCTCCAGGTATCAGAGTAGAAGGTAACTGCTCCACCACAATGTGGAAGGCAGACTATATATTTGCCCACACACTGTCTTGAAAACACAAGAAACTATATTTAGTTAAAACAGTTCCCTGTTACACCAACCTTAAAACTTATGGATGTACTACTAGATGAACCATCACCCTGACCCACTACAGCATATGGTTGGACTCGATCCGATGGGTCCCTTCCAACCTGGTTGTTCTATGATTCTATATTTTGTATCTACACTATCTTCCACTAAAATAATTTTTTGGGTTCTTTTTAATAAAAGACTACCAGTGTAATGCAAATATTTATAGCCACACTGAATTGCAAATGATCACCTAAAAAAATGGGATTTTTTAAGCAGGACTTCAGATAAATTCTCAGTTTATATATACACTGTATGAACTGAGGACAGATACCTCAGTGGAAAAAAACAAGAGGCATCACTCCTGCTAATCAGCCTGGAGACTCACCAGTTTTAATGCATGTCCTGGCAACCTAAGAGACCTATTGATTTGCAGCCATTCATTCAAGTGCAGTGAAAGCCATAATTAGATAAATCGCTTTGGTAAAACTAATCTGAAACTCATTTGTTTGGGGACTGTCTGTTTAATGAGATAAAACAAGAAATTAAATATCTGCTGAATGTTCTTCTTTGTATCCTTCAACACAATAATAAAAACATAAATAAAGAGGTATTCATTTAACTGCCTCCATTATTTTTGCATTTTATGTATTTTATTCCATTAATTGTTGTCAAAGACAATTCCAAAGACAATATTTATGAATAACTATGCTCTAACAGACTAACTAGTTTTATCAATCTCTTTCATACATGTGGATACTGAGGAATGAAAAGAACAGGTCTTTTAATCATCTGTGAACACTCTTCAAGCTGACGAATAGAATTTTATGATGGCATGCTTGGGGTAAGCTTTTAAAGTATCCAAATTCCATTTTTAGACATGACTATGCTATTATTTGTGAACAAAAGCTAAATATCGGTTAAGTTTTCTAAAGTGTTTATAACAGTTAATCTAGAAATATTATTACATTTTGTATCTTAACAATTTTTTTTTTCCAAAAAAATGCTGAGAACAACTATTTAAAGAATCCCCATGTGTAACTCTCTGCTAGCATCCACAGATGTTATAGTTTATCCTTCTTAAGCTAAAACACTTAACCTTGGGATATGCTACATCCTCACCTTTCTTTGGTAGCTGACTACTAGATTTTGCTTTTGTTCCTTTAGGACCTGAACCTCTTATGACTTTGGCCTTCCCCAATAAACATCACAAATCTTGATTTGTCTTGCGCCACAGATTCAGCAGCAGACTCACAGCTCACACCCCCAGATTTGTTTTCACTGCCAAGAGGCTTCAGGCACTGCAGAAATGACAAACCACAACAAAGCACTGGATTGTACACAAGCTGGGACCCAGACCAGATCTAAGGGATTCTTTTAGCTCATTCCTTCCGCCGTCCAGTAAACAACAGCTTTGCGACTTTCAGAGCTAACCATGCGTGTGCATTGTTTTTCTCCCCTTCTTTCCATATTTTAAAAATCAATTTATGCATCACTGAAGTGCATTGACCTATGGGATGAAATGGAGCATCTGCTTAACAGCGTGCGGTAGCAATCTATGACGACAAACGATTACCACATCCATCCGAAATTACAAAGTGCTTTAGGATCACTGAGTCTAATTCTCAGCCAGAACTTGGCCAAAAAGCCACACTTAAATGCTTATCATCTTAAAATAACAAATAAACAAAGCCCAAACACCTGCTCTCCCCCTCCCTACCCCAAGCAACATTGAAATAATTCTTGATACTCGCAAGTGGTCTGGACCTCAGTTTTCTGCTGTGGGGATTTTTCTTGTTGTTGTTAGGGGGTTTTTTGCAGGGAGGGAGCTTAACAAAAAATGTACTACTCCCTCTGGATTGCTGTTCCTCAGTGCTGACTGGATTGCATACCATCTACTGCATCTCGAAGGGCATGGCTTGACTTGCTTTGAAGGGCATGGTTTAGTGTTCGATAGGAATGGTTGGACTCTATGATCCTGTGGGTCTCTTCCAACCTGATTTTTCTATGATTCTATGACTTCATTTTTATTCTTAAACTTTTGCCAAAAGCAGAGCTATAATGAAAATTGTTTAAATTAACAGGTGTCATATCAATGAAGTTTATATAGCAGATACCAAAAAGCATCCTAAAATATTCCACTGCAATGGATCTATGCATACAGACCCTATAGGATGCACAAGGCAGCCCGAATTTTGAAAAAAATGGTTTCAGAGCTTGTGCACAAAGAGCAGAGCAATGTATAGATGTCCCAGCTAAGCCAGCCCTGAGGGACCACAGAGGAACGGGGCACTCTCGCTCTGTCCAGACTTTAAAGGTGTCCCATATTATATCCTATCCTATAGTACCATACTGAGTCCAAACAAACACAAAGGTTATTTTTCAGAGCATTAATATGAAACCCTAATAGAAGGTGGCTCATGTTTGAAGGAGATGACTTTTTGACCAGACATACAGTACCTGCATGGATGGTGACCACGCACAGGAACACGGTGAGACCCAGTTGGAGTCTCGAGTAGTTAAGCAGAGCTAGACCAAAGTCAATATACTGAAATCCATCATTTCATACGCTGGTTGGCACACTCAACACGCAGCCAGGTCAAAGTCAGAAATCACAGAATCATAGAATCACCAGGTTGGAAGAGACCCATCGGATCATCAAGTCCAACCATTCCTATCAAACACTAAACCACGTCCCTCAGCACCTCGTCCACCTGTCCCTTAAACACCTCCAGGGGAAGGTGTATCAACCACCTCCCTGGGCAGCCTGTTCCAATGCCCAATGACCCTTTCCGTGAAAAACTTCCGGCTAATCTCTAGCCTAAATCTCCCCTGGTAGAGCTTGAGGCCATTCCCTCTTGTCCTGTCCCCTGTCACTTGGGAGAAGAGACCGGATCCCTCCTCTCTACAACCTCCGCTCAGGTAGCTGGAGAGAGTAATGAGGTCTCCCCTCAGCCTCCTCTTCTCCAGACTAAACAATCCCAGCTCTCTCAGCTGTTCCTCACAAGGTCTGTTCTCCAGAGCCCCCACCAACTTCCTTGCTCTTCTCTGGACTTGCTCCAGAGCCTCAACATCCTTCTTGTGCTGAGGGGCCCACAACTGAACACAGGATTCAAGGAGTGGTCTCACCAGTGCTGAGTACAGAGGGAGAATAACCTCCCTGGACCTGCTGGTCACACCATTTCTGATACAAGCCAAGATGCCATTGACCTTCTTGGCCACCTGGGCACACTGCTGGTTCATGTTCAGTTGGTTGTCAACCAAGACCCCCAGGTCCCTCTCCTCCTGGCAGCTTTCGAGACAGACTTCTCCCAGTCTGTAGCTCTGCATAGGGTTGTTGTGTCCCAAGTGCAGGACCCGACATTTGGCCATGTTAATCCTCATCCCATTAGACTCAGCCCAGTGGTCCAGCCTGTTTGGGTCCCTGTTCATGAGTGGGCAGGAGCATTTCAGCTATAAATGCACAAGTTACATAGTATAAAGTTACATAGGATAAGCATAAATTTAACATAGTGTAAGTATAAAGAACAATCTAATATTTCACATATGGGAAAGGAAGTATGTTAATTGTTCTATATTAAGGATAAAACATCTGGTTTAGTACAACTTTCCAGAAATTATGTTGAAAAGATGGCATATTCTGCATTCCTTCCCCCTGCCTTTTTAAAAAGTTATTGCCTCCTATTGTCAACATTTTCATCAGCATAAAGAAGCACAGCTTGTTTTGCAATTTCCTCACTGCACAAATGGAATTCAAATCACTGTGGTCATAAGAGTAACAAAAGCTGAATATAAACCTGAACACAGTTTGTTATAACTGTACAGTGTGGTGCTGTTCATTCATCCTGATGCCTGGGAAATCTCGTGTGAATTAACCAATAATGCAAGTTTGCAACAAAGCAAATTAGAATATACAACTCCACAAACTGAATTTTGCTTACTTCCCTTTAAATACATAACTAGGGGGACAATCAGCTCACAGTGAAATGGAGTCTTTCATCAAGATGTAAGACTAGCAGAAATTTTGCTAACTCAAATACATTTCTTTTCATTACAACGGAGTTATTTCCTACATAGATTTCTTTGATAGGTGTCCAAGCCACGCACAGCCAGCACCACATCTGAGGATCTGCAGGCTACGTCCCTTAAGAGCAGGAGCTAAACTAAAAGTGAAAATAGCAAGATCTTTGTTCAACCAGAACTACAAAATCTTCTAGGGCTGATTGATACTTTCTTTCAGTGTCCCTAACTGAAGCTCTGATTACTAACAGGAGAAGAGTAGCACATAAAGACTAAGCATGGGCAAAATTAACTCAAGGTGTTTTCTGCTTGAGCTGAGCTTCCAAAGTGGGCAAGAATCATAAAATCATAGAATCACCAGGCTGGAAGAGACCCATCGGATCATCCAGTCCAACCATTCCTATCAAACACTAAACCACGTCCCTCAGCACCTCGTCCACCCGTCCCTTAAACACCTCCAGGGAAGCTGAATCAACCCCCTCCCTGGGCAGCCTATTCCAATGTCCAATAACTCTTTCCGTGAAAACCTTCCTCCTAATCTCTAGCCTAAATCTCCCCTGGCGGAGCTTGAGGCCATTCCCTCTTGTCCTGTGCCCTGTCACTTGGGAGAAGAGGCCAGCTCCTCCTCTCCTCCAGGAGTTAAAAGACAAGACCATGTTTCAGAGCAGCTGACTGTGGGTGAAAGAGGGACTTACAAGGACATATTATAGGAAAAACAGAGAAAGGAAAGTCATAACCTGCCCTATAGGTTAGAGTAATCTGCTGTGTCAAAGGGGCAATGTCAATTTTATGTACTTTCCATGGGCACAAGCCACATGATGGCACCTCTTCCCCATGCACTGGCAGCACCTCACAGAATCACTAAGTTGGAAAAGACCCATGGGATCATTGAGTCCAACCATTTCTACCTGCTAGTGCTTCATCTGGTCCTCCCCAGGGATGCTAGAAAGCAGCTGAGATACCAGTCCAGGCACTGCCAGGTTCACATCCAGTGCCAGTGTAAGACCACAGGCAGCGGGCATCATCCTTGGCAACAAAGACTAATCCTCAGCCTCAGGGAGAAAAATTACTTTGCATTCTGCAAAACTTATTAGGTTACTTTCTAGGGCAGAACAGCGGGTTCACTTTCCATTTCATTCAACTGCAGTTAATCAAACCCAGGCATAATTTCTCAGATGTCATAACACATGGGCTAATTAAGAAATATTCTCAATTTAGTAATTCACTGAACACTGACTATGGAACAAATTATTATGCAAATAAACACAAGAGACACCGAATTTCCCCATCGCCTACTGTGGTCACTGTCACTAAGCTATTTTATTCATTACTCAACATTTCATGTGCCACCAGTCACAGACCTGACAAGTTAAAGGATACTGCGAAGACAATTATCTTAATCAAATACGTTTAGGAGGAACACATAATGAGCTTCATCAAAACTGGAAAAATTCCACACTGCTTATCACGACTATTTTTAGTCACATAGTAACTGCCAAAGTGATGGGGATGTTAAGTTACCGAGTAGAACTTTGAAGCAAAACGTCACCAATATCAAGCAGCCTACTTAAAGAGTGTTTGTGATGGTAAAACTTTTGATTCACTGGTCCAGTACAATATTTTTGTGCACCAGTTTCACCCAGTACAGCATCTACACACGACCTCTCACTAATGCAGACGAAATGTCCAAAATTAAAGCCTCTAGAGTACATATAAAAATAGGTACCGAAGCAATTCTTCTCCTGACTTTTTTTTTCTCCTCTTCTCATTAACAACACCAGTCGAATGAACATAAAGATGCTAATGAAATGTGTTGATGGCCACAATTAGAGGCGTCGTCAAAGCAAATGTAAACAGAACAGCGTACAGGAAGGTTAGGTGGCTTCAAGGGTTGGAGTATTAGGAAAAGATAGTAATTCCACAACATGAAAGATAAGATCACACAGACACTACTAAGATGAGAAGCTGCCAACAAGAATATGGAACGCTGTAAATGTCAGTACTTGGTGGGAAGATCACCTGACTATCAGGTAGACCTATACATTTGGCACAATCAAAGCTATTGACAAGCCAATGTAAAATCCTAAGTACTTCCAGCAGTGGATGTCTAAATGTAATGGCAAAACCTCCTCTACAACACTATAGTTTTCCCCATCATAGGACGAATTGATTAAAGGAAAGTAACTTGAATGACACAAGCTACTGAACGCTTCTTACAAAAGATCATAGAATCATGGAACAACTAGGCTGGAAGAGACTGACTGGATCATCAAGTCCAACCATTCCTATCAAACACTAAACCATGTCCTTCAGCACCTCATCCACCTGTCCCTTAAACCCCTCCAGGGAAGGTGAATCAACCACCTCCCTGGGCAGCCTCTGCCAGTGCCCAATGACCATTTATGTGAAAGATTTTTTCCTAATGTCTAGCCTGAACCTCCCCTGGTGGAGCTTGAGGTCATTCCCTCTCATCCTGTCCCCTGGCACTTGGGAGAAGAGCCCAGCTCCCTCCTCTCCACAACCTCCTTTCAGGGAGTTGTAGAGAGCAATGAGGTCTCCTCTCAGCCTCCTCGTCTCTAGGATAAACACCCCCAGCTCTCTCAGCCGTTCCTCATAAGGCCTGTTCCCCAGCCCCTTCCCCAGCTTCGTTGCTCTTCCCTGGACTCACTCCAGAGCCTCAACATCCTTCTTGTGGTGAGGGGCCCAGAACTGAACACAATATTTAAGGAGCGGTCTCACCAGTGCTGAGTACAGAGGGAGAAAATGAATACAAGTTTAGCAAAATGTAGGTTGAGAGGTTTGGATACTTCATTTAATTAAAACAGATTGCATATAATTTCATGTTTCCCCCCCTGCCAAAGAGGAGTTGTCTTCAACAGCATGACAACTGCCACTGCCAGAATGTATGATAGATATCTCTAATATGCTCAAATCCTCCAGTTATTTTCAGCTCTGGTACCTTCTGTGCCTGATGAGACTTATGAATGTTCAATATATTTCTCTTGTGAACTTCTCCAGTCTCACCCTGAGCTCATGTAAACTTTTAGCATCCATACCCCAACTCCTGTAGTTTATTTTCAACCTGTAGTCCTGTAGTCAGTTTACAACCCAACATACACATACAGCAAAGTTGTCACTCAAAACAGAATTAAGGTGAAGACAGTCTGAGAACATTTGCCTGGCCAAAGACCTCTAAAAACCTCACAGAAGTCATCACAGGGTCTCCACAAATAAAATGGGCATGGTACCTCTTCACAGCTTCATTCAAGCCAAAAGGCATGAAGCATGGCAAAGGTTTGCACAGACCAGCAAGACCTTTCACAATATCAGAGTAACAGGATTTGACACCGTGACATTCAAATGGTTTTTGAGCTCCACAACGGGGACAAAGAGCTACATCCATGCTTATCTACAACAACAGTATTTTGCTTGTGTGGAAATGTGAACCTAGAAAGCAAAAGAGGTCGCTAAAAACTTGGGTACGTGTGTGCAAGGTAATTCCTCCTCCAACATCTGAGCACTTCCCTGCTCTCCCAGGAGGCACTCAGGAGCAGCATTAGCTCCATTAAGAGTCCAACAGAGTGTTGTGAAAAGGATTTTCAGCATGATAGAGTGACTGCTGCACTGATGTGCCTGCAGAACCCTGCTGCTGATGTTCCTGGCAGAAAGAAACAACTCCTCATGGCCAGCTTGCCACGGCTGACAACCCTCTGTGGGGAAAGTTAGAGTTAAGGTTGGGGGCTCCCCACACACAGCTGCCCTCACAGAGAGCAGCCTGTGTCTAGTTGGCTTTCCTATGGAGAGCTGGCCTAGACCCCATTCCTGGTGCTTCCAGGAGCAGAGACCTGTATTTCATCACTACTTACAAGAAGAAGGGGAAGGAGAAGAAGAAATCTTTGGCAAGCACCAGGAAGAACAGCAAAGACAGTTCATAACCAAAATATTCATGCTTGCTGCATTGACACTTAACACATATCTCAAGCAGGTAAACTACGGAACAGGAAAGCCCCACTTTCCAAAGATTCTGAGAAAGCTCATGGCAGAGGGGAACAGTTCCACAGGGTACAGTGACCCACCCACAACAGATCCCTCCCTCCTCTGACAAGCTCTGACACACACAGAGACAGACACGCAGCTACCACAGTAAAAGACTGGATCATTTTTTGTTGCTTTATCCAGCAGAAAGCAAGCACCGAGCAGAGGATGAGGAATAAAAGCCACATCTCACTGCAAATTCAGTTTAAAGCCCAGCATTGTCTTGGACATCTGTGCTGCACGTGACCTAAGACCAAATTTAAGGAAAATCACTGTCGAGGACAAGGCCAATGCCAAGGCAAACATCCAGTTCAAAGTTCAAAAGCTTTTAAAAAAAAAAAAGCTCCCCTAGCAAAGGAAGTGGAGATTAGTTTTATCTGTTATCAAAGGACCCAGCACCAAAGGCCAAGGACAGAGAAACCCGAACAGATTTTAACAAAAAAAAAAATTTTCTACCCCATACTGGCTTGCAAAATTTATTCCATTTTTGTATCCTACCTTCCACTATGCGATACTTTACCATCCCTTGCACTACAAGAAGTATTTGAACAGCATGCAGTGAAGTACATTCTTAAAACAATTATAGCACTCTTAACACTTTCATTATATTTTATTATCCACAGTCCCCAAGCTTGCACACATGCAGATTATCCCTGCTTTATAGATGAGGAAGCAAACTGCACTGCAGGCAGTTCCTTAGCAAGTCAGCATCAGATGCAGACCCCCTGCTCAGGGGTCATGATATTTTTTCTAGGAAATTAAACAAGCCAGAATTTCAGCCAGTCAGCATTTACAGCTCACCTAAGAGCAACGTTCCTGTTGAAACCAGCTGGACAAATAAGACTCTCAGCTTGGTGTTTGAACAAATAAAAAAAAATCACAAAGAAAATGTCACTGAAGAGGAAGATAAGACTAAATTTTTTTTTTTTCCTGACGGGAAGAGGGAATGGAGATTGCATCAGCAAACAAAACGTTCCAAAAATTAACTTTGGATTGACTTGAAATACTTTGTTGAGGTGAAAGAAGAAAAAAAAAAAAGAATCTTTGTTTCATATTTATGTCACTCAGCCTTCCTCCAACCTTATTTTAAGGCATGGATGGGACAGGAATGAACACTAACTACTAACAGAGCCAGGCTGCTCCTTTCACCCCAAGTATCCACTTTGTCCGCAAAGGGAGCAAGTGACATTAACATCACCGCTGGCCATAAGGTCAGCGGTGATGTTAATGTCACTTGCTCCCTTTGTTCTCCACATAGGACCACACCAGCAGCCAGAGGGTCCTGCTGGAGCCAAACAGCTTCTCTGCACAGCATCACCCACTGATCCAAGAGCTGTTGGGTTGACTCTAGCCTGCCTTACAAACTCACCATCCTCCCTGCAACCTTCTTTCTACCAGGACAGACAGCTCAGGAAAAAAATTTGCAAGAAGATCCACAGGGTACTGGAAGGGGAAGCCTTAGATGACACCGTCACTAAAGCTGTCATGCTGTTTGGTGGTCCGTAACGCAGCGCGTCAGCAAAGGCAGCCAGAGCCTCAGCCGGGACTGTATGAAGACAGGACCGAGGTTTCATCGAGATGCTGAGCGACATGGTTTAGTGATTGATGGGAATGGTTGGACGTGACGATCTAGTGGGACTTTACCAACCTGGCGATTCTATGATTCTAAGCATACCTGAGGAGCTGCATGACCCAGAAGCAGCCCAAGCTTCCCACCAGGGTGTCAACTCACCCACTCCAACTATTTGTGGAGTAACTGTTGTACCACTCGCTTGTTAAATCATTTCAGTAGTGGTCAGGAATAACCACAAGGATAAATCTAAGCCTGCTCCACATGGTGTCTCCCTGAAGCATCACGCATTTGTGGTGCTAAAACAATATTTCAGACCTGCCTGCAAATGAACATCATTACCAGCAGCAGTTCTGCATTGCTCCTCACCGGACACTTACTCCACTTCTCGGGTTGGACTCAGTGATCCGGTGGGTCTCTTCCAACCTGGTTGTTCTATGATTCTATGATTCAGTTCACAAAAGGTTTCATTGTCATCAAAAGAAATATATCTGTCATAAACATCCCGCTAGGGCAGAGCAATGTTTGCCTATTTCAATTTCACTGAATCCCCTTCTCTCTGCATTCATACGGACACTCGTCAAATGGATTACCATTTCACTCAAACAATAAAAATGATTAGGCATCTCCATATAGGCTAGTCTTTATGAGTCTGTTAAACTCTCCAGAGGAAAATAATTAATCTAGAATAGGAATCTGATTCAAAAATATTACTCAGTAAAAGCAGTAGCCTGCTGTAAATTTTTATACTACCTTAACGCTATTTACCTTGCTTGCATGTATATCTCCTACAAACAAACCATTCAGCCAATAAGTTTGTTGGTAAATTCACGCCCTCCTATATTTCACAACAACCTCCCCATGGAGAGAAAGCTTTTATTTACTTGGGCAAAGTACCGCAAAGTTGATGAGGGTACAAACAGACTGACTTCTCCCTACTCCCTAATTCCCCTCATACACAAACCCAAGCCCACGCAGGTAAACCCAACCCCTCGCTTGGATTACTCAGATGGTGGGTTGCAGTCCAGTTTTGGCCTGTCAGTACTGTTTGTCATAGAATCATAGAATTATAGAACAACCAGGTTGGAAGAGACCCATCGGATCATCGGGTCCAACCATTCCTATCAAACACTAAACCATGTCCCTCAGCACCTCGTCCACTCGTCCCTTAAACACCTCCAGGGAAGGTGAATCAACCACCTCCCTGGGCAGCCTGTTCCAATGCCCAATCACCCTTTCCATGAAAAGCCTCCTCCTGCTCCTGTCGTGACCTGATAGCAATCCCAGCCCTGTCCTGTGGTTCCAGTCGCTACTGGGAGATTTCACAGGCAGGAGCAGCTGCTGAGCAGTGTGGGTTCCCAGCTGTCAGGCTGTACCTCACTGGAGAACCAGCACTTCCAAAAATGAGTGAACTTGAGCAAAATCTGGCTAGGGATTTCCACAACACCCACCTTCTCCCAAGTGACAGGTGACAGGGCGAGAGGGAATGGCCTCAAGCTCTGCCAGGGGAGGTTTAGGCTGGACATTAGGAAAAAATTTTTCACAGAAAGGGTCATTGGGCATTGGAACAGGCTGCCCAGGGAGGGGGTTGAGTCACCTTCCCTGGAGGGGTTTAAAAGATGGGTAGGTGAGGTGCTGAGGGACATGGTTTAATGTCTGATAGGAATGGTTAGACTTGATGATCCAGTGGGTCTCTTCCAACCTGGTGATTCTATGATTCTATGACCCTACAGCCACAGTCTCGGGAGGCAGCGGAGCCCTGGGGGCTGAGCGTGCCCAGAGAGGCAATCCAGCTGCAAAACCCACAGGGCACGTTGAAGTTCCCCTACTCCAACACACCTGTCCAAGCACACCTGTAGCAGCATCTCCCTGCAGACGCGGACAGGTGTTGGCACACACACCTGCCCCATGGGAGGGAGGGGGGAAGGAGGGAAGAGAAAGAGCCATGCGGGGAACCCAGAGCTGGAGCCAGGGGCGTGCACTCCCCCTGGCTGGTATTTCCTATATCCCCAAAGGTGGGCTGAGCCCATAGAACCATAGAATCTCCAGGTTGGAAGAGACCCACCGGGTCATCGAGTCTAACCATTCTCACCAATCTCTAAACCATGTCCCTCAGTACCTCATCCACCTGCACCCTAAACACCTCCAGGGAAAGCAAGTCAACCACCTCCCTGGGCAGCCTGTACCAGTGAGTGCAGGCATAGGAGGAGGGGGGAGTGGTTTTAAGCTGAAAAGGGTGAGACTTAGATGAGATCTTTCGAAGAAATCTTCCTGTGAGGGTGGGGAGGCCCTGGCCCAGGTTGCCCCGAGATTTCGTGGCTGCTCCATCCCTGGAGGTGCTCAAGGCCAGGTTGGATGGGGCTTGGAGCAACCAGATCATACAATCATTAAGCTTGGAAAACACCTCTAAGATCATGCTGTCATAGAATCATAGAACAACCAGCTTGAAAGGGACCCATCGGATCATCCAGTCCAACCATTCCTATCAAACACTAAACCATGTCCCTCAGCACCTTGTCCACCCATCCCTTAAACCCCTCCAGGGAAGGTGAATCAACCCCTCCCTGGGCAGCCTCTGACACTGCCCAGTGACCCTTTCTGTGAAAAACTTTTTCCTAATCTCAAGCCTAAATCTCCCCTGGCGGAGCTTGAGGTCATTCCCTCTCATCCTGTCCCCTGGCACTTGGGAGAAGAGCCCAGCTCCCTCCTCTCCACAACCTCCTTTCAGGTAGTTATAGAGAGCAATGAGGTCTCCTCTCAGCCTCCTCTTCTCTAGGCTAAACACCCCCAGCTCTCTCAGCTGTTCCTCATAAGGCCTGTCCCTCAAGACCTCATCCACTCGTGCCTTAAACCCCTCCAGGGAAGGTGAATCAACCCCCTCCCTGGGCAGCCTATTCCAATGCCCAATGACCCTCTGTGTGAAAAACTTCCTCCTAATCTCCAGCCTAAATCTCCCCTGGCGGAGCCCAACAGACACCACTGTGCCTACTAAACCACATCCAGCGGGAGGTGTCCCGCACAGACACACAGACAGACAGGGCAGGGCAGGGCAGGGCGGTTCCCCCGCGGGGCCGGTGCCTCGGGGGCCGCCCCCAGGGCTCACTCACCCGGTTCACTGCGCTCTTCCTCCGCAGGGTCAGTCCGCTCCGCAGCAGCGCCGGCAGCTCCCGCAGCTTCTGCCGCAGCTGCACCGGCGGCGGCTGCACCGGCGGCGGCTGCTGCTGCTGTTGCTGCTCGTGGGCTCCGCCGGCGGGGAGCCAGCTGCGGGCCAACTCCGCGCCCTCGCACGGCGACGCCGGCATCTTCACGGAGCCCACGGCCATCCCCGCATCCCACCCGCAGACCCAACCGCGGGCCCCGCTCGCTCGCTCGCTCCCTCCCCCGCCCCCCCTGCCCTTCCCTTCCCCGCGCGGCTGCGGCTGCGGCCGAGCGCAGGTAATGAGGAGGGTGGAGGAGGCGCCGGGCGGGAAGAGGCAGAAAGTCCTGTTAACTCCTTTGCGCTCGGGGAGCGCCGCCCGAGCCGCGGCCCCGTTCCCCCCTCACCCCCACCCCGCGTCCCCTCCACCCCGTCCCCGTCTCCGTCTCCTCCCCGGGCTGGAGAAAAGCCCCGAGCTGAACCCGCCCGACTCACCCCGCGTCCCCTCCTCCCTCCCCGCTGCCTTCTCCACCTCATAGAATCATGGAACAACCAGGTTGGAAGAGACCCATCGGGTCATCGAGTCCAACCACTCCTCGCGGGTTTTGTTCGCCTGCAGGGACCCGAGCGGTTCGTCCCAGGTGAATGGCAGCTTCCAGGTAATCCCTGGAAGGGAACTCTCGCCACCAGAAAGCAGTTCCTTTATTCTTTGTGTAAAGAAGAAAGATGCATTCAAGGCATTCCACTACCTTGAATTATGGAGGCTTTATTCAGAATGATCTCCAGAGTCTGCTTTTTCTACCCCAGCGGTACAGGTGTTTTTCTCCTTTCTGCTGGACTCATTGGGCTGAGACTCACATGGCAGGTCCTGCGCTTGAGGCACAACAACCCTGAGCAGCTACAGACTAGGAGAAGTCTGTCTACAAAACTGCCAGGAGGAGAAGGACCTGGGGGTGTTGGGTGACAGCAACTGACCATGAGCCAGCAGTGGCCCAGGTGGCCAAGAAGGCCAATGGCATCTTGGCTTGTATCAGAAACGGTGTGACCAGCAGGTCCAGGGAGGTTCTTCTCCCTCTGTAGTCAGCCCTGGTGAGGCCGCTCCTTGAATCCTGGGGTCAGTTGTGGGCCCCTCACCACAAGAAGGATGTTGAGGCTCTGGAGCAAGTCCAGAGAAGAGCCACAAAGCTGGTGAAGGGGCTGGAGAAAAGGCCCTATGAGGAACGTCTGAGAGAGCTGGGGGTGTTTAGGCTGGAGAAGAGGAGGCTGAGGGGAGACCTCATTGCTCTCTACAACTACCTGAAAGGAAGGAGCTGGGCTCTTGTCCCAAGTGACAGGGAACAGGACAAGAGGGAATGGCCTCAAGCTCTGCCAGGAGAGGGTCAGGCTGAACATTAGGAAAAAAATTTTCACAGCAAGGGTGATTGTGCACTGTTAGAGGCTGCCCAGGAAGGTGGTTGATTCACCTTCCCTGGAGGTGTTTAAGGTACAGGTGAACAAGGTCCTGAGGGACATGGTTTAGTATTTGATAGTAATGGTTGGACTCGATGATCTGGTGGGTCTTTTCCAGCCTGGCAATTCTATGATTCTCTTCTCAACTATTTATATCTCAGAACTGAATGCAAGGTGGGGCTCCCTCACATTTCCATGTATCTTCTGCCTCAGAGCTACAAAAAAAGGCTGACTTGCTCTTCCAGGTGGATTCCCCTGTGCCTCAGTGTCTCAGTAAATGACATTACAAATTAAGTCAATCTCACAGACATATTATGGAAAACTGTCATCCTGTCCCAACAAAGAGGTCCCATTGGTTTCAGGGGCTGACCCTGGTAGTTATACAGCCCTGCAGGGAATTGACTTATCATAGAATCATAGAACAACCAGGTTGGAAGGGACCCATCAGATCGTTGAGTCCAACCATTCCTGTCAAACACTAAACCAAGTCCCTC
The DNA here is from genome assembly GCA_033558105.1 of Coccyzus lansbergi. Classification (NCBI taxonomy): domain Eukaryota; kingdom Metazoa; phylum Chordata; class Aves; order Cuculiformes; family Coccyzidae; genus Coccyzus; species Coccyzus lansbergi. The sequence continues at coordinate 376,513 of JAUMJK010001159.1, forward strand.
AAGACCTCATCCACCCGTGCCTTAAACACCTCCAGGGAAGGTGAATCAACCACCTCCCTGGGCAGCCTATTCCAATGCCCAATGACCCTTTCTGTGAAAAACTTCCTCCTAATCTCCAGCCTAAATCTCTCCCAGCGGAGCTTGAGACCATTCCCTCTTGTCCTGTCCCCTGTCACTTGGGAGAAGAGGCCAGCTCTTGCAAAGAAAGGAATATATTTTTCTCACTGAGGCACTCAATAGGCCAACTGCTCTAGAACCGCAGAGGTTCCCAAAGTGGAAGAAAGGAGGCAGATGCGCCCAACCTTTGTCAGGGTGCTGAGATGGAGGGTGACCCCTTCCAGCATCAGTGTGATATTGGGTTGTCTGCCACCTGAGTGCAGCAGCAGTAGCCTAGTGTCTCTGCTGTGCTGACCTGACAGCAGGCTTGCTGCAAAAAAGGTGATTGTACCTACAACCCATGGATGTGTACTCCCTTCACATCCCTTATGTGGGATCTGGTAACCATCTAACTTAGGTCAGTTGATCGATCTGGTGGAAAAAATAGCACCTCAGAAAATAATGAATTTTCCATTGGCCAGACAGCTGGATTGATCCACCTTGTGACCATGCAGCTGCAGGATCAACGAAGGCTGGAACCTGGAAGTGAAGCAAAGCAAACTGCTCCTTTCAGTAGATGTCCATCATTAAATAAGCTTAACTGCAACCAGTGCACGTCACTCCATGAGCAGCCCAGGCACTCGTGAAAAGGATGAGGTTGGCTCCAGCTGCGAAGCTGGCGAAGGGGCTGGAGAACAGGCCTGATGAGGAGCGGCTGAGAGAGCTGGGGGTGTTTAGCCTAGAGAAGAGGAGGCTGAGAGGAGACCTCATTACTCTCTACAACTTCCTGAAAGGAGGTTGTGGAGAGGAGGGAGCTGGTCTCTTCTCCCAAGTGACAGAGGACAGGACAAGAGGGAATGGCTAGAGAGATTTAGGCTAGAGATTAGGAGGAAGTTTTTCACATAGAGGGTCATTGGGCATTGGAATAGGCTGCCCAGGGAGGTGGTTGATTCACCTTCCCTGGAGGTGTTTAAGGGACGGGTAGATGAGGTGCTGAGGGACATGGTTTAGTGTTTGATAGGAATGGTTGGACTCGATGATCCGATGGGTCCCTTCCAACCTGGTTGTTCTTTGATTCTATTATTCTGCAGACACTTCCTTCCTGCAGGTGCAACTATCGTGGCCCAACTATCATACATAAAGCGAAGTCTGAAAAGTTAAGTGTAAAAAAAATTCAGCTATTTTACTGGAGTGACACGGTCCATCACATGATTCCTCTTGCTGACACAAAAGACTGGAAAGGGACAGGAATGTGACAGCCCTAACTTAGATGAAAAGTGTGCTGCAGTCCCCAAAACACCAGAGAGATCTGGGACACTGACAACATCATCACCAGCCCTTCTGTGTGGGATTATGCCATAAAGATGCTTTAGCCAAGCCCACGCTGCATAATCAGGCATGAGGAACACGAAGAGCACAGGCTGTTCCCTGCAATATCCCGTGTCCCAAACATTTCTATTATTTCACTTGATTTGTGCTCTCCAACTGCCCTGCAATGTGGTTCTGACAGCTGTGTTGCCTGGCAGCCGCTTTGTCACAGCTCAGGATGTAATTATGAGGAGAGGTGTATCTGCATCCAAAAGAATAATGGATCCTTAGTGTCTGGGCTTCACAAAAGGACCATGGTCATTGTCTGAGTCTTTAGGCACTGCTGCAATACAAGCAGCGGTAAGACAACTCAATAAAGTGTGACTTAGTGTGACAGACCAGGGTATAATTAGGACTAATTTGTTTACGTTAAGAAAGGATAAAATTATGTCAGTGCTCAGAATTTCAACCTTATTTTTTAACTGAGCAACGTAAGTATAACTCGTGAACAGTGTCAAAAGAGAAATAAATATGCTCTACAGTGCATTTAAAAGTAATCAGCTGCCAGATAACATAATTTGGACTAACAACTGTCAGGAAAATGGAGTGGATAGTAGTTAGGCCATTCTGGCTTCGATCATTCCAGTTCTGGGGGAGATCGTGGTAGGAATTGTTTAAAATTAAATCTTGTATTGCTTTTTTTTCCCTTAAGTTGCAGAACCTTTATTTAGCTTGGTGAATGAGTCTGATATCTCATCAGGGGAAGAGGGGGTGCAGAGGATAAAACTAGATCTCATCAGGAAATATGTGTCAAAACAGTTTTTTAACAAAAATCATAGAATCATAGAATCACCAGGTTTGAAGAGACCCGTCAGATCATCGAGTCCAACCATTTCTATCAAACACTAAACCAAGTCCCTCAAGACCTCATCCACCCGTGCCTTAAACACCTCCAGGGAAGGTGAATCAACCACCTCCCTGGGCAGCCTATTCCAATGGCCAGTGACCCTTTGTGTGAAAAACTTCCTCCTAATGTCTAGCCTAAATCTCCCCTGGTCGAGCTTGAGGCCATTCCCTCTTGTCCTGTCCCCTGTCACTTGGGAGAAGAGCCCAGCTCCCTCCTCTTCACAACCTCCTTTCAGGTAGTTGGAGAGAGCAATGAGGTCTCCTCTCAGCCTCCTCTTCTCTAGGCTAAACACCCCCAGCTCTCTCAGCCGTTCCTCATCAGGCCTGTTCTCCAGCCCCTTCACCAGCCTCGTTGCTCTTCTCTGGACTCACTCCAGAGCCTCAACATCCTTCTTGTGGTGAGGGGCCCACAACTGAACACAGGAGTTGAGGAGCAGCCTCACCAGTGCTGAGTACAGAGGGAGAATCACCTCCCTGGACCTGCTGGTCACACCGTTTCTGAGCCAAGCCAAGATGCCATTGGCCTTCTTGGCCACCTGGGCACACTGCTGGCTCATGGTCAGTCACTGTCAACCAACACCCCCAGGTCCCTCTCCTCCTGGCAGCTTTCTAGACAGACTTCTCCCAGTCTGTAGCTGCTCAGGGTTGTTGTGCCCCAAGTACAGGACTCGCCGTTTGGCCATGTTAAACCTCATGTCATTGGACTCAGCCCAGCAGTCCAGCCTGTTCAGATCCCTTTGCAGAGCCTCCCTACCCTCCAGCAGATCCACACTTCCACACAGCTTAGTGTCATCTGCAAACTTGCTAAGGGAGCACTTGATGCCCTCATCCAGGTCATTGATGAAGACATTGAACAGGGCTGGACCCAGCAATGAGCCCTGGGGAACCCCACTTGTCACTGGCCTCCAGCTGCATTTAACACCATTTACTACCACTCTCTGGGCCCTAACATCCAATCAGTTTTCTACCCAGGAGAGTGATGGTTTAGAGATTGGTAAATACTGTGATGGTTTAGAGATTGGTAGGAATGATGGGACTCAGTGATCTGGTGAGTCTCTTCCAACCTGTTGATTCTATAGTTCTATGATTCTATGATTTTCGTTTGGGTGAACTGTCACTGAAGGAGGAGAAGAGCTCTGTGGGAACATGATCCTTATTCTTGACAGGTTTGGCCCCCACTGACTGTGGATTTCCTGCCCCTTGCAGGCAGCCACAGTGGCACAAAACGGATATCAGATCCACCAACAGTGTGTAAGCACAGGGAACTTCCAGTGCTCCAGATTGAACACCTTCAATTCTTCTGATATAAAGCAAAACCATGGAGATACTCTCTCTGATGTTTCTAGCAAGAAATATAGGTTTGAATATACCGCCCAGAGTCAAGTCTGGACAAGGTTTTGCTCTCTGGCTTGCAAGAAACTTCATGTAAATACAGGAATGTCTATTTTTAAATGGTTACAGGATGGGGTCTGGAGACCTAAGCAACTCTAGTGCAGCTTTAGAGATGTGAGGCCTAGGAGAGTCTGCTTTTTTGGAATGTGTTTGTTTTTCTTTCAATCACAATCAAAAAAAAATGTGGTAAACCCAATACAAGTTATTTCATGCCTGTATGCATTTTATATCAGTTCTTAAGTAGATCATTGCAAAAAAAGCAATTATTTGGAATCAGACATTTCCTGACAAAGCATAATAAACTCTCATTTTGGACTTAAGGCACCAAGAGTTCTTGACTCTGTCAGAATTATTGGTAGATACTACTTTGGTTTTCCCTGCATGAAGTAAAGAAATACTCAAAATAACCTTCACAAGGCCAAGGTTTAGAGATGGGGCATGGTTTAGACATTGGTGGGAATGGTTGGACTCGATGATCCAGTGGGTCTCTTCCAACCTGATGATTCTGTGATTCTAAGTGGCATGTATGCAAGTCATGCATTCTTTTTTCTTTTAAGCCATTGATTTATTTTCTCAAGTTGTGGGGTTTTTTGAATTTGGAAGAAAGATTTTCAGCTGGTTTAGTATCATGTCATCACATAGACCAAATATTCAGTGACTTAAGCTCAAAAACACTGCTTGCAGCATTACCAAGATGTGAAAGGCCTGCAAAATGTAACGTATGCTCAGCAATGGAAAGATACAAAAAAGGGAATGGGGGGCGAGGAAGCAGGAGATCAGCACTCAGTGTGACTTGAAAGAGAGCAGAACGGGAGAATAACTACAGAAAAAGAGGGAAGGTAAAGTAAAAGATAAAGGAGATGTATGAGTAGGTGACATTTTTCAAGCAGTTTCACAATTTTTGTGACTCATAGCTGGGAAGGCTGAAGTTGTTACTAATTCAACTTGTGCTTTTCTCATGACGACTTGTGAACCTCTTCACTTCAGCATCTGACCCTCTCCCCCTTGCTCTGCACTAGCAGCCTACCCCTCTGCTCCCAGTGCCTCTTCTAGGCTTCAAAACTCAAGGCATCTTCACATGGCTGCTCAGCCTGTGTCCTGCCTGCAATTCACCCAGGGAACCGGGACATGTTCCTCGTTATTCAAGGCTCAAAATGAGAGAGCTCGAGAGCATCCTGAGCCTCTGGGTTAGTTGTTGATGTTGTTGGTACCATAATTATGGCAGTGGTCAGTGGATAGGTGTGAGGGGAGTGTTTGTAATCCTAAATGGACCTTTTGCATTTCCTTTAGTCGATTTGTCCTTTCTAAAACTCACTGGGCCATGATGACAGAGGCAAAACTGATGTAAATACAGCCAAAGCATCTCTTGATGCATAGCAAAGCTTTTAATTTAATATAAACGCAAGGAAGAATTAATTTGCTATGGAAACTGTGATTTGCAAGAGCTAATGAACCTGACTTAACTCTTCAGTTTGATTTGTCTTTTTAACAAAGTTGGAAGTAGAGGACCTGTTGACCCCTAAGGGAAATTAAAATTTAAAGCTCTCACAACTGGCCTTTTCTGTCAGAACAATGTTGTCATTGAGCTATCGCTTTCTCTCTTACAGCCCAAAATTAAACCCCAAAGTCAATAAGATCCTCAGTGGAGCTTGTTCAGTATTCCATTGTTTTTAACTAAACAGAGAAATCTCAAAATGGCAAATCAGTATCATTTAATTAAAAATTTTAATAGAAACACATAAATGGACCTGTGGAATCGTGAAGTTTTTCTGACAGCCACAACCAAAATGCAAGTTCGTTTACCCCCAGTCTCATGGGCATATACATGGTTTGGATTTTTTTAGTAGCCAATGTGAGAAGTTTTACATAGATTACAGAAGAGACTGTGAGGAGATTTTGAAAGCCACAAATTGCTGTTAGGTGCTAATTTCCCTCTAAAACTCCATGGAAAATCTCCCGTATGTGAATGATGGTTAATCTGCATATTTATATCTTCTTCCTTAGCTGTTAATTTCTGTATTTATGTTCAAATTCATGTTTTCTGGTTCAATTCATATTTTATGTTTCTCCTCTACACATATTAGTGTAAGAATAAAATAAATCAAGCTTTAGCTTATATAATAAACAATATAGTATAATAAATAATAGTACATATTTATAGTATAATAAATAATATAGTATAATATAGTAAATTAAGCTTTAGCTTGATTCTGTAGAAACTGAGTTTAAGATGCTGTTCTTCCTCTTTGTCTGTCTCAGAGCTCTCTGTGAATCCTCAAATGCTTAAGCTTGCCGAGCACATTTGACAAAGGTATTGAAATCCAAAAACTGTTAAGTCCTTAGAAGTACTCTGAAGATAGGCAGCCAGTTAAGAGCTGCAGTTAATGCTCCACTGAGGTAAAGAGTGCAGTATTTCATACGAGACCTTGGAAAATCCAGATAGGGTCTCAAACTCAAGACACAAATCTATAGAAAATCAGGCTTCATTGATCCCCTGGCTCACAGAGCCACTACAGCCATGATAGACACATACACACACACATATTTCTATAGTGCGTACGTCCCTACAGTTTCCACTCAGCTTTCATGTGAGCAACCTTCTGTAATCTAACGGTAATGACTTTCTTGTATGATTGTATTATCGTTTGCAAAAAGAGATAATTTGCAAGGTCACTTTTTTATGAAGTACAGTGTCAGTATCTCTCGCTGCCTCAATGTGAACAGACTTCAGCCCCACGTAATTGCTTTGATGAAGGGAAAATGAAAAACTCCGTACCAAATATTTTGAGTTTTCAGCATAAACTTGGTTCCATGTTGACAAGATGTTCCCAGGGATAGTAACATCAATGAAATATTTTCATTCCAGTTTTCGAGGGGTTGTAAAAATCAACAGGAGAATAGCATGAGACCAATTGCCAGAAATAATATTAGCATTTTAAACGTGAAACCATCTCACATCATCTTTGCAACAATGAAATGCTTTAAAACATTTTCTTTAATTTGGTTTGTTTGTGTTGTGTTCTGGTTTATGTTTTGTTTTAAATGTGCCTGCTTTTTCCCCCACTGAATAAGAGCACCACAGCTGTTGAGCAGAAACAGCTGAGCACAGGACTGGGACAGAAAGTTATGTCCTGTCTGGGGCTCAGAAGAGACCCTGAACTGTAGAAGGGATAGTGCAGGTGTGGTCAATGACTAGATAGGTTTCTCTGGTTTTGTTAAGGATAACATTTCCTCCTGTTAGAGTTACAGCCAGACTAGCAGGAGCAGAGGTATTAAGGTTGTGAGCAGATCCAGGTAGCTTTCATAGAATGATAGAATCACCTGACTGGAAGAGACCCATCAGATCATCGAGTCCAACCGTTACTATCAAACACTAAACCATGTCCCTCAGCAACTCGTCCACCTGTGTCTTAAACACCTGCAGGGAAGATGAATCAACCACCTCCCTGGGCGGCCTCTAACAGTGCCCAATGACTCTTTACATGAAAATTTTTCCTAATGTCTAACCTAAATCTCCCCTGGTGGAGCTTGAGGCCATTCCCTCTTGTCCTGTCCCCTGTCACTTGGCAGAAAAGCCCAGCTCCCTCCTCTCTACAACCTCCTTTCAGGTAGTGGTAGAGAGCAATGAGTTCTCCTCTCAGCCTCCTCTTCTCTAGGCTAAACACCCCCAGCTCTCTCAGACGTTCCTCTGAAGACCTGTTCTCCAGACCTTTCACCAGCTTTGTTGCTCTTCTCTGGATTTGCTCCAGAGCCTCAACATCCTTCTTGTGGTGAGGGGCCCAGAGCTGAACACAGGATCTGAGGAGCAGTCTCACCACTACTGAGTCCAGAGAGAGAAGAACCTCCCTGGACCTGCTGGTCACTCCGTTTCTGATCCAAGCCAAGATGCCATTGGCCTTCTTGGCCACCTGGGCCACTGCTGGCTCATGTTCAGTTGCTGTCACCCAAGACCCCCAGGTCCTTCTCGTCCAGGCAGCTTTCTAGACAGACTTCTCCCAGTTTGTAACTGCTCAGGGTTGTTGTGCCCCAAGTGCAGGACCTGCCATTTGAGTCTCAGCCCAATGAGTCCAGCAGAAAGGAGAAAAACACCAGGGTTGTTGTGCCCCAAGTGCTCCTTTGTCCTTTCCATCTAGGCTGTGTAGAGCAGGGAGGGCTCATTCCAGCAAATCTGCTGGCATAAGCCAGTGGCTGGGGAGAGACATTGTCTTCCACATCTGCTAATGCAGGAAGGCCAAGAGCTCTTGAAGTGAGTGTGTGCCTCTGGTCTAGGAAATGGCTTGTGACTGGACCCCACACAAGGGCATTTTCAACTCTGTGTCTAGAGTTGCAGCTTGATGAGCCCTCAAGTCTTGCTCTAAAAGCCCTCCTGGGATTCCTGACTGTCCTGTAGGACAACTGTTCAAAGCAATCTTGTCATTATTTTTGTGATGACCTATTCAAGGAAGTAGTAGACAGCAGGGGCAAGGGTGGGGAGAGAAAGGTGGCTGACCTAAACAGCTCACCCTGTGTTGAGATACCCAGTGCACCTGGAGAAAAGGAGAAGTAGGCTGTGTCCTGCCTACCCCAATCTCTTCCCCCTGCAGACTCCTCTAACAGCTTTCAGACACTCCTGGAGATTTCTGAAAGGCAACAGCTGTCAGGGAGTTAAAGAAATTGAGTGAGCAAAACAGTTTGCCCTAGGATGTAAACTGACGGGTCCAACAGAGTCCACCCATGGATGGTTATGGCTGAACATGAGGAAAAAAAAAAATCATGGAAAGGGTCATTGCGCACTGGAACAGGCTGCCCAGGGAGGTGGTTGAGTCACCTTCCCTGGAGGGGTTTAAGGGACGGGTGGACGAGGTGCTGAGGGACATGGTTTAGTGATTGATAGGAATGGTTGGACTCGATGATCCGGTGGGTCTCTTCCAACCTGATTGTTCTATGATTCTATGATTCTATGATTCTATGATTGTATTGTAGTCAATGTTATATTTGTAAACGTAATGAAATAAAATTAAAAAGTCATGTAAAGGTTAAGCTACTTCTAACAAGATACCAAGCCATATTGTCCAATTAGCAAGTCGATATGGAAGATATTAACTTACGGACAAGCAATTCCTAAACTACTTAATGATGTGTTAAGCTAACAGCCCAAACAACAACATGCATCAAAGGAAATTTAAGACAGACATTCTGCCAACTAGAGGACTTGGCTAAACTGATACATTTGTAGCTGAGACTAATTTCTGAATTAGAGCTTCAATAATACTGTTATGGCAGCCTGCCTAGAGTGTTGTGGTTAGACAATAGCAATTCTTCCTTTTTCTTTCTTTTTATTCATTTGCAGCACAAGTGGTGATGAACATGACTTGAAAGACGGCCCAGCATCCCACATGGCAATTAACAGTCAAATTTTTAAGAGAATAATTAAGACATATATTATTGCCCCAGCCTTATTTATGACCACCTCAACACAGTCAGATGTTTACAGCTAGACACTTCTTTCTAAGCATTATCCTCAGCAGTCGTTCTAAAAAAACACCCTAAAAGTCACTAAAGAAAGAAATAGAAAAATAATTATGTATTTAAGTATCTGCTTCCCAATTCTTGCTGAACTGCATTTACTTCAGACAGACTGACTTGCTCTTTAGTTAAGACCTAGGTAGCTTTCTGGTAATAACAGGCTAATGGACTAGTAAACTACTCTTACTGACTTGCAGTGACTCAATTTCTAGTGTTGTTTATTTCTTCTGACTTGTTAGAAAAAGAGAGAGTAAATACCTGTTGTGAGTCTTTAAAAGGGCCGAGTGTCTCACTTGCCACAGTTTTTAACAAGCTAATAAAAGGCATCTGGGAAAAAAAAGCAATGTAAGTGTCCAGGAAAGAGTGATAAAAGTAGGATGAAATATAGTGAGTCCCTCCAAGCTTGTATTAGGCCTGTGTTGCAAACCTAGAACATAGACTCATAGAATCATAGAATCATAGAATCACCAGGTTGGAAGAGACCCACTGGATCATCGAGTCCAACCATTCCTATCAAACACTAAACCGTGTCCCTCAGCACCTCATCTACCCGTGCCTTAAACACCTCCAGGGAAGGTGAATCAACCACCTCCCTGGGCAGCCTATTCCAATGCCCAATGACCCTTTCCGTGAAAAAAACCATCTTCCTATCTGCCTTCCCTGAAGCTGCCAGTCAGTAAGTACTGATTACTGATTAAGTAAGTAATGAAAAAGTCTGTTTTGGCAAGTGAAAATGTTTTCTGAATGGAAAACTATTAAAACTAAATGTGTCATGTAGAATCAAACAATTTGTCCTGTGAGCTCTACTGACAAAACCGAGCCAACTGGGAGGAGGTTTGAGAATTTGTAAGAATATTGAATCTCATTATGGACAAAATAAGTGCATTTCAAAATTGCATGGAACCATCTCCTCTTGTTGATTCTTCACCTTTGGGTTTTGGTTATCTACAGATTATCTACATGTGAACTGATCAGCCAGGGCCCCTTTACTGTCAATGGAGAGAAACAGGACTTTGTAAGTTCAGGTTCAACCACTGTGTTTTGGATGAAAAATGCCTCAAATGATATTTGTTTCTCCACTGACTATAAAATTAACTGAGAAGCAGCTCAAATCTAGGCAGCTGCACTGCAAAACTTTCATTTTGTGCAGGGATTTCATTCACACTTCTACAAAGGAGGCATGAAATATAACTAAGCCAGTAAGGCAAAGTTTACATCATGTGCAGTATAAGAAGATTTGAAAGAGGACTTCTTAGACCTGCTCCAGTCATTCATAGAATCACAGACTCATAGAATAGTTTGGGTTGGAAGGGACCTTAAAGATCATCCGGTTCCAACCCCTCCTGCCATGGGCAGAGACACCTCCCACCGCACCAGGCTGCTCTAAACCCCCATCCAGCCTGGTCTTGAACACCTCCAGGGTTGGGGCAGCCACAACTTCCCTGGGAAACCTGTGCCAGTGCCTCATCACTCTCGTAGCAAAGAAATTATTCCTTATATCCACTCTAAAACTGTCCTTCTCCGGTTTATACCCATTGCCCCTAGTTCCATCACACAAGCCTTTGAAAACAGTTCCTCCCCAGCTTTCTTGTAGGCTCCTTTCAGGTACTGGGATGTCACTGTAAGGTCTCCCCCGAGCCTTCTCCAGGCTGAACAAGCCCAACTCTCTCAGCCTGTCTTCATATGGGAGGTTCTTCAGCCCTCTGATCATCTTTGTAGCCCTCCACTGAACCCGTTCCAACAGCGCCATATCCTTCTTATCCTTCAATCCTTACCAAAAGCTGCACAGATCTGTGTTAACAGTAGAACCCATATCACTGGGTTATTCATATTTGTTTCTTCGCAAACTCCAAAATCCCATGCCACTGACTCCCTGTCACTGAGCTTTGCATAATATAAATCCATATGCAAAAAAGTTTGATACATCTAACAAGAGTCCTGCTGATTTTATATACATTGTATTGTGATTGGCAGCTTATCAGTATATCAGTTGTTGGCTTGTTTATGCGAAAAAAAAAATTAATAACTTTAGCCAAAGTTAACAAGCCTCTCAGGTAAAAATATGTCATACATACCCTACACGTTCATTGTCTTGGATATCACTACATGCCTTAATTAAATAAACAGGGTTTATCTTTTGTTACATCACAAGAAAAGGATGTAAAACTATTTGGTAGGATCTACAAGACAGACTCCATGTCTGAAACCTTTATCCTACCTGAGTTATAGGGAAAAGACTAACTTTAAGGTAAGCCATATAAAACCAGGCCATTTGTTGTTTAACCTGTTCTCTGTAGGGTGTGTTGCTATGAACAAGTAAACAGCACTTAATTCTGAGCACACCGTTCACACTCACTGTGCTTTCCAGCTGGTAGGCACAACAGAGGAGAGGAGCAGCAAAACAAGGGGGAGTAAAATCAAATTTTTGCACTCTGATACAGACTCCAGCGTGCATAAAAGAAGTCACTGATAATAGGAAGAAATTTTTTACTATAAGGGTGGTGAGGCAATGAAACAGACTGTCTGGAGAACTTTTGGATGCCCCATCCCTGGGCCAGGTTGGATGAGGCTTTGAGCATCCTGGTCATAGAATCATAGAATCATCAGGTTGAAAGAGACCCACTGGATCATCGAGCCCAACCATTCCCACCAATCTCTAAACCATGCCCCTCAGTACCTCATCCACCCGCACCTTAAACACCTCCAGGAAAGGCGAGTCAACCACCTCCCTGGGCAGCCTGTTCCAGTGCTGTAGTATCTTGCAATAAAGAAGAATGGGAATATCTTATTTTTCATTCTAGAAAGAACCTCTCCTGAAATGACTATCCAAAGCCTCAGAGGCATGCACTGCAAATAACTGCCCTTTTCCTTGAACGAATTGTTCTTCTCACGAATTAAGGGGGAGAAACTACAAGAGCTGAAGAGCTGCACATATATCTAGTATTCCTTCCAGCAGCACCGCAAGCTGAACCAATCAAACCAAGCAACGACAGATATAAAGGGGGCATATCGGCAGCAAAATCTGCCACCCATCAGTTCCAAGTTGCAATAAAGCAGAGAACACAATCCAGAAGGGATCACCCCAACCTATAACCTTGATTACCAGTTTCCATTTGAAACTGCCTGGTCTGGTGGAAGGTATCCCTGCCCATGGCCGTGGGATACAGTGGGGTTGGAACTGGATAATCTCTGAAGTCCCTTCCAACCTGAACCATTCTATGATTCTATTATATTATTCAGACAGTTCACCCAGTTTCAGACTGTGGTGAGTCTGCTGGAGTAAAACTGCTGAATTCTCCCTCTTTCTTCTTTAGGACTGTCACAGATAATCTTTGGCCAAGTAACTATTCAGCTGTTGCTTGCCAGCCCAGCTCTCAAGATTATGTACATCACAACCATCATGTCATTAGGACACCAGCCGTAAGTCCAGAGCCTCTGACTGCCCTCAAAGGCTTCAACAACCACCAAGGTTTGCTAAAATGCAAATGTCTTCTACCCTAGAGGTAAACACAAGGGGCTTGTGGGGCATTACCACTGACACTACTGACAATCAGCACACTGACTGCTCTACAGCTTTGTCTTCCTATCATCTACATACACCTCCCTCACTTTCTGGCACCGTATGTTTCTGTGTCAGAGCCATGAAATATAAGAGCCAAGTGGCAGAAAATAAAGACTGAGGCTGTTCACACTCCCACAAAACCTTTTTATCCACTTCCATACTGCCAAATCTCACCCCAAGCCTTCCTGTGATTCACAGCTGATTTAATGATTTCTGGACAGTTAGATCTTGTGATCAGACAAGCACCAGAAAAGCAAGGGACCATGAAAGGATACCACCATACCCATCAGTCCATCACGTCTCCGAGTGACCATTGCCTTCAACGAGCACAAAATTTTACATGCTGAGGAGAGGGTACGAACCAAGAACTTGGAATAAAAACAGTTGCTCTTCATCCTGCATGGTAAGCAGGTGCCACTTGATGAAAATAGCTGACATGGAATCCACAGGAGAAGGGTCTCTGTTTCAAAGACACAATTTGGCATGCAAAGTGTCCTGGGTGCATGGGTAACAGTCTACTATTGACCATGGTCAACTTTCTCCACTCTGTTCCTAAGTAAGATGACAAATAATAACTAAAGCTTTAGTATAGCCTTGTATAGCTGAAGCTTAATGTTTATATTTAGGACTTGGATCTGAAACCATTTTAGTAGATGCAAAATCTCCTCTAGCCAGTGAATAGACAGTAAACAACCTTTCTATTTCTGGAACTATCTAAAGCATTCAATGCTCTCTCAAAGACTCGGTTCCTTTTCCTGATTAAAATCATAGAATCATAGAACAACCAGGTTGGAAGAGGCCCATCAGATCATCGAGTCCAACCCCACAATAACAGTCTGAAATGGTCTAAGCTTTTTCTGCAGCAGGGCACTCAAATAGTCTGTTCTCCAACATCTATAAGCAATCACCAGATTCAGCAATTGGAAAACCAGGACTTAAGTTCCTGCAAGACTTGTTACTTGGAAAGTCACTTGTGTTATCTCCCTGAAACCAAGATCTCGCAGAGCATCATCTAACAGTCACTTCAGTGAGCTATAAAACGTGCCCCTGGAAGCTGATAATCTGGTTTTAGTAAACCGTGCCTTTATCATCCATCATCTGGGGTTGTTTAGCCTGGAGAAGAGGAGGTTGAAAGGAGACCTCCTTGCTCTCTATAACTACCTGAAAGGAGGTTATAGGGAGGAGGGCAATGGCCTCTTCTCCCAAGTGACAGGGGACAGGACAAGAGGGAATGGCCTCAAGCTCTGCCAGGGGAGATTTAGGCTAGACATTAGGAAAAAAAATTTCACAGAAAGGGTCATTGGGCACTGAAACAGTCTGCCCAGGGAGGGGGTTGATTCACCTTCCCTGGAGGTGTTTAAGGCATGGGTAGATGAGGTCCTGAGGGACATGGTTTAGTGTTTGATAGGAATGGTTGGACTCGATGATCCGATGGGTCTCTTCCAACCTGGTTGTTCTATGATTCTATGATCTGACTATAGCATGTAGTATATGTTGGCAAGAAACTGCAGTTACTGTAAAGCACTGCATTTCTGTTTTCTCAGAAATGAAGGCTCTCACGAGCATGCCAGATTTTGCTACCACAAGAAGCCACCCTCCTGTACGCAGCTCTCCCCTCAGGAGAATCACACAGGAAAGCACATCACAGACTTGACTCCACTTGCTCAGCACATTGCGAGAATGTGGAGTGGGGTTGCGGCATAAGAACCACACACAAGCAAGTGGGAGCAGTGTATTTATGAACATCCACACTCCCCTGTAAAAATGCAAGTGATGACAACTCAAAATGACTTTAGAATATTATCCCAGAGTTTAATTATGCTCACGGTTGAAACTTTGCTTTTTAGAGAGATATTTATAACAAGCGTTTTAGTCATCTAATTAAAATGTGATTCAGAACATGTAAGCCTGAGAGCCCAGCTTCCCTACATGTCCAAAGGAAAAACTACAGATGCTAGTACATGGCTTAGAACAGCTAAATAGACACACAGAATTACACAGCATGAATACCTATCTTTGTTAGTTTCATAGAGTCATAGAACAACCAGGTTGGAAGAGACCCATCAGATCATCGAGTCCAACCGTAATGCATGTATTTATTCAGGCAAATGTTAACCACTACTTAGTTCCAGAACTATTTTGGCATTTTGGCAATTCCTTTCTACATGATGTTCAGCTTACAACCTAAGGAACTTTAAATATGATGTATGTGTCTCTAAGCTGTTATAGAAACTTGAGTTTGGCATGTTCCTGATGAAGATATAGATGGAAAGGGGAGACTCAGAGGATGAGGACAATCACAATGGGAGATGCCAGTCATTTACTGATCTGATACCTGTGCACATCACATGCAGTTAGTATGCACATCACATGCAGTTTAGGCACTTTAAGACTACCTAAAGCCTTGTTCCAGCTCAGGTTTGTAACCTTTATATAATTCCTTTTTATATAGGGGAGTAACATTGAGGCAGAGCAAATCTGTTTGTGGAAGTAGGGAGAAGCTTAATACTGCAACACACAATCAGTAGCACAGCTGGAACTTCAGCCCACGCTTCTGCGCCTTGCTGCCTTGGGATAGGCTTAAGTGTGTACTTATGTGCTGCTCAATGGGGCCTGTAGAAACAGATTTCAGCTGTTATAACAATGGGTTTGTCTCTGGCATGCATTTGTGCAAGAGATTCCAGCTTCTCCAATTTCCTGAATGTTGCTTGTTTCCTGGAACATTCAGATGTGTCGCAGCCATCTTCCCCATTTCTCTGCCAACCTGTCCTCCAGGACAAAGGCTTCAAGTTGCTTAATTTGCTTTGCTTTTACTGGTGTTTCTCTTTTACTTCTGGTAAGGTGTAAACAAATAACCAGGAGTGCTGCATGAATACAAACACACACACGCAAACGCACTTCAGTGCCTGTCTACTGTCCCACGGCAAAACTTCGTGTTACAAATTATTTGCCTCATGTTCACCATCTACTGACATCAGTGGCCACTTCTTTAGTCATAAAACGTGGTCTGTGTGCTTTTTAGTAGCTATTTTCACCATGTCCAATACTGTATGACTTTGAAGGAGCTCTACAGGCTGCTCTCCAGAATGCAGTGCTACTGTCTTATAGAATCATAGAATCATAGATTGGAAAAGACCCACTGGATCATCGAGTCCAACTATTCCTATCAAACACTAAACTATGTCCCTCAGCACCTCATCTATCCATCCCTTAAACACCTCCAGGGAAGGTGAATCAACCACTTCCCTGGGCAGCCTGCTCCACTGCCCAATGACCCGTTCTGTGAAAAATTTTTTCCTAATGTCCAACCTAAATCTCCCCTGGTGGAGCTTGAGGCCATTCCCTCTCATCCTGTCCCCTGTCACCTGGGAGAAGAGCCCAGCTCCCTCCTCTCCACAACCTCCTTTCAGGTAGTTGTAGAGAGCAATGAGTTCTCCTCTCCACCTCCTCTTCTCCAGGATAAACACCCCCAGCTCTCTCAGCCGTTCCTCATAAGGCCTGTTCTCCAGCCCCTTCACCAGCTTCATTGCTCTTCTCTGGACAACATAGCAGCACAACATTGGCTTGTACTGGTGTAAACAAGAAACCAGGACCTGTTCAAAAACTGCTGACACTCCCACATAGCTTGCAATTGCTGTGTCCCTTCATCCCCGACCCTCATAAGTCTCCTATTTTATTCCAGCACAGGGCTCAGAAGAACAGACTGGACAGATCTATCTCAGGAGCAGAAGAGACCTTTACGGTCATCATGGGTAGACTAATTGCTTTTTGTCTGTATCAACAACAACACCACTATTCCAGTTTCACATCTTGATGTCAAAATCAGGAGCAGAACAATGTGGAGCTGCCTTGTCTTTCTGAGTGATTGAGCATGTGTTCTCCTACTCCCAGGTGGCATAAAGCACAATCACTGTCTTTTGTTGATGGTGTTTTGCTTTCTGGAAGATTGAATTCTACATCCTGGCTTTCAAAAACCTAGTTCACAGTGTTCTGTGTTTGCCTGCTGTAGTGAGTCTAGAGGCAGTAGTAAAACACCAGTGTGGGGGTCAGTGCAGGGTGATTGCTGCAGTTTTACACTCAGCCATGCAGAAGCCTTTGGTCAATATAGGAAATGTTTTCAGCCCCTTCACATACACTTTCTTGACGGAAATTCTTTACAGATTGTTATTTCCCTCACCTGAAGTTTGACAAATAAATCACCACTGTGAATCAGACTCTCATTACGCATCTTTCGAACAGCCCAGCCAGAAAGTGTTTTGTATTCAAAAGGGTCTCAATAGGGAGAAGAGTTTAAATCCAACCCCTCATGGACAAGCATTTCAGATGTCACTTTACCTTTGCTCATCAGGCTGAAGTTTCTGCGAAAAATGTGCAATAAACACACTAATAATGGACAGATATACTCACACAACACACACACCTTGAAAGAGTGTTAAGTTGTATTTACTTTTCCTTGGCACTTTTGGCATGTCCCTTTATGTTTAGTCCCTATGTGCATCTCTGTAGACATTTGCAATGGTTTCAAGAAAGTATCTTATATAAATAATTGAGCATTCTACATGTTCCTGCCCCTAGAAACTGTCTACAGAATATGTAAACCACCTTTTATATACACATCAACATGGATTGTGTCATTGCCATCAATTAATCTCCATTATAAGCATTTTTTAAAGGCTGTCCAGTGCAAAGCTTTATGTTGAATCATAGAATCACAGAATAGTTTGGGTTGGAAGGGACCTTAAAAGATCATCTAATTCCAGCCTCCAATTCCAACCACCAATATTCCATATTCCACCACTGTTAGCACAGGTAGCACTTTTAGCATGAACCTCAACACTGCAGCTTATCCTTTTGCCCACTCAGCCCTAATAAAGGCAAAGCTTCCCATGCAAACTGTATTCTTTCCCAAATTTTTACATTTTTTAAGGATTCTGGAGCTCTCACAAGGACACAGAGCTACAAGCAACAACTACTTTAACTGTTCGTGACATACCTAAAATAACCAATGGGTTCTATATGAAGGACTGAGAACTAAATGCTGTCCTGGCAACACTCTCAACACTTTTAATAGGGAAAGGCAAGAACTAGGCAGACTACGGAGACAAGATTATTTTTGGGAATTGGAGCTCCTTTCAATAAATGGAGGGGCAGCATGGCACCACAGAGAAAGCTTCCACCTCCACTGTCTATCTCGGAGCAGAAATAGAGGAGGAAAGCAAGCTGTGTTTTATAAAATGTTGAAGATGTTGAAGCTCTGGAGTGAATCCAGAGAAGAGCAACGAAGCTGGTGAAGGGGCTGGAGAACAGGCCACACGAGGAGTGGCTGAGAGAGCTGGAGGTGTTTATCCTGGAGAAGAGGAGGCTGAGGGGAGACCTCATTGCTTTCTCCAATTACCTGAGGGGAGGTTGTGGAGAGGAGGGAGCTGGGCTCTTCTCTTAAGTGACAGGACGAGAGGGAATGGCCTCAAGCTCCACCAGGGGAGATTTAGTCTGAACATTAGGAAAAAAAATTCTTCACAGAAAGGGTCATTGGGCATTGGAACAGGCTGCCCAGGGAGGGGGTTGAAAATTGTATAGATAGAGGCACTAGGTAAAAAACAACTGGATTCCCGTGGCACAGGCAGTCCGTCCGCTGCATCACAATAATTGACCATGTACATGTTCTTAGCACGCCCCAATTACAAAGTAAAATGTGTTAGTTTAAACTACCATGAAGGTGCCCGAACCCTCAAGCAGTCGATGGGCTGCAATGTGGCTGTTACAACTTGCAGTCCTTGCAACATCTTAAGTTAAGCTTAACTGTGACTCGGGTACAACTTGGAAGCTCCCACTATGACCTGCTAAGCAGTAAAGAGCCAGAAGGGTCATTCGTTATTAGCAGAATACAGTAGAGAAAGAAACAGGGGTAAAGAACTATCATCAGTGCTGCTTCGAGCAATGAGGCATGAGACATCTCCACCACGCTGGGCTGCTCAAAACAGTGAGATATATCATGATTTGTGAGCCTTGGAAGCATGTGGTCCACCTCAGCTCTCAGCAGTTTCAGAAAGTTATAAAGCTCTTTGAAAGGGAAAACTGATGTTTCAAAAACTCCCCTGAAACACTGCTATGAATTTTGGATTCATAGTATAAAATTGTTTCATTTTGCCTACACAGCCTGTTTATCAAACAGATATGCTGTGATTATATTACAATAATGCTGCTACTGTTCCTAAAATCCTTTAATATAATCCAAAACAATATTTACTTACTCATTTAGTGAAGAAGGTTACTTGATATGATTAAAAAATCTGCCTAACATTGATGAAACAAGCAAAGTCAGACGATTATTTTCAACCTGATCAAAAGTTTTAGCTAGTTTTAACAAAATACAAAGCCTTCTGTGAAAAAAAAATTATTTGAAAAAGAGGATGTACTGCTGCTGGGGATAAGTCTCCTTCCTTAGTCTGAAATTATATAGAGTGAATAGTAAGAGTGCTTATAGTGTCTGCTAGCTACAAATACATTTGTGATGATACAGGTCGTATCTCTGTGCAAATGCATACTTTGCTGGTCTTGGCTTCCATCCCTTTACTTTAGGCCTTAATCTTTCCCACAGTCCACTTCCTCAAAGATTTCTGGAAACACAAATTCAAAGAAGAAAAATAAACTCCTATTCGTCTTTGAGAAACACAGCTACTTTCTAAAAAGAATCTCAAAATGGAAAGCAGCTGATTAAATACTGCAAGTCCTGAATATTCTGCTCTACCACGTGGGAGAGAAGGAGTAGCAGAATTTATGCATAGTTCTGAAATAAGTGATACAAAAGAGGTGAGAAACTGGCCCATTAGGTTCAAATGACTACATTCAACAATTATTATAATTAGCAGCTGGTTATGAATGGTGGTACCAATGCAACCATTGTTAAACATCCTCAGCAGCAACCTCGATGATATAGAGTGGACCCTCAGCAAACACATAGATCAAACAAATACAGCATCATGTGGAAGAAAATAGTTTTTCTCACAGGTGTTTGTGAAGCCTCTCTGTCCAGCTTTACATCCCTGGGTACAGAAGTTAAATCATAAGACTCTTGGGGCTAGAGCACTTGCCCAGTGAGGTAAAGCTGAGGAAACTGGGTTTGTTCAGCCCAGAAAAGAGATGGCTTCAGGGCAGACCTACCAGCAGCCTGTCAGGACCTTTGTGGGATTACAGAGAGGATAAGGCCAGACACTTTTCAGAGGTCCACAGTGAAGGCATGAGAGGCAACAAACATATCAAGGGGAATTCTGACCAGATGGAAGGAAAGCAATTGCTCTGTGAAGGTGGTTAAGCAATGGAAATGCTTGTCTGGTTCAAAAAAAAAAAAAAGTGGTCTCCACAGAGGTATTCAAAATTAACTACACAAAATTCTGAGTGACCTGATGTAACTCTGAACCTGTGCCTGCTCTAAGTAGTGCCTAGGACAAGATGACCTCCAGAGATCCCTTTTAACCTAATTTTTTTTGTGCTTCTGTGACTTCCCTCATCTATAAAATAAAACTGATTTCACATTTAAAATGCTTGCTATGAATTTGTAAAGAAAGGAATGTGAATGACTGAAAATGTAATCTTTTAATTCATACAATCAGGTAAAATGAAATTATTTATGATTTTATGAAGAAGTACTACATAAGTCTTTAATCATGCAAATGGTAACTATTGCTGGCTTGAAAGCTGCACTCATCAACATAATATCTGATCAACTTCTAGTAGTGCTTTAAGCAACATGACTAACATCTGGCATGTAGTTTGTTTCATGGTTACTGGCATTCTCTTCTATCTATTTAGATCTCAACTCCTTTTGTTAGGGACATTCACATAAACAGGATGTTTCTCCTTCTGCCTGTACTGATATATTGGTGCAAGTTCGCCTGCGATAGCCATTTTTAGCAAGGTAACGTTAAAAGAGGTGATTACCAGCAAACAAAATCAAACCTGCATTCAAAATGACAAAATAAAATGGAATCTTGTCCAGATCCTGCTAGAAAAACTGCTCTCCGGCTCCGCTTTATCTGATAGCAGCAAATGTAATTTGCACAGCTGTTCTTCAGGGACTTACACAAAGGCTTCAGGCTCTGGGAAGACCTAACCTTTGTTTCTTTCTGGGCTGATTCTATCTCATTTTTATAAGGTCGTAAATCAAGGCAAGAGAGAAAATATATTTGGGCTTTTGAATGCAAAATGAAAGAGAAAAAAAAAATCTGTCATTTAGAGCAAAGTCCTCCACCCAACCCTTTTTCTTCTCAAGTTCCCTGCTGAACAAATCAAAAGTATGCACTGAGGTGGTGCCTAAATCTTTTATGAAATAGGCCCTTCACTTACACTTCAGTAGAGCCTGCTGTGCATTAAAATTTCTTTTAATGGCAGATGGAAATATTTCTATAGTCAAGACACAGAGCTCCCTGCTGCATCTGGTATTTGGGCTGGATACAGGGCAGGTGAACTACAGAAGGGAAAGAGAATTGGAGTTAGTACCTTTATGCAGTCTCCTCATGGACCACAAGACCTGAATATCATAGAATCATAGAACAACCAGGTTGGAAGAGACCCACCGGATCATCGAGTCCAACCGTTCCTATCAAACACTAAACCATGTCCCTAAAGTCCTGCGAGAGTCGAAAATATGTAGATCTTGAGATCCATAAGGTCTCTATATATAGTGCCTGCATAGTTCTTACACCCACACTCCATTGCCTGACCTGCAATATCACCCATCCTACAGCAGGCATGTGGTAGCATGGGGAGAGTTAAGCAATGCAGATCTCAAGCCAAAATGGGGAGTAAGCCAGCTAGGGTGGCCAAGGTCAACATTGCTGAATTGCCTGGGGACCCAGCTGCATGCTAGCACTCTCCTACAAGGAGCACATGTAAGTGCCCCTAGGTAGGTACAACAGCTTCCTCGGATGAATCATAGAATCGTAGAATAACCAGATTGGAAGAGACCCACTGGATCATCAAGTCCAAACATTCCTATCAAACACTAAACCATGTCCCTCAGCGCCTCATCCACCCATGCCTTAAACCCCTCCAGGGAAAGTGAATCAACCACCTCCCTGGGCAGCCTCTGCCAGTGCACAATCACCCTTTCTGTGAAATTTTTTTTCCTAATGTCCAGCCTAAACCTCCCCTGGTGGAGCTTGAGGTCATTCCCTCTTGTCCTGTCCCCTGTCACTTGGGAGAAGAGCCCAGCTCCCTCCTCTCCACAACCTCCTTTCAGGTAGTTGTAGAGAGCAATGAGGTCTCCTCTCAGCCTCCTCTTCTCCAGGATAAACACCCCCAGCTCTCTCAGCCACTCCTCCTAAGGCCTTATAACATTCCATCAGCCCTCCAATGTACTCGTCACATAGCTCGAGGACCCACAGGGATTTTAACACAAGGTAGTTCATGGATGTGCACCGATTTGCCCAGCTGTGGAGAAGCAGATTCTGTGGCATTGAGCATACACCTTTTTAACTCAGCAAACTTGCTTCTCCCCAGCCCCTTGCCACCTGCACAAAAGTCCTCCACCAACCACAACGTAGAGTGTATAACCAATTTGAGGTACTAAGGGACATGGTTTAGTGTTTGATAGGAATAGTTGGACTCAATGATCTGGTGGGTGTCTTCCAACCTGGTGATTCTATAATAATAATAATAATAATAATAATAATAATAATAATAATAATAATAATAATAATAATAATAATAATAATAATAATAATAATAATAATACTTCCCCAAATCCTCCCTCTTGCACACTATCAACTATACCATAGACCAAATCTCAGCAGTTCCTCACCCTTGTGCAGACATATGAGAGCTAAAAACATCGCCTCATCCGTTTCTTAAGTTGTTGACATTGATATAGCCCAGGCAAGACTAACTCAGATCAATGCAACTCACAAGGGTGCATGCTCACAGACGTATTAGCACCAACCTTCAAAGCAACCCCCTCAAGCCCAAAAACAACAAAAAAGGAGGCTTCAAAGGATCTGTCTACCCTCTCTCCAACATAACGTCCCATGCTCGCTGCGAACAATAGCAACAGAAAAATCTGCCCTGACAAGATTCAGGGAAGACATTGAAGTAAACTCAGCTGCATCCCCTAGGAAGAACAGACTCTCCCTACATGGAAAGGATATTTTTTTTTCTAAATGGT
The DNA here is from genome assembly GCA_033558105.1 of Coccyzus lansbergi. Classification (NCBI taxonomy): domain Eukaryota; kingdom Metazoa; phylum Chordata; class Aves; order Cuculiformes; family Coccyzidae; genus Coccyzus; species Coccyzus lansbergi. Next base: position 399,441 of record JAUMJK010001159.1, read on the forward strand.
AGGCATGTTTAATAATACAAAAGCTGCACTACCATCATCCAAATATTTGTTTTTATCTGTGTGCAGGCAAGCCTAGCTCTGTTCAGTCAGATCTTGCTTTACTATACACTTCCAATGTGAAATTCTTATCCACAGGTTTTTGAGTTTTACAGATACCCACCCTACCTCTAACGCACCCTTCGTTGTATTAATTAGGTATAGGCTCCAATTGTAGGCTCATGGGTAGAACAGAGAAAAGCCCTCATTTCCTTATGCTTTAACCTAGAATATCTTGGTGTCTCAGCTGCTGCTTTGTTTTCCATGGCATCAGTTGTAAGATATAAATTGTTTTAAGAATAAATTTCCATCGTTGCTTCTTGCAGCTGTCAGTGCGTTTATTAAAAATGTAAAGGTAATACCCCATATTTTTCTATGTATGCTAGTCTTTCTCTTCCTTTTGTCTGAACCAGAAGTCACTGAATCCAATCAGCTTTTAAAATACAAATTTAAGGAAAAAATGCAGTAGAAGTTGGGGGTGTGTGCGAGAACTAGATGTACAGTTATGACAAAAATATTTTCAACATTGTGTCGCAGTATGCTTCATTTCTGCCTGTGCTGTCTTGGTACATTCTGTATCCTATTTTATTTCAGCCTGTTCCTCTGTGTTCAGAAGTAAATGGCAAAGTGTATCAGCACTGGGTGTTCTTGTGAAGGCTTGTACTGAAATACAGAGCTAAGATCAAAGTTCATTTATGCTTTCTAGGTGCTACTGAAATGAAGTATTTGGTTTGCTACTGATAATTGTAGGAGAATTTTGTTATGACAGAAAAGATGTTTACTTTCTCTTTCTTGGTCTGTGTTTATTTGGAACATTACAATGAGACACGAGAGAAGCTGTTAAAAAATGGCACTGAACATCTTGAATTACAATTTATTTTAATCTTGTCTACACAGTTTCTGCCCAGTCACTGAAATCTCATTTCCTTCTCTGAGAATTAATGACAAGGAACCATCACATAAATTTAGAAAGCTACATGCCACAGCCACTTCCCAGTCATCCTCCATATTCTTATGCTAATTTACCAGAGACTCCAATCACACAGCTGAGTAACGACTACCAGACTTATAGGCAGATAGTTGGATGCCCCCTCCCCATGTCTTTCAATTTCCATATCTACCAGATTCAGGGCTCACTATCTAGAATGTCCTTTCCTACAATCTTGCTCAGTAAAACATCTTTCATTCTGTTCCAACTTCAAAAGACAACAACAAAAGGTATCTCCTAATCTACAGTGACTGGCAGATGGCCATTACCTAGTATTTTGTTTTCTCTGAGTACAGTTTATCAATACTGTGTCTGTGCCCTTCTCACTTTGACAGTAGCAGACTTGAATTTCACAGTGTGGGTTTAATTTTTTTTTTCCAGAAATCACATTCACTTCTCTCTGCAATCATTGTCTATTCAAATTTTCTAATTTGCTTTATTAAGCAAAGTATTTAGGAAGTTCCTCCTGAAACTTTTACACCAAGTGCTTTTCAAAATTAAATGCTAATTGAATAATTTCTCTCCCCTCTCTCCTTTCCATCACTAGAGAAACGTTAATTAGCAGTACTGTTTTTCCTCAGGTTTTTTTCAGTATTTTCCTCTCAAATATGCGTGTGAGAGTTAGACACCATACCGATGTGGGCGGCACAATAACCAAAAAAGAATAGAGAGATATTAAAAATGCAAAATATGGGAGAGTGCATCGCTTGATTTAATGACGGCATGTGCAAGAAGAAGTTGTAATGGGAAGTCAAGTGAAAGAGGAAGTGAAGGAATGGAAGAGAATCTTTATGGTTTAGTTTCATAGAGTCACCAGGTTGTAAGAGACCCGTCAGATCATCGAGTCCAACCATTCCTATCAAACACTAAACCATGTCCCTCAGGACCTTGTCTACCCATCCCTTTAACCCCTCCAGGGAAGGTAACTCAACCACCTCCATGGGCAGCCTATTACAAAGCCCAATGACCCTTTCTGTGAAAAACTTCCTCCTAATGTCTAGCCTAAATCTCCCCTGGCAGAGCTTGTGGCCATTGCTTCTTGTCCTGTCCCCTGTCACTTGGGAGAAAAGCCCAGCTCCCTCCTCTCTACAACCTCCTTTCAGGTAGTTGTAGAGATCAATGAGGTCTCCCGTCAGCCTCCTCTTCTCCAGGATAAACACCTGCAGCTCTCTCAGCCATTCCTCATCAGGCCTGTTCTCCAGCCCCTTCACCAGTTTCATTGCTCGGATAATGCCTAAAGTAACGTTACTCTATCAAAAGCATAATTTATATATTGTAGAGATGTACTGCAATGTAGACATGCACTACATACTCACAGTAAATAACTTAGCCGAATTTCTTTGACAGATGCACAGCACTACCAGCAAAAAACCAGCTCCTTACAACACATTGTGGAGGTTGCAAGTAAATATCCTGTCTCACCGTAAGCATTTAAAATACTGCCAATCTTGGCCAGGCATCGTTATCCCCAGTGGTGTATTTTTAAAATAATTTTTGAGAGCACCAAGAGTTGCCAAGGTTCACAGTTCATATAATCACAGCACCACTAAGGCTAAAGGGGACCTTGGGAGTAACATAGACAGATTCCTGCTCAGGCTTCTTATGACTTTGAACAGTTGGGTCCACAAAGACTTTAAAAAAAGACTTTTCCTTTCTAGGCAACAGAAAGAGAACAGGCCTTCTGAGGAACGGCTGAGAGAGTTGGGGGTGTTTAGCCTGGAGAAGAGGAGGCTGAGGGGAGACCTCATTGCTCTCTACAGCTATCTGAAAGGAGGTTGTGGAGAGGAGGGAGCTGGGCTCTTCTCCCAAGTGACAGGGGACAGGACAAGAGGGAATGACCTCAAGCTCCACCAGGGGAGGTTTAGGCTGGACATTAGGAAAAATTTTTTCCCAGAAAGGGTCATTGTGTACTGTTAGAGGCTGCTCAGGGAGGTGGTTGATTCACCTTCCCTGGAGGGGTTTAAGGGACGAGGTGCTGAGGGACATGGTTTAGTGTTTGATAGGAATGGTTGGACTGGATGATCCTGTGGATCTCTTCCAAGCTGGTTGTTCTATGATTCTATGAAAGGATTTTTTTTCCTCCTGATTTGCTGAAATGGTTTCGATAGATCTGACAAGTGTCAACTAGTTAGGAGGAAATTCCAGCAGCAGTTACATAAATGCCTGAAAACAGGCATGTTTTAGAAAGAGAATGCTGACACTGAGCCATGGCTGTGTCACTGCAGGTATGGCTAGACTTAAAAGAGACAGCACTTCATTAGTAACCCTCATCTGAATGACCCCAGGTCAGTTATAGTTGGATGAGATGTGCATTTAAATATCTTCACATCAAAGAAAGAAGAGAAATAATTACACCTGCATCTGCCACTTTAATTTTTAAACCAATCCGTCCATTGTGGTTGTCTCTAATCAAAATGCTACCTCCAAAAAAATTTTTGCATTGATGTATTATAGCAGGCAGAGCAATCCTATCCTCCTGTTGTGAAGGAACAGATCGTTCAAGACAGGAATCTGGGCTGTCCTGAAGGCAGTTAAAATTACAGTCAGTTCCCTTAATAGATGTCAGAAGCCCAGCAGGCTCCTCTTCCCTCCACAGCTGCCCACGTCGTGGGAACCGTTCCACCACCGTTACACTTCTTAGACAGCTCTTCTCCCATCTTCCTAGGCCCGAGGAGGAGACGTTGTCTCTGAACCCATTTTTAGTCCTGGCCCACAACATTCCCTGGCACCACAAACTGGCTGGGTTTAGCTTGAGAATTTAGCATTGGAAAGCTATATCTGAATAAATCGTGTCATTAATTTGTGTATAAGTATAGAAAAATCTAATGTACAGTTGCTTTTTTTATTTCCAGGTATGCATGCTGAGGAGAAACTCAGCCCTATGTGGGGAAGCAGATTTTGAAGCCACCAGCATGTGAGCACAGAGCCAATGGAATAGAGATTCCCACATTCAGCAGATGGTAGGTAAAGAACCCCATGCACTCATTCGGGATGGCAATAAACAGGGAAACTGTCCTCACCCTTCAGTGGGCACGTGTGTGGGGGGCACACACATCAGGCCCCACAAAACCATTCCCTCTCCCCACCTGCAGTATTGCAGCAGGCTCCAGCCATGCTCTTATGTAGGTAACAGGTTGATTTTGGCTTCTACGGCTATTTTGCAGCACTCAAAGGTTCTGTCACACTGAATACCTCCAGAGTGAAGCACCATGAAGGCACCTCAGAATCACAGAATTACCAGGTTGGAAGACACCCACTGGATCATCGAGTCCACCCATTCCTATCAAACACTAAAGCATGCCCCTCAGCGCCTCATCCACCTGTGCCTCCAACCTGAAAGTTCCACTGTGGTCTCCTGACTTATGCCATCCCCATGGTCACCTGGCTGGCAATTAAAAACATGTACGGATGCAGCTGACCAGAGAGATCAGAACTTGCAAGGGAGCTTTCTACTTTGCTTGTCCTCAAAGCCTTTTTCTAGCACGGCAAGCTTGGTCTGATTGAAGAGCTGGGAGCAAGTTCTGGCCTCCTGGTCACAAGGACAGAGACTCCCCTTCAACAGAAGGTTGTTGCCAGGAGAACTGCCCAATTCCTATCACGCTACAAGGAAATCCTTCTTCCCACCCATTTTTTTCAACACCTTTAGTGTGTCAAACGTGAGGCTACCAGTATCCAGGCTTCCGCTTCCACCTCTCTCCAAAATACCAGTAATGAAGCAATCAGGACAGTTCAGAAATCAGCATCTTGATATAATCCTTCCTCTTTGACAGTCAGTAGGAAATATATCACTCCCTGGAGCCTGCTACAAATACACAACCCAGGCACAGATAACAAACCTAAAAAAGGATGTGAAAGACACAGAATAATCAAGGATTCTGCAGCTCTCAGAGAAAGGCATTTTCTATGGTACAGAAAATATCTCATTTTCCTGAGTATGTGATTTTACCTTCATGCAAAAATGTAAATGTACAGCCTGGAACCCGAGATCTCTAGAGGTTCTGTGAATTTTCAGCATCATTAAGGATAGGATTAAATGAAATTGTAAGCAAAATACAAGATTTCTGGTGTCCAGTATATTTATCCTTACATGGAGGTTAGGGGAGGTAAAGGGGAGTTCAAAGTGGTCAGGAGAAAGGTCATTTAGAATGTCATGTTTTGACATAATCCAAATGGAAAAGTTGGAACGGAAATCAAAATAGTAGAACAGGAGCCTCAAAGCACTTATCAACAGCAGTACGTTTAGCTTAGAAAAGGATTCTTATGCTCCAAATATTTTTGTAGGTAATTTGCTTATGTATGAATATATTACAGATCTTGTTTTAACTTCCTCCACTGCCTCATATGAAAGGATGAAGCCTCTCCTGATAATGCAATCAAGCCACACAGAAAGTCCAGATCAGTGTCTGAGAAAACAGATATTAGATATTTTTTTTTGTGATGTTGGAGGATGAGCATTAACAATTTTTCCCCAGCTATTAAAAACACCAATTAGAGCTTCACACATGCATATTCACATTTAAATTTCAGTGCAGTAGGTTTAGAAATCTAGCGGCAGAGTATTCTGTTCAAAGCACATTGCCTATTGCTGAACACTTCTGAAATATGCATTGATTTCAAAAAAGTAATAAATATATTTTTACTCCAACTTTTAGATGTTCCATTCTGCAATTTATCTCATCACACCTTTAAAAAACCTGATGAGACTGACATCTTGCTATTATTTTTTATTGCTTTTTTAGCGATGATAGTATTAGGATTTATCACCTTGAAAAGACACAGGGATATGCAAGTTGCAGGAACTTTATTTTCAAGGTTTTAATTTTGCTTTGAAGCACCATATCCTAAGACTTCAAAAAGAATTTTCCTCTGTCATGAGGAAGGGATAAAGAAAGAGAAAAAATCCACAGACGTAACATTGAAGTTATGGTAGCCAACCTCGAGGTAGAATACCTTGGAAACTGTGCTTGAATTTATCTTATTATTTGCTGAAGCCAAGCTCTCTACTGCCAAAGATTTAGTAATTGCAATTTGCAAATGACTGCTGAGTTGTACATCAGACCATACTTCACAATATTTTTGCTGCCTTATCTTTTTTCATATTGTTATTAAAGACTTGATAGGAATGGTTGGACTCAATGATCCGCTGGGTCTCTTCCAACCTGGTGCTTCTATGATTCTATGATTCTAAAGTCAAGCCAATTGACATATTATAAAAGAATTTGATAAGTCTTTCTGCTCCCTGGGCTCTCTACTCTTATTCCCATCAGATGACTAATGCACAAGCAGGACAAACCGAAACCGGTCTCTAATTAGCGAAGGTAATTATTTCCAGTAAAATAAGACCCAAACCTTTCACACTGTTGGAGGGGGAAGTAATTTCACTTCCCACTCCTAGTTTCTCCAGTTAAAACCGATCTCATCATCTAGTATTTACACACCTGGTAGCCTGCCAGCATTCACACACCCTAGGAGGTTAACAGAAATGAGGAAACTAGAAATACATGGTCATAAAATAAGGAGCTAATATCCAAAGCAATAATCTCCTTCACAATTAAAACGTGTGCACATGTCTGCAGCTCACTCACTAGTTGTTGCTCATTCCTTTGGATGTAGAATGCATTATTCTGTTTTTGGGTTTTTTTGCCAAAGCCAAGCCTTTGTGTATATGTGTGTATATATATATATTTATATGCTTACATCAAAGAAGATGGATGTTCTTAAAATCTGAATGCTATAAACCTAATTTTCTTTCAGTACTTAACAGTCAATTCAAAAAAAAAAAAGACATAGAACTCCTTTGATAGGACTCGATCATCTGGTGGGTCTCTTCCAACCTGGTGATTCTATGATTCTATATGAATTCTTTGGGAGTAGTCTTATACCAAGTAATGAACGTGGGATACAGAGTGTGTTGTACCAGTCCACCCCCAGATGATTTCTATCTTCCAACGAGAAACAGGTGGATGGACTCATGACTAGATCAAGACTCAGTCATAGTCAAGATTGCTGCCCAAGGAGAGACCCTGAACTGTACCTGGGTGGAACACCAAGAGGCGCAGCAAAGGCTGCACAGGGGAAGGCAGCACAGGTAGCCAGTGCCAGAACATGGAAGAACAACAGTGGGATTGGAGTTTGGGAGGTAGAATCGTAGTAGCCTCCTCTTCTCCAGGATAAACACCCCCAACTCTCTCAGCCGCTCCTCAGAAGGCCTGTTCTCCAGCCCCTTCACCAGCTTTGTTGCTCTTCTCTGCACTCGCTCCAGAGCCTCAACATCCTTCTTGTGCTGAGGGGCCCACAACTGGACACAGTGTATTGCCTGGGTCTGGATATCCAAGGGAAGGCTGTGCTGGGAGAGAGGGGACTGGGACAAACTGGGCAGGTGGGTGGACATGGATAGAAAGCATCAGGCAGAAAATTGCTTGGTTGCTTCGAGATACCAATGACGCTTTCAGAAAGGCCAGGAAAGGGAAGTTCCCAGAGCAACGGAGCTTGTCCTGAATGGCTTCATCTCCTTTGTGCTGTCTGGTATGGCTGAGTGAGGTCATTCCCCTTTCCTTTTCCTCTCTGTTTTTGTGGTGAAATGACATCTTTGGCTCCAAACCGGACAAAGGCAGAGCAGACTGTGAGATTATTTCCTTCCCAGGGCAGGGCAGGTCTCTGTCATGAAGTGTGAGACTGGAGCTCTCTTAAGACTTTACAAGACGACTAACACAGGGATGATGAAGGACCAACAGCCCCTGCTGACAGAGGACCTGCTGCCTTGTTTCTTCCGTGGCTTCAGAATTTTTTGTGCCCAACACACCATCCTGCGAAAGAGGAAAGGGAAAAGTTTGGCTCCCAAGGGAAGTGCTGCCCGGCAGCCAGGGAACCGCAGCTCTCCAGTGCACGCAAGAAGCCAGCTCAGTGTTTCCTCTACTTCCCCGGTGTCTTTACAAATTTGGAAATCCCGTATTCCTACCATATGTTCTTCACATTCAATAAAGGAGCATTTAAAAAAAGAGAAACGGCAGCCTGGCTAGTAGGGAGATGTGGATGTTTGTCCAGCAGAAATGGGTCATTCAGACCAGCTTTATCCTCAGCCTGACAAAATCTGCTGCTTGTATTTAGCTTAAACCCGATATCATTTGGGCTCCCTTGGCTGGATCTGCGCATCTGTGGTTTGGGCTGTGCTCGTAGCACACAGTATCCACACAGCCCCATGTTCATCCTCAAAGGACACATTTTGGTGGTGCTTGAGGGGCAGCTTTGGTGGGTTAGGCTGCTTTCAGAGGGAAAAATTTAACCAGATACTGGGGTCAGAGAAGAGAATGTACTTTCAGCCTTGCTGGGGATGCCAAAGACCAAATGCTGCTTTGGAGTGAAAGGGCAAATTGCATGCAATGGAATGCAGGGGCCTTAGCACTGACTTCTTCAATCCATTCCTGTCACACACACACAAACAAAAAAATTGGACTCAGTGAAGACGGAAATGGACAGAAATCCCTTCCTCCCCTTGTCTCTGGTTTGAGTGATGGCCTTGAGAACATGTAAAAGACAGTTTGGGAAACCTGACAGTGGTGCAGTAAGCCTGATACAGATAAACAGAAATTTCTGGTATGTGTGACTTTTAAACAGTGACCTTCAGTCAATACTAATTCTGTGCAAAGCAAGCAAAAAGTAGTAGGGATTAAGGAGAGAAAGTAGGACCTGTTGGATCCTGTAAGCAGTGGTGCTAAGGCACGTGGGACAAGCACTAAAACCGTAACATGAAAATGTAACTGCTCAAGACAAAACAAGACCTGACAATACATTTTATATATCAGAAAGCAGCCTGCTAGAGAATTCATAGAATCATAGAACAACCAGGTTGGAAGAGACCCATCAGATCATTGAGTCCAACCATCATGATAGTCCAACAATCATGATAGAAGAAGTTAGGAGACATAAGGATAAACTATAATTAGCTAATAAACAATCAGAGTATGTAATGCCTCTTGCATCTAGAAGCACATTTTTAATTACTCTACCCTGTATTGTACGTTTATAAAGTTTTTAAAAGCTTAGCAGTTCAGTGGTCTTTCGTAACTATAAATCCTGAGATGCATCAGCAGCTCTGTAACCCCATAAACCAAACCTCAGCTGTTAAATGAGCAGAATCCCAACTGATCTGATGCACAATTTAACTTGTCTGGTGAAAGCCTTCGATCTGCCTTGTTCCCAAGTTATTTGGAGGCAATGGCTGATAACCACAGATAAAAATGTGGCTCCAAGTGATCTGTAAAAACAGATGATTACCGAGTCACGTTTCCTGGTGACAGCAGTACATCCTTCCCTCACTTGGCTGTGAAATCAGTGGCCAGAGCAGGATGAGGAGCCGGACCCAAGACTGGATGGGTGCTGGCAGACACCCCACCACAGGGAACAGGTATTTCTGTCCCCTAGATGGCTGCACTGGTCTCAGCAGGGTCAAGGATTGTTCAAACATCATCAGTCGTCAGAGCAATAAGGTTGCCAAACCCCAAAGCAGCGCAGGCAGCCTTGAGTTGCTGTTCTCAGTGTCAAGCAAAAGCTGCATGTTCAGGAGAGCAACACATCCCACAGGCCTAGGCAGCACCCAAGAAGGACAAAAGTTTCTGCCTGGAGCCACAGCTCAGCTAAATCTGGCTGTATTTCAAGCATCCAAACTAAAATACCAAATACGCTGCAGCAAACTGAGCCATTCTGAGACAAGAGACGGGATGACTTTCCCCAAACTGATGGGTTTATAAGTTACCACTTACTTTGCTCCATGTCTGTGAGTATTTGTACATTTTTAAACACCCTTTAAATGGAAATGCTAAGTATTGACAAACTACAGCCATGGCACCTAACACAACACCAGGTGAAGCTGGTTCTCCAGCACGTTGCTACTTGAAAACCCTACGGCACTGCAGGAGAAAAACAGTAATCAATAAAATACTATTGCATGTGTCGCTTCATATCATAGAATCATAGAACAACCAGGTTGGAAGACACCCACCAGATCATCGCATCCAACTGTTCCCATCAATCACTAACCCATGTCCCTCAGTAAACAAAAGGCAGGATTCTTCAGAGAGCAACATTTAAAGAACAGACTATTTCTATGAGCATGCTGGTACCTCATTAAATAAAAGTAATATCAGATTAATTAATTAGTGGCTGGTAAGCCCCTTGAAGAAATATGGTATTGCGTATATTGGTACCGGCTGTTATCTATTTCAGGGGCATTAGGGCATATTCTGTATCTGACTGTACCAGTACAATCACCTTTGGCATCCACCATGCAATCTGAATAAAGAGAAGGTGTAAGAATGGGACCAAACTTGGCCTTTAAGCTTTAAAAATGCTCCATTTACCATCTGCCTTCTCGTCCTGACTTTAAATTTTACCTCAAAGCAGAGAAAACAAATTTTTCTCTTACAAACAAGAGCTATAGTATACCCACAGAAAGCAGTTCTCCCTTGCCTATAATTTCCACACAAGCCATAAAATAGTATAAGATACTCTGAGACAGAAACAAGCTCAGGCAGCTCCAAGGCACACAAAACATGAAAAGAGCAGAAATACTACAGAATAGTGGTATGGACAACAGGGGAGTTATTATGTCATGAAAAGACGCATAGCGAGACTATGCTCGCCCCTAACAGTTCTAATCAAAAATCAGAGTTAGACACATCTATGCCAATGTCAAAAAATAAGACAGATAAACACTCTAAAATGCAACCTATGCATTCCTGTAAGTGTACTTGAGAGGATTGTGTTGAGGTAGGAAAATACTAGCTAGAAAACTAGCAATAAATATAAATCCTCCTAGAAAAATAATGTTACACATCACCGCTAGTTCTCCTCAGTATTTATACCCTCCCTTAAGCTGGCCTTCATATGTTTCTTAGACTAAAAAACTGAATGTAAAGCTCTGTGAGGAGAAGGATGCAGGGGTGTTGGTCGATAGCCAACTGACCATGAGCCAGTAGTGTGCCCAGGTGGCCAAGAAGGCCAATGGCATCTTAGCTTGGATCAGAAATGGTGTGACCAGCAGGTCCAGGGAGGTTCTTCTCCCTCTGGACTCGGCACTGGTGAGACCACTCCTCAAATCCTGTGTTCAGTTGTGGGCCCCTCAGCACAAGAATGATGTTGAGGCTCTGGAGCAAGTCCAGAGAAGAGCAACGAAGCTGGTGAAGAGGCTGGAGAACAGGTCTTATGAGGAAGGGCTGAGAGAGCTGGGGGTGTTTATACTGGAGAAGAGGAGGCTGAGGGGAGACCTCACTGCTCTCTCTAAGTACCTGAGGGGAGGTTGTAGAGAGGAGGGAGCTGGGCTCTTCTCCCGAGTGACAGGGGACAGGACGAGAGGGAATGGCCTCAAGCTGTGCCGGAGAAGGATCAGACTGGATATCAGAAAAGAATTTTTCACAGAAAGGGTCATTGGGCACTGGAACAGGCTACCCAGGAAGGGGGTTGATTCACCTTCCCTGGAGGTGTTTAAAATGCGGGTGGATGAGGTGCTGAGGGACATGGTTTAGTGTTTGGAGGGAATGGACACACAGACTCCTCCCGACAGCAAACATCATCTCACTGGTAGTGGTCTCTAACTACACAATTACATCTCTGTGCTGTAGTGAGACCAGCAATTCATCTAGGAAGTACACCACCTAAGCCATCCATATGATCTCTGCATACAGACGATGTTTGGGAAGATCAACCTCCCCTGTTCTGTTCGGACAACACATGGCAGGCATCTTTCTGTGTATGAAGTCAGTAGTCAGTACAGATCTCACATCTTCTGAGATGACAAATAATTTTATATATTGTCTCATCATAAAGATACCTTTATAAATTACACATTAAGTCAATTGTTTACTGCTTAGACCTTGCCTGTATTTGTAAGACAAGTGCATTTCCCAGGTGAGAGGGGACAGGACAAGAGGGAATGGCCTCAAGCTCTGCCAGGGGAGATTTACGCTAGAGATTAGGAGAAAGTTTTTCACAGAAAGGGTCATTGGGCATTGGAATAGGCTGCCCAGTGAGGTGGTTGATTCACCTTCCCTGGAGGTGTTCAAGGCACAGGTAGATGAGGTGCTGAGGGACATGGTTTAGTGTTTGATAGGAATGGTTGGACTCGATGGGTCTCTTCCAACCTGGTTGTTCTATGATTCTATGCTAAATTAAGAAAATGAAATTAATTAGTATACATTGCTAATTTTAAATTCTATTCTTTAATAAACTTAAGAAAGGACATTATCAGAGAAAGAGGAACTTATTTCAAGATAAACCAGTAGTGCTGATTCCAGAGTTAATCAGAGTGTCCAGGGATTAATAATACTGAAGGTTATGCATGCCTGTAAGTGCACCTCTCTGTCTATCCAACTGTGCTCTCAGTCTGAAAAAAAAACCAGAGAAAATTTGGGGTTTTTTAATGAATGCAAAGTCTGAAACCAATCAGATAACTTCTGTCAGATAAAGGCATATCTTTACACCGTTCTTATAGAATCATAGAACAACCAGGTTGGAAGAGACCCACCAGATCAAGTCCAACCATTCCTATCAAACACTAAACTACGCCCCTCAGCACCTCAAATCATCATTATCCACACTCCTCAAATCATCATTATCCACACTCCATCATCTTTACTCTGCCAATAGGGCCTTGGGTGCTGCTTGGCCAGCATTTCTGCTGCTACCCACACTACTGCTCCTTTCTCCCTACAACTATTGTTCTCTTTCTCCCCCTTGCAAAAGACTTGCAATTCCCCCCCTTCATTATAATTCTTCTTTTTTTCTTCTTCCATTTTTTTCAGAGGCTGTCCTGGGAGCCTGGGAAGAACTAAGAGTGTATCTGTGTGCATATATTTGCACACATGTACCTGAGTGTAAAATTATTTTGATTTAATGAGCAGCAGAAACACATTATTCAGTGCAGTCTGAGAGGTTAAAGAGCAGAAAAGTGCAAACTCTTGGGGATGTGGCAAGTTTCCATAACAGAGGCAGGGGAGCAGTAGCAGTCAGGGACTAAAGCTCCCAGTGAACCTAGCCCAGCATCCCAAGAAATCCCGTGTCCCGTGGTATCAGTTCACAGCACAGTGCTGTGGGTGGCACCATCCTGGGAAATAAGCTTAGTGGGACACGCACAGGCCAGCCCATTTCTTTGCTTCAGAACCAGCATTTCCCACATAATTTTAGTTCATTTTACCAGTTGGATCCTGCGAGCAGGAGGAAATTCTATTTTTTGCTCTTAACACAGTTAAACAATGTTGTGTCGGACTGCATACATGCAGCCAAACTAGGCTCAGCCAGTACTACTTCTTGGCAATCAGGTTTTAAACAGATGTTCAGCTGTCGTAAGATGCATTGTGCTAGTGGGCTGGGCCCTAGCACAATGTGCAGCCAAGGATGTAGTGACAATCGTACAGGATTAATTAAACTTCCTGAATGACCTCAGTTACAGCCTCTGCAGAGACCAGATAAGAATCACACAGCTTGGCCAAGAGCCTTAAAAGGGAAAGGAAAGGGAGGGAAGTAAAGGACTTTCCGTAAATGTTGCACTTCTTTCTCCAGTTCGGGTTGCAGAGCAGCACCTGCAGGGCCTGGCAGCAAGAGGGTCACTGCTGCTGCTCTCACCCAGTTTAAACAAAGAAAGCTGAACTGGTCAGATGTGCAAACAGCCCTGGGACCTTAGAGCAGTACACAGAACAAGCTTCCACTCCCTGCTTCCCTAGCAGCCCTGCTGCCCTCGTACCTTGCTGCTTTGTGCTTACCTAGCACTTTCCACCCAGTTGGGATCGCAGAGAACAGACAGACCCACCAACACAAAGCTGGGGGCACCTGTGCTGCAAATAATGGTATTTTCTAGCTCACTCCCTCAATCCCGTGATCACCCACACTACTTAAATGCATCAAAAGCTGGCTCGGTCCTCTACAACTACCTGAAAGGAGGTTGTGGAGAGGAGGGAGCTGGCTTCTTCTCCCAAGTGACAGGGGACAGGACAAGAGGGAATGGTCTCAAGCTCCGCCAGGGGAGATTTAGGCTGGAGATTAGGAGAAAGTTTTCCACACAGAAGGTCATTGGGCATTGGAATAGGCTGCCCAGGGAGGTGGTTGAGTCACCTTCCCTGGAGGTGTTTAAGGGACAGGTAGATGAGGTGCTGAGGGACATGGTTTAGTGTTTGATAGGAATGGTTGGACTCGATGATCCAATGGGTCTCTTCCAACCTGGTTGTTCTATGATTCTATGAAATGATTATCTCACAGTCAGAAAGCATGAAAAAATTTACAAATTTGACTCCTTCCTCTGTATTAATCTTCCAACACTACACTAACTGGCTTTCTCAGCTGAAAATGCCCTACAAATGCCCACTTGGTAGAGTCACCTTCCCTGGAGGTGTTTAAGGGACATGTGGACAAGGTGTTGAGGGACATGGTTTAGTGTTTGATAGGAATGGTTGGACTCGATGATCCGACGGGTCTCTTCCAACCTGGTGGTGATTCTATGATTCTATGTAATGCTGGAAGCATAGTTTCACATCACAGTTAATACACTCCACTAGGACACCACGTCCCCCCTCTATAAGTTTTGGTAGCTCCATTTTCCATCACAACAATCAGTTTACCAAACAAGGACACAATCACAAGGTGCCTGGCCAGGGAAGGAGTGTGACATACAGCCAGAAATAGGATGAAGAAGAGAGGGAATGGTCTTCCCCACTGCAAGCGACTTGTCTTAAACATTAGAAGCTAAACTGGAGAAATAAGTGAGAATTGCAATTCCTAGGGAATAACATGGCTACTCTGTCTTTCTCTGCACCAGTGTTGCTTGCTGTGCCCTACAACACTGGAGAAAACATGCTGCCATAGAGCTTAGTCTCCAAACCTTTCCCAACAGCACCCAGGTATGTGCTTGAAGTGCCAAACGAAGTCCTGAGGCTCTACATCTCTATAAACACAGCCCTGCTGCTGACCTCAAAAGGGAGCTTTGCCTAGAGAACCTATGGAAAGAAGAGGTCAGGAAACTATCCACAGAATGAAAGGTATTTTCCTATGCAAATTACGTTTCTCATGGAAAGTATTTTCCTACACAAGTTACATTTCTCAGTGCAGGAGATAACTTTGGCCTTTCCTATCCGCAATCCTGAACAGTCAGGAGGGCAATTGCAGAGGAATGTTTAATCATCTTCAAGTTTTAAATATTACATATATATCTACTGTATTTACATGTCATCCTCACTGTATTACATATAATACAAAGGGTTGTGAAATACTGTTGGGGAGGTAAGAGGAGTGAAATAACCTGAAGTCCCACAGCAAGTCACTGAAAAGAGTGAAGAACAGAATCCACACGAAACAGCCAGAGCAGAATCCAAAGTGGTTGGCAAGATGCCTATTGATTACAAAGGGAAAACAGTTTAATTCCCAGAGTCTTGACATCTAACTTGCCCTTCTTGTGGCACAGAAGATTATCAGCTGAGAAATTGCTCCCTTCAGGCTGATCAGCATGATGATGCTTATGACATGCATCTAGATAAGCAAGTTATGATAAATGTATTTTTAAATACAGTTTAACAAAACAGATCTAGTAGATACTAGAACTATCAAAAATGTGGTGAAAATGTTTTCCTAGATTTACTTAGAATTATAGAATCACCACCAGGTTGGAAAAGACCGATCTGGTCATTGAGTCCAACCACTCCTATCAAATACTAAACCATCAAATACTTTATGTGATCCATGATCCAAATCCTTGCTGTTTTTACACAGTTCAAAAGTTCAGAAAACTTATCATTGGATTCAGCAAAACACAGTTAAGTTTCCTTCCCAGACACGGAGTTAGCTCCACAAAATTTGGAATAGCATATTCAAATAATAGAATGGTTTGGGTTGGAAGGGACTGGGTTTAATTACTGAATGACTTGATCTCCTCGACTTTCTCTTCACAATTAGGCATCACAAGGAGATAATCAAGGACAAGAAGAAAGGAAGAACTGTGGATGTCGCTATACACATTATGGGGCATCTCTCCTCCGTAAAACAAAGAAAATAGCCAAAAAGTTGTGCCGCTTCTGTGCAAAGAGGGGAAACACCTATATCTGCCAACACACAACTTTTAGGAAAGCAATGGATAACCTGGCTGCTGAAACACTCCAGCATGGTTGGGCTCGATGATCCGGTGGGTCTCTTCCAACCTGGTTGTTCTATGATTCTATGGGTAGAAAAAAACCAACCTTTCTCTCCCCAGACTGACTTTATCTGCTGCAATAGGCAAGTGAAGAACTGACTCTGGCAGACTCTGAGAGCCCTGGTTTGGCTCTGGCGCTGCAACAAGGATGTGTGAGTGAAGCTACCAGCAGGATACATGGGGGCTGCCCAGGGGCATCAGTAAACATTGAGTTGGTACCAGAGATTCTGATGAGCTGCATTCACTATTTTCTTTGCAAGATGAGAAAATATCAGTATCACATCCTCTGCACAGTCACAAAGTAATCCCGTCTGTGACCTTCCTTGTTTGCCATTAAAAAGATACACTTCTTGGAAGAGAACATCGCAGAATACATATTTTAAACATTGTTTTCCACATAGGAGACTTAATTTTGCCTAAATTCCTTTAAAAGCACAGAGAAACACACTGGGTGACCTTGTGCACATACCTAGCTGAATGCTTTCTGCACAATGCTCTGACTTTAACGGTAATAGCATCTTGACTGGAAAAGTAACAATGGGAAATGAAAATTATTAATAATTAAACTATAAATCAGCTGTGAAAAGGACTATGTTAACCTGCTCACAGTGGAGGAACAGCACGCTCTTTCCCATGGACAGAGGGCCTGAAAGTGGAGCCCAGCTCCTGAGCTGGCACGTCTCCAACACTGCCAATATCGCTATAAATTAATCCCTTCTAAAGCCAAGGCTGAAACACTGATCTGTATCCTGCAGTAGAGCCAAAGTTAGAGGCCCTTCACAGCCTCAATGTTCAGGCAAAAACAGCCTCAGGGTTCGGAGATCCTTAATTCCAGCTCAGGTTTACGATTAAAAACTAAACACAAAAAAACTTTTATAATAAAAAGCAGCCATGGCTTAAAGAGATGTTTGTTTCAAAGCACTTAGGGTACACGGATATGATCCTTCAGGATTTATTCAGACAAATTCTCACAACCTCAACAGAGATTTTCACCGAGTGATTAAAGCAATCATTTTCCTCCAGCATGGTTTTTGAAAGTTATGTTTATAACAAAAGAAGCAACGATACAATATAGTGAAAATTCATGGTTGAATTTTGATAAAAAAACACTCTCGGTATCTGTGCTCCAGTTGTCTTGCATGAGATGAGCAAACCCTAGGAAAGGCTCATAACTCAGCATTCTCACATTTAGGAGAAAAAAGATGTTAAGTGAGTTTCTTCCCTACTAGGTTGGGATTTTTTTTTTCCTCTCCCGTGCTTTGTTCCTTGAAGGAAAAAAAACTACCAGAAATCCCCAGACTAATTTGCTCAGGAACAAGCAGTTTTGCTAAGAGAATGCCATCCTAGACTGGCCAAACCACTTTGATGCTATTTTGAACAAGCCCCTGCCAGCCAGAAGCCTCAGTGGAGGGGAAAGGGGTCAAATCCTCTCTTTCACCAGAAATCCGAAGCAGCCAGTTTATAAGGGAAAAATTCTAGATAGAATTCATCCTCTGCCATATGATGATAACCCACTTGAACCCTTCGGGAACTTTTCCAGAGATTTTTAGTGTTGTGTTCAGACAGGAAGGCAGCTAAACTCCCCTGTGATCGACACTGGCGCCTGGTGAGCAGCAGCCTCTCTGAGCCTCTGCTTGTATTTATTCCATCATTAGATAAGACCAGAGACAGAAGAAAATATTACATTTACAACATCAATGTGAGACAAATGAAATATTTCCGGGTTCTCTTATGGCTGAAATAGTTAACTATATATCATGCCAATGTTTCAATTCTTTAACCTAGAAAGCAATTATTTTAGCATCCAAACCCAACACAATGCATATAATCTTAAATGTAGAAAACAAATTGCTACAAATAGGTAAAATAATATCTGCAGACAGAAGGATATGTTGCTCAGAGAAGCTATATCCTTGCCTCCCCACAGTAAGCCACATTAACTCCCCTGACACCTCTTCATGGCAGATAATAACCCCACTAACAAGCACCTGACTCTGCCTAAGTGCCTGTTAAAAATGTCACTTGTCACTCCAGTGGGAGCTCTGCTTAATGCTCCTCTCTGGGTGAGGTGGAGCAGCTCAGCACAAACAGCTCCCTCACTCCTCTGCTGCAACCTTCTCACAATGAGCCGCACGCTCCAGCTTTTCCATATTGTCAGCATCCTTGGCTTTGCTGCCACACTCCCTAGAGACGCTGGCAGGATGCAGTCCCGGTCCTGAGAAGCTGGGAAGCCATCTCACATTCACCAGCAGAAGTTGTGGAAAAGGATGTCAAAGCTTTTAAAATGAGATTGCATAAAAAATCCCAAGAGCTTTCAGGATTTTTTTTTTTTCCAGGATTTTTTTTTTCAGGATTTTTTTCAGCTGAGAGAGCTGGGGTTGTTTAGCTGAGAGAAGAGGAGGCTGAGAGGAGACCTCATTGCTCTCTACAACTACCTGAAAGGAGGTTGTGGAGAGGAGGGAGCTAGGCTCTTCTCCCAAGTGACAGGGGACAGGACAAGAGGGAATGGCCTCAAGCTCCACCAGGGGAGAATTAGGCTGGACATCAGGAGGAAGTTTTTCACAGAAAGTGTCACTGGGCATTGGAATAGGCTGCCCAGGGAGGGGGTTGAGTCACCTTCCCTGGAGGTGTTTAAGGGACGGGTAGATGAGGCGCTGAGGGACATGGTTTAGTGTTTGATAGGAATGGTTGGACTCGATGATCCGATGGGTCTCTTCCAACCTGGTTGTTCTATGATTCTATTCTATGATTTCAGTCAAAGAAAAGAAGGGAATAGCAATGTACTTAAATACGTTTCTCAAGAGGAGGCAGAAAGAGCATTCAGGTGCACATTTTCCAGTGTTCTCTTTCCTTTTAACATGTTCTGCCCTGTGAGACTTTGATTAGCAGCAGTACCTACCAGCTCAGGAAACCTGAGTACAGTGCAATGGACCTGATACATACCATACAGGGGGGACCTGGGGGAGCGAAAGAAGGTAGGAACCAACTGGATTTTTATTCTATAGTTGTTAGTTCTGCCAGCTAGAATAAATGTAAAGTCAGACGGAAACACCTGCAGCTCTCAAAAGGCAACCAGCTTTGAATTTGAACTTCTGTTTCATCCATTTAATTTAAGCAATTAGTCAGTAATAGGCTGTCAGGTTTTTTTAAGGTGTCTCGCAAACAAACATATGATAAACCCGTGGCACAGAAAGGGCACACAGGAGATGGCTCTGAAATTTGTTGTTGGCACATTTAAGAGATAAAAAGCCTTTTCTCTGCCGCAGAGGTGGGGAAAAGCAGAGTATTTAAATTGAATTATCCTGCTAAGATAGATAAGTGCATACAGAGTGTATTGACCACATACTGTTCACGCAGGGGGTTGACAGGGAACATATGTGAAGCCTTGATGGTGCTGGAAGGATCTGAAGCCTCCTTCCTCCCCACCAGGGAGCTTTCTTTTGGCTGCACAGTTTGAGCCCCGTTCAGTCCCTCTGTTCCTCTGATCTCCACCACCACGCCTGTGCAACCAGCTCGAGATTTCCCTCATGAAAGCAAAAAGTTTTACATAATACGCCTCCTGGAAACATTCATCTCAGCAGTCCTCCTCCTGTGGGTGTCTTCTCTAAATCCTGCTGGGTTCTCTGCCTTCGTTAATCCCCCAGATAATTCTGCATGTGCTTAAGTGATGCCTGGGAATAGGAACATTCTCCAGTGGGGAGAGGGAGAGAAAAACATAAGCTGCTAAAGCTCATTTTAAAGTGTTTTTTTTTATTGTCTGGGTGAGAGAGTCCACTGAGACATCAACCCTTATCTTTCTTAGGAAGTAGCTAGCACCAAAGCCTCCGCCCTATTCCCTCTAGACCAGGGAGCTTTGTGAAAGAGAAGACTTTTCCCAGGAGACTCCAATTCCCAGGAAGGTTTACTACTCCACAGTCCAGGATGTGAGGCTGCATGCTTGGAAGTGGAGAAAAGAGAGCTCCCCTCCATCTTAACCCTTCCTACCAAGCAAACCACTAACCTACTAATATTCATGACCTGCCATGTTTGCCCCAGCTGCACATTGTGCTTTCCATGACACTAGAAAGCCCACGGGAAGGTTTTGTGAAGCAGGAGACTTTGCCCATTGTGTTTATGGATTTGAACATCCTCAATATCTCACATTAAAGAGAAGCTAAAACAGGCCTCAGTCCAGCATACACTGCATAGACCACACTAAGCTGGGAGGAAGTGTCAGTCTGCTGGAGGACAGGGAGGCTCCAAAGGGATCTGAACAGGCTGGACTGCTGGGCTGAGACCAATGGGATGAGGTTTAACAAGGCCGAATGCTGGGTTCTGCACTTGGGGCACAACAACCCTGTGCAGAGCTACAGACTGGGAGAAGTCTGTCTAGAAAGTTGCCAGGAGGAGAGGGACCTGGGGGTGTTGGTTGACAGTGACTGAACATGAGCCAGCAGTGTGCCCAGGTGGCCAAGAAGGACAATGGCATCTTGGCTTGGATCAGAAATGGTGTGACCAGCAGGTCCAGGAAGGTTATTCTCCCTCTGTACTTGGCACTGGTGAGACTGCTCCTTGAATCCTGTGTTCAGTTGTGGACCCCTCACCACAAGAAGGATGTTGAGGCTCTGGAGCGAGTCCGGAGAAGAGCAACGAGGCTGGTGAAGGGGCTGGAGAACAGGCTTGATGAGGAACGGCTGTGAGAGCTAGGGGTGTTTATCCTGGAGAAGAGGAGGCTGAGAGGAGAGACCTCATTGCTCTCTACAACTCCCTGAAAGGAGGTTGTGGAGAGGAGGGAGCTGGGCTCTTCTCCCAAGTGACAGGGGACAGGACAAGAGGGAATGGCCTCAAGCTCTGCCAGGGGAGGTTCAGGCTGGACATAAGGAAAAAAATTTTCACAGCAAGGGTGATTGTGCACTGGCAGAGGCTGCCCAGGGAGGTGGTTGATTCACCTTCCCTGGAGGTGTTTAAGGCAAGAGTGAATGAGGTGCTGCGGGACATGATTTAGTGTTTGATAGGAACAGTTGGACTCGATGATCTGGTGGGTCTCTTCCAACCTGGTTGTTCTATGATTTTGTTTCACTGTAAAGCTATCTTTGAATTAACACAACACAGCTTCAAACGCAAAATCTGATCTACTGAGGCTTTAAGGAAGACAAATACAGCATAAACATAATAGTTTCCTTACAATGGAGTGACAACTCCTAGCAGAAAGGACATTTTAAAACCACAGGTAGGCATAGTTTTTGTAACTTAAGGTTTTTTAAAGCATATAAGGAATGAAGATCAAGCCAGCATCACATACAACCATGAATTAAGACTGACCCAAAGCCACAAAAACCTGAAGAACACAAAGTTATGCCTCTGCAAGTCTGTTTTACCTCCCTAAGGCAGAGGAGCCAGCATTTCTTCCACCACCTCTGCCCACCAGTGGAAAAGAGCAAGTGCAAGCAGCTTTGTTGGGTGAGGTGCAGAGCAGCTATAGGTGGCCTCAAGTGGAAGTTTCAGACCATTTGCTCCCTCCCCTCTTCTCTTTGCTGTCTAACTCTGTTTCGTGCTCCTGTACTTGGGTTCATGCACGTAAAACTGGCAGATTTAGCCCAAATATCCTGGAAAGCTTGTGTTGCATCACACCTCCAGGCCCTGGGCCAGGGAGGAACAGCAGGGGGAATCAATAGATTTTCCAGAGGAAAGCCCCTACAAACAGCCTTTTAGGAAGAAAGCCAGCTTTGTATTTACGTCTGTGGTCCTGAGCTGAGAACAAAGGGAAACTCCAAGCACCACAAAAGCAACATATGCTGGTGAAGGGGTTGGAGAACAGACCCTATGAGGAGCAGCTGAGAGAGCTGGGGCTGTTTAGGCTGGAGAAGAGGAGGCTGAGAGGAGACCTCATTACTCTCTACAACTACCTGAAAGGAGGTTGTAGAGAGGAGGGAGCTGGCCTCTTCTCCCAAGTGACAGGGGACAGGACAAGAGGGAGTGGCCTCAAGCTCCACCAGGGGAGATTTAGGCTAGAGCTTAGGAGGAAGTTTTTCACGGAAAGGGTCATTAGGCACTGGCAGAGGCTGCCCAGGGAGGTGGTTGATTCACCTTCCCTGGAGGTGTTTAAGGCACGGGTGGATGAGGTCCTGAGGGACATGGTTTAGTGTTTGATAGGAATGGTTGGACTCGATGATCCGACAGGTCCCTTGTAACCTGGTTGTTCTATGATTCTATGCAGGATGAGCACACTGGTCTCCTTCTACATTTCAGGGTAGATACGTCACCTCTGTGGAGACACTGCTCTCTGTGGCTCTCAGCCCATTTCTGAGGATCTTCAATTCCTTTCTATCTCTTTCTGATGGTCTCTGCCTTAGGTGAGACCAGACCTGAAAGCATTAGGGCACTGTTATCCTCCCAGGACTTTCTCATGATGAAATACCTGCCCAGCTCACACACCCCAGGCCTGCACCAAATCTCATCCACTTTTGACAGCTGTCTACAGGATGATAGTTTCCTAGTTTAGCTGGAGGACAAGATTTCAGCACAAAAAGCACAATCAGTTGTAAGTGAGCTGTTTGATTTGTATTTGCCAACAAGCAGATATCCGCACAGGTCTTACTGCTGCGTGTGGCAAAGCACTTAACCACTTGAAAGATTGTCTCCCACACCCACTTCTTGCTAAACTCTGGATATTGCCTACTACTAGAAAAACAGCTTCTCCTACGGCTCTGAACCATATGGTTGTGTTAGTATTATTACTAGGATTAAGGACTTTCAGCCATCTGCTGAGAGATCAGCATCCTTCTCCCCCATCCTTATCCTTCTCCCCCATCCTATCCCCTGTCCCAGCTCCTCCACTGCAGGCTGGTCCAGGAGCAGAGAAGGGATTTTCTACACAATCTCAGAGCTGTGAGCAAGGTGGGCTGCCTAAGCTACTGATATTGATTCAGGATGGGCCAAGCTTCTCAGAAAGCTGAGAACCCCCTTCTCGTTGCATACAGCAGGAGGTGGACACCAAAGAAAGATAAAAAAATCGGCTTTCTTGGCAAAGATACCAAGATGCCATTCCTCTCTCGCTCCATTAGTGCCACAACTCCTGAATTTTAGGCTAACCACAAAGATCTGAACTTTTGCAAAGCCTCTTCTTTTGTATTGGAATGAATGATGTCAGTAACTCACCTTGAAATGTCCTGAAAATGTAAACTTCAAGCAAGGAGAAAATGGTGAAGATTTTATTATTATTATTATAAATCTCTAGATTGCTATTGTTTGCAGGTGGAGTGTATTCTATTTTGTACATGCAAATGGACATGGTTTAGTGTTTGATAGGAACGGTTGGACTTGATGATCCGATGGGTCTCTTCCAACCTGTTTGTTCTATGATTCTATAAAATCAGGCTATCGATGGTTGGACTCGATGATCTGGTGGGTCTCTTCCAATCTAGTGATTCTATGATAAGAACTGTTATTAGTAGATTTTACACAACCAGCCTGAATACCGTGTCGTCAGCATTAAAGAATAAAGTTGCTAATGAGGTGAAACAGAAGTACCTCAGCCTGGCAACACAGAGGGACACAACTAATGAAGCTCCAACATTACACATGGGGTGATCAATCTCTGTAACTCTGCAGATTCTTTGTTCCGCATTTAAATATCTTAATGTTAATCTATTCTAATGTCATCTCTAGTGAATAATGAATGATATCAGAATTGTTGTTTAAAAAAAAATCTCCAACAACAAAATAAAACACCAGACTCGTCTAGAAAAGCCTGTTCTGCTTATTAAAGCACAGAGCACCAATTTTAAACAGAAAACCTCTCTTTAATGGACTCCCCACAGGCTATTCAGATAGCTACAATAATTTTATGTTTACCCTGAAAGCAGTCATTAGTATGGGCTAACAATGTCTAAAAACATCCCTAAAACCTGTGGTTATGGGCTAAAACACTTCTATAAATTCCGTAGGAAATGCTGGAATAAAACAAGAGCGTAATAAATAACATGCAGGCAAAAGACACCAAAAGTACCAGCAGGGCAGGTTATTCTTGGAGGTCCTTGAATCATTTTTTTTTTGACTGCAACAATTTGTCCTGCCCCTCCAAAAGAGAACAATGGATGTTTCTCAGGTTTTCTACATAACTCGCTTCCAAAGCAAAAAAAACCTCCCCAACAAACCCTGAACTGCTATTTTCCATTTTCCAGAAAATGTCAGCCAGTTCTTCTGTTTGACCTCCAAATGGTGATTCCACCTAAATTAGTTTATCAAAGCACAGGGAGAAAATTAATATTTTCTGGTTTTCTGGCCCTTCTCAGACACTTTTACTCCCATAAAAAGGCAGTGCCAGAATAAAGCGATTTCCCCCTTTGTATTAAAGGTCAAAAAGAAATTTAGAAAATAAAGCTAAACAATTCTTTTCATGTCCTACTTCAATTACTACCTTGCCAATGCTATAATTCTACTTCTATAACTGGGTAGAGGTACACAGTCCTTCTACACAAGCCTGTTTTTCATGACTATAGCATTAAACAATTCACGTATTTTGGATGAGGACATGGGAACTGCTGGATTGCCTTGTGGCTGTTGCTGTCGACTGTAATGTCAGACTGTCAGGTTTCAACACGGCAACATCTTGGGTACTTGAACAACAAAATAATAAAGACAGTTTTCAAATACAAGTCATTCAACCAAAGCATTATTAATGCATTACTGCTCCGAAAGGTGAAGAGAGGCAATCAAGGAAATTGAATCAAGAGACAAAGGGCTATGGTCTGGCTCGGTTTTCCTTGGATGTAGCTGAAGCAGCAACACCCCTAAGAAATCAGTATTCAGTAGGGCAACCAGAACTACCCAGTGCAACAGAATATCATAAATATCCAATGTGTAGATGGCTGAGGCCGTACTACTTCTACTCTGCTTCCACAAGGATCAAAGCACTTTGAAATCGATCAAATGAATAAGTAATAACCGTTGCCTATACACCACCAGCGTTACTCATTTAATTCTAATCCAAGTTAAGTCTCAGTTTTTCAAGACTAGACCTTTTACAAACTTTACTGCAAAATCCCAATGTTTTAAAAGTGTTTTCCAATGCTATTTACAGTTTGATTTTCAGCCTGAAAGACTTTGTCCTCTTCATTGCTTGCCCTACACAGATGAGCAACTTGACCGGGTAGTATCTACATCTAAAGGCTGCCAGTACATCAACAGAAACTATAGGAGGACCTTTACAAGACCAAAAAGCAAGACAGTGATGTATAGTTCAGACATGGATTCTCTTCACCAATTGCTAGTTTTCACCTCTTCAAACTAAACCTTCCCTCATCTTTTATATGCACTTCCTCTGTAGAGGCAGAGTCAACAAGGATTGCTCAGTTTGAGCTCTTTCACCAACCTGGCACTCCCCCAGGGTCCCTGTCTCCACCACCAGCCAAACAAGGCTCCATGCAGGTCTTCAGAATCTGTCAAAGAAACAAAACATTCATCCAGAAGAACTCAAACAATCATAGAATCATAGATTCACCAGGTTGGAAGAGACCCACCGGATCATCGAGTCCAACCATTCCCATCAAACACCAAACCATGTCCCTCAGCACCTTGTCCACCCGTGCCTTAAACCCCTCCAGGGAAGGTGAATCAACCCCCTCTCTGGGTAGCCTGTTCCATTGCCCAATGACCCTTTCTGTGAATTTTTTTTCCCCGATGTCCAGTCTAAACCTCCCCTGGCAGAGCTTGAGGCCATTCCCTCTTGTCCTGTCCCCTGTCACTTGGGAGAAGAGGGCAGCAAACAAACCACAAACCAGAAGGTTATTCCAGATGAATCCTTTATGAAGGTGGGTGGGTAATCTTAATAGCTCTGTTGGCTTAAACACAGCTTACTGAATTTGGCAGTTCGGAGTTCTGCCTCCCCAGAGGAAGCCCATAGGGACCTTGTTCTCATATTTTCTTTGTTATAATCCAAGGGACAGAGACACACAGCTGATAGAGGATACTATGTTCACAGAGTTAGTAAAATTTAAGTTTTCTGAACACAGTCAAAATTTTCTGCTCTGGAAATATGACAACTTCCTATTGTATCAATGACTACCAGTAACGTAGGTGACCTAAATTTTAATCTACTCTTAACATTATTATCATCTCAAGATCAGAATGAATTCTAGCACTAATCATACACGCCTGTAGCTTCTGACCTTTAAC
The DNA here is from genome assembly GCA_033558105.1 of Coccyzus lansbergi. Taxonomy (NCBI): domain Eukaryota; kingdom Metazoa; phylum Chordata; class Aves; order Cuculiformes; family Coccyzidae; genus Coccyzus; species Coccyzus lansbergi. Next base: position 425,786 of record JAUMJK010001159.1, read on the forward strand.
AATTAAATTATTTGAAAGTATATTGAAAACATGTAGAAACAGGAAATACCTGCTTTCCCAATTTAAACAACCTCTCTATGACTTATTCTGTGGAAGTCAGCTCAATATTATGTAAGAAAAACAGCTTTTAGACTTGAACTCTTTCCTGAAAGAGCCCAACATACAACCTTAAGAACATTTACAGTGAAAAATTATCATAGAATCGTAGAACAACCAGGTTGGAAGAGACCCACCGGATCATCGAGTCCAACCATTCCTATCAAACACTAAACCATGTCCCTCAGGACCTCATCTACCCGTGCCTTAAACACCTCCAGGGAAGGTGAATCAACCACCTCCATGGGCAGCCTCTGCCACTGCCCAGTGACCCTTTCTGAGAAAAATTTTTTCCTTATGTCCAGCCTGAACCTCCCCTGGCACAGCTTGAGGCCATTCCCTCTCATCCTGTCCCCTGTCACTTGGGAGAAGAGTCCAGCTCTCTCCTCTCCACAACCTCCTTTCAGGGAGTTGTAGAGAGCTATGAGGTCTCCCCTCAGCCTCCTCTTCTCCAGGATAAACACCCCCAGCTCTCTCAGCCACTCCTCAGAAGGCCTGTTCTCCAGCCCCTTTACCACCTTCGTTGGTCTTCTCTGGACTCGCTCCAGAGCCTCAACATCCTTCTTGTGCTGAGGGGTCCACAACTGAACACAGGATTCAAGGTGCGGTCTCACCAGTGCCAAGTACTGGTGAGACCAGTGAAGACACTGGAACTGCTCAAGCTAGCAGGATGCGACTAAGGACTTGAACGCTACCATGAAGCACTGCAGCAGGATTTCCAAGGGCTGCAACCTTCTGCTTGCATTTTTCTTCAGAAGTATGAGAGCCCAGCAGAGGACTGCAGGTGGGAAACTGCACTGACTGGGAGCAAAGAACTTAAGACAACAGTAACAGTGATGTTTTGATGACTTGGCTATGCCACTGAAAACAACTACCTGATTTGTATTCCACTGAAGGCATGAAGTACATTATGTGGCACGTTAGACTTAAAAGCTCCCAGTGTATGCAATGAATTATGCAGCAGTGTTCACCGAACGATTTTACTAATAAGCCGTCTTAGATTTAAATAATAATAATAATAATTTTGCATGTAAGACATCCAGTAAAGATGATTCATGCATTCGAAGTGGCTGAAGTGTAATTTCCTTAGCACTGGGAGCCAAGAGCTGACGGTTTACCAGTTACATAGAAGAATGGGGATAGAGAAATCACAGTATCACTAGGTTGGATGTATAAAGCATTGAGTCCAACCATTCCTATCAAACACTAAACCACGTCCCTCAGCTCCTCATCCACCCGTCCCTTAAACACCTCCAGGGAAGGTGACTCAACCCTCTCCCTGGGCAGCCTCTGCCAGTACCCAATGACCCTTTCCATGAAAATTTTTTTCCTGATGTCCAGCCTGAACCTCCCCTGGTGGAGCTTGAGGTCATTCCCTCTCGTCCTGTCCCCTGTCACTTGGGAGAAGAGGCCAACCCCCTGCTCCCCACACCCTCCTCTCAGGTAAGGGGTTTCAGGTAGAGAGGAGCACGTTGGGCACCCCGCAAGGGGAATAAGACACTTCTAGTTCCTTCTGCCATTTCAACCATCCTACAGTCAGCTTTGTGGTGGGAGCTCCAGACTGTAAATATTACAAGTGTGAGGCTTTACCACTGAGAGTAACTAGGGACCTTAGCTGGCTGCTGCAGATCATCCTTTTATGTCTGTCTAGTGCTAAATGTAGCCAGAGATAGGCAGCAGCTGATGAAAAACAAGTGAGAACTGTGAGAAGGTGAAGTGACAAAATCTTGATTTCGGTCCCATTACATGGGGATCACCCAAATATTCCAAGAAAGCCATCAGGAAGGAAAACCAGAATTTTGCAGCACTGCCTCATGTTGCTTTGGGGTCTTAATGACTTATGTATTAGTGTAATACGTAACATTATAATTTTCTGCAATCATATAATTGCAGCAATATTACAAAATATTATAATGCATAAAATTGGTATAATTATGCAACACTATGATAATCTGCAATAGAAATAAGACATAAGCTGATTAGTATACTATATAACATAAAAAAATAATGTTACATTCTGGCATTTCCCATGCAAATTTCCACTTAAAGCATTCCCTTAAGTCCCTATCAACAGCTCACTTGTGCTTTCCAACCTGCCTTAATTTCTTTTCTGCCTTCGTCCCACAGTTTCTGCCTAATCTGGGTTGTGCTCCACCACAATCATAGAATCACCAGATTGGAAGAAACCCACTAGATCATTGAGTCCAACCATTCTTATCAATGTTTTTGCCTTGACACATGTGGTGTTCAAATCTGGTCCTGGTGGATTATAAACAGATTCAAATTAATGCAGAATTGTTAAAGAACATAATCGCAAAACTACATAAAAATAAAGCTTGTCCTCCACTTAGGGTCTGGCTTTGTCTTTTCTGCTAAATAGAAAATAATAACGTTTCAGAACTATTAGCAGAACATGGAAACGTCCTTTAGTTTGAGTAATATACTGTAAATTAGCATCTCTACACACTGATTCTTGAGCATATCTGGAACCAATGGATCAGCCACAGTCTGTAACAGTTGCCTTATAGCTCTATTAGTCATGATAGTGATGGAAACCTGCCCTGGATCACCCAAGGACTCACAGCCTTCTTTCCAGCTTTGCTGGCTCCTTCACACACTTATTGATGCCTCTGTTAGACTTTCTACAAGTTTGTCTCCCAACATGGGCTATAAAGATTTACAGTCTTTCTGGACCTTAGAACTATGAAAACACTTTTCACACCTTTATGTTGTGCCCAGACAGACAGACCATGACCTACAAGAGGCATAGAAGGTTACGAGTCCCTGTACTTCAAATGCCAGGTGGACATCAACAGAAATGCAGTGCCAGCCTGACCTAGTGGCAGGTGTCCCTGCCCATGGCAGGGGCTTGGAACTAGATGATCCTTAAGGTCCCTTCCAAGTCACAGAATCATAGAATCACCAACTTGGAAGAGACCCATCGGATCATCGAGTCCAACCATTCCTATCGAACACTAAACCATGTCCCTCAGGACCTCATCTACCCATGCCTTACACACTTTTAGCTAACTTCTAAAATGTGGTAATTTCATGCTTTCCCCCAAGTTAGCATTGAATTATCTATGTAAATAGGGGAATAAAGCCCAGAGCTAGCCAGGCTTATTTTTGGAAAACAACTTTTAATTGACAAATGAGAGTTTTTACCTTTTTTTCATGTGAAAATTCTACCACTTCTAGGTATTTGCTACCTTTTCCTTGAAAAAATACCAGGCAACATTCCAAAGCGCAACTTAAACCCCCTAGCTTTTTAATAAAAACCAAAAAGTTTTGACTGCAGAAAATGAGAAGCTGGGATTTGTTGGATTAGTATCTCGGGTGGCTGAATCTCCCCTCTGAACGAGTACCAGACTACGTTTGCCATCAAGCACTGCCAACACCAGACTCCGAGCCAAACAACCAGATAGGGCAATGCCATCCAGTCACAAAAAGAACAAGCCAAATGCATTTCCAAAAGTACCTCCCATGTTCCTGAACTTTTCCATTTTAATTTTAACACAGAAGCAGTATTTTATGTAGAATCATAAAATCACAGAACAAGCAGGTTGGTAGAGACCCACTGGATCATCGAGTCCAACCATTCCCATCAAACACTAAACCCTGTCCCTCAGCACCTCTGAGAATGTTCAGCAGTATAAAGCATCAACTCTGATCACACACGATTTAACATTTGACTAAAGGGCACAGCTAAAAAGACCTAACTTCAAACTTATCTCGGCATGAATTAATTTGCATTCAATGCCTTCCTGTTGGTCTCTGTCAATATAGTCTGCTTGGCATTTTTATCAAGTGAACCTTTATCATTTTTCCCCTCCTCTTTCGTTTACATCCCACCCACTGGAAGGGAAAAATGCTTTCCAATTAATCCAGGTTTCTTTCAACCACCTTTAACTCCTCTTCTCTCTGTTAGTTCAATGTTCAACAAAGTTTGACCCAGATTTTGTGAATGGACCACATATTCTCCCAGGGGAGAGGATGAGAGGGAATGGCCTCAAGCTCCACCAGGGGAGGTTCAGGCTGATTATTATGAATTTTTTTTTTCACAGAAAGGGTCATTGGACACTGGAACAGGCTGCCCAGGGAGGGGGTTGATTCACCTTCGCTGGAGATGTTTAAGGGACGGGTAGATGAGGTGCTGAGGGACATGGTTTAGTGTTTGATAGGAATGGTTGGACTCGATGATCCGGTGGGTCTCTTCCAACCTGGTGATTCTATGATTCAATGACCTTAGAAGTGAAACACTTCCAGAGCTCATTTATGTCCTGGTACAGGACCAGAGAGCTGCATTGAATAGAATCATAGAATCACCAGGTTGGAAGAGACCCACCAGATCATCGAGCCCACCCAATTTCTCGCTGTTTACTCTGGGAAGTGGTGCTCACATCGAAATAATCACCTTGGATATCCTGCTCTGATGAGATGAGTGATTCTGGTTTCTAACCTTAAATACTTGAAAGAGACCAAATTATTATACACCACCAAACAGTAATCCTGAGACAACCAGACACTGAGGATACATTTAGTGAAGGAACTCAATTCATCAGACACTCATGAAAATTTTGGTCATCACTTGAATACAATCATCTTGAATCCTGTGTTCAGTCCTGTGCCCCTCACCACAAGAAGGATGTTGAGGTTCTGGAGCGAGTCCTGAGAAGACCAACGAAGGTGGTAAAGGGGCTGGAGAACAGGCCTTCAGAGGAACGGCTGAGAGAGCTGGGGGTGTTTAGCCTGGAGAAGAGGAGGCTGAGGGGAGACCTCATTGCTCTCTCCAACTACCTGAAAGGAGGTTGTGGAGAGGAGGGAGCTGGGCTCTTCCAAGTGACAGGGGACAGGACAAGAGGCCATGGCCTGAAGCTCCACCAGGAGAGGTTCAGGCTGGACATTAGGGAAAAAATTTTCACAGAAAGGGTGATTGTGCACTGGCAAAGGCTGCCCAGGAAGGTGGTTGATTCATCTTCCCTGGAGGTGTTTAAGGGACGGGTGGACGAGGTGCTGAGGGACATGGTTTAGTGTTTGATGGGAATGGTTGGACTCAATGATCCGGTGGATCTCTTCCAACCTGCTTGTTCTATGATTCTATGATCACAGGCTGGTGTTTTAAAGAGTGATTAGTACTTAAATAATGCTGTTTATTGTAGTATTTGTGACTATTTAATGTTTAGATTCCTATCTCCTCAGCCATAACCTCACTGTCTGCTTCCTCGGAAACTAAGCATTTATTATTCTTTAGCAATAGGTGCGATGCTGTGGTTTTAATTAAAATAAAGTTCACCTTCTCCTTGAATCCCTCCAGCTGGCAGAGGGAATAAACCCAACCCTCGGGCTGACTGGCCGCCGCTGGGCGGGGAGCGCGGGGCGAGCGCCACCTGGCGGCCGCAGAGCCGTCCTGCAGGGGAACACACAAGCCGAAAGAACCGTAGGATAGTTTGGGTTGGGAGGGAACTTTAAGATCATCCAATTCCAACCCCACTACCTTGGGTAGGGACACCTCCCACCGCACCAGGCTGCTCCAAACCCCCATCCAGCCTGGCCTTGAACACCTCCAGGGTTGGGGCTGCCACAGCTTCCCTGGGCAACCTGCACCTGTACCTCATCACTCTCATAGTGAAGAAATTATTCCATATATCCACTCTAAATCTGTCCCTCTGTGGTTTATATCCATTGCCCCTAGTTCCATCACACAAGCCTTTGTAAACAGTCCCTCCACAGCTTTCTTGTAGGCTCCTTTCAGGTACTGGAATGTCTCTGTAAGATCTCCTCCAAGCCTTCTCCAGGCTGAGCAACCCCAACTCTCAGCCTGTCCTGGTATGTCCATGTCTTGGACATGGTTTAGTGTTTGATAGGAATGGTTGGACTCGATGATCCGATAGGTCTCTTCCAGCCTGGTTGTTCTATGATTCTATGATTCTCGTACGGGAGGTTCTCCAGCCCTCTGATCATCTTTGTAACCTCCTCTGGGCACATTCCAAGAGCTCCATATCATTCTTTCATTGAGGATTCCAGAACTGGACACAATACTCCAGATGAGGTCTCACAAGAGAGAAATAGAGAGGCAGAATCGCCTCTCTTGACCTGCTGCCCATGCTGCTTTTGATGCAGCCCAGGACACGTTTGGCCTTCTGGGCTGTGAGTGCACATTGCCAGCTCATGTCAAGCTTCTCATCAACCAGCATCCCCAAGTCCTTCTCTGCAGGGCAACTCTCAGTCACACCATCCCCCATCTGTATTGAAACCATGGATTGCCCAGACTCAGGTGTAGGACCTTGAACTTGGCCTTGTTGAACCTCATGAGGTTCACGCAGCCTCACTTCTGTTTGTCCAGGTCCCTCTGGACAACACACCATCCTTCTGGTGCGGCAACCACACCACTCAGCTTGGTGTCATCAAGATCCTCTCTAATGTTATTTAAAACAAAAAAAAAAAATTGCAACTTAAAATGACTAAACCGATGTAAAGACTTCTGCAAATTAAACACAAAAAATTACCATTTTCAGAACTGAGGCATTATTAAAGTACTTCAAAAAAATAAATCCCCAAACAGTTAATTGAAAGACTTCTCTTCTGAGAAATGCTGGGGGCTTTGATTATGGTATCATACAATAACCAGGTTTGAAGAGACCCATTGGATCATCGAGTCCAACCATTCCTATCAAACATTAAACCACGTCCCTCAGCACCTCATCTACCCATCCCTTAAACACCTCCAGGGAAGGTGACTCAACCACCTCCCTGGGCAGCCTATTCCAATGCCCAATGACCCTCTGTGTGAAAAACTTCCTCCTAATCTCTAGCCTAAATCTCCCCTGGCGGAGCTTGAGGCCATTCCCTCTTGTCCTGTCCCCTGTCCCTTGGGAGAAGAGCCCAGCTCCCTTCTCTCTACAACCTCCTTTCAGGTAGGTGTAGAGAGTAATGAGGTCTCCTCTCAGCCTCCTCTTCTCCAGGATAAACAACCCCAGCTCAACCATCAAGCTTCAGGGGTGGGAGAAGACAGAAATCCTGGAGCTTCAGATATGCTGGGGCTGGAAAGCAGCTGCCGCAGAGTTGAAATTGACAGTAAGTGGAAATGCTGACTGCACTAACCACCTGCTCATGGGCTGATAGATGGATCCTCTTGCATAAGGGTGGCTGGGGTTAAAAGAGAGCCAATGGCCCCATGAGGATTGGGGCAGGAAAGGTCCTGTCAGAAGGCATGTGAAGGAGGGAATGTAAAATCTGCTCTCCTTCTCCCTAAGGACATCTTACTGACTACCCTTTCGGGGAAGCTCTGCAATTCAGCTTCAGGATTTTTTTCCTGCCGTAATTACACGCAGCTATATTTTTAGCCCCTTCGTTAAGTACATATTAGCTCTTTAAATCCACTGAGAGCTTTTTTTTTCAATAGATTATTAGATGGGGTTCTTTTCATCCTTTATTTTTTCTTCACTTAACAGTTATTCACATAAATCGGACTAATACCAAATGAAAAACGTTTTCATGGTCATCACCACAGACAAACTAGAACACCTTTTTAACATGAATTTAGTGAAATCAGGACTATTCTGTCCTTACTTCCAGTGGTTTTACCATCTTTGCGCCAATTTGGCCTGATACAAGTTCTTAATATTCCCAGTTCAATCCAACTGACACCTCTGGCATTGCTCAGCAAACCCTGATAACATTATTATCACTAGTCTGCACCGTGCCTGTAAGCTGGTATAAAGTAAACGTCGTGAAATTAATCATTTTCATAGAATCATAGAATCACCAGGTTGGAAGAGACCCACCGGATCACTGAGTCCAACCATTCCTATCAAACACTAAACCATGTTCCTCAGTACCTCGTCCACCCACCCCTTAAACACCTCCAGGAGGTGTTCCTCCTCCACTCTCCTCTGAACACAGCAAAGCGCCTCATGTGCTGCCGTCAGTCCCATACCTCTAAAATGTTTTCTTCAACCGTAAGTTTTGTCTGGTACCAAAATACTTCTCCCTAAAATGATGTGCTGCTATATATTTTGTTGGATAATATTGCTTTTTTTTTTTTCCCCTATAACAAAGACTGTGCCAGGCTCATCACAGGGAGCTCTCTACTGCAAGAGGAGAGAGGCAGGAAATCAGTCACCTCATATCTTGATTATGGGTGGGGATTTATATAAAGCTACTGAGGACAGGGGACAGGATGAGAGGGAATGGCCTCAAGCTCCACCAGGGGAGGGTCAGGCTGGACATTAGGAAAAAAATTTTCACATAAAGTGTCATTGTGCACTAGCAGAGGCTGCCCAGGCAGGGGGTTGAGTCACCTTCCCTGGAGGTGTTTAAGGCACAGGTGGATGAGGTGCTGAGAGACATGGTTTAGTGTTTGATAGGAATAGTTGGACTCAATGATCCGGTGGGTCTCTTCCAACCTTGTTGTTCTATGATTCTATGATCAGCAAACCAGTTGCTTCATCAGTTAGCAGAATTTAACAAGCTTTTTGACAAAGTTGACATTAACAATCAACTGCTGCAACTCATGGGCCAGGCCAGCAAAGAACAAGCTGCACTAGATAGCAAGGACTTCGCTGAGAGAAGAGGGTTTGAAGCCCTTGCTCCACAGTGAGCGCTGTACAGCCTCAGTGGAGAACTGGCATGCAAAGAAGCCACTACCCAGCTCCATCCTGAGCATCCAGGCAGGCAACAGGGACTTGCACAACTCTATTCAAATAAAGGGTCATTGGGCACTGGCAGAGGCTGCCAAGGGAGGGGTTGATTCACCTTCCCTGGAGGTGTTTAAGGCACAGGTGGACAAGGTGCTGAGGGACATGGTTTAGTGTTTGATAGGTATGGTTGGACTCGATGATCCGATGGGTCTCTTCCAACCTGGTTGTTCTATGATTCTATGATTCTTTAGATTTCATTTTGTTGCCAGTGGGCTTATAGATGTCCTTCTTGCTGACCTATACAATCCCTGCAAGGTCCAACCCAGCCAAGCCTCGGGCTTCCTAGCTTCATTTCTGCAAATCCAGCAAAAGTTTCTGTATTCCTCCTGGGTGCCCTGTGTTTGCTTCTGTCTTCTGTGTATTTTGCATTTGAGGTCAGTCAGGAGCTGTCTGACTCTTCCATGGGCCCATTCATCCACGTTTGATTCCTGCGTTATCAGAATGGGGTATACTTAGTTCAGAACACTTTTCTCAACTCTCATCAAGGTTAACCGAGAGCTTTTGAGCTATTTCAGTGTAAGTGGAATTTGTTTCCAGGCTTTTTTAATAAAGCAAACATCCCTTGCTGAGAAAAAAAGTGGAAAATGGAACATTGGAGATATTGGTTCACTTCAAAACATATCCTGAGGTGGTAAAGGAACTCGTGGTGGACAGAAAGAAGGATGCAAAATCAAAATAGAACAAATAGGCCTCTTCTCCCAAGTGACAGGGGACAGGACAAGATGAAATGGCCTCAAGCTCCGCCAGGGGAGACTTAAGCTAGATATTAGGATGAAAATTCACAGAAAGTGTCATTTGGCACTGGAATAGGCTGTCCAGGGAGGGTGTTGATTCACCTTCCCTGGAGGTGTTTAAGGTGCAGGTGGATGAGGTGCTAAGGGAAATGGTTTAGTGTTTGATAGGAATGGTTGGACTCAATGATCCAGTGGGTCTCCTCCAACCTAGTTATTCTATGATTCTATGATTCTAATACTGCAGTCAAAATGCCAGTCTTGCCTAAAGTTGCCGTCTCTTGTGATCTGCAAGCAGAGCTGCAGTGTATGGCTTTATATGCAGAGAATATTGTAGGTTTTCAATAGTTGCAGTTCAATTGTCCTCTAACAGAAAACCAGACGGCTGTTATTCCTTCCCCAAAACTAGCAGCACTTCATGGCCTAGTGTTTAGTGCCAGTTCTTGTCACACAGTTGTGAGCCAGAGCACACTGGAAGACACTCAGGGGTGGCTGGAGCTTGAATAGAGTCATGTGAGTCCCTGTTGCCTGCTTGGATGCTCATAGAATCACCAGGTTGGAAGAGACCCACTGGATCATCGAGTCCAACCATTCCTATCAAACACTAAACCATGTCCCTCAGCACCTCATCCATCCAACCCTTAAATACCTCCAGGGAAGGTGAATCAACCACCTTCCTGGGCAGCCTGTTCCAATGCCTAATGACCCTTTCCGTGAAAAACTTCCTCCTAATCTCTAGCCTAAATCTCTCCTGGCAGAGCTTGAGGCCATTCCCTCTTGTCCTATCCCCTGTCACTTGGGAGAAGAGCCCAGATCCCTCCTCTCCACAACCTCCGCTCAGGTAGTTGTAGAGAGCAATGAGGTCTCCCCTCAGCCTCCTCTTCTCCAGCCTAAACACCCCCAGCTCTCTCAGCCCTTCCTCATAAGGCCTGTTCTCCAGCCCCTTCACCAGCTTCGTTGCTCTTCTCAGGACTCCCTCCAGAGCCTCAACATCCTTCTTGTGCTGAGGGGTCCACAACTGAACACAGGATTCAAGGAGCAGTCTCACCAGTGCTGAGTCCAGAGGGAGAAGAACCTTCCTGGACCTGCTGGTCACACCATTTCTGATCCAAGCCAAGATGCCATTGGCCATCTTGGCCACCTGGGCACACTGCTGGCTCATGGTCAGTTGCTGTCACCCAACATCCCGAGGTCCTTCTCCTCCAGGCAGCTTTCTAGACAGACTTCTCCTAGTCTGTAGCTGCCCAGGGTTGTTGTGCCCTAAGTGCAGGACCCAGCATTTGGCCGGAAGATACAACTCTCCCATATAGCAGGGCAGGGAAACCAGGTACAAAAGACATAGAATACTCAAAACTTTTCTTCTAGCCTTAGGTTTCACTAGTAAGGTTTGCCATGTGCTCTGCTGCTTCCCTGATACTTCTAGCCTAGTCTGTGGGAGCACATCAGGAGGAATAAGGGAAGGGCTGCTCCACCAGGGAGGGTGAGTCAAGGGCAAGAACAGCATAGTCAGTGATCTTACCGTGATCCCAGAGCCCCCGTCCATGGGCAGTGACAGCAACAGGTCCCATCAGCCACTTGGCAATCATCAGGCAAATGTAAGGGAACAAGTTGGATCCAAGGTCAACCCAAGAAAAACAGACACTAACTTACGACCACCAGGAAACAGAATTAATGTTCTGGACCTGAGCTTAAGAGAACTCCTGGCCCCATGACCAGTGGGTGTGTAGGTGGAGGTGCCAGGTGAGAGTAGTCAAGGCAATTACAACCTATTAGTGCACTCAGGGCCCTGGCAAAATGAGGAATTGCTCTCAGCTGAGGAGGAGGCAGTTGAGGAGTGTTGGAGTCAATTGGATAGACACAAGTCTATAAGATCAGGTGGAATGCACCTTAAAGTCCTGAGGTAGTTACTGCGTGGCCCCTCTTTAACATCTTTGAAAGGTTGTTGATATTGGAGGGGATGACTGATGTCTACAGAAAAAAAAATTATAAAAATCATAGATATCTTCAAGGACAGCCTAGGGAAAAGCAGGCAAATCAGCTCTGTCTTAGGTCCAGGGAAAATGATGAAGCAAATTCTTCTGGAAATCATTTCCAGCCATACGAAGGTCACATAGATTGTTCAAAGGCAAAGCATGGCTGACATACCTGATTTCTTCTGATCAGATGCCTGTTTCTGGGGACAAGGGAAGGGCAAGATCCCAAAGATTTCATCTGTGCTTTGTCTAGTCCAGCTTCCAGTAACATGGTTAAAAAGAGGTCACATGTTTGGGTTTGGGTTTTTTTTGATGAGTTGTGTAAAAAATGAAAATGTATTGATGGAAGTGGTATTGGAGCCACACTCGTTGCACTGTACTATTCAGTTTCCCTCTGATATGTAAACTTTTTTATAGCTGTGTGAGAAAAACTCTCTGAGTGTAACTTTAAGAGTATGAGCAGCAAGTGAGATGGTTTTGGGCAACTGTTACAATGAAATTCTAAATCTGATCAGAAAAGACCTGGAAAATACAGCGTTTGCAGTGGTGGAGGCCATAGAATCATAGAACAACCAGGCTGGAAGAGACCCAACAGATCATTGAGTCCAACCATTCCTATCAAACACTAAACCATGTCCCTCAGCACCTTGTCCACCTGTCCCTTAAACACCTCCAGGGAAGGTGAATCAACCACCTCCCTGGGCAGCCTATTCCAATACCCAATGACCCTTTCTGTGAAAAACTTCCTCCTAATCTCCAGCCTAAATCTTCCCTAGGGGAGCTTGTGGCCATTCCCTCTTGTCCTGTCCCCTGTCACTTGGGAGAAGAGCCCAGCTCCCTCCTCTCCACAACCTCCTTTCAGGTAGTTGTAGAGAGCAATGAGGTCTCCTCTCAACCTCCTCTTCTCCAGGCTAAACAACCCCAGAAGAACCCCATTCTACAGTCCTGTTGGTGTTGCAGTCCCACAGTAGCAGAGCTCAACCAGGGCAAGAGCATCAAAAAGAGATCCTGTGGAAGCTCTGTGCAGACAACAGAAACAGCACACACACAGGTCAAGCACCAGAAACAGCAGGGGAACAGGGCCCCAGCATCATGAATTTGCTACACAGAAAAATATCTTCAGTATCAGCAGACACTGTCCCCAGTACCTGCATGTCAGTCATCATGCACTGGAATAGGCTGCCCAGGGAGGTGGTTGAGTCACCATCCCTGGAGGTGTTTAAAAGACAGATAAGTGAGGTGCTCAGAGACATAGTTTAGTGGCAGATAGGAATGGTTGGACTTGATAATCCAAGAGGTCTTTTCCAGCCTGGTGATTCTATGATTACATGATTTATATGCACACACTGGGTACCATTTTTGCACTGATGCAGGCAGAGACTGTTCCTCTAACAAAGACCGATCCATCAATATCGTATCTTAGAAAGGCAACTGGAAAAGTCATATTTTCAGCAGACTAGAAATCTTACTTCAATGGACCATGTTATTGTTCAAAATAGAGGAAAAAAAATCACTATAAAACAAAGATTTGTCATCAAATGTTTCATAGAATCATAGAACAACCAGGTTGGAAGAGACCCATTGGATCATGCAGTCCAACCATTCCTATCAAACACTAAACCATGTCCCTCAGCACCTCGTCCACCTGTCCTTTGAACACCTCCAGGGAAGGTGAATCAACCCCCTCCATGGGCAGCCTCTGCCACTGCTTAGTGACTCTTTTTGTGAATTTTTTTTTCCTGATGTCCAGCCTAAATCTCCTCTGGCAGAGCTTGAGGCCATTCCCTCTTCTCCTGTCCCCTGTCACTAGGCAGGAGAGACCATCACCCTCCTCTCTAGAACTTCCTTTCAGGTAGTTGTAGAGAGCAGTGAGGTCTCCTCTCAGCCTCCTCTTCTCCAGGCTAAACACCCCCAGCTCTCTCAGCCATTCCTCTGAAGGTCTGTTCTCCAGCCCCTTCCCCAGCTTCGTTTCAGATAATTTAAAAGGCATAAAATTAAGGACAGCAGGAGTTCTTGGAAACAAATCTGATTTTGAGTAGGAGATTCTTAGAGGCAGCTTAGAGTAGTCTGATAAATCAGTATAACTGCCGCAATTAGATACTAGACAAGGAACTGCATTTTTCAAAATCCTTTTAGAATAATTGACCTTAAGAAAAAGAAAGGGGAAAAAAAAATCAAACCATGAGGTAGAGAACTTTTTTCAGGCTAACTTGTGGTTTTTATTCATTGTTGCTTTCTTGAAGTAATTGCAGAATCCATTACCACATAACTTGCTTTCATTTTCTTAGATGAGCGTGTTTTTCTTTGCCCTAAGTGAAACAGGATATTAATCTTTCAGAATTTCTGTCCTGCTTTTTGCAATACGGCTCATTTGGATGTGGCAAGAGGGCAAGCATGTAGCAAATCACGTTGTGGTTGAAGGAAGTTTGCAGCTTTCCTACTGCAATACTATAAAGTCTTTGTTGAACTGCAAGATTGAGTCATCTGTGACACTTCCTACTTCCCCTTACTTTGATGTCATATGTTTAAGAGAAGAGCGGCATAAATAATAACTGAAATAATAACTATATTTTACTGTTTATTGTTCTTATTTTGCCAGGACACTGACTTTCAAGGAGGAAAGATTTAAAGAGCACATAAGCCATCTGGAGATGCTCCTTCGAGCCCTGTGCCACATCCCAGTGCCATCCATGCAAAGGGTATGGGAACCTCCACCCCACTGATGATATACACTGATTTTCCTTTATAAAGAAAATACTAGTATTAGATGTCTATGCTGCATTATGATTGGTAAAGAAAACTAGCTAAAAATTATAACAAGAACTTGAAAAATAAAATTATTTCGGTAAGGAGATTTTTCAGTTATCATAGAATCATAGAACAACCAGGTTGGAAGAGACCCATAGGATCATCGAGTCCAACCATAATTATATGTGATGTATCACAACAAAATCATTATACATATTAATTTCTTAATAATTTGCTCTCCAAGGGTTTAGTTTCATTTTGGAAGGAAAGGAGTCACCAAAGCAGAATTTTAGAATCTTCTGGCTCTAGAAAAATCTGTGATGATGAGAAGGGAACTAGGGAACTAAACACTGACACTGCGAAGTGAAAACTGGGCAGCGATGACTTTTTTAGCCAGATTGTTTCTCCTTTTACAATTTTCAGTTTACTGATTTTTTTTCACCTTCAGTTGCTGGTTAACTTTTGGGCTCAGAGAAGAGCGGAAAGATCTTGGCCAAGAAAGCAGTATCTCTGCCCCTTCAGCGTGAGACTTTGCAAAGCCTGATTTCAGAGACATCCAAGAGTTCCTCCACCAAATGAGAAAAACTTTGGTCAGCCTGCACCATAGAGTTAAGGTAAGAAGTGAGGAAAAAGGGACTCTTTGAACAGAAATACCAGTTTTTCCATTGTCATTAAAAGGGACACAAACCCCAATATCACCACTTAAAAAAACACCTTCCATCTATTTTGAAAGCACTTACTTCACTTGTAACTGGACGTTGATTCTTCAAGTGAAATTACATTTTTATGTGCCCTTAAGTGATCCATAGAGATGCTATAAAGGTCCATCCATTTCAAGTCCATGGCTACTTTCTGTGGTGAATATTACATACCACTTATAGATAAATAGGTTAGAAGGAGATTACATACTCAGAAGCACATTAGCAGGCCTGAGTTCTTCTGAACCCTCCCAAGTATATTCATCATCAGGGATCTGAACAGGCTGGACCACTGGGCTGAGACCAATGGGATGAGGTTTAACATGGCCAAATGGCAGGTCCTGCACTTGGGGCGCAATAACCCTGAGCAGCTACAGACAGGGA
Source organism: Coccyzus lansbergi (assembly GCA_033558105.1). Lineage (NCBI taxonomy): Eukaryota > Metazoa > Chordata > Aves > Cuculiformes > Coccyzidae > Coccyzus > Coccyzus lansbergi. Next base: position 441,115 of record JAUMJK010001159.1, read on the forward strand.
GAAGCCTGGCTGGAAACTGCCTGGAGGAGAAGGACCTGGGGGTGTTGGGTGACAGCGACTGACCATGAGCCAGCAGTGGCCCAGGTGGCCAAGAAGGCCAATGGCATCTTGGCTTGGATCAGAAACGGTGTGACCAGCAGGTCCAGGGAGGTTCTTCTCCCTCTGGACTCAGCACTGGTGAGACCGTTCCTTGAATTCTGTGTTCAGTTCTGGGCTCCTCACCACAAGAATGATATTGAGGCTCTGGAGCGAGTCCAGAGAAGAGCAACAAAGCTGGTGAAGGGGCTGGAGAACAAGAGGAACAGCTGAGAGAGCTGGGGGTGTTTATCCTGGAGAAGAGGAGGCTGAGGGTAGACCTCGTTGCTCTCTACAAGTACCTGAAGGGAGGTTGTGGAGAGGAGGGAACTGGGCTCTTCTCCCAAGTCAAAGGGGACAGGAGAAGAGGGAATGGCCTCAAGCTCCGCCAGGGTTGATTTAGGCTAGACATTAGGAGGAAGTTTTTCACAGAAAGGGTCATTGTGCACTGTTAGAGGCTGCCCAGGGAGGGGGTTGATTCACCTTCCCTGGAGGTGTTTAAGGCACAGGTAGAGGAGGTGCTGAGGGCCATGATTTAGTGTTTGATAGGAATGATTGATGATCCAGTGGGTCTCTTCCAACCTGGTGATTCTATGATTCTATGATTCTATCATGAGATTGTCTTTAGTCCCAGAAATATGATCTATTTTCTCTGGAGGGTCTCATGTGGAGTCCTGCTGGATGAGTGCTGCTCAGGACAGCAGACAACTGCTCAGCACTTTCCCTCTTTATTCAACAGGTGATTGCACTCTCGCCTATCACTATCTGTGCCTGTCCTGAAGTTTTCAACTCCAGGAAAGGTGGAGAGGTGCTAACCTCTGCAGAATTTCTACCACAGCCTTCTATAACCTCAGAAATACGCATTTATCTGAGGGGAAAGATGACATTAGTATTATTCCTATGGGAAACTGAAGACAAAGAGATGTTAATGAAGCTGCCCATACACTGGACAAAAAGTAACAACACTTTTCTTAAAATGTTTCATTCACATTTGTGAAATAAAATTATTTCAAGATGGCTTCAGCTACAGCAATTAATTAAGGGCAGAAAAATCTGATCTTCCTGTCTTCTGGTACCATCTCTCTTCCTCCAGATATCACAGTTTCTTTGCACAGATGCTGAATGTTGTAATGACTTTGGCTTTAGGTATCCAGAAAATGAAAAAAGCCAGTGTTGTTTTAGCTATTAAAGCATGGTAATTATCAGTGGCCTAGAGGAGCTTCTTATGCAGACAAGAAATTGCCAGTGGTTCACCTTATGTAGTACAGAAGGTTCATTCCTGAATCTTTCCCTACTGGTGGTAACTTTCAATGCCAAGAAAAAAAAATCTTTGAGGAATTATAGGAATTAATGTCTCTCCACAAGTTCTTGAAACTATGTCTTTCATTTAGCTGTGGTTGTTTAGCCTGGAGAAGAGGAGGCTGAGGGGAGACCTCATTGCTCTCTACAACTCCCTGAAAGGAGGTTGTAGGGAGGAGGGTGATGGCTTCTTCTCCTCCTAAGTGACAGGGAACAGGACTAGAGGGAATGGCCTCAAGCTCCTCCAGGGGAGGTTTAGTTTGGACATTAGGAAAAAGATTTTCACAGAAAAGGTCATTGAGCACTGGAACGGGTTACCCATGGAGGGGATTGATTCACCTTCCCTGGAGGGGTTTAAGGGACAGGTGGATGAGGTGCTAAGGGGCATGATTTAGTGTTTGATAGGAATGGTTGGACTCGATGATCCAGTGGGTCTCTTCCAACCTGGTTATTCTATGATTCTATGATTCTATGATTCTATGATGTGGTTTTGGGGTTTATGAACTGCAGGTCCTGCTTCACTAACGTGATCTTCTATGACAAGGTGACCTGTTTAGTGGATGAGGTAAAGGCTGTGGATGTTGTTTACCTGGACTTTTTCTCACAGTGCTCTCTCGGAAATCCTGTCTGCGCATGGCTCGGGGGTACATGCTCATTGCTGGAAGACCAGGCCCGAAGAGCAGCGCTGAATGGAGACAAATCTGGTTGGTGGCAGCCCCAGGTGGTGTTCCCCAGGGCTCAACTTTGAAGCCAGCCTTCTTTAATATCTTTGGCAATGATCTGGACAAGAGGGTCAAGTGCACCCTCAGTAAGTTTGCAGATGATACTAAGTTGGGCAGGAGTGTTAATCTTCTTAAGGATAGGAGGAGTCTACAGAAGGATCTGGACAGACTGGATCAAAGGACTGAGGTCAGTTGTGTGAGGTTCAACAAGGCCAAATGTCAGGTCCTGCACTTTGGTCACAGAAAACTTGTGCAATGCCACAGGCTCAGGAATGGATGGTTGGAAAGCTGACCAGCAGAAAAGGACCTGGGGGTGTTCATCAACAGCCAGCTGAATATAAACCAGCAGTGTGCTCAGGTGGCCAAGAAGGCCAACAGAATCCTGGCTTGTAGCAAAAGCAGTGTGACCAGCAAGGCTAAGGAAGAGATCCATCCCCTGTACTCAGCACTGGTGAGGAAACACCTTGAAAACTGTGTTCTGTTTGGGGCCCTTCAGTAGAAAAAAGACATTAAGGTGCTGGAGCATGCGTAGAGGATGGCAACAAATCTAGTGAAGGGAGTCTAGAGCACACGTGTTATGAGGAGAGACTGAGGGAACTCCAGCTGATTAGTCTGGAGAAAAGGAAGGCTGAGGGGAGACTTTATCACTCTTTACAACTACCTGAAAGGACAGTGCAGTGAGTAGAAGTCAGTCTGCTCTCCCAAGTAACAAGTGAAATGGCCTCAAGTTGCTCCAAGGGAGTTTCAAGTTGGGTATTAGGAAAAATTTCTTCACCGAAAGGGTCATAAAGCATTGGAACAAGCTTCCTGGGGAAGTGGTTAAGCCACCATTCCCAGAGGTATTCAAAAGACGTGTAGATGTGGTGCTTAAAGACGTGGTTTAGTGGTGAACTTGGCAGTCTTAGTTTTACAGTTGGACTTGATGTCCTTAAAGCCCTTTTCCAACCTAAATTGTTCTACTGTCCTCTTCATTTTGAACTAAGCAGGTCTCTCAATATTTGGTTTCAGGTTCGACTGATAGGGGGTTGCTTTGAAGACCTTGATTTTGCATTCTAAACCCTGGAGGAAAGCTGCTGTATCCTTAATGCAAGTATAATTGATACCTAAATGATTATGAAATACTTCAGGGGAGTTGATGTGTTAAAATACTCTGAGAACTAATCTAAGACAAGGAGGTACCAAAAAAAAAAAATCACTGTTGTTTCATTGTTTTTAAAAGGGTCAAGACCATTCTGCAAATCAACCCCTGGGGGCCTCTCTTCCTATAAAAGTTGTTACAGCACAAAGAGACTTTCAAACTGTCCCCTCAGACCTCATTCCTAACCTGCTTCTTCTGCTTATACATAATTTCCAGTAGCAAATAAAGGTCTGAGGAGAAATAAGCCCTAATGATTTGTACATGGACCCCCACGGTCTTCTACTTGATTGTGTCAAGTGAGAGTCATTCTGCTGACGCACCTCCCGCCAGGCAGCTGTACAGTATACTGGGAGCTCCCTTCCCTCCTTTTGCTTTCCCTCTCCACTTGGCAGTGGTGCGAGTGTGGGATTTCACAGGGTCATCTGCCAACTTTGAAACGAGAGATGTGTCCGACTACTATTGGTTGCTCTCAGTTCGTACGGGCTAAAACAACATTAATTGAAGCTTCAGACAAATACCAGGAAGGAAAAAAAAAAAAAAAATCTCGGCTGTTGATTTACTGGAACACACTATCACCAAGATTTGAAGGGAGGGAATATAAAAGGAAAAAGTTGCATGGGTTGCGCAAGCTATTAATTTTACAATTTGATGAACAAGCCAAATAACGCATTGCCCTAATGTGAGAACATAGGTAACGAGCATCACAATTCACACAATTCTTTCTTAAGTGGATCTCTGCGTAACTTCCCAGACAAACTGGCCACTACACTTTCTCAAATAACATCTGAATTCACTCCCTCTCCTCTATTGCTTCCTAAATAATTTCCTTAATACAGTCAGAACATAGCCAGTAAGACTTTTAGAGATTAGACGCAAGATCATTACAATATATCTGAACTTGCTATTAGGAGAATATTATATATTCCCCAGTAAGCACAAAAAAACCTTTTTAAAACATAAACTCAGGGTTAAATTTCCTGTATAACATATCCCACTTCTTCGATATGGTGTATTGGTCAGGGCTTCAATATTCATCATAGGATTTTTGTGGGTGTTAGAGCTGAAGGAAGAACATGTCTATTAAACACTGAACCTAGTGCTGGACTACGCGGTAGAAATTTGCACAAAGACTCAGTGCCAGACGAATGCATCTTGCTCATCCAAATCAGCAGATAGAGACTTCACAAGATTTTTAAAGTACATTTACAGAATGAGGAATCTTCCTAAAAATAGCTAGACAGACTTTTTAGCAATGCTATGTGAAGTAGAAGAGTAAAAATAACTCATAAATATCTTAAGGTACTTCAACGGTTTTGGCCAACAATCAGTTCTGCTATTTAAATAAGAACCGGGAATTTTTCCTTATTCTTTGGTCTTCCTAGGGAGTTATCACTGAGCAGGCAGAGAGGACCTTATATAATTTTGATTAAAAGAATTTATTCTGGTGTAAAACTACTGATTAGCTGTTAGAAAGGTAGTAGGAGTCCATGGTACTATTTTTATAATCCGACTCTGCTGTGCCAAAAACCCCCACACCATTCCTAAGAAATGCAAAACATTATGAAAGACTGATAAGCTTTTTTTAAAAATAAAAGTTTTCCACTAAGTGGTTTTCCACTGCCAAAAAAATTAAGTCATTTTTTTTCAAACTGAGGAACTCATTTGGGGATAGTTGTTTTTGCACTATACCAGAAAGCATTTTACGCTCCTTGTACTCCAGATGGTCCTAAAAAGCTACTTAGTACAACTCTGGTACCTCTAAGAAACTCACCATCTTGCAGGTACTTTACTCTTTCCCCAAACTGGGATTTTAACCCCATGCTCTCCGTCCTCTGCAGCCTTTTTCAGCCTCCCCCTCTCACTCCGGCTTCACTGCCACCACCTCCCACAGTTCCCCATACCCTGCTCTTGTGGCTTTGGGGCACAGCCCACAGACAGCAGGCGTAGGAGCATCTTTTGGCTGCCCTCCAGAAAGCTCCCTTGTCTTCCCAAGAATTGCAGGATGATCCATACATTACAGAGACAACACACACATTTGGTGGGGAAACTGAATTGCTGGCAAAGATCATTTATCTGTCCCTGTAGCAGGAGAAAAAATTAAACCCATGGAGGCTAGACATGAAGATCGCTGCTGGTCTCAGTGCCTTTTCTGCATGGCAGCCTTTCACAGACAGTTTAGTCTTCGGTACAGTTCATATGGCTTTATTTTGTTCATGAACGTCAATACAAAATCCTGTCAGTTCCAAAGATCAGCTGTGAATTTTCACGAAGGAGATGTTGCCTAATGTTTCTCCATTCCCTGATGCCTAATGGAAAGACCACATACAGTATCATAGAATCATAGAATCATCGGGTTGGAGGAAACCCACCGGATCATTGAGTCCAACCATTCCTATCAAACAATAAACCATGTCCCTCAGCATCTCATCCACCTGTCCCTTAAACACCTCCAGGGAAGGTGAATCAACCCCCTCCCACTGTTCCAGTTCCTAATGACCCTTTCAGTGAAAAGTCTCTTCCTAATGTTCAGCCTAAACCTCCCCTGGTGGAGCTTGAGGCCGTTCCCTCTCGTCCTGTCCCCCGTCACTTGGGAGAAAAGCCCAGCTCCCTCCTCTCCACAACCTCCTTTCAGGGAGTTATAGAGAGCTCCCCTCAGCCTCCTCTTCTGCCATTCTCTTCTAGCAGCATTTTTTTAACATAAGATAAAGGGCAGGAGTCAGACCTTAAAACCAACAAGGTAAGATCATTTTAGATAGCTATATCCTGCTATACCTAAGCTTTTAAACTAGTCATGGCAATACTGAAGTTCATTTAAGTACTCAATTTACTCCCTAGCCTTCTAGTAAAGTTTTGCAGTTTCTACTGAACTTCATCCTACCATAAATGCACTCCCAGGAGATGCTCAAGAGAGCTAGTTCAAAATGCAATGATCTCAATCACTGGATTTACTGCAAAAATCACCAGTATGAGGTCCTGGAGGAATGATTTTGTTACCACCTCCAGTTTCCAAAAACCTCCATTCCCAGGGCCTTGAAGGCAAATAACTGGGAACCTTTTTTTTCCCATGCTGAGTAGAGGTCAAAGAGGGTTAATCTTGTACTCTCCTGGCCTACCCTCAGATGAGAGCATGAACGTGTAGTGTTCTCAGCCCTCTCATCTCCCTGCAAAAGTGCTGAACTCCCCTTCCAGAGCAGGCTCACACTCAGCACGCATGTAGATGACTAATACTGTATTTCATGTTGCAAATGAGCTTTATTCTGTTGTCATTATTATTTCCATATTCAGCCTGAGAGAGATCCTTGTACTATTTTAAGTCATAGTAATGGGATAATTTGTTACCAATACCACTCACCAACTGTCAATGGGTTCTGCTTTTTCTGCTTCTGAAGAGAGGAGACAATCAGGGGAGATTTAGGCTAGAGATTAGGAGGAGGTTTTTCACGGAAAGGGTCATTGGACAGTGGAATAGGCTGCCCAGGGAGGTGGTTGATTCACCTTCCCTGGAGGTGTTTAAGGCACGGGTGGATGAGGTCCTGAGGGACTTGGCTTAGTGTTTGATAGGGATGGTTGGACTCGATGATCCGATGGGTCTCTTCCAACCTGGTTGTTCTATGATTCTATGATTCTATGATTTCTCGAATGTCTATTTTCCAAAAGCTATGGACTTGGATTTATTTTTTTTTCCTAAGAAATGGATGAGTCAGGCTACTAACAGATAGTACATGCAGATCTTTTAGAAGCACATTAAGCTGTTCCTGGGAAATAGCTCACATCTGACTTCACAGCCTGACAGATTTAGCACAGTCCAAACACAACACCCGTTAGCACATGAATCATGGCGGAACAGGTAGCTCAACACACAATGTTATGTCACAGTAACATCAATGGTCAGGCTAAGAAAAGAGAGAATAAAAATAAGAATCAGAATACAACTCTATTATTCAGCCTGATTAGAAGCCAAAATACCGTGATGAGCCAGCCAAAAATGACAAACGCATTCACACAGACACGTCTTTCTTCTGCTGTCAGTGAGGTAAAGCCCAGTGGAAGATTGTAAGTCAAAGAGATCACAGCATTCCCTGCCCCTGCAAAACTTTGGCAATCAAAGAGACGCTATTTACTGCAACTTGATTCTGCTACACAAGAAAAAAGAAGGTGACTTTTTTAGACTAAAGTAACCACCAAACATTATTAGGAAGAATCTTGTTGTCTCTGTGACTGAGACTTACTTCACTCTGCTGATGCAATGAGGGCACTAGGAATGCTTGGGAGGCTTTCCTGGTAGTGTCCTGCATTGCTGCTCTTCAAAGAGTTAGTCAGTAGGACCCACTGGGACATGGTCCTCGCGGACAAGGGAGAAGAACAGAGCTGGAAATATTTAAGGATGCTTTCCATGAAGCACAAGAGCCCACAGTCCCCTTATCCAGGAAATAGGGAAGGGAAGGGAAGGGAAGGGAAGGGAAGGGAAGGGAAGGGAAGGGAAGGGAAGGGAAGGGAAGGGAAGGGAAGGGAAGGGAAGGGAAGGGAAGGGAAGGGAAGGGAAGGGAAGGGACAGGTAACCTGGGAAATGTTTATGGACACTGCCTGGTTGTGTAGGGAGGTCAGGAAGACCAAGGAGCAGCTGGAGCTGAACTTGACAAGAGAAGTAAAGACTAACAAGAAGGGCTTCCACAGGTACATCAACCAAAAAAAAGAAAGGTTAAAGAGAATGTAGCCCCATTGGTGCCTGAAAATGGTGACCTCATCTCCACAGACAAAGAGAAGGCTGAGATACTCAACAAATTTTTTGCCTCAGACTTCACTGACAACCAATCTCCTCACCCCTCCTTGGTCAAGGGACAACAAAATGGTGACCAGGGAGGTAAACCCCCTCCCACTGTAGAGGAGGATCAGATTTGTGACCACCTGAGGAACCTGAAGAGCAGCCTGGTGTGGCGGGAGGTGTCCCTGCCCGTGGCAGGAGGGTTGGAACTAGATGATCTTAAGATCCCTTCCAACCCAAACTATTCTATGATTCTATGACTAGGAATTCTTGGGAGGCTTTCCAGGCTGTGTCCTGCCTTGCTGCACGATTTGCTTCACTAAGGTTCTAGTGGAGCAAATTAGTCACTTCCTATGTGCTTACAAAAACATTTACCTTCTTTCTGTGTGCCAAAATTAGCCAGCTATCTTCATGTCCGCTACAATTGAATAGAAATACCTGAGGACAATTTATCCTGGAGAAACATCATAACGCATTGAGAAGTAGAAAGATCTACTTGTTGGACTGGAGGAGAGTAACCCAGTAACATAATCCTTCTGCTAGACTGCCATTCGAAGGAGTCATTTCCAGAACAGAGGAGTGAGAAAGTCTGTCCTAAGAATCATAGAATCATAGAATAACCAGGTTGGAAGAGACCCACTGGATCATCGAGTCCAACCATTCTTATCAAACACTAACCCATGTCCCTTAGCACCTTGTCCACCCATCCCTTAAACCCCTCCAGGGAAGGTGACTCAACCACCTTCCTGGGCACCCTTTGTCAGTGCCCAATGACCCTCTCTGTGAAAATCTTTTTCCTAATGTCCAGCCTAAACCTCCCCTGGAGGAGCTTGAGGCCATTTCCTCCCAAAAATAATTTAGGGAGCTATTGAAAACATGACTTCTGAGGGGTAGGGCTGACTGGAAGAGCCACCGTGAGATATTCAAAACTGAAGTCCATGATGCCAGAGTTGCATTCTTTGACATAATTAACCTAATATACAAAATTTGAATTCCCACGGGACGGTTACCATTTCCTGTGCACTGAATTCCAGGTAGTTTCACTTCAGAGTCAAAACAGGTAAAAAAATCAAAATCTATACCCAAGATACACGTAGAGGATACTCTTAAGGACACTAAGACCCCACAGCTACTGGAAAACACAGTGGTCAAACAGGGAGACATGACAAGGGTACAGAGCTTTCAGGCCATTGCAGGAAAAGGTCAGAGGGGATGTCGGTGTACGCAATTTGTTATTCATTTCAACTGATATTAAGCCAAATATTATAAAAGACTTAGTGACAGAGTCCTTTCTTCCAGCATACTGCTGGGAAACTGCAGCATTTAGAGGCTTGCTATCTCTCTGGCTCCACGGAAATCCAGCAACAGTATCATCAGCCAAAGAGATGGCAGTGGGCCAGGCCAGTTTCACTCTGAAATTTCTGCTGCTGTTGTATGCAGATCTGTCAAAACCCTGGTGAGTGTCACCAAGCAAATATGAGAAGTGGGGGAGTTTCACATCACTGCTCAGTGCTGGGGAACCAGCACCATCTCAGCCCTCCCACTCCAGAATATGCTTTAGCAAATTTGTTTTTTATTTAACCCTGTTTCTGGCCAAGAAGATGAAGAAGACAACATATTTTCTGAATAAGACAACATATTTTCTGAATAAGAATTACCCATAAGGACAGAAACATTAACATTTCAACAAGAAAGACCAGCAGTGTGACACAAAGCCAGCCACTGCCTATGCGAGACGCTCCTGGATGTACAAGTTGATTAGGAAAGATGACAGCCTCAGAGAAAAGATGAAGCAATAGAACAACTTTCTTTACTGAAAGGCTCAAAGCTCCAAAACCAGCATGAAAAGCTGTAGTTACATAGCAGAGTATATGGTAAGAGATAAGAAGGAGGCTGGAAGAAGTGATACTAGGATGAAGCAATCAGCCACACTCGTAGGAAATGATCGTGTTCCACTTTCTGCCAAGTAAGCCAAGAACACTTGTAGAGTCTTGTCTAGTTTTAGCTGGTGTCTATGATCCTGTTACGTTGCTGCAAAATAATATTTTTTTAAAAAAGAAAAAGAAAGATTAGACTTGCAGTGGCTGACTTTTGAATACAAAACTGTAGAGGGGAATGTCATGGTGCTTTCAAGCTGCAATATAGGCTAAATAACTTCCATCTGTAACTCCTATAACTTTTTCAGAAATTGTCATCACCGTATCTGTTCTAGCCTACAAGACCTGGAAACTTATTAAAGCCCAGGTTGTCTGAGATACAGTCTATGTCAACACAGAAAATTCACAGACCTCAGTATCTTCTAAAAGCTGTAGGGAGTAAGTATGGCTTGCAGCAAATCCTAAACCTGGAAGAATGGAGCATCCCATTTAGCGCTATGACAAAATGCCTACCACAATCCTAAGGAATACATGTTTAAACTCCAAACACCTGTCAGTCAATTAGAATAGAGTGATGATAATATTAAGAAAAGTTGTTTTGTAAAGACTCCAATTATAATGAGTCCCACTCTGGATGATGCCGAGAAAAACCTTCTATGAAATAGCAAGATTCTCTGTTGCTTTATTGATTAGAGCTATATGGGATCTCTCGTAGCCTACGCTATGAGGGCAAAATCTACACACTCTCATTCAGCAGATGAAGCACCAAGAATATGGTTATGTTTTTAAGAAATCCGTTGAAACACCTTCTCTAGTAGAAAATAACGAGTTAGCAGTTGGTTCATGTTCATTGCATTTTATGATTAACCTTCAGGCCTGAGGTCTTCTGATGTTAGGTGTACAAATTCAAATTGTCACACCTTGAATGATCAGTAAAGATGTCTGCAAGCAAAACATCAGTTAAATACTCTTAAAGATGTGCATAACTGGTAACATGGGCTTTTGAATTTAGCATTTACCCTCAATCATAGAATCATAGAACAACCAGGTTAGAAGAGACCCACTGGATCATTGAGTCCAACCATTCCTATCAAACACTAAACCATGTCCCTCAGGGCCTTCTCCATCCGTCCCTTAAACACCTCCAGGGAAGATGAATCAACCACCTCCCTGGGCAGCCTGTTCCAATGCCCAATGACCCTTTCTGTATAGAATCATATGTTTTTCATGTGAGCTTTCATTCTAATTCATTGGGTACCTTCAGACCAAACATCTTCGCTGGGTCTTGAATTCCATGTTTGTACAATGAAGAGAACGACTGCAGTTAACCTGCTAGGGACCGCCAGTTTGATTAATTATTGTAATACTGCTGCTGCTAGCACGTACAGAGTCAGGCAGGCATCACTGTTTCTTCACACACAGGAAGCAACACAGTTCATAGAATCATAGAATCATAGAATAACCAGGTTGGAAGAGACCCACCGGATCATTGAGTCCAACCGTAATTCATGAGAGTTTCCTTCACAGAGAAAGGAAACAGGGGAGGATCCTGCACAATCCTGGAAAGCTTTGGACAACAGCTCTTGCCCTTGCTCTGGAAGAAGTCACCTCTGTTCCCTCTCGCATTTTCTATTTAGCAGGCTTGCTGTTATCCTGACTAGCCATGACTCTTGAAGCACTGAACACCATTGGGCCGATTATTCAGTAAACTTTCTTCATCCTGTGAAAAATCAGATTATAGAATCATAGAATCACCAGGTTGGAAGAGACCCACGGGATCTTCGAGTCCAACCATTCCCACCAATCTCTAAACCATGTCCCTCAGCACCTCGTTCACCCGCACCTTAAACCCCTCCAGGGAAGGCGAGTCAACCCCCTCCCTGGGCAGCCTGTTCCAGTGCCTAACGACCCTTTCAGTGAAGAATTTTTTCCTTATGTCAGGCCTGAACTTCCCCTGGCAGAGCTTGAGGTCATTCCCTCTTGTCCTGTCATAGGGTTTAGGAGACTAGGAAGGGAGATTAGGGGATAACATTCCCTTTTTTCTCTTCACTTGCTTCCCTGGAAATACAGTAAGTACCTCCTGCATTTCAGCAGCTGCAAGGCTTGTGGTTTCTTTGTTTTGTTCTCAGCAGGTATATCTGGTTTCTGGCCAAGGGATGGCTCTTCACCTTCCCTTTCTTCCCCGTGAAATGAAGAAAAACATAGACATCTGTAAAGTAATGAGGAAGAAAACACTTGATTCACTTTCTGGGAGACCAAGTGAGGTTTCCTGAAACACAGCAGGATGTGAAAGCAGCAGCAGCCCTTTGACTGGAGCTCCCTGAGCCTCCGCAGCAGCAGCACATCTTGCTGCAATGCCAGGCTGCCCAGGGAACTTCTGTTCATTCAACACGCCTCTTCCATTGACATCTTACACCAGTTCATTGCTGTCAAGCTGTTGCCTATGACATCCAATGTTTGGTAAGGGCTGGCTAATCTGAAAAAAAACATGTTAAAAAAATCAAATCTGTGTCTTCTTCTGTCCATAGTTAGGATATTTGGAAATTTCACAACAACAATTGCCAAATTTTAGTCATTTCAGTCCCATTCCCCCTAAACTTAGAATCATAGAACAACCAGGTTGGAAGAGACCCACCAGATCATCAAGTCCAACCATTCCTATCAAACACTAAACCATGTCCCTCAGCACCTCATCTACCCGTCCCTTAAACACCTCCAGGGAAGATGAATCAACCATCTCCCTGGGCAGCCTATTCCAATGCCCAATGACCCTCTGTGTGAAAAACTTCCTCCTATTCTCTAGCCTAAATCTCCCATGGTGGAGCTTGAGGCCATTCCCTCTTGTCCTGTCCCCTGTCACTTGGGAGAAGAGCCCAGATCCCTCCTCTCCACAACCTCCGCTCAGGTAGTTGTAGAGAGTAATGAGGTCTCCCCTCAGCCTCCTCTTCTCCAGGCTAAACACCCCCAGCTCTCTCAGCCACTCCTCATAGGGCCTGTTCTCCAGCCCCTTCACCAGCTTCGTTGCTCTTCTCTGGACTCGCTCCAGAGCCTCAACATCCTTCTTGTGCTGAGGGGCCCACAACTGAACACAGGATTCGAGGAGCAGTCTCACCAGCGCCAAAATACAGAGGGAGAAGAACCTCCCTGGACCTACTGGTCACACCATTTCTGAGCCAATCCAGGATGCCATTGGCCTTCTTGGCCACGTGGGCACACTGCTGGCTCATGTTCAGTCAGCTGTCGACCAACCCCCCCAGGTCCCTCAAACTTCCTGAGCAGCCAACTTTATTCCAGGCCTTAGATACAGTAGGTTCAGCTCACATGCAGAAATCCATTCATCGTAGCCTTCTGCTTGCAGCAGTGTTGTTACAGCTGTGCCTTGTGTCAGGACCAGCCTGCTGGGGGGGATGAGATAAATACAAGAAAAAGGCAGTTGTAACATCAGCTTGGTACAAAGGAAATTAGGGATTGTGTTCCAAGTACAGCTAAATCGTGATGACTCTCCAACAAATGATTATTTTTCAATAATTCGGATTTTCCTTTTGTACTGTTTTGCATTTTTTAAATAATCAAGCCTTGGCCACAATTCTCTAAGGGAAAGAAACTTTGTCTTTGCTCTTCAGTGTCAGAAGTGACACCACCTTCCACAAATACACCTCTCCAGACTGGGTTTGGCCGAGTTGTGGTGCCTTTGAGTGCTTAACACGTGAATGTTCTGCAGTGTTAGCTATGCTAGCTTATTACAGGTGAACTTAACCTTGATAGGGTTGTCTTAGAATCATAGAATCATAGAACAACCAGGTTGGAAGGGACCCATCGGTTCATTGAGTCCAACCATTCCTATCAAACACTAAACCATGTCCCTCAGGAACTAAACCATGTCCCTCAGGAGACATTCCTACAGAATCTTAGCCAAAAATAATAAAACCCCAACATTTTTCTCTCTGAAACATGTGATAAATAGGAAAAAAATAAAAGACTACCACCCCATATTGGCACCTGATTTATTAAAAGCAGGATTTGAGCCTCATGGTTTGCTTTTGAATCCGACCTGCTTCGTTGCTGACAACAGGTCCCTTTAGCTCCGTGCCTCTGGAATTCAGCGCGGTCCTCAGTGACCTCGCTCTGCAGATGAAGCGAGGTCAGCCCAGAGATGTCCGAAGTGTTTCATAACAGCCGAGTGAGAAAACACAGCTCAGGATCCGGATTCCTGTCCGGGAGCAGCAGTTGGGGCTGGGCTGCAGGCTCTCGAAAGCTTATCCGCTGATGTCAAGAGTGATTTAAAGCGTGACAGTGTGTGGAAACTGGCTGTGCAAGCTCTTGCGACATGCAGTAAGAGGAGCAAATGCAGCAGGAGTACTGAGAGCACAGGCAGCAGGAGTACTGAGAGCACATTGCTACCGCAGAAGTTCACGCTGAAGAAAATTCCCCCCCAAAAATAACATTCAGACACAATCTGGTAGAAGAATGTAATAAGATGGATAGGAAGTGGGATAACTGGAGGTTCCCTAAGGCAGTGCAGGTACTCCCTGTAGCCCAGAGATAAGGTTGGGTGCAAGCAGAAGCCAGGAAAAAGGGGAGTTGATATAAAATAGAAGAGAATCCACATTTTCCATGACCCGGTCACTTCCCCCAGAGCAGGAGAGATCAGAAATCAGGTTTGCTGCCGCTCCTGGGGGTTAAAGAAGGGATTAATCACAAAGGGAAAATGCTTTGTCATGCTGTGACTCAGCAGAAAACATTACGTTCTTGGAAGCAGCTGGAGGACATGGTAGGGACGCAGCAGTGAGTCAGGGAAATTTGGGACTTGAGCTGCTTCCTTCCCCCTTCCCTCTAGCCTTCATTTAACAACTTGAGCACCTGGGAATAAGGCTATTGCTCATAAATTGATACCTCGTGTTGTCTTGTGTAGCTGGTATGGATTTAGACTGCGCAGCACAAAATGGAAGTACAGACCAACATTATTTCCCTTCTTATTAAGTGGGTTTTTTTGGTTTTCTATGGCAGCTCCTGTGGTGCAGTCCTAGCAAAACAGGATGGTGAACCACAGATGAGACCTCCAGCATGTACAGTAGTCTAAATCCATGGTAACATAGAATCATAGAATCATAGAATCACAGAATCATAGAACAACCACATTGGAAGGGACCCATAGGATCATCGAGTCCAACCATTCCTATCAACATAGTCCTGGATGAACAGCTTTTTCACAGGAAAAATAAATGTGAAGAAGAAAACCTCCTATCACCATAGCCCTACACTCTGTGATTTTTTTAGGGGACGATCCCTCAGAAAAGAGGATATGCTTTCCAAGAAATCATGTGTTAGCTTTTCTGAGAACCACTGCCGGAGTGTTGGAGCAATCTCTGTTCCAAGATGGTCATCTAACTTCATCTTCCATCTCATGGAGTCAAAAGAAGATAGGAATAAGTCTCATCTCCCAAGAAAGACACTGAGAGGGTAGGATGCAACCTAACTGCTCTCTCCTGTCTGATGTGCCTCAAACCCGTAGATTTTATATGAAACAAAGGTTGGGTATCAGCTTAGAGAAATGTGTGCGTTTCGAAGGGCAGAGGAGCTGGGATGGCTTTGGGACATGCTGGTTAGCACAGTCCTTATTCCCTTGTGCAGGCACATGGCAGCATCAGATGAGAATGGAACAGTAAAAGAACTGTAATCCTTATTTTTCTTTAGTCAACTGATTTATGGAATGTTTCTAAAAGCTTTTCTATCTGTGACTCACCTGCAGCAGCGCTGTTAGGGGAGGAGGAGATTCCCGTAGCCAAAAACTCACGTGCACCCAGAGACTGTTGGGATCCCAGTAACAAACGGGGTTCTGCGGGGAAGGGACTGGTTCTCTCTTGTCTTTTTGGGCTGTGCTGTGTGGTTGTCAGTAGCTTTGTGAAACAGGGGAATTAGTGTTTGATAGGAATGGTTGGACTCGATGATCCGGCGGGTCTCTTTCAACCTGTTTTTTCTATGATTCTATGATTTAATTAAGCAGTGCTGCAGAGCAATGACTGGTATCAGAGTACCTGAGTACTAACTCAGAACATGTGTAAAAGGAGTTTTCCAGACTTTTAGGCTTTCCTGATTTTAGGAGATCTTAATTTTCCCTAATCCATTCAGGTGGACCTGTGTGGTGTTGTTCTCTTCATCACTTGATGAACAGTCTGGAGACTCCAGCCAGAAGTAAATCTCACAGTCCTTGGAGCTAGAATCATAGAATCAGCAGGTTGGAAGAGACCCACTGGATCATCAAGTCCAACCATTCCTATCAAACACTAACCCATGTCCCTTAGCACTCCATCCACCCATCCCTTAAACCACCTCCAGGGAAGGTGAATCAACCACCTCCCTGGGCAGCCTCTGCTAGTGCCCAATGACCCTTTCCATGAATTTTTTTTCCTAATGTCTAGCCTAAACCTCCCCTGATGGAGCTTGAGGCCATTCCCTCTTATCCTGTCCCCTGTCACTTGGGAGAAGAGCCCAGCTCCCTCCTCTCTACAACCTCCTTTTAGGTAGTTGTAGAGAGCAATAAGGTCTCCCCTCAGCCTCTTAAATGCTATCTAACATGTTTCCAGCCTCACTGCTTTTCCTTACTGGATTCCCTAACCCCATCTCTGAGTTAGTCACTGATGCTCTGCATCCTCCACTCCAGAGATGGGGCCCTTCCATTACCGTGGGTTAGGGAGTTCTGATTCCCTGCTAGAACAGCATTAGCTGACTTCTAGAATCATAGAGCCATGGAATGGTTTGGGCTGCAAAGTGATCCTAAAACCCACTAAGCTCCAACATCCCTGCCACGGCAGGGACACCTCCCACTGGACCAGGCCGCTCACAGCCCCATCCAACCTGGCCTCCAGGAATGGGGCATCTGTGACTTCTCTGGCCAACCCAGGCCAGGGCCAGAGCCTCCTCACCTTCACAGGAAAAGAGAAAAAAATTTCTAGCCTTCACAAATGGGAAATGAAATTAATACATTTTATATACACCATTTAATACACCACCATCCTTGGTGGTGTACACTTCACTGGGAAGCTGACTTCTCCGCTCCTAGATTTTATAACACAAACTACAGACGTTGGGTAGCAGGGAAATGGGGAAGGCAGGCTAAGTAAAATAAATAGCCTAAGCAAAACCTAAATATAAATAAATAGCAGACACAGGAAAGGTGTTACGGGGTGACACGGAAGGCAGGTGTGATTATATGACCTGGTCACCACAGAGACCCAGGGAACTACATTTCTGCATTGTTTGTGTGGCAGATGGTGTGAAAAGACAGGATTTGGTGAAGGCAAAATGGTGCTCTTACGAATTTGAAATAGTGCAATTAACAAAACTCTGCAGTTTTTATTGACTGAATGGGAAATGTCTTTGCTACACATTCATGAAACTTGAGCTGCAATCTGCAGTGTTATTTTCATCATTCATGGTGAACAATCACTCTCTCCTTGTAGCTCTTCTTTCAAGTCCCATTGCTCAGCACTCTGGTATCTTCTGAAAGATTAAAATGAGCAGTGTTGGTGGGGTTTTTTTCCCTAAATTACTGCTGACGTCTTAGAATCCACTGTTGGTGTTGGGCCACTGCCAGAGGATGAACCAAGAAACCAACTGTGGGAAGTATCATCACCAGTCCTTACAGCTGAAATCACACGACTGAGTTAAATTCAACTTTGCAACCATTAGGCATGTCTGCACACTCATAGATATAGCTCGGTCAGGCTCCTGGCTCAGGCCCTGACTTCTGCCCTGTCTGACCAGCACAATTTCCAACCCAGGCTGCCAGAGGTCATCTGAGGACCGCTATGACTTCACTAGTGTCTCTCCTGGGGCAGCTGTATGTGTGAGCTCTAAGCTGCCCAGAACTTAGAATCATAGAATCATAGAATAACCAGGTTGGAAGAGACCCCCAGGATCATCAAGTCCAACCATTCCTATCAAACACTAAACCATGTCCTTCAGCACCTCATCCACCTGTCACTTAAACACCTCCAGGGAAGGTAAATCAAACACCTCTCTGGGCAGCCTCTGCCAGTGCCCAATAATCCTTTCCATGAAATATTTTTTCCTAATGTCCAGCCTGAACCTCCCCTGGTGGAGCTTGAGGCCATTCCCTCTTGTCCTGTCCCCTGGGAGAAGAGCCCAGCTCCCTCCTCTCCACAACCTTCTCTCAGGTACCTGGAGAGAGTAATGAGGTCTCCCCTCAGCCTCCTCTTCTCCAGGATAAACACCCCCAGCTCTCTCAGCAGTTCCACATAGGGCCTGTTCTCCAGCCCCTTCACTAGCATCGTGGCTCTTCTCAGGACTCGCTCCAGAGCCTCAACATCCTTCTTGTGGTGAAGGGTCCACCTCAAGGGCCCTCAGGAAGAATTTTTTTAGAATGGGGGCTTTCTGTTAGGTTGAATGTACATCAAATTTCAGTCTGAGAAAAAACTTACAAAACTATTCACCATCCCACCGACTCACTTGCATTGCCATTCCTTTGCTTTGGTCCAAAGCTACAACATTGTTCCCCAAAACCTCAAAAGAATATACCAAGCAGATATAAAAAAAAAATCCTCCTGAATATCTCTACACAGACTTTTGTTTGCCAGGGAACTTGAAATTCACATCCCTGTGTAGTTTCTGTCTGCCACCCAAAGCCTGTGTGTATGTGTAGTATCTCATCATTGACACAACTTCATATGCTGTGAAAAACATGCCAGCCTGGAATAACAGACTGACAAACCATCTCAGAGGCTGTAGGGCTGCAACAGAGTGGCCGAGGGCTGATGTTATATTAGATGTCAAAAAAAAACCTCTAGTCTTCTATTTCACAATTTGATATCATAGAATCACCAGGTTGGAAGAGACCAACTTGATCATTGAGTCCAACCATTCCTATCAAACACTAAATCATGTCCAGCAGCACCTCATTCACTCTTGCCTTAAACACCTCCAGGGAAGGTGAGTCAACCACCTCCCTGCGCAGCCTCTGCCAGTGCCCAATAATCCTTTCCATGAAATATTTTTTCCTAATGTCCAGCCTGAACCTCCCCTGGTGGAGCTTGAGGCCATTCCCTCTCGTCCTGTCCCCTGTCACTTGGGAGAAGAGCCCAGCTCCCTCCTCTCCACAACCTTCTCTCAGGTACCTGGAGAGTGCAATGAGGTCTCCCCTCAGCCTCCTCTTCTCCAGGATAAACACCCCCAGCTCTCTCAGCTGTTCCTCATAAGGCCTTTTCTCCAGCCCCTTCACCAGCTTCGTCGCTCTAATGAGGGTCTGATGTCTTTTCTAAGTGTGGTAGCAGTGCCCAGAGAATGAGTTTATGGTCCAGTGGAGAAGGACACAGGTGAAGGGTGCAAGCAGCAACCCACAATGTTCAGGTATAAGAAGGATAAAACCAGATTCCTTCACAAAACACAAGATTCTGTGAATGCAGCCAAGAAGCAGGGTTATACTATCATTTGGGAATTGTCAGCTCTTGAAAGTTGTATAACTTTCATTAAATACTTACTGTGTGTTAGCATAGTGAATGGCATAAAGGGAAAGGAAACATTAGAGATTTTATGGAGCAAAATCCAGATAAACTAGACTGATGCCAGCAAAGATGTTTCCCCAGTCGAAGCATCGCTTCAAGTCCTTATGCTTGCTTGACAGGGTGTTTAATTTTGCTGTGCCAATAATGTTTCCTGCATATTTTATATTGAAATAAAACAGAAAATCTGTCTGCCATGTGTTTTTTCTCCTTAGGCAATTTATCTTCCAAGAGAATGACTATAAGCATTTTGAGGGGAAGTGTCTCTTTACAGTCTTATTCACTTTAGAGCCTCATGAGCTCCCAATAATATTGATTAAGGGTTCCAGTGCAGTTGACACATATTATTAGAGTCGTAATGGACTCAGAGTCCTTAAGGTAGACTGAACTTTCAATAATAACAATAACAATAATAACATTATAACAATAATAAAGCGTTTGTCAAGCCTTGCGCTGATAGATAGGAGCTTATAAAATGGCTGAGTACTCCCTAGAGGTTCAGACTGCGTAAAGTGCAGGAAGAAACAAATATTTATTACATACTTGCCTCTTGCTCTCTGGGATGCTTGTTTAGTGCATGGTGTGTGAGATACGCTGCTACTGTACCCTCCTGATAGGACTGAGGCTGCAAAACCACCTTGGGTACAGAACAGAAGTGTGCAAATGGGATTAGCTAATTGTGTTCCCTTCTTTAGGAGTCTGGGAAACAGAGCAGAACACTGGTGAGTTAATCTGAGCAGACTCAAAGTGGAGAGGGGAGAAAAGAGGTGAGGGTCCTCACTCTTCCCATGTCTGAGCAGAATCCTTCCCTGGCAGCCCCTTCGGCAGCACCATGTGCCCCAGAACCTGGGCTGGTGCAGCAGCTGATGCTCTCATTGTCATTTTGTCCTAAGAGATGGGGAAGGCAATATTCCTTCCATTTTGGAGCACTAATAAAGAGAGCGTTTCCTTAGCTGACATGCACCATAGTCCTGTATGTTACTTGCATCGTGGACACCAAAGCAGAAGGCAATGGAAATACTTGTCAAGGTAAGATCCATTCAGTGTTGGGCATGAAGCTGATCTTTTCTGCTCAGAGAGGGGCAGAGGGATGTATCTTAGCAACTCTTATATAGTTCAGGAAATAGTTCACATAAACTTGCCTGAAATGATAGAGAAAAAAAAGAAAAGTCCCAAGTGACAGGGGACAGGACGAGAGGGAATGGCCCAAGCTCCACTAGGAGAGGTTTAGGGTGGACATCAGGAAAAAAAAAATCACAGGAAGGGTCATTGGGCACTGGAACAGGCTACCCAGGAGGTGGTTGAGTCACCTTTCCTGGAGATGTTTAAGGGACGGGTGGAGGAGGTGCTGAGGGGCATGATTTAGTGATTGATGGGAATGGTTGGACTTGATGATCTGATGGGTCTTTTCCAGGCTGGTTATTCTGTGATTCTATGATTCTAAAAAGGATAAAGTGTTTAAAAATGCAAAAACTTCAACTTCTTCACTTGCCATGTTTTTCTTTTCTAAAGTTGTGTAAGGAGCGAAGCCAAAACAAAACCAAGGTTTGACTGAATTGTTTGGATGGGCTTTATTCCCCCCCCACCATTTAGTTTGTAAAGTATGAGTTAACTTATATTTCTGTATTAAATGGAAACAATAATAAGCAAAACTTGTTCTCTAAAAACACTCACTCAAAATACAAGTGAGTTTGTTTGGGGTTTTGCTTTCCTAACACTGGGGCCTGGAAATTGCATTTTCTTTTTTTTTTTTCAGAAGACTTAGAAAACAATTCACATTCCAAAAGCAGTTACCAGTTAAAGTTTATCCTGTTTGTTTTTCAAGAGAATATGACTAATGCGTTTTTTAAACAGAAGAAACAATTTACCAGCTCTAACCACTTAATTGCCAGACAAGAGCCAATGGCAAGTAACACTATCCTGAAGTCTGTAAGAAGGACAATATGAAAAAATATGAGGTCTCTCATTTAGCTTACAGCTGTTCTGCATTCTCATTAAGTGCTGCTCCATGTCAAAGAATGAGAGTTTTAATTTCCTTTGCTGATTGTTCTGTTTAGATAACTTTGACGCAAATGATTGCTTTTACAAGAACATGGTCCAGCTGGAGGGCAAACATCTCCCCTAATAATTTGCTTTCTCTTTGTTTGTTTGTTTCTCCTTCACTGTGCAGCAGAGGTGTAAGTTAGGTTATATAACTTGGGTCTATAACAGCAATTTTTGTATTTTTAGGCATTCAGGTGTAAAGTCTCGGCTGTTCAGGGCTGTAATTCTAGCTTAGTCTGGGGAGAATGATTTCATGAGGTAATAAATGTAATGGCAAGTGAACTAAGCAGGATTGAGAAAATATTTAAAGCATGAATTCAATTTCAGTAGCTCTTAGGCATATATTGTAACTTCTATGTGTGTTTACATGTTTTCTTGGAATAGAGGCTAACTGGAGCACAGGTTTTCCTGACCTTGAGTCTACAGAGACAGTTCTTACTGGAGTCTGTGTTTACAACCCAGATAATTACACTGAAGAAACTGGTGCTTCTGTTATAATACCCCTCATCCAGAAAACAGTGCAGCAACATCTGACCCAGAAGCTGCAACACCCATTCAGTCTTCCTGACAGCACATAGAATCATAGAATCATAGAACAACCAGGTTGGAAGGGACCCATCGGATCATCAAGTCCAACCATTCCTATCAAACACTAAACCATGTCCCTCAGGACCTCATCTACCCATCCCTTAAAAAACCTCCAGGGAAGGTGAATCAACCACCTCCCTGGGCAGCCTATTCCAATGCTAAATGACCCTCTGTGTGAAAAACTTCCTCCTAATCTCCAGCCTAAATCTCCCCTGGTGGAGCTTGAGGCCATTCCCTCTTGTCCTGTCCCCTGTCACTTGGGAGAAGAGCCCAGCTCCCTCCTCTCCACAACCTCCTTTCAGGTAGTTGTAGAGAGTAATGAGGTCTCCTCTCAGCCTCCTCTTCTCCAGGCTAAACACCCCCAGCTCTCTCAGCTGCTCCTCATAAGGCCTGTTCTCCAGCCCCTTCCCCAGCTTCGTTGCTCTTCTCTGGACTCGCTCCAGAGCCTCAACATCCTTCTTGTGGTGAGGGGCCCAGAACTCAACACGGTAATTTGGCTCAACTGGTCCAAGCAACAAAGAAAATCTGCAGCAATGAGTAGCAAAGATGGTATATATCGGTCTGGCTTGGCGTGATTACAACGCAGGAGTCAAACAAGCCAGGTTATCACCCAGTGCAGAAAATTGGCTCAATAAATTCATGCTCAGGCTTTCTCCTAAGCAGCTTAGTCAGAATGTATTCGCTCTGGTTTAGCTACCACAAACTTTATCAAATGTGCTACAACTTTATCAAACATGCTATAACTTTGCTAGTGAACTGAGTGTGACTAAAGCCATTTTCAGGCTCTGAAGCCCATATTCACAGTATTAAACCCCCAAACCAGGCCTTAAAACTGTATTGAGAGTGATGTTTGCCTTAGCTTAAAGTAGGACCAAGTACATTCCAATAAAAGTGACATAGATGCCCGAGTCTCCTTGCGCAGGAAGATCCTCTGGCAGCCTCTGGCATCTTCACTAGTAGAGACATCACCCACCACTGGTTCATTTCATTCATTCCCCTCCTTCCCTCAGTATTCAGATCTCTCCTGCTGCAGCAATGCTGTCCTCTCCCAACAGCAAATGCACTTCATGAATAAAACTGTGCTCTGTAGTATTTAGCCTTATTTGTTAGATGTGTCTGAGGGCCCTGAGATCCTCAAGCCACTTGAGGCTGGTGACCCAAAGGCTGACACTTCATAAATGCTTGGATGAAATATCCCCCTGTCCCTTTGTGCTCACTTCCAACCCAGTCTCCAGGCATTCCCTCTACTTTTCTGCCTCCTTGCTCACTATCTTCAGGCCAAACATCTTCCTCTCTTTTCCTCTCCATAGAGGACTGTGCACTAGCTGTGACCCTTACCTCCTGAGGTGGCACTGGTCTTTGCAAGGCAGCGGTAGTCAGGTCCAACACTGGATTCAAGCCCCTACAGAGGAGTCCTCGGCATCCCAGAGCTAGTTCGGCTTTCCTTTCAATATTATTCTGGGTGCAATGTAGCAACACTGTCTTCAGGCTATGTTGCATCCTCCAGACAATCCACAGCCAGAGGATGCAAGAATGGAGAAGACAGTCAGTCCACCTGGGAAAGATGGATGGGACAGGGGAAGATCTTTGTGATCCAAAGCAGGAGATGGATGCAGAGACCATACTGCAAAGATAGATCCAGAAACCACTTGTGACTAAGAGCTCTTAAAGGAGAAAGAAGATATTGGAAGAGGTACTAGCAAGGATGTTTTCAAGAGGTGATCCTGAGGGTTCAGGAGAGGATGCAAAGCAAAATTTTAGCTTCTCAGAGAATCAGCCCCACTAACTATAACTGTGGTGAGAAAGTCCTGACAGGAAATGTCTGCAATGGAAATGAAAAGACATTATCAGAGGTGAACAGCTGCAGCTAACCAA
Organism: Coccyzus lansbergi; assembly: GCA_033558105.1. NCBI lineage: Eukaryota > Metazoa > Chordata > Aves > Cuculiformes > Coccyzidae > Coccyzus > Coccyzus lansbergi. The sequence goes on from JAUMJK010001159.1 coordinate 465,012, forward strand.
GGATATTGCTTATGGGACATCTATCCTGTGTTGATCATAGTGGAAAAAGGAAACAAGAGTGTAAGAGACGTTGAAGAAGCTATTTAAGAATTCTTCTTCTGTACAAGCACGGACACATTTAAGCTTTTGCTTGGCCCCTCTCACAGTGTCCAACTGCCAAGCTAGCATACTTCTCCAATGCTGCCTTCTCGGGTGTCAGGGAATCCAACCGAAAGTGCCTGACAAATTCCCCAGGATGACGTGTCTTCAGCATATGCGTAACTGCCCTGGGTCTTTGAGCTACTTGGAGGGATGTGCTGTTGTCTGCCTCAGGGCTATGAACACAGAGCATTCCCAAACAATTCAAAGAATTTTTCTCTGGGGAGGTTTTTATTTCAATGTTCAGACCTACGTCCCTGCCCATGGTCAAGCTCAGCGGGCAGAACACCCCCAATCTCAGCAAGCAGCCCCCCTGTACATGGCCACATACACACACATTATAAAATCATAGAATCATAGAATCACCAGGTTGGAAAAGACCCACAGGATCATCGAGTCCAACCATTCCCATCAAAATCCCACTTTTAGGGACACATTCAGGGGCTGAAGCTCATATGAGAGCAACAGCAATGCAGAGGATACAGAGACACACACATACCCTTTTTTCCCCTGTTACTGGTAATTTGGAGATAGAACAAGACTTGGGGGTGGAACACACACTATCCCCTTTCCTCTGTATGTGTAATTCTCATTAGGGCCCATTAGGATGATAATTACCTCTGAAATGAGGCTACAAGCCAACCTGTGTGATAAAAGCAGAAGTAAACACAACTCCGGTGAGCTTAGGGAGAACACATTTTCCACTGCCAAATCCTCCAACCTCAGAACTGATTCAGTTTGACCAGGAAAGCGCAGATCTTCATGGTGTTATCTGGGAGAGCATCACACCTAGGGGGAGACAAGGTGGCCACATGAGTCTTCAGGGACTCACAAATCTGTCCCCTCTGAGGACTTAGAATCATAGAATCACCAGGTTGGAAGAGACTCACTGGATCATCGAGTCCAACCATTCCTATCAAACACTAAACCATGTCCCTCAGGATCCCGTCCACCAGATCCTTAAACACCTCCAGGGAAGGTGACTCAACCCCCTCCCTGGGCAGCCTGTTCCAGTGCTCAGTGATCCTTTCTGTGAAAAATTTTTTCCTAATGTCCAGCCTGACCCTCCCCTGGTGGAGTTTGAGGCCATTCACCTAGTATGAGGCATTTAAGATTTCTGCGTTAAGAATCAATATGTTGCTCAGGGTGAAGTCAAAAAGAAAATCTCATCTCAGTTCAAATCTCATCTCAGGTATGCCTGCAGAGCTCACAATGCAGGCTGAGAGGAGAAATAGAGGTGTGTGTACTGCAAGCGACCTGGGTCACTCTGAGCCACTCGTGCAGTGGGCACGGTCACTTGAGAGGCAGCAGACTGCAGGGTAGCAGGAGACAGAAAGCTGTGCCCTGGCTCTCAACGCAAGATGGAAGCAGTGGATCCGTGTGCAAAATCAGAGAAAGGCTGCAAAGAGCCTGCAGAATTAGACACAACTCGCACCTCACGGATATATAAACACCAAGGCTTGCAGCTTTTCAGGGTGCATCCCATTGGCAATATCAGGAGAATTGCATCATGTCTCAGTGAAGCTTTACACTTGTACTTTGGTTACATAGCTTAGGACAAGCTGAACCTTACCCACTGAAAATCACACAACTTACAGTCTGTTTAGCATCAGATGTGTAACTAATGTGTAGCTTAATCTACACATTACAAAAAAAATCTGAAATATTTGCTTTCAGATACAAACGAAAGTGAATAAAATATCTTTTCAGATGAAAATATCTTTTATGCTATTTGTTCTCTTCCTTATGTGTTTATTTGATAGGAATGGTTGGACTCGATGACCCAGTGGGTCTCTTCCAACTTGGTGATTCTATGATTCTATGATTTTTTGCCTGCTGCTTCAATGTAAAAAAAACCTCTTTGTCTTAGAACATGTTCTCCTGGGTATACTATTACAGTATTTCTATTTAGTTCAGTAAAGTATTAGCCAGGTCCTTGCATATGTATTTCTGTGTTAATTGTGGGTCTACTGGACTAAGAACTGAATTTCTTGCACTTATTTCAGTGGAGTCACATTGGCAGAAAACTGAAATACAAACGCGAAAGGGATGTTTCTGTCTAGTCTCAGAAATGGATGGTCCTGATCAATCAATCCTCTCTTTCCCCTGGAGATGACCCTACCAACTCATGTAGGCTCATTGGGGGAGACAAGAAGTTAGGGAGAGATGGTTGAGTCACATTGTTGTTGCTGGCTCTGCCCAGTGCCCCATCTTTTGCAAAATCCATAATCCTGTGACTCAAAAATAAATGCAAGGTCAATTTTGTTTCTCCACATCATTTCACTTTCTGTATGATTTAAGAGAGGTTGCATCATTGGATCTGCCAAAGAAATTCAGTTTTGCAAATCTCTTTAGCAAATCTGGGTTTCTCCTGGGCTCCTCATTCTCCTTCTTCCCTTTAATTCTCTTTTGAGTCTTTCTTTCTCTCTCTATTTCTTTTCTATATCCTCATTCTGTATTCATTGAAAAATAAGATTTTCCCCAACTCCCACTATCTCTTTTTGTTCATTACTTGGCCATTCTCAGCGGTTCTGCAAAATACCCTGAATCTTATGAAAGTTACTTTGAGGAAATGAGTGGTAAAGCCAACCAATAAAGAAATTGCCAAGTTCCGTTGGATCAAGAAATGCTGAGAAGGCATCACTGCTACTACTAGACTGTGAGAACCACATACTTTATGGCAAGACATGTTCTGTCTTGTCCCACACTCCGATCCTCAGGTCTCTTTCCTGCCTAACACCTACGTGTACAAGATAAGATTGTTCTAAAGGTCTGTTTCAGCGGCATCTTGGGTTTTGAGTTATTTTCCCTTTTACTTCTCACTAATGTGCTGTGAAATATGCCTGGAGCTTCTTTGTTCTAGTGGAGCATAGGATCATTTAGGTGGAAGACGCTGGAGGTCATCTAGACCACTCCCTTACTTAAACATCCAGTTCAAAGTGGGATCACGTTGCTCAGTGTCTTGTCCAGGCAAGCTTCGTACAGCGCCAAGGATGGAGATTCAATAGTCTCTAAGCATCTGTGTGAGTGCTTGACCAATCCCACTGTCAAATATTTTTTCTGGTTAGGAAATTTGTTCCATGGCTAGGAAGCACTTTCTCATTTGCGACAAGCATTTTTATTCACAGCTAGATCAGTACCACACATTTATTGCTGTCCTCTCTGGTATTTATACTACTGATAGGAAGCAGCCTTGGTCCCCTCTGAGGTTTTGTTTTACCAGGTTAAACACAGTGTCCACTTTGCAGCTCCTTCCAGTATGAAGCCCTCCATCGTTTTGATAGGAATGGTTGGACTCGATGGGTCTCTTCCAAGCTGGTTGTTCTATGATTCTATGATCCCTCTAACCACCCTGAGCACCCTTTAGTCTCAGGCCATCTTTGTTTCACATAGGCAATCAGAAGCATGAACGAAACATGAATGAAATCTCACAAATGCCTTTGAATCAAGGCACTAAGCTCCCTTCTTTTCTGTCAGATATACCTCATCAGACCATTCTAAGACCACATTAGCAGCACAGACATCGTATATACAGTTATTTCAATCCAGCATATTCACTGTCATGGCAGCACCCAGCTCATTAATTCCTTCCTCATTACCTACTTTTTAACATTCAGCAGCGATCTCCCTTTTAGCTAGTTCTGTGCATACCTAATCCCTGTTTTCTCAGAGCTCCTTCATCACTGCATCCCACAAGACTCCATGAAAAGGTTTAACTGACATTCCCAGGAAGGAAGCATATGTTTGTTTTGTGTAGAAAAGTTTCTCAATAGCTTCTCAACATTGTAATGTCCAACATTCTAGTGTCATGTTTCATCTTATCCTGTTCATGTCCCAATTTCTCTTTGTCCTTTCATTCTGGGGTTGTTTAGCCTGGAGAAGAGGAGGCTGAGGGGAGACCTCATTGCTCTCTACAACTACCCGAGGGGAGGTTGTGGAGAGGAGGGTGATGGCCTCTTCTCCCAAGTGACAGGGGACAGGACAAGAGGGAATGGCCTCATGCTCCACCAGGGGAGGTTCAGGTTGGACATCAGAAAAAAATTTTCACAGAAAGAGTCATTGGGCAGTGGAACAGGCTGCCCAGGGAGCTGGTTGATTCACCTTCCCTGGAGGTGTCTAAGAGACGGGTGGATGAGGTCCTGAGGGACATGGTTTAGTGTTTGATAGAAATGGTTGGACTCAATGATCTGGTGGGTCTCTTCCAAGCTGGTTATTCTATGATTCTATGATTCAAAACTTTCTTGTGGGCACATAAGACTGGGTTACCTGCTCTCCTACCATGTTAACTAGAGGGTCTGGGTTTGTTCTTCATATGTGCATTGTTGTCCTCACCCAAGAGGTCTAAAACTAAGAATATTTGCTACCAGGGCTATGCTTCCATGTACCAGTCTCCAAAATTCACAGGCGTACTTTGACCCACAATAATCCAGCACAAGGAGTCCATGATGACCACTTGATGTCCAAAAGTACTTATAATCACCAAGGAAATGTGCAAAGAGACAAATGGAGCAATAGCTGGCAGTGTGTTCATAGCTGTGGACGTAGTAATTTCTTCCACTATATCTCTGGTGTCAGAACTTATCTGCCAGGTCAAGGGGATTCAAAAGGCTAACACAGCTCTGCAGTTTCATTTCTGGAGTTGCTAGGTGGTAAAACAGTGAGGAAAATAGGTGAGATCATGGATGAGGAGTTAGCTACCAATAGGTGAGGCTTCAGATTTCCTTCTAGTCTCTTTCTTTCTTGAGACACATCTGCTTATTCCAGTTTTATTATTCTTCATGTTCAGTATTCCCAGCAAAAGAGTTACCAGCATTGCTATTATAGTACCCGTAGCTAAACCAGTTTTGCAATATGGGGAATATCAACAAGATGGTTTTAGTTGGCTTCCTCCCAATTTTCTTGAACTCTTCTTGAACACTTTTTGAAGTGGCTAAAATTCCTTGGTTGAAGAGGTGCCTATGCAAGAATTTTTTTTTTTTCTCCTGTCATCTTTAAGAAACCTTCATGTAGAAACAGAATTTTTAAACAATTTTTAGTGTGCTACTCCACCTTTAAACAGTTTCACTTTCTACGTGCAAATACAGTTGTGAGTAAAATCCCTGATCAAAATAGACTATAAAACATCCTACCACGTGTGGAGTGGAAATTCTGAAATTTCATCCTAGTGAATTTAAACCAGACCTAATTCTTCTCTTTTGTCTGTTCAGCCCCTTGTAAAACCAACATTAAAGAAAACCCAAAACATCACACAAGGAAAAACTGCCAACAGCAGTAATTCCAACCTTCTGTTGCAGTTCAACGGTAGGAACAAAAAGGTAAATTTCATGATAATTGCAATTTAGTTAGGAAAAATGGTACCTACATGGTATGAATTGTCAAAAAAAACAGATTTATCCATACTGTGAACTGTAATGAATAAAATGCAGAAGACTAGAAAGTTAGAAGTCAACACAGAGAAATGATGCAAACCATGTGAGCGTGAATTGTTGGCTCTATCAGGAGAATACTACATTATTTACGTAAAACTTGACTATTTGCTGTGCTTAAGGATGACGGGACATCACGTACTTTTTTCTCCTGGTGCTCTCTTGCACAGTCCGTAAAGATTTATTTCTTTTCAGGAAACTTTTAACATAGTGCTGTCATATTGCATAAAATTCTACCTCACGGGAAGATAACTACATATAGTGGTTCCGTGTGTGCTGAGAAATGTGTGCTGAAGGCTTCAGACCACAACAGAATCTTTGTCATGGGAGAGCCTTGGTCCAGTGGACATCCTCATCTGTTTTATTACTGTGTGGGCATAGCCTCCCCACCAGACTCAACAGGGTTACTCAGAAACACAGGGCTGAGCACCTGTCTGGAGATCTTCCACGTCTAAGACAACAGTGTGAAAGGAGTTGGAGAAAATGGAAACGCAAAAAGAGACACTTCAATATCTCAAGTTAGCGTTCAACACATGACCCTTCAGTAAACACTCCAGAAGTTTGTCAGGCCACGTGAAGTGCCCAAGGCCATTACTTGACTCCTTTCAGAGCCGAGGCTAAAATTTACCATAGAGACTATTCCCCTGCCAGAGTTTCTCCACTACACAGTGGAGAGGGGTCAGAGTTGCTGCCAGTCCCACAGCAGAGAAAGGAGCCTATTTGTCCTTCCTCTGGGTCTGTAAAACACCGTATGGAGTTTTTAGCAGCTTTGCTATGGATCTGTTCAAGTCAGCTTAAACCTAGGAGTGGGAATGCCCTCCTGGAAAGCTCACCACAGAATCACAGAACAACCAGGTCGGAAGAGACCCATCGGATCATTGAGTCCAACCATTCCTATCAAACACTAAACCATGTCCCTCAGGACCTCATCTACCTGTGCCTTAAACACCTCCAGGGAAGGTGAATCAACCCCCTCCCTGGGCAGCCTCTGCCAGTGCCCAATGACACTTTCAGGGAAAAACTTCCTCCTAATCTCTAGCCTGTATCTCCCCTGGCAGAGCTTGAGGCCATTCCCTCTTGTCCTGTCCCCTGTCACTTGGGAGAAGAGCCCAGCTCCCTCCTCTCTACAACCTCCTTTCAGGTAGTTGGAGAGAGCAATGAGGTCTCCTCTCAGCCTCCTCTTCTCCAGGATAAACACCCCCAGCTCTCTCAGCCACTCCTCATAGGGCCTATTCTCCAGCCCCTTCACCAGCTTCGTGGCTCTTCTCTGGACGCGCTCCAGAGCCTCAACATCCTTCTTGTGCTGAGGGGCCCACAACTGAACACAGTATTCAAGGAGCGGCCTCACCAGTGCTGAGTACAGAGGGAGAAGAACCTCCCTGGGCCTGCTGGTCACACCATTTCTGTTCCAAGCCAGCATGCCATTGGCCTTCTTGGCCACCTGGGCACACTGCTGGCTCATGTTCATTTGGCTGTCAACCAACACCCCCAGGTCCCTCTCCTCCTGGCAGTTTTCCAGACAGACTTCTCCCAGCTCCAGCTCTGCCTTGTCCCTGTCAGTATAGCTGACACATAGTACAGTTGCCCACATTATAGTAAAGTATAGAATTATAGAATTACCAGGTTGGAAAAGACCCATCGGATCATCGAGTCCAACCATAAGTCCGGTCTATAGTTTAGCTATGGGGTGTAGCTGAGGATATTACGCTCCTTTCCTGTGTGAGGAAGAAGGCAGCTGTGTCACTAAGGATGATTTCCAAGGTTATAAGAGCTGAGCTTCATGAAGTCTGTCACTGTGGCTTCTTAATTCCCTGCTCTGTGGCAGCACTGGGTGCCAGCCAGGCCCTGGGGCATTGTACAAGCAGGTCCTGACGCAGCATTCCCTGGCCCCAGGGCATTCATGTTTGAGGTGTAAAGTCATCCACACCGCGTTACTCCCAAGCTCCAGAGCAAGGGACTTGATGAGCTCAAGTTTAGCACAAAAAAAACCCTGTTCTAGTCTCTCAGTTTTAATTCACTTTCTGATCTGGACGAGAAAACTGAGCAGTTATCACAACCATACTGAAATTTGGAGATGCCAGGAGCCACTCTTTATGTTTCAGGGTATTCCTAGCTAACAAGAACATTTTCTATTTTGTGTAAATAACTTGAGATTTACTAAAATCATTCCAGATAACTGAAAGGAAGAAAATTAAGTTGATGCAAACTGTCACTGCCATTTCTTTTGCAAGGCAGAGGAGTGCCTTTCCTTGCAGTGATGTCACGTAAGGATGATCTTCCTGTGACCTTTTTCTTTCTGATAGACTCTTGCTTGAGAATGGCAGGTTCCAAGTGCAAGAGGCAAAAAGAAAAATAAATTTTGAAAGAGCAGTACAACAAAGACCGGCACGAGCTGCTCCAAAAGACTTTGCCAGTGCTTTGCCAGGAACAAAAAATGTTTTCTGATGCTGAGTACGTGGCAATCCATGGCTTTTTCTGTCCAGGTCAAAGTCAGAGCCGCCTGAAATTGTCTCTACTTTATAGTGTGATGTGTTAACACTGAAAGGAAGTTTACAGCAAGTGTGCAAAGGAACATCCTAAGTAAAAGCTGGTTTTAAGGAAAAGACGTTCTGGTGAAGCTAAGGGGGCAGGAGGGATTATAGTGTCATGGATATAAAAAAGTATATGCATCAGTAGGGAATTATTAGCAAAATTCAGGAGTATCAAGAGACATTGCACTCTGGAATCATAGATTCCTACAGATGTCAGGAGGAGCTATTCAGGAAAAAGGCCCTTATCAAACCAACTAAAAGTATTCCAACATTTTTTTTTTCAAATTAAAAAAAAAATCTATTTAAAAACCCTTGAAAAAGCATCACTTCTGCCAAGCAACCACAGAAAAATATATTTCAAAACAAAAAGCTTGTCACTCCAGAATATCTAGGACCTCATTTTGGAATTATGAAAAGCGATGGTCCCATCCCGTGCTTTGTGACATTTAATCATTACACTCCCTTACTCGAGGCCGTGTGGAGATGACTGGTGCTTAAGGGACTAACTCAAAGGGGCAGAACTGGTAGAGTGACTTTGTCTCCTGGCAAAGAAGTGCCCCACGTCAATGGCAAGCAAAGGATTTCAAGCAGATGTCATCTAATGTTTGGGACCAGTAGTTCCTTCTTTTCGGTTACGATCTGACTCAATTTTCTTCCTTGTAGTAGCTAAAAAAAATAGATATATTTCTCACTGTGCTAGCCTTTGTTCTCATGACTTCTTGAAGTATTTTCAAAGCTTGATGAGAAGGATCTAAGGCTCAAAAAAGAGTGAACAAATTGTACAAGAAGTAAGAGGGATGGTGGAAGCCATTTCCCACTTTATCCATTTGTCTGACTTTCCTTTTTCATACAAGACAGTGCCAGGTTCATAACAAATTCAATAGAAGCATTGCCATTGAATTCACCCTCTTACAACTTATTTTACCAACCATTGAGAAAGTTTTAAAAGAGCTTTCCCCTCCGTGTGACACAATCTGCCCCTTTGGAGAAGCAGCTGTTTTCATTATCCCTGTCACTGGTTCTCTGGAAAAACATTAAAAAAATATTTACTCAGTAGGGACACAATAAGGAAACTATGTAATATGAAACAAAAAGTAATGGACTTCTAGAAATGTTGAAGGAGCCTCCCACACATTTTTTATCATTGTCAGAAGCAAGAGAACATCAGCTTCATTTTAGTGAGTGTTTTCTTGCTTTCGATTCTGCAGAAGTTCTCATTAGACCCAAGAGCATGGGAAGCTCTGGCTACACCATCTGTCCACATGCCAAGGTTCCTTTCAAAAGCTCTGCTTTCTAGAGGTGAGGAGCTCATGGAATTTGCAGTCTAAAGGGTATTTCAATCCCATCACATTGCTTAGTGAAAAAAAAATGATCAGCTGTAGACCTACCTATCCACAGGGCAAAGCATGCACTGAGAGTGGTCTGTGGCTGCAAAGCTCTTCAACTTGACTCTCTTTTCTCTTTCATCAGGCAAGAGGAGCCCTGTCAAAATCAGCGGAGTTACAGCAGCATAAAGTATGTGCAATGGCTTTTTGTGGGCAAGGGCATAGGACCAGCCAAAGAGACCATCCAGGGAAGAGCAAATAGGTCCAAAATCTAGAGATGAAAGCAGGTGGGGAGACAAAAGTCCTTATACGTTCAAATTTAATTGAGTTACTAGCTTTTTCTGTTAATAAAAAAAAAAGATGAACATGTCAATGTCTTAAAACTTGGTCTTTTTTTATATGGTTTCAAGAGTATGTGCTGCTTTGGGGATACGAGAGGTAAATGTTAGTTTGAGATGAGGTAGAACACTTTTTCACGTGCAACACAAAGGCAGAGTGATCTTTATTATTTGTTATTAGTACAGTCCTAGGAGCCAGAAGCTCCATCACACTGACATAGATGTTCAGGCAGACACGCAGTGACTCAGGTCACAGAACAGAGCTCGTTAAAAACTGGCTTTTATTAAATTCCTTTGATATTTTTTTTTTTTCCAGCTAGATACTCCCTCTAGTCTGACACAGCTGGTGAAATGCCAACACTGACAGACATGGGAAGTGGTGAGAAAAAGTGACTCGTGGTAGAAGTCAGATGACAGACGGGCATCTGACTTTTGGTAGCATCTCTCCCATACCGATATCAGCTCCTAACAGCTATGGAACCACATGCAAAACGGTGGGTAAAAAGCCACAGATTTCCCTAAAGAGGCATGTAGCACCACGCTAATGTGAGACATAGCACATAGTTGATAACCGCATATCGGCCTCCAAGGAATATTTTCTACGTGACTTTAAAAAATGTATAGTACGAAATTAATTTTTTCAAAATGTACCTCATATGCAACTTCAGACCAGAAGTTTTGCATAGATTATTACAAAGAGATAATGAAAACACTATGAAATGTATTCACAGAGATTAAAGAACACACATAGACATGTTTCAGAAGCCTAAGCACTTGCTCCTGACAAGTCCAGACAAGCAGTATCAGCAAAAAGTCGACTATAGAAACCCCAGGATCTGAGCATTTGTAAATAACAATGAAGACAATCAAAGTGAGAGCAGCAGGCAGTGAGACTTGATGCAACAGGGTTGAAATACAAAGGGAGATACCCAGTGTGTTCCCTTCTCCACACCAGAATTGCCATTGTCGCATGTAGCTTCAGGCGCAGGGGAGAGCCAGGGGTTTCCAGATCGGAGAGGTTCAACTAGGCTGCTTCTGGTTTTTTTTATTTTTAACTTTTGGTTTTGAGTGTATTTTTAACATCATCAGGGGAAACGGAGCTCATTGTGCATCTGGGACAAGCAGTACTGGGGAACTTTACAGAGAGCAGTGCCTGACTGAGGCAGGCAGAGCCCTGGTATTCCCCTGCCAGGCAGAGTCCCCATCAAGAAAGGAGAAGTTGAGAGGTGGCTTGCTGTATGCGGAGCTCTTGCACCAGACCATAAGAAGCTCCAGGGAGATGAGCTTTCCCCCCTCACTGGAAAGCAGGCATCTCTCCTGCATAGCCAGGACTCTTTGCCAGGAGGATTCGACACCCACCTCCCCTGGGTTTCACCATACAGACCAACTTTTCCTCCCAAAAGGCAGCCCCTTGAGGAAGCAAAGCCCTCACCCCTGCCCAGGCTTACCCAACAACTCTGAGGTCACAGAGCTCCCTGGAAATCACTTTCTATTTCTGCCCAAGGGTTCAACTTCTTGAACAAGGCATTTGAGAAAACTTCCCTTGGAATCCAGGTCAGCCGGCTGAGGTGGCACACAGGCCCCTGACCTCCTCTTTCTGACAAAATAATGGTTCACTTTAAAAGGAGGGATTGGAAAATCTTGGCAGATTATGCTTAGGATTTGGGAGACATTACAGGAAAGTAGCAAACCTGGGTTCATAATCCCTTTAGATGGAGAAGGGATATGATTCAACATCTCCCACATCCTGGTTGAGTAATCAAAAAAAAAAAAAAAGCATCAGACGATCTAATTGGCCATCTGAAGGAAAAATCTAGTTGGAACTAGACCACTTGAATTCTCTGCTGATGGGATCAAAATCCTTATAGCCTGGCCCTAAGGATACTTTTCCTTCAATAACAGAACTGTAGGAAGAGTTACAATTATAGATCCAGCCTAACCTATTAATTTTATTATATTGTGCTGTAACTAGAAAGTGCTCCTACTATAGAAAGTAGGTTTCCTTTCACAAATTCACTTTAGAACAACAAAGGAGTTTCCTAGAACGCATCTAGAAAAGAAGAAAGACTCCCAAACCCCAATATGTAACTTTCTGAGTAGTGATATCCAGGTTTCTCAATAAGATTGTAAAGCCAAATATATGACCGAAGTGGCAAACTCAACAGCAGAAAACCATCACGAAATCGCACAACAGTTATTGCAGGTGCAGAGCACATTTTGGTTTTCTAGTTACCCATCTCCTGAGAAAAGTTTCCAACACGTACAAACTGCTAATGAAATGTTATCACCTGAAAAGAACATGCTGAAGCCTTGCCTCTGATTAAATTACACATACTCACATTCAGCTTGACTTCCTCGTTCTAAGCTCTGATGTAGAAAGAAAGCTCTCCGAAGCATGAGAAGTACTCTCTCTTGCATCATTTTGCATACAGCAGCAAAAACAACCGCTGATACTACCCAACTTCTGTTCTCCGTGCTGAAAGACCATGTTGCTATCCAGGAAAAAAATACATAAATATTATTAAATGGCTTAGGTTGTGTGCAGGTGAAACACAACATCACAGAAGGGCAACAAGCAGAATAAGCAGGAGGAGGATGCACATCTAAAAGTCAAACTGAGAGTCTGGTAAAGAGATTATGGGCACCAGAATATTAGGCATGAATGAAGGCAAACACATTGAGATCTACAGATGTCTCATTGAGCAACACATTGAGCTATTATGTAAGGGTGAAATAGATCCTGTGGTTACTGAACTGAAGTCAATTTGGTGTGCATTGACGATTACCTTATAGATAAACATTGACACTGCTTTGGTTTCCTTCAGTGTTGAGCAAGCTCCTTGGAGAGAGAACTTGGCTTTTGAATGCTTTGCAAAACACAATTCATGTCTAATGTACTATGTTCAAACTAGCAAACGATAAAGATACTTATATAATTCAGTACCTCCCATACACTCAAGTTCCTCACTGTGTTCTCTTCTTAGCTTCATCATCTTCCCCAGTGACTGAAAAACCTACTTCTTCACCTTTGTCATACAACCTCTTTCAATTTTCATCTTCAGGCTTAGAAGGGAGCTCAAAGGAAACCAAGAAGTTCCTTAAACACAAGTGGAATACAGTCAAATAATTTTTAACAGGGGACAGAGTTTTTTTCATAGAATCATAGAATCACCAGGTTGGAAGAAACCCACCGGATCATCGAGTCCAACCATTCCTATCAAACTCTAAACCATGTTCTTCAGCACCTCGTCCACCCATCCCTTAAACACCTCCAGGAAGGTGAAGGAGGGTCCAGGGAGGACACTTGGCTTTAGCTTATCGTGTTTACAGGCCTATTCCAATGCCCAATGACCCTTTCCAGGAAAAACTTCCTCCTGATGTCCAGCCTAAATCTCCCCTGGTGGAGCTTGAGGTCATTCCCTCTTGTCCCATCCCCTGTCATTTAGGAGAAGAGCCCAGCTCCCTCCTCTCCACAACCTCCTTTCAGGTAGTTGTAGAGAGCAATGAGGTCTCCCCTCAGCCTCCTCTTCTCCAGGATAAACACCCCCAGCTCTCTCAGCCGTTCCTCATCAAGTCTGTTCTCCAGCCCCTTCACCAGCTTTGTTGCTCTTCTCTGGACTCGCTCCAGAGCCTCAACATCCTTCTTGTGCTGAGGGGCCCAGAACTGAACACAGGGTTCAAGGAGCCGCCTCACCAGTGCCAAGTACAGAGGGAGAAGAACCTCCCTGCACCTGCTGGTCACACCATTTCTGTTCCAAGCCAAGATGCCATTGGCCTTCTTGGCCGCCTGGGCACACTGCTGGATCATGGTTAGTCGCTGTCAACCAACACCCTCAAGTCCCTCTCCTCCAGGCAACTTTCCAGTCAGGCTTCTCCCAGTCTGTATCTCTGCACAGGGTTGTTGTGCCCCAAGTGCAGGACCCGGCATTTGGCCGTGTTAAACCTCATGCCGTTGGACTCAGCACAGCGGTCCAGCGTGTTCAGATCCCTTTGTAGAGCCTCCCTACCCTCCAGCAGATTGACACTTCCACCCAACACTTTTGTAGAAGCACAGCCCAACTATAATGTAAAACACAATACTCACCAAATGGGATCCTTGTCAGAACAGGGCATTGTCAGAGTAAGCAATCAGCACAAACAAGCCAGGTAACAGTTAGTGGGCAGGTATTGTGCTTGTGAAAGACAAAAGGACTTTAGGGTATTTCTAACTCGGCCAGTTCTCTGCTCTGGTGCCCTGTGAAGAGGCACAGAGCTCTTTGTGCCATGATGGAGACACAGCAAGAGTTACCTTTCCCTTTTTTTTTTTTCCATGAGAAAAATTCATGGGGTTGCTTCTTGATGGTGGTTATCAGAGCAGCTACAGCAGCAAAGTCCTCTGGAATGGGAATATTATAACACTCGCCAGTGTGCCTCAGGCACACTGGCGAGTGTTATAATATTCCCATTCCAGAGTTAAAATCCCTGCAGTTGTTTTGATTTGAAGGAGATGAGTCTATTTAAAGTGACTTGTGACATTCAGATATTCCCCAAGAAGAGTTATCTCCAGGATTTTGTTCACCTAGGACTGCGCACCTGCCAGAGAAGACGATGGCAGGATTTCTCCTCTCAAGATTAAGCAGTGAAAGTCAAAAATCAAGCCATAATTTAAAGCTAAGTAAGATTTTTAACTCTAAGACTCTGCTTTAGCTTAAGATATGGAAATTCATTATATTTGCATATGATACACTCAAGGAAAAAAAAAATAAAAGTCTATTACTACACATCCTAAAAATTTAAAAATTATGTAAGTCTGCCTTTAGGGAAAAAAAATGAGCAGTCCCCAGAGTTTTTCACCAAAAAATCCCCAAACTACTCTGCAGTTCCCTGGCAAATGACCCACAGAGAATCAAAGAACTTGTAAAAGCCACAAAGGCAAAGGGCTGTTAGCAAGTACACCAGTGCTCTTGGGTGACTTGAAGCTTCTCGTGGCAATGTTTGCTTACAAGAAACACGAAAACAGGATACAAATGACCTATTCAACCTGCTACTTCAAATACACACAGCACAGGGCAGCTTGATTTAATACACATTCAGGCTCCTAGCAGAGCCAGTGGTGAATATTTATTTGAAAATACAGGGTCGATAAAATTTTACAGTTTTGAAACTTGGGATTTTTGATGGAGACCATTGAAGATGATACTACTAATGCTTTTTACCATGAAAACTCTGGAAAATATAGAAAGGAGGCACATAAGCGTTCACAGATCCTGTAACGTCAGTGAATGTTCAGTATAAAAATCCTTAAAAGAAACGAGATCTAGACCAGGTGAAGTGTTCACATCTTGATGTACTACAAAGAACTCTACTTTTTTCATGATCTGTAGGAACTTAGATTCCTCATTCCAGGCTTTAAGGGGTTCAACCAAAAATATGTCAGGGGATCTGGATATCAGCTTTTCTCCTCATTCAGGACATCTGGAAGTTATTTGTTTAGTCATTGTCATGATCCCATTTGAATGATCTACTAACAACTGGAGTGTTCTCCCACACACAAATTAACACTTTTACAGAATAACACCACATTCTTCAGTGCTATTCCTTCTCTTGCTATCAATAGTACAGTCTGAAGTCACAATCTCCAAATAAATATCAGTGGTTTGTATTACTGCTGTAGAACACTGGCATTTGTTAGAAAGAAAAGATAGTCAAACCAAACACACTAATAAATCAGAGTGAAACATTATTTCTCTACCTAGGAATGCCATTTATATAGGCATTCAGTTCACTCACAGCATTCAGCAAGCAAGGTTTCCTGCTGCCACTGAGTCTGCGGTGGAGTTCCTTGTGCAGGACGACAGAAGATGAGTTGAATCCTTCAGTGACAGTAGCGTTTCCATGATGGTGTCACCCACTTCTTCTGAAAACAACCCTGTCTGCAGACATTACAGGTTTTGTGGCATGGGTTTGCTCTCAGGCAGAGCAGTTCTAGAAGAAATAGGTCTCAAGCTCTGCCGGGAGAGGTTCAGGCTCCACATAAGGAAAAAATTCTTCACAGAAAGAGTCATTAGGCAGTGGTAGAGGTTGCCCAGGGAGGTGGTTGACTCACCTTCCCTGGTGGTGTTTAAGGTGTGAGTGGATGAGGTACTGAGGGGCATGGTTTAGAGACTGGTGGGAATGGTTGGACTCGATGATCCGGTGGGTCTCTTCCAACCTGGTGATTCTATGATTCTATGAAATAGAAACTGTTCTGGAATATGTCTGAGTCACCATAATCATAGACTCATAGAATCACCAGGTTGGAAAAGACCCATCAGATCACCGGGTCCAACCATTCCTATCAAACACTAAGAGTTTGACACCTAGGATGATCCTGGATTGGCTCCTTGGCTATAAACTCACCCTCAAGTGTAATCAGAGGTAATTTTCACGTGTGGACTGTCTGAGAGGAGAGATGGTTTACAACATTCAGAACTTCCACAGAAACGTACAGTAGTAGTGTTCATTGCTGAATTATGAATTTCTGAAATCTCGCCTTAGGATACAGAATCATAGAATCACCAGGTTGGAAGAGACCCACCGGATCATCTAGTCCAACCATTCCTACCAAACACTAACCCATGTCCCTCAGGACCTCATCTACCTTACATCTTTGTATATCAGGATGTAGCCGTTTGTTTCATAACATAAATGATTACAAAAGAATCCCTACAATGAAATTAAGAAAAATAGCAATAAAAGGATACAAAACCAGTAGTCTGCAGTACTACAAGGATGCTATACAGCAAAGAACATACTCTGTATCTAGAAAATAGTGTCTCGGTCGTGCTACTTAGAGACTTCGAAGTACCAACAGGCAAATCCCCTGACCGGTAGCTAACTCATAAGCAAGTGCTGTTTGTTCAGAGCTTACTAAATTTTGAACAATGGGGCTGCTAATGAATCAGTGTTGCTCAGTGTAGTACAGTGCAAATTAATTAACTCCCTTTAAGCCCTCCCAAGACTTTGACCATTACTATACATACATTTCTTTTAGGTGCATTACTGAGTGAAAATTTTTTTTCCATGAGAAACTGTCCAGAGTAATAGCAGAAGCATTGTGTATATTTTAGTTCCTCCTTCCCCTGAATGCTCTGCATTGTCCTACCTTATCAAACTGAGTTTCCAAGGCATTAACGAGCAACTTCCACTGGAGCATGCAAGTATATTTTGTACTTCTGAGAAGTCACAGGGACAATCACTTAAAAGAGTAAACAAAACCCCAAAATGCAAAAGGAGACAATAAAAACTGGAGGCTGAGAGGTTTTCAGATGAGGAACAACAATTTAAAACTGCTTTTATTTCACTCGGAAGATACAACTGCCCAAATTAGCAAGACTGTTCCCTATATACCAGTGATCAGCACAAAAAATGTTTACTGGAAATTGCTAAACAGGCATTTTCATGACACGAGGAGAAAATAAAATAAGGTTAAAAAAATTACAGAGCCACAAACGAGACCAACCTAAAGAATTCCTACTGAAAAGACACTAATAAGGGAATCTAGTCATCTGCCAAGCTTTGGAGACATTAGGGAGAGTCAGTGTTTTCTCTTGGGTTATGTGGAGGAAAGGTTTGTTTGTCTGGATGAACAGCCTACAAGCTGCCTGGCAAAGCAAGGAAATTGCTCTCCAAGGCATATTCACCTATGCACTGTCAGGAATGCCCATCCCTGCTGTACCGCACCTCGAATCCTGTGTTCAGTTGTGGGCCCCTCACAACAAGAAGGATGTTGAGGCTCTGGAGCGAGTCCAGAGAAGAGCAACGAAGCTGGTGAAGGGGCTGGAGAACAGGCCTTATGAGGGAACAGGGCACAGGACGAGAGGGAATGGCCTCAAGCTCCACCAGGGGAGGTTCAGGCTGGGCATCAGGAAAAAAATTTTCACAGAAAGGGTCATCAGGCACTGGAACAGGCTGCCCAGGGAGGAGGTTGAGTCACCATCCCTGGAGGTATTTAAAAGATGGGTGGACAGGTGCTCAGGGACATGGTTTAGTGTTTGACAGGAATGGTTTGACTCGATGATCTCAGAGGTCTTTTCAAACCTAGTGATTCTATGATTTATGATCTGCCCCTGATGGTTATCAGAAGGCAAATGCTGGTCCTGTCCAGATGCTCCTTGTCAGGAGCATCAAGCTCATCTGATCTGGCTCTATTGATCCTTTAGCACCTTGCAATTGGATCTTTTCATTTGATACTATGCAAACATACTGCTAGTTGTAAGCTTTATTCCTATGCCTTAACACCACAGACCTGCTGACGGAGAGCTAATGTTATAAAAGACTATTGCTATCGCTCCCCTCTGCTGTGCTCAGGGAACGAGGACGAGACGGATTTGCTGTTGGTGAAAATCAGCCCTTACATTTGCATTTCAGTGCTGGTACCTCTCCACTGGGTGAAATTACTGCAGCTGCCCTTCTGCTACTGGCAGAATGGGACATGAGATAAAAGGTCAGTAGTGCCCTGCTTCTTTCCTGAGCCTCTCTATCCAGGCCATTCTTTGAAAATGAATTCACAATATCTGCTTGGGTTTTTTTTTAAAACAGAGTCCAAAGGAGGACACCCAAGTTCAGTCACTGTACTGTCACTCTGTCGTCTCTCTTATCATAGAATCATAGAATCACCAGGTTGGAAGAGACCCAAGGATCATCAAGTCCAACCATTCCTATCAAACACTAAACCATGTCCCTCAGCACCTCGTCCACCAGTTCCTTAAACACCTCCAGGGAAGGTGAATCAACCACCTCCCTGGGCAGCCTGTTCCAATGCCCAATGACCCTCTGTGTGAAAAACTTCCTCCTAATCTCTAGCCTAAATCTCCCCTGGCAGAGCTTGAGGCCATTCCCTCTTGTCCTGTGCCCTGTCACCTGGGAGAAGAGCCCAGCTCCCTCCTCTCTACAACCTCCTTTCAGGTAATTGTAGAGAGTGATAAGGTCTCTTCTCAGCCTCCTCTTCTCCAGGCTAAACAACCCCAGCTCTCTCAGCCGTTCCTCATAAATTATGGCCCATGTTCCATTCTCCTCATCCCGTACCCTCCTGTTAGCATTTCCTGAAGCAGAATCAGGTCTTTCTCCGGTCTTCCTTGCATTAAAAAATGGTACCAATTTAATATTTAACAACATTTGGACAAAAGCAGTTCAAAAGTTCCAGAAGTTCAGTGTCAAGATGCCTTGCACAGTTTGCCTCTACGAAATTGAACCAAATGGACTCATTTGCCTTAGAATCATAGAATCATAGAACAACCAGGTTGGAAGAGACCCATCGGATTATCGAGTCCAACCATTCCCATCAAATACTAAACCACGTCCCTCAAGACTTCATCTACCCATCCCTTAAACCCCTCCAGGGAAGGTGAATCAACCACCTCCCTGGGCAGCCTATTCCAATGCCCAATGACCCTTTCTGTGAAAAACTTCCTCCTAATCTCTACCCTAATTCTCCCCTGGTGGAGCTTGAGGTCATTCCCTCTTGTCCTGTCCCCTGTCACTTGGGAGAAGAGCCCAGTTCCCTCCTCTCTACAACCTCCTTTCAGGTAGTTGCAGAGAGCAATGAGGTCTCCTCTCAGCCTCTTCTTCTCTAGGCTAAACAACCCCAGCTCTCTCAGCCAAAGAGTCCCTCTTTGAAAGGTTAAAATTCCCACCATGCCTCCCAGGCAGGCAGAAAGAGATAAGGCAGCAGATAACAGGGAACTTCGTGGCATTTCCTGCTGCCACCCTCCTGCTGGAGCGGTAGGACCTGGCTTGGGTCCATTCCCTGTGCATTTAAAGTGTAGGCACCTGATCTACATCGTCCGAGCTCATAGGGAGAGAGGCAGCTTACAACTTATACACAACCAGCATCCACACACGTACATTTGGAACATCCTTCTTGTGGTGAGTGGCCCAGATCTGAACACAGGATTCAAGAAGCGGTCTTCCAAGTGACAGGGGACAGGACAAGAGGGAATGGCCTCAAGTTCCACCAGAGGAGATTTAGGCTAGACATTAGGAGGAAGTTTTTCACGGAAGGGGTCATTGGGCATTGGAACAGGCTGCCCAGGGAGGTGGTTGATTCACCTTCCCTGGAGGTGTTTAAGGGATGGGTGGATGAGGTCCTGAGGGACATGGTTTAGTGTTTGATAGGAATGGTTGGACTTGATGATCGAATGGGTCTCTTCCAACCTGGTGATTCTATGATTCTATGATTCTCACCAGTGCTGAGTCCAGAGGGAGAAGAACCTCCCTGGACCTGCTGGTCACACCGTTTCTGATCCAAGCCAGGATGCCATTGGCTTTCTTGGCCACCTGGGCACACTGCTGGCTCATGTTCAGTCCCTGTCAACCAACACCCCCAGGTCTTTCTTCTCCAGGCAGCTTTCATAGAATCATAAAACAAGCAGGTTGGAAGAGACCCATCGGATCATCGAGTCCAACCATTCCTATCAAGCACTAAACCATGTCCCTCAGTACGTAGCCCACCCATTCCTTAAACACCTCCAGGGAAGGTGAAACCACCCCCTCCCTGGGCAGCCTCTGCCAGTGACCAATGACCCTTTCCATGAAAAATTTTTCCTTATGTCCACCCTGAACCACCCCTGGTGGAGCTTGAGGCCATTCCCTCTCGTCCTGTCCCCTGTCACTTGGGAGAAGAGCCCAGCTCCCTCCTCTCTACAACCTCCTTTCAGGTAGTTGTGGAGAGCAACGAGGTCTCATGAGATGCTGGACCCGCGGGGACCGGGATGGAGACGCTCCCGCAGCCCCCCCCCCCCGACGGGGGGGGGCTGCGGGAGCGTCTCCATCCCGGTCCCCGCGGGTCCAGGTGAGGCGTGAGCGGGGCTGTCCCGGTCCTCAAGGAGTTACGGTGCAGGAACCCGATGACTTCACGGCCCCGTTTCACAATCCCCGCCGCTAGCCGAGCCCCGTGGCGGCGAGCGGCGCACACCCACCCCCGTCTTCTCAGCCGCCGGGTTTTCCCGGGCCATGAATAATCTCGAAGCCCCCTCGATAAATACACGTTTGAGGGATGCCCGCAGCTCACTCGCGAGCCGCCAGCCGCCCCGAGGAGAAGGAGCCGCGGAGAGATGAAGTTTGCCACGATGATGATGATGATGATGATGATGACGGCGGTGACGATGATGGTCCGGGCGGCCGCCGCCGCTCCGCTGCCGGCGGATTCCTCGGGGGAGGCTGAAGCGGAGCCGGAGGGGCGGCGGGAGGCGCTGCCGGACTGCGTGCGGCTGGCGAGGCTGCTCCACGCGAGGGCCGCCCGGCTGCAGGACGAGGTGGGTAGACCTGGGGGCCGCTCCCGGCTTTCGCCCTCCACGGGGAGCCCACAGCCGGGTCTCCCCCTCCCCAGTGAGCCGGGGTGGGGGGCCGGGAAATCATCCCCCGCCGCTCTTCTCTCCCCTCAGATGTGCGAGAAGTTCACCGTCTGCGAGAACAGCATGGAGATGCTCGTCAAGAACAACCTCAACCTCCCCAGGGTGACGGAGGAGGACGGCTGCATGCTCGCCGGCTTCGACGAGGCAAGGAACCGCTCTCCTTTCCAGCCTAATTGTAGAGACCTGGGCCAAGAAGCCCCGGCGGTGCTTTTATTACTTCAGTCTTTCTTTCTTTCTTTACTTTATTCTTTCTTTCTTTACTTTATTCTTTCCTTCTTTCTTTCTTTCTTTCTTTCTTTCTTTCTTTCTTTCTTTCTTTCTTTCTTTCTTTCTTTCTTTCTTTCTTTCTTTCTTTCTTTCTTTCTTTCTTTCTTTCTTTCCTTCTTTCCTTCTTTCCTTCTTTCTTTCCTTCTTTCCTTCTTTCTTTCCTTCTTTCCTTCTTTCTTTCCTTCTTTCTTTCCTTCTTTCCTTCTTTCCTTCTTTCCTTCTTTCCTTCTTTCTCTCTTCTACTCTTTCTTTCTTTACTTTATTCTTTCTTTCATTTTCTTTCTTTACTTTATTCTTTCTTTCATTCTTTCTTTCTTTTACTCTTTCTTTCTTTACTTTATTCTTTATTTTAGTCTTTCTTTCTTTACTTTTCCCTTTCTTTACTTTTCCCTTTCTTTTACTCTTTCCTTTCTTTTACTCTCTCCTTTACTTTCTCTCATTCTTTTTTCTCTTTCTCTCTCTCTTTTTCTCCTTCCTTCTCTCTTTCCTTCCCTCTCTCTCTCGTTCCTTCCCTCTCTTTCTTTCTCCTTCCTTCTCTCTTTCCTTCTCTCTCTTTCTCCTTCCTTCCTTCTCTCTTTCCTTCCCTCTCTTTCCTTTTCTCTCTCTCTCTCTTTCCTTCCCTCTCTCTTTCTTTCTCCTTCCTTCTCTCTTTCCTTCTCTCTCTTTCTCCTTCCTTCCTTCTCTCTTTCCTTCCCTCTCTTTCCTTTTCTCTCTCTCTCTTGCCTTCTCTCTCTCTCTCTCTCTCTTGCCCTCATTCTTCCTTGCCTTCATTCTTCTTCGCCTTCATTCTTTCGCCCAGTCCAAAAACCTGAAGAAGTTGATGCAAAGCCCCAGCTGCCCTGGCATGGCACAGACCTCCGCTCTCTGCCTAAGCATCACCCGCTCAGGACGCGGAATATCAAGGCATCGCTGAGCTGGAAGTGACTTTCTCCCTCTTTTGTCATTACAGGAAAAATGCTTGAGGAAAATCTCCAGTGGGCTTTATACATTTCGGACATACCTCGAATACGTACAGGAAACTTTTACCAGTGAAAAGCAAAACATCGAATCGCTGTGCTATAGCACAGAGCACCTAGCACGCACCGTAAGACAGATGGTGAGTTGGGTTTAAATTCACTCTGGTAATTCTTAGGGCTCGGCACTTGTGTGTCATCAGAGAAAGTGGCTGCTCTGTGAAGCTGAGCATTTCCCACTTTCATTTCTCTGAGCAGAAGCAGGTGACGGTTCTGTATGCTCCGATACTTACCCTTACAGCTAACTCGCACGTCTCACAAGCTTTTGCTTTCATTTCCTAAAGAAACAACTCTTCTTTCTACTTTCTGTTGTAATTTCTCATTTCCCAAGCAACAATTAAATGCATCATATTGTTCTAAGAACAAATATTCTAGTGCTGCCTGGCTGACAGAAATAAGATTTCTCAGGGAGCTTCTTTCCAACTGCAGAACAGTT
Source organism: Coccyzus lansbergi (assembly GCA_033558105.1). Lineage (NCBI taxonomy): Eukaryota > Metazoa > Chordata > Aves > Cuculiformes > Coccyzidae > Coccyzus > Coccyzus lansbergi. The sequence goes on from JAUMJK010001159.1 coordinate 487,858, forward strand.
CAGTCCAAGACTTGTAGTGCTGCAACCCCCTGAGAAGCGAAAATAAGTAACTTTTTTTTTTTAACTCCACATAAATAAAAGCAAATACCTTTTTTACAGTATTATTAAACTTTAAAACTCTCCAAAACAAACTTTTAAGCAAAATTGTATGGTATATTGAGATATCAGTAGCTTAAAAATCAAAGAAAACAGTTAAATCCAGAATGTAAGTTTATAACTGGACCATATAAAAGGTGCTGCCTGTTGAAAACCACACATTTTCCTTGTAATCACCGGGAAAAAAAAATCCCAATTATCTTTTGATTCAGTAAACTAAATACTTTTCATTTCTGTCATTCATCTTCTGTGTCTTGGGAGAGCTTGGAAAGATCACACGTCAAAAATTCACTTCATTCCTGCAGTTCTTACTCACATTAATAACCCTTAACATAAATACTTCCTTTGTCATCAGGGAAACTATTTGGCTGAGTAAGAACCACCCAGGTGAGTAAGGACTGCAGAAATCTCTAGGCATTATTTCCTTCTGGCTCTTTTTTGACATCTGAAAAGCCCATTGTGTGTTTGCCATAGCTTTTTTCCTAACCTATTTATTTATGTCATCATTCTTTAACTGAAAGGGAGCTGACCTGCTTTTTTCACACTGTGCTAGCCAAGAAGAATAGTCCTGTCACAAGACAGCAACTAACATCTGACTTCCAACTTGATATACGAGTTTACAGAAAGTTCGTTGTGTAACTGGGGAAGGCTAGAATTTTTTTGAAAATTAGTAGGAATGAGGTAACTGGAACAGGCAGAAATAAACACAGTCACCAAAAGCAAAACCTGTACTTGCAGAAACTACAGTTTTTGAGAGAGGAGTCTTCACCTCCAGGCTGAACATTTTTCTTTAGAAATTTATCTGCTATTTAAGGCAAAGGAGCAGGGACAGATTCTGCTGCTTGTGGTCAAGTAGATCCACCAGCACAATACTGGTTTGGATACCCAGGCACATCTCCAATAGGAGATCGATATACCAGTAACTAGGAGTGCGACAGGAATCCACTTCCAAGTAGTCTGGACTAAAAGAATATTCATACTGCTGAAAAAGAAAGGTGTTCCAGAGAGAGGTGTACATGCTTTTGTGACTTGTTAAAGAGTAGAAGAGATCCTAAACCCAGGATGAAGCAGACGCTTTTTTATTAGACTTCTAGATCCCAAATTGTCTCAAACAGCTCCATGATTTGGGTTAGTAGCTGCCATTTTCAGAAGTCACCTACTTGCATTTTCCAGGCCTGACCTGTCAGTCAGCATTAGGCACGTAACTCCCTTTTTCTCATTTCACAGTTAAGATCCCACACACCAGTGAAAGTTGGCAATGCTTAAGTCTCCCACGTGCCTAAATGCCTGGAAAGCAGCTGAACGAGTTTCACATCTTTAGAAACTGTTGCTCTATTACAAAATGTGAGAGTACTCCAACGTCATCTAATTCACTTCTGACTCAGGATGAAGCAGCCTGTACAGCTTAGGACAAACCACGATCAGCATCTTCCCAACCAACCATGTGGTTGGCAGATAGCAGGAGAGGTGTTATCAATCTATACAGTCCTGCAAGCTGGACTGCGAGGCCAGATGTTGCATTCAAGCCAGAACAAGCAATATAGATCAGACAAGACCTTCCAGTTTTTCCCTTCTTGGTTTAGTTCTTCCCAGTTCTTGGTTTAGTGTTTGATAGGAATGGTTGGACTCGATGATTCGATGGGTCTCTTCCAACCTGGTTGTTCTGTGATTCTTAGGTTCCCTAATAATCGTAGCAGCCATCAACCTCAAACCTAGTAGGACTCTAGGGAAGCCTATGTCCCAGGGGGGTCTGCCATCCACTATACAGAAAGGGTGTATACACAGGAACTCATTAACTGATGCTCTCCAACAAGCTCAATTACAGAATTTTAACCAGGGAACCCCAATATTTTCTTTTTTCACAGGTGATCAATCCCGATGAAGTGGTCATCCCAGACTCAGCTACCCAAGAATCCCTCCGCGCAAAGCTGAAGTCCGACAAGACCTGGATAGAGAAAATCACTACCCACCTTATCCTCCGAGACTTTACTTCGTTTATGGAGAAAACCGTGAGGGCCATTCGCTACTTGCAAAACACCAGGAGTATCAGTGTCTGAATGTTTTAATTCAGGCACAATCCTTTGTTACAAATCTGTCACGTGGCAGATGACAGTGTTGTTCTGTTTTAAGAACCAGAAATGGTAACAATGATTTGCATTTTTATATATTCTCATTTCCTTCCAGGAACCTATTTATTGTATTTAAAATATTTATTAAATTCTAATGTTTCCTATTTATTTTTCTGATATTTAGAAATAATTTAAACAAAGGATGTATTTTATTTCATTTCTAATGGTACTATTCAGAATATTATTTTACTAAATATGTATTCAACCAAAAAATATTTTCAGAAGCCAGAAAAATTTTGTATAACTTACGCTTTTAAAATATTTGAGAGATGTTATTTATGACTTATTTATATTTTTAGAACAAATAAAAGCTGATTTTAAATAAAAACAACTGTATGAGCTGTTTTAACTTTAAATAAGACTAAGGTTCTCTATCCTGTTTTTAATTCCTGCAATTAACAAAATAGCCACTTTCAAGAATTTAAATTTTATCTATATAATTAGGTCAGTAACCTATATAGTACATACACACACTTACATACACAGCTTGAACAACACATAATTCTTAAAATGGGATATAAAGGAACCAGTTGCACTGAACACGGCACTGAAGAACAAACAAGAAAAAGCATCATTGCTATTGAAAAACAAATAAACAATTAGCCCCCTACATTTAACAAGGAACACCCCATAAAACTGTAATTGTCAAGCAATTTCTTTTAAACAAATAAAGTGGTAAGACACCGCATTAACCGCTTTGACATGAATACTATCATCTGATTAGACTTATTGCTGTCATCCAAGAGAATTTTCAAAGTTTGATTAAGCATCTCTCCCAAGATGCAAGAAAAAAAAATTAGGTCCTTTCCTTAGGAATTACACATCAACATTTTGCTGTGGAGGAGTCAGTGCCCCTTAGCAATCTAATGCACTTGTCTTTTGTAATTTGTATTCCACGAGCACAGCCACCTCACAGAACGTGAATACATGCTTGAATACTGTAGATAAAAAAAACCAACAGGTCCTTAGCCAGAGCAGCAAATTGCTCAGATGTTCCTTAGCTGTATTATCTGCTTCCTTGTGGTGGTGCGAATACCTCCAGTGCTCATACTTGAGGAGTTCACAACACACACGAGGGATATAGGGAGCAGGAGCACCCCCACCCCCGAGTTTAGTCGGTGCAGATGAGGAGATGAAAGGCAAATGCTGGAATGTGGATAAGGGTGTCAGTAGATTCCCCTCTTCCTCTGAGCAATCCAATTGTCCACATATGCATTGATGGAGATGCCAGAACAGTGAGTAGTCCACCTGCATCTCAGAAGCTCAAAACAAACCAAATCACAGCTTTGCCCAATATGGTAAAAGCAACACCTCAAGAAGGAATCGTGATGTCTGTGGTCAATGGGGTTTTCTCACAGTGCAGACGACCCTGCTTTGGCTACCTCGACATGTGCTGGAGGAGACATTAGGAAAACCTAGTTTGGCTTTTTCACAGCTTACCTTCACAGGAATTTTTTTAGTGACCATTTGGTTAGAGACCATTCCAGTCTTTATTATGTCCATAATAGCTGAGAATCAAATGTGAATCCTACATTGGACCTTTTAAAGACTTTATTATGACTATGTGAGGAGGGAGATGGAGATGGGGGAAGACGGAGAAGGGGGGAGATGGAGAAGGGGGAGATCATCAATTTACCTGTGGTTCCTCCACAAACATCTGTGGTTCTCAAGGTGCTTGAATGCAGCTGCTGCCCTGTTGGCCATGGTTTCGCTGTCACTGTGCCAACTGCAGGGACTGTCCCCAGGATAAGCACTGTTTGCTGAAATCTACACTCATTTGTGCCTATGGGTTCATATGGAGGTCAGAAGAGAACTAAATACTCTTGAGTAAGTTGTGGGGCCCCTCAAACTAATCAACTTACTGTCCCTTTTCCAGTTTGTTGTGTAGAAACTATTTTACAATTAACAAGCACACAGGAACGTTTTAGTTAGCAGATCAGCACAAACACATAAACAGAACAATAGTAAAAGTGAGCCTTCCTCTTGTAAATCAGTCCTCAAAAATCACTGTGCTACTTTAAGCAACAATGAAATACCTCAACACTTTTATTGAAGATCTCCGCTTAACTGAGAGCAAACTCATTAAGCGAGGTAAAAAAAAACCACCTTAATCAAAAAGACCTGTTGATAATTGCTGATAAAAACTAGGAAACTACTCAGCAAAGAAGCATTCTGGCTGCTGTTGTACAGGACCAGCCTCTCCCCACGAATCCCAGGTAGACCTTCCCCATATTCCCCTGGAATCTCTGCTCATTAACCTCACACACAGATTTCCAAATGCTCCTTTGATTACTAACTCACTTCATCCTGAATTTGCCTTGCCAATGCAGGAAGAAGGTAAAACTAAGTTAAAAAGCATGCATACATTCCAGAGTATGCAAGAAAGCCCATATTGAGAGACAGTGTTAAAGATAAGAAATAAAATTTCCCTCTGTGCTGTGGACATGACACTAAAATGCTAGACAAGAGGGAAAAAAATTAAAAAGAATGCAACCCAATACAAAAGCAATCCATAACACAATTGTTTTTCCACAATGACAGTGTCTGAAGTATCATTTTTCTATTTTTTAACTGTATCTTTTTCCATTAGACATGTAAGATTTTTTTATTATTATTAAAAAGGAAAACGTTTCAGCCGGATTCTCTTTGCAGGCTGTACTACCATTCCCTGCCTAGTAAGCCTGTGTACTGATGTAAATGTTAAAATTTGGCACAAAGAACAGCTACTTGAAAGTGACTGTATCTCTAGTATCATCACAGGTTTTATTAACTGCTGATGGCAGGTGAGGTTAGCAGGACAGAGCTGGTGCTACAAGAGTTAGGTCACCATCAAAGCAAGGGGATTGCTTTTCAGCAGCAATGAGCCATTAGGTTGGCTTAGCTCAATGGTAAACTTCCCCCTAAATAATGAGCCATTAGGTTGGCTTAACGTGATGGCAAACTTCCCCCTAAATTAGCCACAGTTGTTTGAAACTAGTAATCTTCTCCGAATTCAGTGTAAAAGATAAATTGGGGGAAAGGTAAGTATAGGATAGCGGACATCAATCAGATCCTAGTGGTAAAGAAATGCTGCAAAATACATATGTATACATATCACTACAAACTTTGTGATATTGGATAGGAAGCTTTCTATACATCCCTGCCTCTTGAGTTGAATGATTAGATAACAACTTTTGATCTCTCTCAGTGAGCTTCTTTCTTCTTCTTGATAAAGAATCATAGAATCATCGAACAACCAGGTTGGAAGAGACCCACTGGATCATTGAGTCCAACCATTCCTATCAAACACGAAGAAAACCAAACTCCACACCCTCATCCCCAGAAAATGCAACCTCTGCAGGCTCCAACACTGAAATGCCATTACTTCCCTGTAGTCTTAGTAAAATAAATTAATTTCCATAATCTAAACATATTTAACCCAATCCTGGTGTACTTTCAAGACTGACCTTGGCACTCATCAGAAAACATGCTACAGAAATTCTGCAATCTGAATTTCTATTCAGAAACCAGAATCTAAGAAGATTCAATCTTCCATGAGAATATTAATTTTCAGATTCAGAGAACTAAGATTTGATTTGCCGTGCTACACTTATTTCTACCAGACAGCACTTACCTAACACAGTATTTTTCTGGTTTAACTCTACTGAGGGCAAAATTCTGACTGGATTCAATAACAGCAAATGTATTTATGATTAGGTATTTCTTTATCCCTTTGAAATTATATATTAATAGATATTTCTATATTCTGTACCATAAAATAGGGACATTATGATGTATAAGAGAATTGTACTAATAGCTCTGTTACCTGAGAGAATCGCTTAGAGATGTTACACAGACACACAAAAGCAAAAATCACTTAGGGAAAGCTCTAAGTCCCATTCTCAAGTAAAAAGAGAAGAACTAATAACGGTTTGTTACTTTGAAGTTGCTTGAACTCATTTTTGTTAGAAACTTGGAACTGACTTTTCAATCAGAAGAAATCACCAGAGTGTAAATTCCCTTTTTCACTTAGCAGATAAGCATCCCCTCTGCCTTACCCATCCCCTAATCCTGAAGTAACATAAGCATAAGCAAGAAATAATGCATGTAACCCACAAACTTAACCAAGAAACAGCTATTGTACTGCACATCATCATGGAAAATTATTTAGAAATTGCAATTAAGTAGTCACTTGTAAAAATTAAATTAGTCATATGAACTTTAACCAGGATGTGGTTTCTACTGCTGTAGTGAGAAGAGATATAATGAAATGTTGCTTCCAAATATAACATTGGTATCATCATAGCTTAAATTCCAAGACTGTAATGAGATCTTTCCAAAAACATTCAGGATATATAGTGATATATCCTGTTTTATAAGTGTGATGAGATACAGTATAGTGACTTTATATCAGCCACGTCTACATCAGGAACTTGTAACAGATTTAAATACTTGTTCTAAACTTCTCATCAGCTCCATTTTTGCCTCACAAATAGCCAGTCTCTGAAGAGTTTTTTCTAACAAAAAGGTAGGTTCCTTTGTAGATTAATTTATTAAGAACAAATTTATGTGGAAAGCCACATATCCTTTTATTATCCCATTTAGTACAATTTTTCACATCCAAACTCCAGGAGATCCCAAGCTTACACATCAAGACCAAGAAACCCACCAAACTCACAAGACTCCCTCATTATCTCACATGAAGCATCACAGGGCTTACAGCTCCCTCTCTCACATCCACGCTGGTCCTTTCCTCACTTCTTACTTAATTTTGACTCTAAAAGATCTTGTCTGCTTTTCCTACTCATTCTTCTTCTGACCTTTATTCTCGTTTCAGGACCCTAACTTTCTCCCTTCCTGCATTTCTTTCAGCCCCACATCTCTCGTGCCCTATGGTTGCTATGCCCACACCTGAGGGTAGCTCCTCAAAGCCAAAACTTGTAGGAGATGCTTTGCTAAGGAGTTGTCACAACCAAAAGCAAAAGAGCTGCTGTCCACCTCAAATACCCAACGGTACCAGGTTGTAACTCATCTTCTGCCTCCAGCTGAATGCAATGACAGAAGAGGCAGTTTTAATGTGCCAGTGAACAAGATATTCAGAAGACAGGACACCATATCATAGAATCATAGAATCATCAGGTTGGAAGAGACACACCGGATCGAGTCCAACCGTTCCTATCAAACACTAAACCATGTCCCTCAGCACCTTGCCTACCCATGCCTTAAACTACCTCCCTGGGCAGCCTGTTCCAATGGCCAATGGCCCTTTGTGTGAAAAACTTTTTCCTAATGTTCAGCCTAAATCTCCCCTAGCGGAGTTTGAGGCCATTCCCTCTCATCCTGTCCCGTCACCTGGGAGAAGAGCCCAGATCCCTCCTCTCCACAACCTCCTTTCAGGGAGCTGGAGAGAGCAATGAAGTCTCCTTTCAGCCTCCTCTTCAGGCTAAACACCCCCAGCTCTCTCAGCCATTCCTCAGAAGGCCTGTTCTCCAGCCCCTTCACCAGCTTCATTGCTCTTCTCCGGACTCTTTCCTCAACATCCTTCTTGTTTAGATATACTGCTCCTCACCCATCAGAACCTCCTGACACTTCAAAAGTATTTCACACAGTTTGGCTGGAGGAGAAGAAACAGCCTGTTTCTTCAGTTCTGGGCTAAGGACAATCCCTTGTTCACCGATACCATCTCTGAAGACCAAACAAAAGCCACTGTTGCCATTGTCACACCCACAGCAAGTGGCTGAGGTGCCAACCAGCACCTTGTGACAAGGAGAAATGTTGCCTTGCTGATGTGAAAGGATCACAGGCACGGGACTGCAGGTCACTGAAGATGGAGAACAGGACACTCTTCTTGTATTAAAGTCCTCAAGACGCCTTTGGTTTTGGCAAGCAGCAGTGAGTCAAGAACCACAGCGTGCTTTGATCTTCCTAAGACTGGTCCAGGTGGAAACATTCCCCTCACTCTCCTGCACAAGGTACAACAGGCTCCAGAGACAGCATCCCACCTGGGATGTTTCCCTGACGCTAAGGTGACCACCAGCACACTCCACCTCTGCTTTGCAGGCACAAGACACACAGCTGAAGAATTGATTATCTCCATGTCAGATCAGAGGAAGTTAAATCAAAGTTAGTACAATCCCCACAGCACACAGTAAGGCATCAATGATTTTTATTTCACACATCACAGATTGTAGCCTTGAGCTTGGCTGTGGAAGTCACAGCTCAATTTTCAGTAAACTAGACTCATTGACTTTACTTCAATGCTAAGAATTCCTATATGGTCTTGCAGGACTGCATCACAAACCCCACTACAGGAAAGAAGTCGTATTTGGCTGCAGAAGCCACCGATTCACTTGACAGAGGTCAATACAGTCAAGCAGGGGAGCTCATGTTTGTTCTTTAAGTGTAAAATTAAACTCTCAGGTTTTACCAGAGAGATGGAAAAGTAAAAGGAAATTAAAAAACTCAGACCAAGTAACACCTAACTTGAAGTTCCCAGTCCACAGCCACAACAAACATGAGTCCCTCCACTCTACTCCAGAAACCTGCCCTCTTCCCCCTAGCACCACCAAAGAGAAAAAGTCTTGATACTCTTATAAGCGTGTCAGAATTTTGTGAAAATAATTGCAAAATAATTTTAAGACATTACTACCAAAGATTCCTTCATTTTTAAACACAAAAAAATATTTATTCCCATTCTGGTTTTTGCTACCTCACAATTAATTACTCAAACATATGGTTAATGCTTGTTCTTTTCGTTCCAGGAGGAAAAAAAAATGCTTATTTAAAGGAGCTTCACTCACATCTTAATTACAGAAAGAGACCTATACTGAATGAAACAAAGGTTGTGCAAATAAAAAATGTTATACTACACATTGACATTCAATTGAGCTTACCTTGAATGTACTATGAAAGACACTTTTTCCTCTCAATTTTAAACCAAAAAAGTTCTACACTAATGACTTTCCTGAGCCATACTTGATTTTTAAAAAAAATAATAATTTCATTTATTTCCACAGCAGCAGTGAATTACCAAAAGTTTGCTATCCAATGTGCTTAGCGAAATTTTCAAATTGCATAAGCAGTATTTATCCAACAATTCCAAGTATCAGAAAAACAACTACTTTTAAGGGAAATTTTCAGTATGGTGAAGTCACAGAATCCAGCCCGTGCTTGATACATCATACTTATGTAAAACTTTTAATGAAAGAGACGAGAAAACTTCCCTATTTCTCTACCTCTTGCCAAATACTATTATTCTTGGAAAGACACCAGAACAACCACGTGGTGGTTAAGACCCACAAACCACATCCCCAAATGTTTGACACAAAATAGAGCACATAGTACATTTCTACAGGTGTCTGCGTCCATCCACGCACTGTACACCCTTGTGAAATGCAAACTTGGATTTTGAGAAATCTGAATTAGTTTATACTGAGTACGCTATCTCTTAGTACTGAATATTTCAGGTTATTTCGCTAGATTCAACTGAAGAAAAACATTCCTGATCACAGTTAAAGCCACTACCATGTACCAACAGACTACTTCATCACTATTGTAATTAGGATCAGCTGAGAAAAAATATCAGAATTTGTATTCTTTCATAATATATCTAAACTGTTACATTCATCTCAAGTTACCATAAGAAAAAAAGCAGTGGACGAGCTGCATTATGAACAGGATACAGGGTCACAAGAACAGTGGTTTGCGTTCAGTCCTTGCTTTATTCCCCTGCATCTACTATAAGCTATCCCACATCTCATGACATTTGATTTAATTACCGTGAATCATGGAATTTTAAAGATCGTGGTTTGCGTTAGCACTCATATTTCCCACTTTCTTTTCTTCCCTATTCTTAAATTTCAATGTAACTTTTATCCCCTTGGCTCATTTCTGATTTTCTTGTCACTAAGATCTGCCCTTAAACGCAGTAATATTTTACCATAAATTTTCACAGCAGATGAGAAATTGAGGAATCTCCTATTCCTTACATATTTAATTAATGGAAAAATTGTGTGAGAATATGTGGGGTTAAAAAAAATCTGAACTCTAGAATACTTTTGTCTAAATTATAATTTGGAGCCAATAAACATTCTTTTTTAAATCACTGCACAGATACAAACTAGTTTGCACAGCTCTAGAAGTGAGAGATCATAGGATCATAGAATCATAGAACAGCCAGGTTGGAAGAGACCCACCAGATCATCAAGTCCAACAATTCCAATCAAACACTAAACCTGGATCTACCCAGTGCAGCTTCTATTTGACAGAAACCAAGCAGTCGCCATTTCAGTGCTTGAATTTCAGTGTTGAAAGGAAGAAAACCAACTGAAGTCAAACCAATAACATTGCAAAGAGCAAGACTTTGGAGTAAAGATAGAGTTTACACCTTGTTTAGTGTAATTTCTTTCCTCTTATTGTAGGAGGACTGTATACATATACACACACACAAACCAAGCACTTATCACAGAATCAGAATCACAGAATCACAGAACAACCAGGTTGGAAGGGACCCATTGGATCATCTAGTCCAACCATTCCTATCTAACACTAAACCAAGTCCCTCAAGACCTCATCCACCCGTGTCTTAAACACCTCCAGGGAAGGTGACTCAACCACCTCCCCGGGCAGCCTATTCCAATGCCCAATGACCCTCTGCGTGAAAAACCTCCTCCTAATGTCCAGCCTAAATCTCCCCTGGCGGAGCTTGAGGCCATTCCCTCTTCTCCTGTCCCCTGTCACTGGGGAGAAGAGCCCAGCTCCCTCCTCTCCACAACCACCTTTCAGGTACTTGTAGAGAGTAATGAGGTCTCCCCTCAGCCTCCTCTTCCCCAGGCTAAACAACCCCAGCTCTCTCAGACGCTCCTCATGGGGTCTGTTCTCCAGCCCCTTCACCAGCCTCGTCGCTCTTCTCTGGACTTGCTCCAGAGCCTCAACATCCTTCTTGTGGTGAGGGGCCCAGAACTGGACACAATATTCAAGGAGTGGCCTCACCAGTGCTGAATACAGAGGGAGAATCACCTCCCTGGACCTGTTGGTCACACCGTTTCTGATACAAGCCAGGATGCCATTGGCCTTCTTGGCCACCTGGGCACACTGCTGGCTCATGTTCAGTTGGCTGTCGACCAACACCCCCAGGTCCCTCTCCTCCTGACAGTTTTCCAGCCAGGCTTCTCCCAGTCTGTAGCTCTGCAGAGCTACAGATGATACTTATATCGCATCATCCCACACTACCACAAACTATGGAAGATATTTAAAGACAAATTTGGCAGAAAAGTTTACTTCTTACTTTTTATTGTCTATGTTATGAAAAACATATGTATCTCTCAAACCAGAGATGAACAAATCCACGAGGCAGGAACACACCACCCCTCCTCTGGGAAAAAACACCCAGGTCAGCACAGTGGGCAGCTGCAGAGGCTTATCAATAATCAGGCAAGGAATTGCTAAAGAATACTGGAGTAGTTCATTCTTCTACTTATTGTGAAGACAAAGAGAAATCTTTGCCCCCAAAACCATCATAACAGGGATAAGTATGAAAGTTGAATGTCAGCATATTTCAGGAAAAAAAACAAACCCACACAACGGGTTATACTTCCTGTAATAAAGAAATTACTATATCATACTTTTGTAAAGACTTCAAAACAATGTGTGTCCATTCAAATCGTATTTATTTAGTTACACTGTAGTGCAAATAAGTTAGGTCCATATAAACTCCATTTTGTTGTATGTACAACCTATGTCATTAGTGAACCGACTGAGCCAACGGGTGTAAGTGTCCGCCTCATCCTCTGGAATGTACGAATCTTCAGACACTTTCTCTGTCCATCAGCTGGTTCTAGAACAGGACCGCCACATCCTTCATCCCCAAAGTAGACTGAAAGGGGAGGGGGGAGGAAAGGAAAGTCAGTTTTGCTGCATGCACTTGCTTTTAAATGGATATTTGTAACGCGTAAGTCTGAAGGAACAGCCCTGTAAATGCATAGAATAAGTGCTACCCCGCAAAATACTGAAATAAAGTCACCTTTAAAATAAAACTTAAGCATCTAATGTGCATCTAATGTTCAGATTAGATTCAATGCATGCTCCTAGCATTTATGCACATACACTCTGGTATGAAATACATACTTCATGTTGAATAAACACACAGTCAATAGACCAAGCGAATAAGTCTCAAATTGCTAGTAAATCTCAACACAGAAACACTGTCAGCAAACAAACACCTTCAGCAAGTTAGTTCTCAGGACAATAATATTTTATGAAATCGTAAAGTGATCTTGACACTTTTTCTAGTTAAAAGTAGCTACCCTGAATCACTGAAACATAAAAATGAGCTTTCTATACATTGTAACTATATGAAGCTAGAAGACTTGATAGACCACTTTGCAAACATCAATTAGGATTTGGACTATTAGGAATAGGAATACCTGGTTCTGCACAGTAACCGAAGTTATTTCAAGAATAACAGAAGAGTCACACTTTCTTCAAAACTTTAAATTAATTGGACTAACGCAAGCCATCCAATACAACTCAAATGCCACAAGAATTCAAGTATTACTAATGCCATGACATGGCAGTACTAACAGTCCCACAAGAGGTAACATGCATAAATGCACTTTACTTCACAACAGTGACTAATACTGAAAGACAAAGCCCTTTATTTCATGCAGTGTTACTACCATACTTGCAAAGGCAGAAAGACATAGGGCTTTGCTTTAAATTTGTGCTAGAAAGCTAAGAAGTTATTCATCAGTACAGAACCTGTAGAAATTAGTTCAACAACTGATTAGAAGGGTAACTTCCACTGAAAAGGTAGGAAGTCGCAAGCATTAAAAGCCATGCAAGATTAAGGAAAGACCCTCACAAGAATTTGTGTTTTCCTGTCTTCTCATCCATATTTCTATAGAAAAAAAGAACCTCAACAAGCTATGCTTTCATCCTGAACAATTAAAAACAATGAATGAAAGCAACCTTTGCAACTATTGCTGTCCAGAGACAACACCCAAAACTCCATTGGGTTTGCATTTGAAACAGATACGTACCTCCAGATAGTTGGCTCAGGCATTCCAGGATCTGCACCCCTCTTAAAACCTGAAGTGAAACATACATAACATACATATATAAAAATATGTATGTGCAGATTCCTACGTAGTTAAATCACCATCAAATTACTCCACCCAATTAAACTGCAACAAAAAAAGAAAACCTACAGAGCAGAGAACTGTGATTCATGAAGTTACGTACTAACCCGAATAAAAACTGCACATTCTTATCAGGATTAGAAAGCAGAGAAAATAAATACAAGTGTACAGTTTCACGTATTTAAAAAAAAATCTTATCTGCAGCTTTATCAGACTTAAAATTCAGGGACAACTAGATATGTGAGATGCAGGAAGTTATCTATGCCAAAGATTCAGACACACATTACATGCACACATGAATGTGCAGATTGTAAATACTGTTCAGAAAACAACCCAGTAAGGCAGGACTGGCAGAAGTGAGCACCTTAACAGGCAATGTTCTGCAAAGACATCTGATGCGGAACTTAAAAGTAATATTTCAATAACAGTTCACTCAATTCAGAATGACAGAAATCTAAATGTTACATCACTTAAACCTAAAATCTTCTATTCTGACTGGCACTGTTAGGAAAGCTTTTACTTGAGCTTGCAATGAAACGAGATGTTTGCCAACCTACTAACACAGGAAAATGAAAATACAGTTAATTACAAATAGTACATCCCAGCTAATGACTCAAATATCAACTCATTAGAGCATGTGCGTGCTAGGGAAGGAGTTGAAGGTTCAGTGTATGAAACACCTTTGCCCACTTGACTGTAAATTAAAAGTCTTGAAGTGGAATCATGCAATTCATGCACTGTTCAACTCACTCCCAATCCTACAGTTGCTATCTAGAAATAGATGTTACATGAAAAATATATCACTTCCCTCATTTACAGAAAATAAATAATTAAAGTCAGTTTGCTTGAAATATAGGCCATAAAGGTTAATGGAAAAACTTCTATTAACTTCATGGGTGCTAGGTTAGCTCTTTGAAGATAACCTTGTGTGATGTGAGATTATTAAACACCCTGACCCACTTGCTTTGGTTGCCACACTGTCCAGCAAAATTGCTTAAAAATTCATGAAGCTGTTGAATGGCCACAACTGCTTCAAAACAAGTTTAGAAAAAAAACAAACAAAAAATCCCCAGACTAATGACCTGTAATTGCACATTCGCATGCCAGGCTCTCTCATATATCCCCTGAGCATCCCCCATCCTGACCTAGAAAGCCTTTCAGAGAAAGGCTCCCAGATTCAAACGTCATCCCACAAGAAAAGAGGTTCTTCCTATTCTATGGAGTTCATGCCACCTCCAAATGCCTATGGTTAGCAAAGGTGGCACCTGCATGTTCCCCTCCCATCTGCTTACACTTAATGTCCTTTAATTACAGTAAACAAGTTTATAAGAAAGCAACATAGACATGGAAAAACACACTTATCTTCTGGATGGAGGTGTGAGGTTAAACTGCTACAAATCAGTTTCTCAATACTACATAACTGAAATGTACTAATATCAGGATGCCTAGTGTAACTGTAAGCACAATAAGATGACTTTATGTGATGTGAAGTCACTTAATCAATATCTTCTGGTGTTCCTCAGAACAAAGAGCATCTTACCCATATTCATACATACCGACATAAAAGTAACATTAAAATTATATCCCGAAACACTGTTGAAATTCCCAGCCAAAAATTATCAGCTAAAAATAATTTATAAGCTAAAAAATGGAAGGGCAATTAAACATTAAACCTAATACTGCTAGTTATTTTTCTTCATAGTATTTGAAATTACCTCTGTTATTTGTAGTTGTTAAAACATGTATGTAACTGTTGCAGAGACCAACTTTTTCCTGACTGTTATTAAATGAAGAATCAAAGCCCTTCAAACTGGGCACTGCATTTTTTTCAAGCTCCTTCAGTCTGCACTCAAGGGCAAAACATTTGCTTCTTTTAGATGATTTTCCCCAAAAGCCCAACAGAATTAGGAGAATTCTGCCAGAAGAACTGCAGGGATCAGCCTTCCTGGGACCTCTTGTTATAAGAGAAGTCAACATAAGTGTCAGGCTCATTGCACACGTGCCTATCTTAAGTAGGTCAGGCTCTTGAACAAGGACAGCTGATGGTACACAGCACAAACTCAGCAGCCCAGCCAGCCCCATAACAGGAGCAAGTCAAATACATCTCGGGCTCCAGGCATGATGCCAAGGCTGATGCTCCACTGCAGATCAGAAACATGAGACACTCCATCCTGGGGGAGAGTGTAACCTGTACCTAGCTAGAAATTCAACCTCAGCCAGAGGCTGGCCAACCCCTGGCACCATGAAGCAGAGCTCCTGGCCACATGCAGCTTTGATAGGATGGTTTGGGTTGTAAGGGAACTTAAAAGATCATCCAGTTCCAACTTCACTGCCATGGGCAGGGACATCTCCCCTAGTTCAGGCAGATCAAAGCCTCCTCCAACCTGTCCTTGAACACCTCCAGAGACAGGGCATCCACTCCTCTGGACAACCTGCGCCAATGCCTCATCGTCCTCACAGTAATAAAATTCTTACAAACATCTAGTCTAAATCTCCATTCTTTCATCTTAAAACCATTATCCCTCATCCTGTCCCTGCACTCCTTAATAAAGAGCCCTTTCTCAGCTTTCCTGCAGGCCCCTTATAAGTTCTGCAATGTTGCTATAAAAATCATAGAATCATAGAATTATACAACAACCACGCTGGAAGAGACCCATCGGATCATCGAGTCCAGCCGTTCCTATCAAACACTAAACCATGTCCCTCAGCACCTTGTCCACCCGTCCCTTAAACACCTCCAGGGAAGGTGAATCAACCACCTCCCTGGGCAGCCTGTTCCAATGCCCAATGACCCTTTCTGTGAAAAAATTTTTGCTAATGTCTAGCCTAAATCTCCCCTGGCAGAGCTTGAGGCCATTTCCTCTTGTCTTGTCCCCTGTCACTTGGGAGAAGAGGCATAATAATAGAGGGAGAATAAGGTCTCCCTGGAGCCTTCTCTTCGCTAGGCTGAAAAGCTTGTTCAGACTGTCCTCATACGGGAGGTGCTTCAGCCCTCTGCACGTCTTCATGGCCCTCATCTGGACTTGCTCTAAAAAATCCTTATCCTCCCTGTGCTGAGGACTGCAGAACTGAATGCAGGACTCCAGCTAAATTCCTCCTCACGCACCAACTCCTGATTGCAGGAAGCACACAGGTCAGTCTACCAAACCTGGCAGCCTCTGATCAGTGATTAATCCACAGCTTCGCCTACCGCTGAACTGCTCTGGTGCATGCTTAGCCTGGTCCCCAAAGGGTCCCTGCCGACTGCAGCCACCTCATCACCTGCTCCCAGCATGAGAACAGCTTCCAGGAAAGGAAATGGGCACAAACCACCTTTTTTTAGAAGAAAAAACATAATCAAAATGGGGGGGAAACCTGGGATACGTAGCAATAGGAATAATGGTTTCAAGCTAAAAGAAAAGTTGACACTAGATACTGAGGAAGAAATTTTTTTCACCAAATGTGGTGAGACACTGGAACAGTTTGCCCAGAGAGCTGGTGCACGCCCCGTCCCTGGAAACATTCAAAGTGAGGCTGGCTCTGAGCAACCTGAGATGGTTCCCATCCCTGGAGGGTGTTTAGAAGATGAACAGGCCTTATGAGGAACGGCTAAGAGAGCTGGGGGGGAGACCTCATTGCTCTCTCCAACTCCCTGAAAGGAGGTTATGGAGAGGAGGGAGCTGGGCTCTTCTCCCAAGGGACAGGGGACAGGACAAGAGGGAATGGCCTCAAGCTCTGCCAGGAAAGGGTCAGGCTGGACATTAGGAGGACGTTTTTCACAGAAAGGGTCATTTGGCATTGGAACAAGCTGCCCAGGGAGGTGGTTGATTCACCTTCCCTGGAGGGGTTTAAGGGATGAGTGGACGAGGTGCTGAGGGACCTGGTTTCGTGTTTGACAGGAATGGTTGGACTCGATGATCCGGCGGGTCTCTTCCAACCTGGTGATTCTATGATGAGCGCAGGGATGTGGTTTAGTGGCTGTGGAGGAGGGATTTTGTGAGGTCTTTTCCAACCTTCGTGATTCCTTCGAACCAAACCCATTCTATGAAACCCACATCACAGTTCTGTCCCTCTCCCCCCCCACCCCGTGTCCCTCAGGCTCCGGTCACGCATGCGCCTTGAGGTCGGCGCAGCCCGCGCTAAGGGGCCCCCACCTCACCCCCCCGCCTCCGCCCGCGCACGCGCCCTTCCCTCCTGCCCCCCCCAACCCCAGCTCCGCAGCGCGCGCGCTGCTTCCTCCCCCACCTCCGCGCCACTGACCGAGGTAGAGCACGACGGGGATGAAGCCCCAGCGGATGGCGAACTGGCCGCCCTTGAAGAGCTGCTGGAGCCGCTGCTTGGCCTCCTTGCTAAGCTTCGGCATGCCGGCGGCGAGGGACGGAGGAGGAAGAGGAGGAGGAGGAGCCCGGGCGCCTTCGTGACGCTAGCGGCCGTGGGCGGGGCCTCCAACGGCGCCGGGGGGGGGGGGCGCACGCGCGTCACGCATGCGCACTCGCTGTGCCCAGGCTGACCCGGATGGGAGGGGCTGCTTGAGGGGAGGGGTGTGAGGGGCTGCTGGAGGGGTGAGGGGGGTTGGGGGGCTGGAGGAGTGGGGATGTAGTGGGGATTGCAGATTGCAGTGTGCCCAGGTGGCCAAGAAGGCCAATGGCATCCTGGCTTGGATCAGAAGTGGTGTGACCAGCAGGTCCAGGGAGGTGATTGTCCCTCTGGACTCAGCACTGGTGAGGCCGCTCCTTGAATACTGTGTCCAGTTCTGGGCCCCTCACCACAAGAAGGATGTTGAGGCTCTGGAGCAAGTCCAGAGAAGAGCGACGAGGCTGGTGAAGGGGCTGGAGAACAGACCCTATGAGGAGCGGCTGAGAGAGCTGGGGTTGTTTAGCCTGGGGAAGAAGAGGCTGAGGGGAGACCTCATTACTCTCTACAAGTACCTGAAAGGTGGTTGTGGAGAGGAGGGAGTTGGCCTCTTCTCCCAAGTGACAGGGGACAGGACGAGAGGGAATGACCTCAAGCTCCGCCAGGGGAGATTTAGGCTGGAGATTAGGAGGAGGTTTTTCACGCAGAGGGTCATTGGGCATTGGAATAGGCTGCCCGGGGAGGTAGTTGATTCACCTTCCCTGGAGGTGTTTAAGACACAGGTGGATGAGGTCTTGAGGGACTTGGTTTAGTGTTAGATAGGAATGGTTGGACTAGAAGATCCAATGGGTCCCTTCCAACCTGGTTGTTCTGTGATTCTGTGTTGGTTTTGGGGGAGGAGTTGTTTGGGGGGGCTGGAGGGGTGTGTGGGCGTTTGGAGGTTGGTTGAGGGCATGGGAGGGGTGTGTGGATGTAGGGGGTATGTGGATGGGAGGGGGTGAGGGGATGGAGGGGTCCATGGATGTGGAGGGAGGCTGTGGAAGGTAGAGTGGGGGTAGATGGGAGTCCTAGGTGGGTGTGCTTACAAAAGTTGTGGGTTGCCTTTGTCTTCCTGTAGGTGCTGTATTGATGTGTTTGTGTTTCTTTCCAGGCGCTTTCCAGTTGTGCACTCACTTTCAGCACTGCCTCTGGAGACCAGGAGGTGCCTTTTGGTAAGTGCAAGGAGGGATGGAGTGAAAATGCTGTGGGTTGAAACTGGAAATACCTCATGCCTCATGGGTAGAGATGTTCAGGTTTTAGACGTAATATCTAAAAAATGCTGATAGAGTGCTTAGGGTTTGTTGTCCTTACAAACTCAGATCCTGGGTAAGTACTGAGGCATTTTCTTCTTTTAACTAATAAATGAGTGGTCTCTACAAGAATACCTTGCAGTGTCTGAACCCCGCAGCAACTGCCTTTGACACGACTTTTAAAACATCTTGCTCTGTGACATCGATGCCATTGATGCAGCCAGTTTTGCTATATTTGTACCATGTTTTCATTCTTTCTTAAATGGTCTGCTGCTGTAATGCCAGATCCAGGTCTTCAGGTTCCCAGTATTACTGATGCGACCACTGTATTTAACTTTGGAAGTTTGTATCATGTCTGCTAGCCATATCAGACTCCTGTCTGAAGGAGATGACATCTGTAGATGACACTAAGCTGAGTGGAAGTGTGGATCTGCTGGAGGGTAGGGAGGCTCTGCAAAGGGATCTGAACTGGCTGGACCACTGGGCTGAGTCCAATGGGATGAGGTTTAACAAGGCCAAATGGCGGGTCCTGCACTTGGGGCACAACAACCCTGTGCAGCTACAGACTAGGAGAATTCTATTTAGAAAGCTGCCTAGAGGAGAGGGACTTGGGGCTGTTGGTTGACAGCAGCTGAACATGATCCAGCAGTGTGCCCAGGTGGCCAAGAAGGCCAATGGCTTCTTTGCTTGGATCAGAAACGGTGTGACCAGCAGGTCCAGGGAGGTTATTCTCCCTCTGGATTCAGCACTGGTGAGACTGCTCCTTGAACCCTGTGTTCAGTTGTGGACCCCTCACCACAAGAAGGATGTTGAGGCTCTGGAGTGAGTCCAGAGAAGATCAACGAAGTTGCTGAAGGGTCTGGAGAACAGGCCCTATGAGGAACGGCTGAGAAAGCTGGGGGTGTTTAGCCTGGAGAAGAGGCTGAGGGGAGATCTCATTGCTCTCTACAACTACCTGAGCGGAGGTTGTGGAGAGGAGGGAGCTGGGCTCTTCTCCCAAGTGACAGGGGACAGGACAAGAGGGAATGGCCTCAAGCTCTACCAGGGGAGGGTCATGCTCGACATTAGGAAAAAAATTTTCACAGAAAGGGTCATTGGGCATTGGAACAGGCTGCCCAGGGAGGTGGTTGATTCACCTTTCTTGGAGGGGTTTAAGGGACGGGTAGCTGAGGTTCTGAGGTACATGGTTTAGTGTTTGATAGGAATGGTTGGACTCAATGATCCAGTGGGTCTCTTCCAGCCTGATGATTCTGTGATTCTGTCGTTCACTGCAGGGAGTTCAATTGTATGTGGAAACTCTGAGAGAAGTTCTTGAAGTCACTCTTTATGACAGAGCAGAGATCTGCTCAGCTTTGTGCATAGCCAGGATTTACTTACCAGACATGGTTAAAGTTCTGCGTGTAATGTCTTGGTTTGCCTAAGGCAATTATGAAATTCTGTACCCATTTTGTCGTATTAAGAATATCTACAGGTCAGTGCTTTCCAGTCCAAAAAAGAATCCCAGGCTATAATAAATAACACCTGTACAAATACCTCGTTTCTTCTGCTGATGTGTGGATGCCTGCCCTGCCATTCTGAGATGATCAAAATAAGAGCTTATTTTTTGTTCATTGCTTTCCAGGTATGGAAAAGTAGCAAACTGCAGGCCATGCGAGGGATTCTGGCAGCCCACAGTGCGCATTTGCCACAGGCCATCAATAATCAAAATCAGGAAGTGGGGTGGGATAAAAAAGTCTTTTGGTGCGGTCATGTTACAGAATGCACAAATAGCACAGGTAAACCAGTCCATATACACTGTGCTTTCATACACATTAAACATGTTGATGGGATATTTGTAGTCACGTAGCTGAGACATATTTTGTGATACCTAACAAGTACAATGGAGACTTAAGAGTTCGTGAGTGGCTTCTTTATAAACTGAATAGCTTATCCAAGTGCTGTAGTTCATCAGCAGATGAACATAAGTATGAACCTTGGAATGTGAGCCCACACCTTCCCCAGAAGAACATAGTTTGATGACAAATAGCACATGACATATTTTCTTTGTGCATTCTCAGCCATGAGGAGCAAGATAGTGTGTTCCAAATAATGACACACAGTAAATGAAAACACATGTTGTGTCAGTTGACTTTGTGCAAGTTAGTTTTGCTTTAGGAAGTTTTCAAACAACCCATTTTGGCTTAAATCCACTCTGCAGCAGTTAAGCTGCTGGGAGAGGTAGAAAAATATTAGCTAGATATTGTCATAGAATCATAGAACAGCCAGGTTGGAAGAGAACCACTGGATCATCAAGTCCAACCGTTCCTATCACTTTTGTTTCACTTCACAAAATAAAGCATTCCCAGTATTGTTGTGCAAGTAGGGCTTTTTCCATTTCGTTGTTAAGCAACTGAGATGTTTTTACTTCAAAATAGTACCTGCAGAGTTATGGAACACTATCAGTAAAACATCCAGATTTATGGAACATGCTAATGAAGACTTTTCTCTGGCAGTCTTGGGCAGCTGCTAGTATAAATTCATCCATAAAAGACAGAGCTGCCTCTCAAGTGTTTTATTAACTTGATTAGCTGTAATTCTGCCAGTGCTGTGCTTTCATGGCAAATAAATACCACTAAAGCTTATTGCAGAATGGCCAAACGTTTCTGGTTTAATGAGTGAGGGAAGGAATTGAGCTTCTTCTGGGCAATATTGAATTAGGGAAATGCCGCTCGGTCTGATAGCTTTAGCTCTGTCTTAGTTGTTTGGTGCAAAGGATACATTGCAGGTCAAAGAGATCCAAACCTCTAAAGCTTTATCTGAACACAACACAAAGTAAAGCCGTGCAATGGTGCATGTAGTTCAAAAGGCTGAAGGAGACATGAAAGTGGATAAATGACACGTGAAAGTGGATAAAAATCACTGTGAACTACATCAGAAACCTCTGCAAGACTTCTATTATGTATTTACCATTCTCTCTTTTGAGATTTCCCCTTCAATTTACTGTCAAGAAACTGTATTAAATTCATCTGCTTGGGAACAAAGTTCAAGTTTTACTCTGTTTAGGAGGAACTTGCATTTTGAAGATATTAAGTTAGATATTTTGTACTTGAAGATACACTGTAAGTCATTATAAACAATACAAAAACATAAGCAAGAGATATTAAACAATTTCCATTTCAGGCTGGATGTAGTGTAATTAAAAACAGAAAAAGGTACTATATTATGAGCAGACATTCTGTTTCACTCTGTTATTATGATTAAATTTTCTCATTTAATTGTGTTCTAATGACCCTTTTCTTCCATTCTGCTCAAGTATTCCATTCATTTAGTCTACTAAATCCCAGTTACACTGCAATATTATTGGTCTGGGAAACATAACTTGTCAGTTCATAGAGACCACATTTCACGAAGAGACAAATAGAAATGGAAAGCACTAAGGTCAAAATAAAGAAGACTAAGACCTAGATTATTGTTATTATTTTTCATTACAGATCCTGAGGCCAGTGAAGGAGAAACAGCAGTCTTGAGGTGAGACTGTTCAACAGAACATCATCGAATGTTTTCATGCATCTTTGAGAAGAACTGCTGTTGTGCTTGAAAATTGAATGTTAGCTGCCGCACAATTTTACTGTTGTAAAAGCTTGACTTTCCCATTCTCCCCATCTTCTTTTAGTAATGCAGTATTATATTTAAAGATAATGATACCTTTTACCAGAGGTAGTTGCTCTAAAAACACAGCAGTTCTTAAATGCACATTTTTATGATTACAGTACTTGGCCGAGGATGAAAACAATAATCTGATTCCTTGTCTTCTTCCAAAGATAGGCAAAAAATCTGATGGAATTAAGGATTTTCTGAGGCCAAAACTGATATCCATACTTACTCATTCTTTGTTTTTAAATTAAGGGGTGTTTTTAGCATTTGAGAAGTGAAGATTTCAGTAGTTCTAGGAGGATTTTCCTCTAAAGTTATTTGAATATAAACCTTTTATTTGTCAACAGATCCTAAGTACATTTTTGTTGCTGAGGAATAAGTTGTAGCAGCACACATCTGTAAAGGACTTCAAAGATGCTTGTTTTAGGCACATTTTTACTATGATTGAAACAAGATGAGAAATCAGTGAATATATTGTGATTTCCAAAACAGTCTGTTCTCTGTGTACTTGTTTTTATACCAATCCTGATGACAGGATGTTGTTTTAAGGTGAGGCTGCCATGAAACTGAGAGTGTAAGTCTTTGCACCCACCTGATGGCATTGCATATGAAAATGAAATACTTCTCTTTGATACAGAACACAAAAGTGGAACATATGGAAAATAAGAATTACAATCAAATCATATTCTGTATTTGTTGGAATAGGTTTTCCTCAGCATCCATTTACAAAAAATAAATATACTGCTGAAACAACTTTTTCTTACAATGAAATATTTGAAAATTGTAACTGATTGATGCAGAGCATTCGCTTCACTGATTTATGATAGGGCTTTTGGATGTATTCTTCCAGATTTTACAAAAGAAATGTGTACAACAAGAAGCTACTGATTATCTCCTGGTTATAAACAAAAAGAAAACAAGTACTAAAGCAAAAAGGACCTCTTGAGCTCAAATATGCTGGATGGATGCAGAACAGATCCATGAAACAGGTCACAGAAAGGGTCATTGGGCACTGGCAGAGGCTGCTCAGGGAGGTGGTTGAGTCACCTTCCCTGGAGGTGGCACAGGTGGACGAGGTGCTGAGGGACATGGTTTAGTGTTTGATGGGAACGTTTGGACTCGATGATCTGGTGGGTCTCTTCCAACCTGGTTGTTCTATGATTCTATGTGGGTTTTCTGCTAGAATGTGAATTTGTTGTGGTTTTAGCTTAAGTAACTTAAAAGTGTGTGTATAAGTATCTTTTTCGTGTGACATCTCCAGAACATGTTTGTTAAAATTAACATTTGTTTTAAAAAAATGTATAAATTAAATCTGAATTTAGCATAAATTTAAATAGACTTTAAACCGCAGTTTTAATTCTTACTTTAAAGATAGTCTAGGTTTCAGTGTTGTCATTATAAAAACTTGTGCAAATTGCGGAGTTCATAGCATAAGAGGTAAGAATATGTACATTTTTAAATTTTATTAATTTTTAACTATTGTCAAGTACACACACACACATATCTTTTCTATATATTGACAGCCTAATTCAAATACTTGCAAGTTCATTTTAGATTCTTTCCATGAATTAATAGACCACCGGTGACCTTTCAGGAGAATAACTGTCAGTGTGACAATGCTGCTGCTTTTCAGTTAGGATTATTAAAACGCTCAAACTGTAATCTTCTAGAGATGCAGAGTGGCTGTTACTTCACATACTGTTTTTTTGGAGTCTAGTTTAACAGGGTAATTTGTAACAGTACATGCTGAAGCAATTAGTAAGAAAGAAAAAAAAAAAACCCCACAGAAACCAAAACATTAAGGACAGACTAGATGTATGCCTTTCATTGCTGTAAAATATTGTATGAACTCCTAAAAGTTTTATATTGAATTATAGCCATTTCAGCAAGAATATTAACAGATGCAGAGGACATTCAAGGAACTTCGAAAGTTCCTTATGTTCTGCCTTATACAGTCTGTTAAGCGTACTTAGCTCAAGCTATGAATCTGACCCTGATCTTCAAGCATTTGAAAGGCCCAAGTAAAATGACATTTCTGTAATATTTTTATTCTTTCCCTTATTTTTGAAGTGCATGTTAAGTACACGTCTACAGAAACCACATTTTACTCTTTTATTTTAGGTTTAGGTAACAGTCAGAAGAGATTAGATGCTGTTAAGTGTAATGAAGCATGAAGATGACAAGATAAATGAACCAGAGGCTTTTCAGCTTGATCACATCCTGCAGTGCATAATGGTGCAGATTTTGTATTCCAGACACATATGTCACTTTGGGGTTGAAATCATACAAGATCAATCTATGTGAGTAAGTATAACTAAGCTAGCTTCCCCCCATTTACCTTCCTACTTAGAATACAGAAAGGAGAGTGAGTTCTCCTGAGTTAGGAGATGAGTTAATTGCATGTGGGATTTGTGATGAAAAGGTCTCTCTAAAATAGACACAGTAATAAATGTTGTTGTTCTTTCCTTTCACATGTTAGGAGGAAAGACTGCTTCTAGTGACCAAGTACTAGATTATATTGATACTGGTCTCGTTTGTGTGGTTAGTTCTTGATTACTACATTTAGCACTATGTATTAGAATTGTTTATGTATCATAGCAAAATATTTTTCTGTAAATTTTCTAATAAATGTCTTTAAGGCCGTGTACAGAATGTTACTTCTTGTCTTGTACGTTAGTTAAAGCAGCTCTGATATGAATGGTGTCTAATTTTTGAAATCTGCCAGGAAGGCACAATGGGACTTATGAAATAAAATTTATAAATTATTATACCACTATTAATTTTTTTTAATAAATTATAACCAAAACTCTCTAAATACATTATATCAGCTTCTAATAATGTAGTTCCTCCACTTTATTAGATAAAGACACTATTGATCCAAATTTTATTAGCAGTGTTTCATTAAAACCAGTGGAGGGCAGACTTGAACTGGAAACTATTTTTGCTACTTCAGTTACTTGGATTTAAAATACCAGATAGTCCCTCGAGCGCAAAGCTGGTGACAGTCTCATCACTTTTCTACTATTCTAATTACACTTGTGCTGGATAAAAGCTTCTTTACAATTGCTGTTCGACAAAATGAGTGTTTTGCTCTGTCACAGTAAGAATAGTGAATGTTTAAATAAAGATGCTAATACAAAAGTGGATAAGCCAGTGTATTAGCTGTGTATTATTCGCAGGGGGGAATCCATGCTACTTAATAATAAACCATGTATTTTTTAAAATGTTTTTTAAGAGCTAGTGAATATCATCCCCATTTTACAGACGAAAAAACTGAGGAATAGAGTGGTAGCCTTGCAAGTTGCCCATCTAGATGACCTACAGAAGCAAGAACAAAATCCAGAGTTCTGAGATCTAGTCCTGTGCTCAAGCATGTCTTTTGCACAGATGAACTACGACACATCTAACTTGCTGACATTATAGGAACGATTACCATCAGCCCAAACTGCTGAGTCTGAGGAGCTTACACTAGTGATACAGGCAGGTAACCTGACAGGCAGGTTCGAGCTCTCAAGAAGAATATTCTCCTCAAGAAGATGGGTGGTGATCAGATCAGATGGCTACAGATCTGCTTTAAGAATAGTACTATATTAATAAAACAAGTACTCTGCGTTCTTATACATGTCATTCTGTTCTACTCTTCCTGAGGAATTAAGAGTATTTCTATGTAGACTTTTAAAGCTATTCCAGTCTCGGTTCTAGGAATTGTTAAAAGTCAGTTTGCACACAGGTGAAGGATTAAGATGCTAATAGCCTGTTCCCTCTTTCCCTTCATCTTTAATTACGAGTGTTTCAAATTATGAGTGCTAGAATAGGCTTCCTATTAGCTCACCAAGCCCACCATATTTACTATATTTGTGGTCAGTAACATTCCTAGGAGCAGTGTGACTATTCCAGTTTCTTTATACGCTTAGGAGGTCATTGCGCATTGTAACAGCATTTTAAATTGGAAATATACACTGGGGGTTTTTGATCTATAATCTGTAGTGTAAACTGTTCTTTGAGTTTCTCAAGAAGACTAGAGCCATGCTGTTACAAAGTGTGCCATTCCCACGACTTGTGTAACATACACCGCAGAACATTTGGTGCTGAGTATTGAAAGCTCCATTTGTAGAATGAGTGAGCACATCGCATGGTGCATTTTTTTCCTTTTTTTTTTCTTGCTGATGATTTGCAGTGAACATTTATTCATGGTAGGAATTAGTCATTGGTTCTTAAGAGGCCAATGAAAAGGACCACACTGAACACTGTTAAGGTATTAAAGTGTTATTCATTTTTGCTATATTTCCAGATTAACATTAAAATAGGAGTCAGAAATATCTGGCAGCGGTTTAAAGTAAATTCAAACAATGAGGGAATTATTCCAAAACTTACTGTAAATTCAAGCAATGAATTTCAGCGACATCTTTCAGACAACTTTATGATTTCCTGTTACTGACTTTTCAACTCTTGTGTTCAAGAGTACTGTGTGAAGGTTTGTAAGAAAAGATTAAAAGAGTCCACATTGAATTCCTTTAAGATTCTTGAGGATTTCTCCTTGTACTTTGTAATTTTACTCCTTGCACCGTTGACATCTCCAAATAGTTGTCACTTTCTACAACTCACTGAGGCCTGAAAATGCAATTAACGCAAAAGGGAAAAGACTATTTTTACCTTCTGCAGAAGGTAAGCTTTCCTCTTCTCAAAATAACCACTAATTGAAGGCATTTATTTACTAATTTGAAAGTAAACCACTGTATCCCTTAGCTCAAGAAGAAGTGAGAGAGATAACAATTCAATTAACTAAAACTACTGCTTTGAGAAGCATGGTTGCTAGCATTAAATTTCTTTAGTTCATCCCTAATTATAAATTGCTACCTAAAAATTTCAAGAAAACATTCTTTCATACTCCCAGGGCAAATGCTATGATTTTGATAAGGATAATTATAATATACCGTATTTTGAGTCTAAAATTAAACCTTAGTTTCAGCTTAACACCAGTGTTTCCCAGAATGTTTTAGATTAGCCAGATTTAAATGCTTCAGTGTGAGGAGAATTCTTTAGGGTGTTACATCGTGCATTTGCAATTTTTGTCTTTGTAGGCTGTCCTGTTCAACTGTACCTGTCACAAGTTGCTGACATAGGAAACACATCTTAGCCACAGTGTCACAAATGAATCCAGTTACAGAGAGAACAAGCTTAACATGAAAAAGGATTTCAAGGTTCTACTTCCAAATAATAGTGAGTAGCTAAAATAGGGCTAAAAGCCAGAAGCGTGCAGACTGCCATGGGCCAGTTCTCACTTGATCAACATGGTTTTTTAACAACTAGCTGCAAATGACTAATTAGTGACTTTACTGTGCTATCCTACATTTCAAAGTGTCTAATGGTATGATGTGGTAACATGCTCTGTCACTGGCTGCTAAATGCAGGCTCACCCCTCATGGCCCAGCACTGATTAGGGCTGGCAAATCTCAGCTTCAAGAGTTAAAGTCAAGTCAGGATTCCACCTCCTGTCAGCAGTAACACAGAACTTCCATTGCTGGGCACAAGCAAGAAGATAGTAATCCATGCATGGTTTGCCTTTCTCCCACTAGCTGTAGAGCAGTAACTTCATGGCACCCATGAAAGCATGTTCCTAGACATTAGGAAAAAGTTTTTCACAGAAAGGGTCATTGGAACAGGTTGCCCAGGGAGGGGGTTGATTCACCTTCCCTGGAGGGGGTTAAGGGATGGGTGGACGAGGTGCTGAGGGACATGGTTTAGTGTTTGATAGGAATGGTTGGACTCGATGATCCAGTGGGTCTCCTCCAACCTGGTTGTTCTCTGATTCTATGATTCTAAGCAGTCTATCCAAACCCTCCGGCACATGTCATGGGAACTACACATTGTCAAGTATTCCCTTCACAATTTTGGCATCATTTTCTTACATTTTTTTTTTCAAGCTGTTTGTACTGGCCACTTCAGTGTTTTGATTATTTTACACATACTTCAGCATGAAGTTGGTGAAGGGGCTGGCGAACAGGCCCTATGAGGAACGGCTGAGAGAGCTGGGGGTGTTTAGCCTGGAGAAGAGGAGGCTGAGGGGAGACCTCATTGCTCTCTACAAGGACCTGAAAGGAGGTTGTAGAGAGGAGGGATCTGGGCTCTTCTCCCAAGTGACAGGGAACAGGATGAAAAGGAATGGCCTCAAGCTCTGACAGGGTTGATTTAGGCTAGACATTAGGAGGAAGTTTTTCACTGAAAGGGTCATTGGGCTCTGGAACAGGCTGCCCAGGGAGGTGGTTGAGTCACCTTCCCTGGAGGTATTTAAGGCATGGGTGGATGAGGTCCTGAGGGACATGGTTTAGTGTTTGATGGGAATGGTTGGACTCGATGATCCAGTGGGTCTCTTCCAACCTGGTGATTCTAGGATTCCATGATTCTATTTTAATAAGGCTGTGCTTCAGCAGGCATAGGGGATGGAGAACCTTGCCCAGATTTTAGAGTTTTCTTTCACTGATTGTGATACCGTAACATTTACAAGTTTTGTTTACATTTAAATAGAGCATTCATCCACACGCTGTCAAAAGCTGTGTGGCATTAAGTGGTACATTTTTGAGAGATTATAAATCCTAGTAAAAAGGGGATCAGGAATATCTACAGCAGCTGTAGAGATTTGTAACCAAAAAATGAAGACTGATATGAATGGAAGTGCATGCAAGCATCAGCAGAATAAAGGGTTAAAAGAATGAACTCTTTTGTTAACACAGAAAACCATTCCCAGCAAAAAAAAAAAAAATAAAGAAAAAAGGAACATTACTGGTAGCTCACTAGCCACTTGACTTCTGCTGTCCCCAGAGGTAACCAAGAGCTGGTCTTTCTAAATGTTTGTTGACAGTATGACACTTGCTGATTTCAACAAGACTGGTAACATGCTCACTGCTGTGAAACAGATTCCTTCACAGCAAGAGAAGGAAAAGAGGGAAAATGCTATAAGGAACTGATGCTACTTAGAGACCAATGTCTGGTGATATTAACCTGATAAATGTGAAAGCTTGCTGAAATTAAATTTGTTTCCAGACACTTAAACATTTTACTATCAGCATCACAAAGTGGATTTTCTACCCAAGTAAAATATCTTAAATCCAGAGCAATCTCAAAATTGTCTTCTGTGAAGCTTCTCTAGATTTGCAGAATTTGAAAGAATTTTGTTCTGTATTAGAAAGCTTGTGGAGCTTCTGCCTCGATATATATTTCATAGAATCATGGAATCATAGAACAACCAGGCTGGAAGAGACCCACCAGATCATCAAGTTCAACCATTCCTATCAAACACTAAACCATGTCCCTCAGTACCTCATCCACCCGTGCCTTAAATACCTCCAGGGAAGGTGAATCAACCACCTCCTTGGGCAGCCTCTGACAGTGCCTAATGACCCTTTCTGTGAAATTTTTTTTCCTAATGTCCAGCCTAAATCTCCCCTGGTGGAGCTTGAGGCCATTCCATCTTGTCCTGTCCCTTGGGAGAAGAGCCCAGCTCCCTCGGAGAGAGCAATGAGGTCTCCCCTCAGCCTCCTCTTCTCCAGATTTTATCTCAAATCAAAAAATGAGCACTGGGGAAAGCCTGGTTTGTTACAAATCATATCTACCAGACAATAAATAGTATGTGTTGGGGAGGAAAAAGTGATATGCCAAAATAGGTTTAAACCTCATTTGCCCCCTCACGCAGCTGGACCAGTTGTCACTAGAGTAGGTGACATGATGGATACTCTCAGTCATGTTAACTACCAGGAGCTGCTATCAGCAGGAGATAACTTGACTACCAGAGACTGCAAGAAGGCCAGCCTAGCCTCTGGTGACTACAAAAGCCACCCCACTGGCAGTGCTCAGGACCTCCCATGCCGATCTCACGCAGCCAGTCAACCACAACAACTTTTAATTTGCTGGGCAAGACAGGCCATGGCAGCTCAGCACAAAGAATAATCCACTTTTAGGTCACCTCCAAGGATTAGGAGTCTTAATTCAAGCATTACTAAATTTAGAAGGGCAACGAAGCTGATGAAGGGGCTGGGGAACAGATCTTACATGAGGGCCTAAAGGAACTGGGATAGCTTAGGCTGCAGGAGAGGAGGCTGAGGGGAGACCTTATCACTGTCTACAAATACCTGAAAGGAGGTTGTAGAGAGGTGGCCACTTCTCCCAAGTGACAGGTTGAGAGTCCTCAGTATAAACTACTACAAACATTTAGACAGGGACCTAACTCTGTGTGTTGCAGAAACAGGTGGAAAAATGAATGTTTAAGTGGTGTGCTTTCTCCTCTAGTCAAAGGTAGCTGGATCCTTTCTCACCTTCAAGCAACCAAATGCTGTATAAAATCTATTTAGCTTTTCAACCAAATATCTCATGTTATCCACCAGTTTTTATTCTAGTTATTAGAGAATAAAGATATTTTAATCCACTGGCTATAGTATGCACAGTCTAATAAATTGGACTAACAATAGTTTTCCTGGCATCACAAAATACCACATTTTTGCGTGACATCCAATATTGAGCTGTCTGAAGCAGAACAGGAGACAATTGATCTGTGTTGGAAAGTGCCTCCCTTTCACAATTAGTCTGGCTGGCTTCATTAATCCTACTTATCTGCTGCACCATATTGTCCTCCATGCCAAATGCATAGTGTTACTTTCTAATTTATCCTCTCAGATGAAAAGAGCCGACATGAGAGAAAGTTAGAGGAATGTCTGGTGATAGATTCCTTATTATCCTTTCTAAATATTCCGGTAACTGTGCCGTTACCTCCAGTTTTCAGTGGATGTAGGTAGCAGCCCTGGCTCTATCGCCCCCAACAACTGCCTTCCCAGGGTTAATGCTTTGTCTTCTTTCCCAGTCCTCTGGCCTGAAAAGCTGTCAGGACACTAACTTGCAAACTATGCTTAGTTTCTAAGCAGTATTTTAAATCAGGCACGAGTATATTATCAAATAGAAAACAAACATCTGAGAAAATCAATTCTCTAGACAACTCTGCATTTTTTTAAGTGGGCAGCCAAAGCCACTACAGATTAAAAGTAGCCAGTTTTCAGCTACTGGGGGACATTGAATCGGTTTGGGACAGCTCTGCTTAGCTTCAAGAAGTCTACAGAAAAGCTGTATTTGGCAACAGCTTCTTTTTCAGTAAATCTGTGCCTGTTCGTAGGGGATATTCCTGCCACTTCATCTATTTTGTTTATATTTAAGTCTATTAACAGTAAATACCTATAGTAAAAAAGAAAAAAATCACATGCTAATAACAACACACCAAATGTGTGTTAGATTCTGGTAGGATATTTGGCTTAATTTTAATTCAATTTTAATAACAAAATCATTTAGGTTGGAAAAGACCTTTAACGTCACCAAGTCCAACCCTTAACCTAACACTGACAAGTCTACTACTAAACCCTGTTGCTAAGCACAAGATCTACATGACTTTTAAATACCCACAGGGGTGATGACTCAACCACTTTCCTAGGTAGCCTGTTCCAAAGCCTGACAACTCTCTCCATGAAGAAACTTTTCCAGTCTAAATTTTTTTTCCAATCTAAACGTCCCCTGCTGCAAACTGAGGCCATTTGGTCTTGTCCTGTCACTTGCTACTTGGGTGAAGAGACCAACGTCCACCTCATTACAACCTCCTTTCAGGTAGTTGTAGAGAGTGAGGTCTCCCCCCAGCCTCCTTTGCTCCAGACTAAACAGCGGCAGTGCCCTCAGCTGCTCCTCAGAAGGCTTGTGCTCCAGAGCCTTCACAGCTTCACTGCCCTTCTCTGGACACAGTCCAGCACTAAAATGTCTTTCTTGTAGGGAGGGGCCCAAAACTGAACACAGTAATCAAGGCACAGCATCACCAGCACTGAGGACAGGGGGACAATCGATTCCCTGACCCTGCTGGCCACACTAGTTCTGATGCAAGCCAGGATGCTGTTGGCCTCCTTGGCCACCTAGGCAAGGCTCATATTCAGCTGCTGTTGACCCAACACCCCCTTTTCTGCCAGGCAGCTTTCCAGCTGCTCATCCCCAAGCCTGCAGCCTCACATGGCATTGTTGTGACCCAAGTGCAGGACTCACTACTTTGCCTTCTTGCATCTCGTACATACTGTCCCTGAAACACTGGTGTGCAACCCTTTGGCTTATCTCCAACAAGAAGGAGATGTTACAAGAAGGATGTTGAGGCTCTGGAGCGAGTCCAGAGAAAAGCAACAAAGCTGGGGAAGGGGCTGGAGAACAGGCCTTATGAGGAATGGCTGAGAGAGCTGGGGATGTTTATCCTGGAGAAGAGGAGGCTGAGGGGAGACCTCATTGCTCTCTCCAACTACCTGAAAGGAGGTTGTGGAGAGGAGGGAGCTGGACTCTTCTCCCAAGTGACAGGGGACAGGACAAGAAGGAATGGCCTCAAGCTCTGCCAGGGTTGATTTAGGCTAGAGATTAGGAGGAAGTTTTTCACACAGAGGGTCATTGGGCATTGGAACAGGCTGCCCAGGGAGGTGGTTGATTCACCTTCCCTGGAGGTTTTTAAGGGATGGGTGGACGAGGTGCTGAGGGACATGGTTTAGTGTTTGATGGGAATGGTTGGACTTGATGATCTGATAGGTCTCTTCCAACCTGGTGATTCTATAAGCCTGTTTTTATACTTTTCCCCCACTCTAATCTAGTTAAAAGCCCTTTCAGTGAGGCTTGCTGACTCCTGTGCAAAGGTCGTTTTCCCCTTTAAGAGAGGTGTACCGTGTCTGTTGCCAGCAGACCCGGTCTCATGTAGACTGACCCATGATCAAAAAATCCAAATATTTGCTGGTAAATAAAGATTAGTCTTATGCAACACTGAAACCAATCAGTATTTCGCAAGCCATTTAATGCAGAGCATGGCAGCTTTCAGCTTCACCACTGCAGTGATCAATAACGTGACACATCGCCGTTATGCCAGAGCAAGTGACATATGGCCATGTAGCTGCACATTATAATTAACCACTGATTCACAACAGAAAGAAGATAGACTGTTACCTTCAATTAACTTGCCTTCCTTTCAGCTCACAGGCAGCTGAATGCTGAACATTTAATATACTTTTTTGCAAATTTCCTTCTCAACAGGCATTATAATTGCTGTAATTAGCACAAATCAACTATGACAGCAAAACTATCATTTCATGTAGGCAATGCAGTAGCTTATAAAAACTTAGGATTTATCATTTTTACCAAGTAGCTAACCAGCATTTCTACTTTATTTTACATTTTCATGTAGTTCCATGCGGGGATTTTTTTAGCTACTTCAGGCACCTTCTATTTAACTCTATAGAAAAAGAAAAATTTCCCAAAAACTATGGACTATGATGAGTTCAATTAATGACAGTGAGTTGCACGTGAGAGTCACAGTGGGATGTGAAAGTGATACAGGAGCTCCAGGTTCACTGTGGAATGAGAGTCGGTAATTTCTGTCACACTGTTGCTTTTCCTATGGGCTGTATATTAGCCTGTCCCGGCACCCTGAACCTCCTCATGGATTTCTCTGTGTTTTCCCTATTTTTGCCGTCAGGCGCCCAGGATTTTATGTTACTTGGCACTTTGATTTGCCTGTGAGAATAGTCTAGAGGTTAGGAGAGGTGACTGGGAAGGCTAGGGATGTTCATGCCAGCTAACAACTTGCCCACTAAGTCGATATTGAAAGTTTTGAGCAAATATGGTCAAGTCAGATTGCTATGGGACATCTTCCCTTTGACAGAAGGACCCACTGAATAGCTGCAGATTGTAATCCTTCCATGCTTCACATCTTCTGTCCAGGTAATGGAAGCCGTGAAGAAAACATTTAATGCAAGTACTTCATATCACACAGCACAACAAACCACATTGAGACTCTCACATTTGCTTGGAGCATCAAGGAAATGTGATCTGCTGCAATAACTAAGAATCATAGAATCACAGAACAACCAGGTTGGAAGAGACCCACCGGATCATTGAGTCCGACCATTCCTATCAATCACTAAACCATGTCCCTCAGCACCTTGTCCACCCATCCCTTAAACCCCTCCAGGGAAGGTGAATCAACCACCTCCCTGGGCAGCTTCTGCCAGTGCCCAATGACATTTTCTGTGAAAATTTTTTTCCTAATGACCAGCCTAAATCTCCCCTGGCAGAGCTTGAAGCCATTCCCTCTTGTCCTGTCTCCTGTCACTTGGGAGAAGAGGCCATCACCCTCCTCTCTACAACCTCCTTTCAGGTAGTTGTAGAGAGCAATGAGGTCTCCCCTCAGCCTCCTCTTCTCCAGGCTAAACACCCCCAGCTCTCTCAGATGCTCCTCGTAAGGCCTGTTCTCCAGCCCCTTCCCCAGCTTTGTTGCTCTTCTCTGGACTCGCTCCAGAGCCTCAACATCCTAAGAACTTGAAAGAGATCAGCTGCTGACCTGGTGAGGCTCCAGCTTATTCTTCTTGGCATAAAGAGTCTACTCCATTCAGACCACGTTCCGCAGTGTGTCAATGAACCTTCCAGGGTTACCCTGGTGCCTGCAGTGGGAACAGCTCAGGCTCTGCACTACTCGGGACATCCAACTTCTCCCTGTCACTTAAGAGAAGCAGTTGTGACACAGGCTGTAGGAACATAACCATACCGTACACTCGTCTTTCACATTTGGACGTGCACAGCTATGTCCTACTGGCTTGCCATGCAGGAGCAATGTAAATATTCTTGAAAACATTTTCTTACACTTGCTGGCCTCAGCCCTCTTTCCTGCCCCTTCCCCTTTTGTGCTTTTTTCCTTGTTTTGTTTCAATAGTTAAGGAGTCTACCAAGTATTTTAATTCCCTTTGCAAAGATTAAACTCAGTTTCATCTCCTGGTAATTCAGCCCGTCACAAAAACTTTCTGATCCCACTAGACTGTTCTTTCTTCTGCTCCCCACCTCATTCAGCAACTTTCAGGTGCTCAGGAAGGACCTGTAAGGAGAGAATTATAAAGGGAATTATATTTCAATACCAGTTTTCCATTTTCTCCTTCTTAAGATATAAATGCTCGAGACTCCATCCTTTGAGTAAAGATTCTTTTGAGCTTTCGGGGTTTTTTTTGCTTTGTCTCAAGCCAGTATACTTCATTGTCCAGCAATCTTCAATTCTCAAAGTCCACCCTTTTGAAAGAAAAAGTCCTTTCATTCAAGGTCTGTTTTCTATTTATTTTTTTTTGTCAAAACCAATAAGAACAACAAAGATGTATAAAATAACTCTCTCTTGCTTCGCTGTAAGTCTTAGACAATGGTACAATGAAGCCTCGTGTAGAAGTACCAGAGCCTCAGCTGAACAAGACTGTTTATGTGTTCAAAGGGGCCTTTCACCAGCAGAGTTCCCATCTAGGGCTGATTTATTTCTTTTCCCAGTTTCAGGAACCCACTGCCTAGCAGTGCACAGCATAAAGATACCGAGAGCCTGAAGCAGCATGTCCTGTTCTCCCTGCAGGGACGTTTTGTTGAAGAAGTGCTCAGTTATGACTTTCAGAAGCAATAAGGACCAACAATTATTGATAGAAATTGTCTCCCAATCCATAGCAAGAAAATGTAAGTCTCTCCTAATGATAAATTCTGATAATATCCCTCTTCCAAGATTACAAAAATCTTGCCAAAGGCTTATAGCAGACCTGAAATATTGTCTCCCTAAAACATTTTTATAACCCTTTCTCTAAAAGATCTTAGCTCAAAGACCACGTAGTCATTTCCTATCTTTTTTATTTGCCACATTGTTCATGTGTTGCACTAGTTCACCAACCTGACTGCTACCTGAGCCTTTTCTCAGTACCAGGAATCTCTCCATGCTCATACTCTACTTATAAAAACTCTTCCAGTGTACTATTTCTATAGCAAACACATTTGCATAGTGCTGCACGAATGGTCTGTTACTGTTGTTATGTAAATACCTTGCATTAGTGAAAAAGGCATCTTCTAAGTCACATCACACTGGCCAAACCAGTGAGATGATAATTTTTTTTTTAATTGGGATATGTGATAGATTCAGATCTTTAGCTCATTCCTGACCAGGGCAAATGGATAAGCTACGCCATGCCACATACGCAGTTTTATTCCTTCATCACACCAGACTTGCCATTTCTATGTACCTTGTCAACCACAGGCTCCTCATGCTCCTCTTTGATATCTGCTTGTCTTGAGGTGTCTTCACACCTTCCAACACTCCATCCTTATTGACTTCTTCACACCGTATAAGGTTAGTTCTGAAAAAGGGCTGCAGCCTTTGTGCTGCCTCTTCCATAAACGTCCTTAGGTATCTAGCTGGTGGCTAGTACATTCACCAAGTCTTCTTAATGCCATTATTTCCTGCAGTTTAAGAGGCAACTCAACCGCTGGCCTAGTGGCCACCCCCTTTAAGAAATTTAAAAAATATTCATATCACTCATTGTCTCTCCTCCTTTTCTTTAACCCCCTGACAGAAACAGAAGCTCCTAACACTTTGGCTCCAGGTACCAGTTACACAATTCTTAACATTGAAGCATGATAAGCAAATCATCAATACGTAAACCTATGGAACAGATCATAGCCATCATTCTGCTCACAGATGCCTGTCTAGTCTAGTATTAATGTCCTGTATTTGTTACTGTGGCAGTATCAACACTTGAGTTCCTCTATGAGGAGAAGACAGCAGCTGAAATTTTAGATGGAGAGAAGGAAGGGGCAGAACACCACAACACAATCTCTGCCTGGTGGGAAGAGACCTGCCCTTGTGGTCAAGTGGTTTTCTGCTAAAGCTCTCCCAGCTCCTGTAATCTCTCAGCTCTGTTCCGCTTTCATTTTATGCGGCTTCTTAATTCATTCAAAACTGCCTACAGAGACAGGCAGAGAGGAAGTGTACTAGATATTTTAAACTGCTATTAGAGCTGCTGTTCTAGTCTTCCATTCACCTCTTTCCCACAGCTCAGTACAAAGTGCACTTTATACAACGTGTTCCTCCTTTCAAGCGTGAAACAAAACTATCTTTCAGTACTTGTACTGTATAGTGCCCTCCTAGAGCAGGAAGGAATAATTACAGGGATTATGAATGTGGTACTGAATGTCAAAGCATATTAAAGCTCTTCAGTATCTCCAGATTGAATAAAGATTCTTCCAAGGCACTGCTTTTCTGCCTGAAATTAAATTATGGCATCAAATGCCTTATAAAAGGACCTACCTAGTTACTAAATTTGTGTATTTAAGTTACTTATCTTACCATTACCAGAAGGCATCAAACCTCTTAGTGCTCACAAGCATCATAGAGGTGTTGTTTTATTCAATATTGCTCCTAAGGTAAAACCACAGTCATTCATTGAGGGCAGCGCACACACACCATGCTACAGGGTGGTAAGTGTGGGATACTGAAGAAATGCATTATCCGGTAATTTCTTAACTTATTTCTCTATGTGCACATTTTATTTTGGATAATGTTAGATTGTAATGATGACTATACCATTTAGAAGCTGGATCACAGTGTTTCAGAGCAGCAGCTGAAGCTCTGCTTGGGTTTAACGCAGTATCCAGTCCTAGACTTTTGAAATTGCCTCTCCAGCTGCCTGTTTGGGAGACACATCCAGCCTCCTGCTGCTCTGCACTGTAGGAGTCTGCGCATGCAAACGCAGAGTATCAGAAAAACCTTCCAGTTGGCAATTGCACTGGCCTCCATCCTCACTCCTGTGGCCTCGTACAGAACTGGCTGCTGTACAAAAATCTCAGTGCAAGGCTGGTAGCATTATAACACACTTAATGTTGGCCAGAAAGCCCGTTGAGCAAAGGCTGAGGTGATGGAAATCTCTCCACAGCCCTTCATTTAGCTGGGGAAGAGTTGAAATGCCTGAAGCAAACTCAGTTCATGCTAAATTGAAGGGCAATGCTTCTGTCATATGGCTTCCTAAGCTGGTAACAGGAAAAAGTTAACTTTCATGGATAATGAAAAAAAAGTTAAAGTTATTAACTTGATGCCCTATGTGAGGCAGTCAAGAAGCTTCTTACCAGGCTGAATAGCTAAGAAGCAAGCCCTGGATTTGTTGTAATATTCCACTAGAGCGGTACAGATATCATTCAGTTGTAAGGAAGCTTTAATAGCCTCGCTGCTATTCTACCTTTAAATTCAAAAGATGCTAAAGCTATTACAATACACACTTTCAAGTGAGATCCTGAAGCAAGAATGGCAAAACCAGGAACGCTACAGAGAGGTTTGTGCTCCAGTTCTTGCCTTCCTACCTGCTTTAGACATTTAGAAATGTAGCTACTTTCTGGTTAGTCAGATAATCCGAACATATCCAGTTTGAGTCACAGCCCTCAGTACCCGTCCTCATTATTTCAAGCTGATCTTTACATCCTGGCCGGCAGAACCATGATGCTAAACTAGATCTCTTCTTCCTAGATGTCTGCCTGCTCACAAGGCCTTTGTAAAAATAGGACAGCTGCTGACATTTGGAGCTGTGCTGCAGAGACTGATGCTGTGCTAAAGCTTGTTTTGACTATTTGAAGCAAAGAGGAGGTACAGATCCAGTTCTGTAAGAAGCAGGAATGAGGTAGCGTTGTTCAGAATGAAAACCAAATGAGAGATAGGGTAAACACCTTTCAGGTGTCAGAGAGGTTCTTCCT
Organism: Coccyzus lansbergi; assembly: GCA_033558105.1. Taxonomy (NCBI): domain Eukaryota; kingdom Metazoa; phylum Chordata; class Aves; order Cuculiformes; family Coccyzidae; genus Coccyzus; species Coccyzus lansbergi. The sequence goes on from JAUMJK010001159.1 coordinate 527,029, forward strand.
ATCTCAGGATGCCTATGTCCTCCAGTCCATACAGTGAGAGCTGAAATAAATAGCTTAGATTAACAGCAATTGGACTGGGTTTCTTTAATGGCTGCAATGAGGAATATAAATCCCATTGAACTAAGTAGTAAACAACCTTCTGGGGAATATCACTGCCTTGCAAAAGCATCTCCATTTTGTGATTTATTGCAGCAGATTTCTCAAACACCACCATTTCAGGGCAGGACATTCTGCCGAACGCTGACATTTGGTATGACAGTTGGCTCGCTCTTGATTCCAAAATGTTATAATACATAGTGTTACCCTAATTCAATTATCTGATTATTAGCACAGTCTGAACTGCATGTTACTAACAATAATGAAACCACAATGCATTTTAACAAGAAAAATCTAAATCAAATAACATTAGCATTGTGGGGTTTTTAAACAAAAAGTAAGTGCAAGATCCTTTACGATTTTCAAAACAATTTACTCTTCGCTGATAATGTCATCAGTCAAATACAGCCAGCGATACTACAATTTTAAAGTGCCTGGATATGTTTATTGTAGATGGTACCACAGGTCATACATTGATCAGCAGGGCTGATCTGAGTTTTTGCCAGCTCCCATGGTGCCCTCAACACTTGTATAGTCTCCATACCATGAACAGCTCAACAGGAAACTATATATAGAATCATAAGGTTGGAAGAGACCCACTGGATCAAGTCCAACCATTCCTATCAAACACTAACCCATGTCCCTCAGCACCTCGTCCACCCGCACCTTAAACACCTCCAGGGAAGGTGACTCAACCACCTCCCTGGGCAGCATCTGCCAATGCCCAATGACCCTTTCTGTGAAAAACTTTTTCCTGATGTCCAGCCTGAACCTCCCCTGGTGCAGCTTGAGGCCATTCCCTCTTGTCCTGTCTCCTGTCACTTGGGAGAAGAGCCCAGCTCCCTCCTCTCCACAACCTCCTTTCAGGTAATTGGAGAGAGCAATGAGGTCTCCCCTCAGCCTCCTCTTCTCCAGGCTAAACACCCCCAGCACTCTCAGCCGTTCCTCATAAGGCCATATGTGTGTACATACGTATACACAACATGTATATAACATGTTTTTGTCTGTATGTTTTAAATGAGTCCCCATTCTATTCCTACATTGATAGGAATCAAAGATGACATTCAAGTTTCATGCACCAACAACATATTTTTTTCAGAGGAAGCACTGAATGTTTGCTCATTATTTTGCTTCACTCTTTGTATTGCAGGAAGATTGGAAAATCACATCCACACTGAAGGCTTCTTGTACCTATACCTGACCCTCCGTTTACTTTGTTCTGTGGAGATAAAAGCTGCTATTTCTGCCGACCTTCTCAGAAATCCGTCCTCTCACTCCAGAAAAAACCCATCACCATAGTCCAGAACAAGAAGTTCTACAGTGTGCACTGCCAGCACTCGTCAACACGGATGATGAGAACAACAACGAGGTAGCTTGTCAGAAGAACAGGTGACTCAGTAACTTCCCCCAGTCTTTACGCACCATTGCCTTTCAGTATTGTCTGAGCACATTTAGAGTAACAGGTGATTAAACACAGTCTTGTTTTAAGAATCAAGTTAATGAAGCGAGCACCGTGCAATGTAAAGGCTTGTTTCACAAAGGTTTTAGGGATCACAGTGACATTTTTCCCAGTCTCCTGAATTAGCAGGTGGATTTGTTACCTGGCAGTTGTAGGCTGGGAGAAAACCCCATGCGAAGACACCTTTAATACAGAGCTAGATTAGATTAATGTAAGAAACAGAAAATAATTATTATCAACTCAATGAAAGCAACTACCTGTAAAGTCTGTAGAAACAAATGTCATTTCTCTAACTGCTTACTAATTAGTTGTATTACCTTCAAACATGCCTCTCACTGTGAATTGTCCAGCAAAAAGGCTTACGGGTCTTCTTATCCTCCACCAAGGGCTGTGTTTTAAGGTACTATTACTTTCTTTTGTACTCCCTAACACATTTCAGTAAGACAGGCACTGTTCAAATTAGTTTTCTTTCACTAATTAGTAACTAATCATTAATCAGTCCTACCTGACACCAAATAAAAGCCCATTCTAAGCCTTTCACACGCTGTAACTGAAATGGCAAATCTTACACTTACTGGACAATCACAACATCAACTCTAACACATACCCTTTGGAGATGATTTTTGGCTTGTTCAAGTAGACTAGCAGGAATCTGTGACTTCCTTTTTCACCCATTTTTATGAAGGGAAATTGAGTTTTGACCACTTCAAAGAACAGGTTCAAGATTGACATTTGAGCTTAAAAAAATAAAGGAGGAAATGCACAATGTTCCCAAACCGCAAGGTCTCCCACTGCTGCCGTCTACGACGGCTCTTCCATGAATACAGATTCTTCTACAGCATTGCACAAGAATCTACATTTGTAAGAGGAAAGAAACCTCGGACAAAACACAGGATCACCACCCTAGATTTACAGAAGAACAGAACTTGTCTTGCTCAGGGAACCTGTTCAGTAGACACCCATTGGAGACCATAACGGAGAGAAGAGGCATCCAGGAGAGCTGGTTGATGTTCAAGCATCTCCTCCAGGCTCAAGAATGGTCCTTCCAGCACATGGGAAAGCAAGCAGGGGGCAGCAGGAGGCCTGGATAAGTGAAGAAGGATCTCTTGACCAAACTTAGACCTGAAAAGGAAGCACACAAGAGATGGAAGCAAGAGCAAGGGACTGAGGAGGATTAGAGAGGCACCATCCAGGCACACACAGATGGGGTTAGGAAAGTCAAAGCTCAAATGAAGTAGAACCTGGCAAGGATGTTGAAAGGCAACAAGAAAAGTTTTAGCAGATGTATCATCAGCAACAGGAAAACTAGGAAAAAATTGGGATCTACAGCTGACTGGGAAAGAGGACCTGGAGACAGGAGATACGGAAAATGCTGAGGTACTCACTGCCATCTCCGCTCCCCTTGTTACCAGCAAGATCAGCACTCAGGAATCCTGGGACTTCAGAGCAGAAAATTGTCTCAGTTGTCAGGCTCAAAGGGTTGTGACCAGGGGTACAAAGCCCAGCTGGAGACCTTACTGGCCTTACTGGTGTGCGCTAGGGGCCAACACACAAGCCCTGACAGCTTAACATCTTCATCAACGAAGACAGGCGATGGGACAGAGCTCACCCTCAGCATGTCTGCTGTCAACACAAACTCAGGAGGAATGGTTGATACTCTAGAGGGGTGCTGCCATTCACAGGACACCAGCAGGCAGGAGATAGGATCATAGAATCACCAGGTTGGAAGAGACCCACCGGATCATCGAGTCCAACCATTCCTATCAAACACTAACCCATGTCCCTCAGCACCTTGTCCACCTGTGCCTTAAACACCTCCAGGGAAGGCGACTCAACCCACTCCCTGGGCAGCCTCTGCCAGGGCCCAATGACCCTTTCTGTGAAAAATAACGAGGTCAAGCTTACTGTGACTTCTAGGAGTGCATAATGAAACCCACCAAACGCTATAATGTGCATTTCAACAAAGCCAGTCAAGAGGAAGAAAAATTTTCTGCTGTATGAAGAATTTACAAAATGATACAACTTCAAAAAAAAAAGTTTATTTTACTGCTCAAATTATTAAACATTAAACAGGACAACCTTGTGGTTTGTACATTAGGAATGTAAGTTTTCGTGTACAGTTATGAGGTCACTGTAAAACAGGTGAAACATCGCGTTACTACAACCCAGAACAGTGTCGCACAAAGAACTGGAGAAAATGAGAAAGTGTGGCACATAATTAAATTCTTCGGCTCTCAGGTGAGGACAAATATCTATAGACTGACACCACTATCCTGCAGATGTCTGTGAATAAGAAATGTACACGTATAGTCTACAGCCTTAGAAGCAGAATTATACAAATGCAAAAGGCAATATATTACACAGCTATATACAGCTCTGTCAGCCTCAAACACTGACGATAGATACCAGGTTTAACAATTTAGAAATTTCTAGAATCCTCGTAGAAATCAGAAGAAACAACCTTAGAGAGAATCATGGTTAAAATAGCTGTGTGTTTCTGTGCCTATTGAATCTGTCAGGTATTCAAGGCAATTCAAGGACATTTCACTCCATTCCGAAAAGTCACTGCAGCTCTGCAACAAATGGTTAGAGGTCAAACGTTCTTTGCGCAAATGCTATAGATTCTTACAACAAAAACAACTCTTCCCAGCTCCAAGAGTTAGGAAAACGTTGCTGTTCAAAGCCATCACTAGGAACAGAGCCCTTTGATTTAAAAGAGTAAGGTCAGTTATAAATGTCAGCATTAAAATAACTTCTCTTATTATAATCTGAGATGACTCACTCCTACATAATATTTTTCCTGCAGAACACTGCGGCCGTGTATGATGTTCAGAGCGTATTCATCAGAACTACCCACTCCCCTGTAGACTACAATATGGGATGTCTGAATAGGTTTTCCTTAGACTGTCATATCTCTACTTTAATACATGTTTTTCATCGATCAGTCTAAAGCGATCAGATAATGCTGAAAACCCAAGAGCTCGACAAATTTAGAAATATCATGAAAGAACTAATATATCTGCTTCCTGCCCTACTTCCTTCTTCTCACCCACAAAATCCTGCACCACAGGCACTTGGACAACAAACAACCCTGTTCTCCCTCTCTCCATTCCTATTTTCCTTACTTTCTTTTCCATTTATGAGAAAAGAAAGAAGCAAAACTGACTTTTATTACTCCCATCAAGAAATAAATTCTTTAGATTTGGTTAGAACAAAGCTGTGATTTCAGTTCAAAAAATCACACGCATTCTGTAAATTGTTCCAGAGAGCAAAACATAAGCATATGAAGCCACACACATATAGAAGCAACAGCCTTTAGTACCAAGAACCTTCCCTTTTACTATTTTCTCAAAAAAAAAGAAGCTTTATCTAATTTCAGCTGTGCCAATATGAGCCTATGTCTTGGGTTCAAGCCAGATCACAGTCAGAATAATTAGCTGGATAAAATAAAAGGATAAACTAACTTCACTTATAACACTGTTTGACTTGTAGCCAACAGTATTTTGAACATTATGTTACAGATCTATATTTTATGGCATTTCAGATCCTTCAAAATTGTACTTATTTATAGCTAAAGTGACTATATCTTCCCAGTATAATAAACATATTTTATACCAACACCTGCTTGACAGAGTGTCTGCTGTGGAGATCAATGAAACATCCATGAACAAAGAAAAACAGAAAAAAATCGGCAGAATGACGTAAAAATTCTAACACTAAATCACAACTAACACTGTCACAACAAACATTTTCCAACCACAATTTTTATTTATCAATTCTAGTTTATGTTCCAATTTAAATTCCAATCAAGTGTTTCCAAAACCATCTTAACTGCTCCATTGCGAGAGCATCCCAGGAGGCAGCTGTAAGTTCTACAGGTTATTTCTTTGTAACACTTAGGAGGAATTTCAAGGAAAGGAAAAGCTCTGCATTCACCGTGTGCAGTGCCAGCCAACATCTGCCATCAGCTGCCTCAAACCCTTGTGACGCCCGCGGTTCTGTGTCCTCCAGCTGCCACATGGATTAGTGAATCCGAAAGAATTGTGCTAACGAGTATTACAGAAAAAAAAAAATATTTAAGAAAAAAAATAAAGAGGTAAAATGTTCGGCTGTACAAAATGTTTACAAACACACACGACATGAAAGAACCAGTTTATTTCACTGGCCAAAGTATTAAACGCTATACAAGACAAACTTGTTGTTTATACATTAGGAATGTGAGGGGGGGTTATGTACAAGAAAGAAAACACTTCACTGTAAAAAGGTGAAACACTACACTAGAAGAGAACAGTGGAAACTGCAGCACATTGATGAGACAAACATCTATAGACTAATGCAGCTATTCCACACACTGCAATGACTATTAAGAAACGTCCACATGTAGCCTGCAGTCTCAGAAGGAGAATTACACAACTTGTCTATCAACTATATCTCCTCATCTCTTTTCATTAATTAACTATCTTGTTAACTGCTATAAAACTGAGTAACATTAGCTGCTGAAAAGTTACTTGTGCTTCAGTTTAAGTAAAAACCAGATGGCTAAACTTCTCTTCAGGCAAACAGGGAAGTCTACCAGAATTCTAGTGCTTATTCTGTCAACAGTTTTTAATAATAAGGGATCCCTCGCTGGAGAAATGTGGAGAGCTGGAAATTACCACCTTCATCCTTTTCCTCCACTCACAATTATCCATCAGCTATTGAGCAGCTAACCGTGGGTGCTGGAGTGCTTTTGTCAGCTACTGCCTCTCCAAATTTCTGCATAAGCAGTTTTAATGTCCATCTTTAATTAAAATTTTTACATTAGAAAAGTTGATATCAAACAGTCACCAAACTAAATGAAGGTTAAAGGTTAGGTAACCTTGAGCAGGCTGCTGTTTTAGAATTTCAAGCTAGAAAACAGATACAAAAAACCAGGAATTACAGGGCTAGTTTTATTTACACTGTATTTTCCCTTTGTGCTTAGAAGTTACTGAAAGTTCACATCCTTTGGTAGGATTCTCTTAGTCTCAAGTATAAAGTTCATGTTAAACACATTCACACTCCTGATTTGCTTGAGTCAGTACCAGGTGCTCATCCCTTATTACCTATATAACATCATTATGTTACCTGCTCCTCTTGCCCATAAATAACAGAAATACTGCTGACTGACTCTTCATTGAGTAGCTTTGTGCCTGATATTTAAAAAACAGAAAGAAAGATGCCGTCACACAATTTGTAAGTCTAAAGAGTGACTATCAGAGCAATGGATAGGAGCTCCTACCCACAAGTACTGCTGCTGTATGACTTTTGGCCCAGTTTCAGAGACACACAGAAAAACCAAGATGTATTGATAATTCAGACTCGCGTAGGCACAAAGAAGTATGAACAGTGCAATGTGGACTAATGACCACTACAAAAAACACAATAACATCAAACACTGGACTAATGTTTCTAGCTTTAACCTTCTGTGCAAGCCCAGCTTTCTCATGACTAACTTAAATAACAGAACGTTAATGCCCTTACAATGCTGTTCCAAAATTTCATGCCTGTACTGCCCAACTTCTGTTAAATAAAACAAGTTTGGGCTACACCAAGTGGTAGAGAAAAGTAGAATCTGGGAAAGAGGCTTTATTTGTTCCCATACTGCACGTTTGCAAAGTCACACAGCTTGGTCAATGGCCAAACAACCAACGGATGCTTGTTAAACTGGTGGAGTCGTAAACTTCACAAGAAGCCGTAAGGAATCAGGAGTATAAGTACAGTGAGTCAAAAAGGAACTTCCCAAGCTATCAGAAGTTGATGCAAAACAATTGTAACCGTTACCTATTTACTGTTACTGTCAAATGTAAGCAAACTAAGGATTTACAGGGGTGAGATTAAAGAAAGTAATGTATAACGTATTAAGGAGCTTAAAATACCAATGTACCATTATCAGCATAAACCCCAACATTTCATTTTTCATACCTGCCAATTTAATTATATCAATCTGTTGACAAAGTGATGCTGATACTAGGAGGCCGTTGCTGATTAGGTTGTTTGCTTAAAAGTGGAAGATCTGTCCTTTCCGTTCCATAGATCAGTCTTTCCTCCTGAAGACTGCAAGCTGAATACCTGTTTGCCTCCGTACCAGATACACCAGCACGATTATTTGGAACTGTGACACCACTGACCTGTTCAAAGGATTTACTAAACACAGTAGTGGTCGTTCTGGCCAGACTGTGGCTGCCAGGTTTCGGCAGGGACTGGCTAGTTGTCAGCGTCAATCTCTTCAGAGAGAGAAGCTCCAGATTCTCACTCATGGCTCTCTGAGTCTGTTTTCGTGACAAGTGTTCCCTGCAGGTTTCTCCTTCTTTTTCTTTTCCTCCAGCTTTGCTTCCTCCAGACTTTCGTTGGCTCTTCCCTAGAAGGTTCTTACTGCTCGTGTTGCTGCTGTTACCTAGGGCAGACTGACTTGTGCTGGAGGTAGCCCTAGAGTAAAACCCTTCATCATTTTCAGATACCTCCACCAGGTCTTCTTCAATTGCTAAATCAGTATTACCTGCACGGCAGAAGAAAAAGAAGAATTAGCGAGCGACTTTCTCACATTTTATGCATTGCTAGATTTTTATATTTACAAGCAAGAAGCCATAAAGCAATAGAACAAAGAACAGAAGATAAAACATTTACCTATTCCATTACATTTTGGAATTAAGGTTAATTAGGATATAAAATTACAGCAAATAACACTGCATTAAATAGACTGAAAAGCATGCCCACAATCTCATTTTGTAATGATTTTGAAAAGAAATGCAGTCTTGTTAATTCATGCAGGAGATTAGAAATGTATAGATTAGAAGATATCACACGAATTTAAAAAAAGTGTAAATCTCGTTTTGACCATGTATTCTAATACATGATTTTGCAAAGCTCGTTAATTATAAAGGTTTGTGATCAATGCCCCAGGACATCGAATAAGGCACCTACACGTTTAGCAACCCAAGAATGCTTTAGGACTGAAAGGTCACTCTGCATCACAGGTCTGATGGGGTGAGCTGGGAACTCAAGCACAGCATGAGATCTCCAGTATAATATGAAAGGTGGAATTTGGGGAATCCAAGGTACACAGTGAGGTACTTCGCACGTCCATTTTGATGGATTCTGCATCCCATTGATCACTAGATTTTGCAAACCCAATAAATATGCTTTAAGAAACTCAAAGCTACATTGAGTCTCACAGTGGTTTTTCTCCAAATGAACTGAATCTACTTGTAAGTTCGTCATCGTCGTCTGTGGCACAGACAAAGCTGGATGCAACACATGCATTTGTGTTATTACACATGCAAATATATTAACTGCATACTTCAATTCTTCCAACATGCAGCAGTGACCCTTTCAATCAACAGCGGTACCTTAGAGTGCAGCTACAAGTGCTCTGCTAAAACTGCACTCTGCCAGATGAGTTTATTCCATCCTCCATCATTTTTCTTACAGATTTTTGCCTCCTGATTTCTGGCAAGCCTTTGCTGTCAGTTCTAGGATCTGTAGCTGTTTCCTGCACTCCCTGTAAATGCTGAACATCATTGTCTGCTAGTGCTCTGCTTTTTTCCCCATTCCCGGTCCTCTCTCCAGCCACACTTGTGACACTAATCTCGGGTATGACAAAGTTGCCCATTTCAGTGGCATCATTACCATTCTCTGGTTGTTCTAGAATTGAAGATGGATAAGAAAAAAAAAACAACAAAAGATGTCTGAAACAAAACATGAAACAAAAGCCAACAGATACAGATGACTCAAGCATTATGAATTAAAGCAGATGTTCATATATTAACCTGTTGTTAATTAGCAACATTAGCAAGCATGGAATTTTGCTTTATTTCTAAACTGTAGGCTTTGTCCTTGCCATTGTTGGCCTGTAGACACACACTGGAAAGCCCCATGCTTGATCCTTCCAAACAGAAATTTCTGAGGCATATGAAAAACATTCAGAGAACATCAGAACTCAAAGAACTCTCCATAATTTACATTTATGACTTCATTCTCTGCATCACCACACTAAAGTGAAACATTTTTGCAATGAGATGGTAGATCAGTTTCATGCGTTACCATGCAAGACCAGAAATTCCATGTGTACAATGTCACGATGCCTGAAAATGCACAGCAGAACAACAAGGCCAACTCAAGCACGCTGAGACCTCCATTGCTTTTCTTCATATCAAAAAACTATTTTCAACCAGAAAGATAATTACAAAGGTACTAAAATCAACTTATTCAGATCAAAGCTATGGAGCTTTCTGTAGTTTTTACCACCTAAACCTTTCTAAGGTTCTTCTGTAAGCTTACACCTAAATTATTTTGTCATAAATTTATTCGTGTTACGCGAGTCAGGTATTACACTAAGTACAGTGGAGAAAACAGGGATGATAAATTGAGAGGAGGGAAAAGCACCACAATTTTCTGCAGTACTGGGAAAAAAAAAATTAAGGCAAAACCCAATGGAGCTTGGTTCTAACACTACTTCTTTTCATCTGGGTAGGGCATCAATAACAGATATAGAAGTACTCAGCCCGGCCAAAAACCTACTTCAAGACAAAGATTCCTGCAGACGCAGCCCACAGGTTCCAAGTATCACAGAATCACCAGGTTGGAAGAGACCCCCAGGATCATAGAGTCCGACCATTCCTATCAAACACTAAACCATGTCCCAAAGGACCTCATCCACCCGCATCTTAAACACCTCCAGGGAAGGTGACTCAACCACCTCCCTGGGCAGCATCTGCCAGTGCCTAATGACCCTTTCCGTGAAGAATTTTTTCCTTGAGCATGAACCTCCCCTGGCAGAGCTTGAGGCCATTCCCTCTTGTCCTGTCCCCTGTCACTTGGGAGAAGAGCCCAGCTCCTTCCTCTCCACTACCTCCCTTCAGGGAGTTGTAGAGAGCAATAAGGTCTCCCCTCAGCCTCCTTTTCTCCAGGGAGTAAATAGAAAACTCCAGTGCTACTTGGAAGTGTGCGACTGATGGCTGTGCGCAAACACAAGTCATTTAATAGTGATATTCAGTACTCAGAATGCAATAGTTCCTATAAAGTCCTGGTAAAACAAATCCCAACTACAAAAACGCCTGTCTGTGTTAGCTGAGAAGGTTTCAGAAGGATGAACTCTTGACAGAAAACAAATGAAATTAAAAACAGGAGTTGAAACTTTTTTGGAAATTCCAAGAATATGCAAGTAACAAGTTGCAATCCTAGCGACTTGTCAGCTCCACAGTGTTTGAAGTATTCTCAGTATCTAAAGGTTTTTATTTTAAAAGCATACAGAATTGCTTTATCAGCACTAGCTCTACAACCACAAAACTGCATTTTGATGACTTGGAGAAGAAAAAAAGAAGCCATATATAAGCCATCAGTCAGACAGGCACAGCTCAGAAAAAAAGCCCAACTGAATCTCTGTTTTATTCATAATGCATCTCTTTCAGACTTGAGGATTAAGGACTGCCTGGACTACAGCGTCAGTTTGCTACTGCACGTGACACAAGTTGGCAGTGCAGGCATTTAACTGACAGTATGAAATCCGAATTCAGAAGAATTTATGCAGAGATTATTTTTCACAGTGACAGCTCTAATGTTTTATAGCTGGGAGGGATCCTCTCTGCCCCCTTTCCTGCACTGAGAACTCTTCCATGGGCACAGTGTACTTCTATGTCAAGTGGGCTACAGCACTTGGCTTTCCAATAGCGTCTGTGCTGTCTGCACTTACCACAACAATGAAGCAAGTCCCAGAACTAGAAGGCTGTTTTGGCAGGGGTAGACATCGTCCTCTGGTGTAAGAGCTGCCCCTGATTTTACACACTGTGTTTCTTTCTAACTAGTCAACCACTGAGGAAAGTATTATCACAGAATCACTAGGTTGGAAAAGACTCACAGGATCATCGAGTCCAACTATTCCCATCAATCACTAAACCATGTCCCTCAGCACCTTGTCTACCCATCCATTAAACACCTTCAGGGAAGGCGAATCACACACCTCCATGGGCAGCCTGTTCCAATGCCCAATGACACTTTCCGTGAAAAATTTTTTCCTAATGTCCAGCCTGAACCTCCCCTGGAGGAGCTTGAGGCCATTCCCTCTCATCCTGTCCCGTCATTTGGGAGAAGAGACCAGCTCCCTCCTCTCCACAACCTCCTCTCAGGTGGTTGCAGAGAGCAATGAGGTCTCCTCTCAGCCTCCTTTTCTCCAGGATAAACACCCCCAGCTCTCTCAGCCATTCCCCATAAGGCCTGTTTAGCAGCCCCTTCACCAGCTTTGTTGCTTTTCTCTGGACTCGCTCCAGAGCCTGAACATCCTTTTTGTGCTGAGGGACCCAGAACTGAACACAGGATTCAAGGAGTGGTCTCACCAGTGCCAAGTACAGAGGGAGAAGAACCTCCCTGGACCTGCTGGTCACACAGTTCCTGATCCATTGCCATTGGCCTTCTTGGCCACCTGGGCCACTGCTGGCTCATGTTCAGTCGCTGTCAACCAACACCCTAGGTCCTTCTCCTCCAGGCAGCTTTCTAGACAGACTTCTCCCAGTCTGTAGCTGCACAAGACTGTTGTTCCCCAAGTGAAGCACCCGGCATTTGGCCTTGTTAAACCTCATGCCATTGATCTCAGCCTGGTGGTCCAGCCTGTTCAGTTCCCTTCGGAGGCTCCCTGCCTTCCAGCAGATCAACACTTCCACTCAGCTTAGCATCATCTGCAAACTTGCTAAGGGTACCCTCAATGCCTTCATCCAGGTCATTGATGAAGACATTGAACAGGACTGGACCCAGCACTGAGCCCTGGGGAACCCCACTCGTCACTGGCCACCGGCTAGATTTAACACCATTTACCACCACACTCTGGGCCCGGCCAGCCAACCAGTTTTCCACCCAATGTCCTTCATAGTAGCATCCCCTCTTTATTTTAAAACCTGTAAGAACACCTAAAACAAACCTTCAGGATTGTAGTGCTTTGTTTTGAAGATAATTCTGCTTTAACCTGGACAACTCTGAGTGTCATCCTTTGAGAAGAGATAGGAATACCTAGTGCAAAGGGCAATGTAGCAAAAGAGAAAACAAAGGACATGCTAAATAGCATAAAGACAAAACTGAATAACTATGTCAGTTTGAAGGTTATATATAAACACGCCCAGAGCAGCTGAAGGAAAATGCATGTGGAGTCATATTTCTGAATGTTTTGAATAGCACAGCCAACTGGGACAAACACATTTCATTATTACTAGCTAAAAATTAATTCAAAAGATATTTCAACCTTATTATTACGGTTGCCTGCATCATTTACCTCAGATTTCACAAGCAAGCTGCCCCTTTGTATTGTAATTCAATTTTAACCACCACAAGCACAGGCAGCATTTCCTGCACAACAATGTTAGCATTCAAAGACCAACGTTTTAAATCTTGCGTACTACAAGAAAGAACATTTCTGCAATGGGGGAAAAAATAACATCTGGTCCTTCTTCTCTAGTTGATACCTTTTGTTTTGTGTTATGCATCTTGCCAACATCTGCTTAGCTCTTCTTACTCAGTTGGTTACATCACAGTGTTTCTTTTACATGAACCCCCAAGCAATCCTTTTATAGGGCAGTTTGACAGATTTTACATGAATAAGGAAAGAGTTGCTAGGGTTTGCTTGTTTGTTTCTGCCCTACCTCCCATAAATAACCACTCATTTAGGTGGTTTTGGCCCTTACACAATGTATGAATTTTCTAATTTTCCTCTACTTGTGAAAGGCAAATGGAGATGCTGTTCATTTATTTAAAACATGAACACTACAAAAAAAACCAACTCTAGATAAAAGAGCTAATGCTCCTCTTTCTTTATGCTTTATGATTTATAGGCAATCCAATTCAATAGCATTAAATAATTTGCTGGTAATTGGTGGCTAATATCTATTCATTCTGTAAATATTACCCATTTGTGAACAGATGGATTCATTTCGCAAAAGACCTTCACCTTTAGTACCTCTAACGTACTTACCTTAGAAGTCTAAAGTCACAATATCAATTTGAGCTTAAAAACTTCTAAGCAACAGCTCTAAAGAATGAGATACGGGATTGAATATCACAGCAAGATTAAATGTTAAGTCAATCTTTTTAAAAACTGATTTCAATCCAGAGTTCTAGCAAAGGCTGGCAAGATCTAACATCTAAAAACCTTCATAGCAAACTGAATTTTTTAAAAGATAAAAAAATATTACGACCATGCATCTCAGCTGGAAGTATGATTGGCTGTAATTCTTTTATTTTATGTTACACATAGCTAGCAACTGAAAATTGCCATTCTCGCTTCCCCAAGGGATAATTTACTTCAATCAGAGGTCTTCCTGTCCATGCAGTGCCTAAGATCAGAATACTTTTCAGCTGTCTTCTCTAGCTTCCTCATCTATTCATACAACTCATTTTTATTATACCAAAGCATACAAATAAAACTGAATAAATCTCCCCCACATTAGACTGCAAGAGAAAGAATACTGGTCAGGAGGAACATTGCTGTCATCTGATTTCTACCAATCCCAGTATTTATTTTAATTCAAACACACATCTGTAAGTATAAGCCTTGTAATTCTTTCTTGTATGCTGTCCCTGAAGATCTATTCCTTCTGCATCCAATAGGGACTGTATGGTCTCCTTAGTCCTCCTTTTATTGTTAATATATTTACAGAAAGATTTTTTGTTATCTTTCACCGACTTGGCCAATCTGAGCTCTAGTTGGGCTTTAGCATTCCTGATTTTTTCCCCTGCACAAACTCACTTCCCTCCTGTAGTCCACTCAACACCTGTCCCTTCTTCCAAAGCCCATAAACATTTCTTTTAGATATCTCCCAAGATATCCCTGTTCAACCAAGTTGGTGTTTTCCCCCCCCCGCCAGCTCTTTGTTTGGACCATGGAGATGGCTCTCTCCTGAGCTGCTAGGATCTCCTTTTCGAAGAGTTCCCAGCCCTCATGGGCTCCCTTGCCCTTAAGTACTGTCTCCCAGGAGACTTTGCCAACCAGCCTTCTGAAGAGTTCAAAGTCTGCCCTCTGGAAATTTAATGCAACTGTCCTGCTAACCACCCTCTTCACTTCACCTAGAACAGAAAACCCTATCATCTCATGATCACTTAGTCCTAGGCGTCCCCCTACTGCCATATCCCCCACAAGGCCTTCTCTATTCACAAAGAGCAGGAGGTGCTCCTGCCCAGGAGGGCACCTTCCCTTGTTGGTTCATTCATCAGCTCCGCAAGGAAGTTGTCTTCCACGCACTCCAGGAACCTCCTAGACTGCTTCCTTTCTGCTATATTGTACTTCCAGCAGACATCAGGGAGACTGAAGTCTCCCACAGGAACAAGTGGCATTGATTTGGAGATTAACCCCAGCTGGTTATAGAAGAGTTCATCAGCTACTTCTCCTTGGCTGGGTGGCCTGTAACAGACTCCCAGCACAAAATCTGCCTTCTTATGGGCTCCTCTGATTTTAACCCAGGGGCACTCAATCTCCTCATCACCACAATCCATCTCAATGGTGTCCAAGTCCTCCCTTACAAAGAGGGCTACTCCACCTCCTCTCCTACCCTTCCTATCCCACCTGAAGAGTTTGTACCCCACCATAGCTGCACTCCAGTTATATGAGTCATCCCACCACGTTTCCGTGATGATAACAACATCATAGCCTCCTTGCCCTGTGACAGCTTCCAGTTCTTCCTTCTTATTCCCCATGCTGCGTGCATTGGTGTAAATGCACTTCAGCTGAGCTGCCGAGCCTTCAGCCCTCTTACAGGGAACAGTGTTTGTTCCCAATTGCCTGGTTACTGGGGTAGCTAACACAAGAGTGCCAGATTCTTCCTTACCATCCCCAGGTGTAATCGCCCCCACTTGCTGTGCAGTGATGTACTGGTGCTCCTCACCAGCACACCATCTCCGAGTCACCGGTGCCCCACATCCAGGCTCACTCCTGTCTAGCCTGGTCTTAACCCCCTCCCCTTTCACATCTAGTTTAAAGCTCAGTTTATGAGCTTAGTTAGATTTTTAACAAGGGCTTTAGCCACCCTAGGAGACTCGTGTCCCCCATCTCTAGTAAGAAAGCCTGGGGGTACGTAAGCCACCCCATGATCAAAGAAACTGAAGTCCCTTTCCTCAGGCCAGAATTTATTGCCAAAAGTGTTTCTTACCATGCCTTTTCCATCTATGCCCTCGGATAGACAGGCTAGTCACAGCATTTCTCGATATTCTGGATGAAGTAGGTGTAATTTCAACCTGAATGCATCTTGTACCTTCTTTACTAGATGTCAGGGCACCCTGAGGCAGTGAAGCTTTTATTGCATTAGCAACCTAGAACAGAAAAAAAATGCAGTTAAGTTCTAAGAAGAATAATTCTGTTGAGGGATTCCTACTACTCCAAGAATACTGTATACAAATCTAGTTTAAGGTCAAAAAGGGGTTATAAAGAATGTTGGTTGCAACTATCTCCCAGAATGAAGCTACATTTAATACCTGCCACTTTTAAAACACAGCTTCCCATTTAAAGATGGGAACTTGAACTGCAAAGTGCTTCTGCACTGCCATCTGAGCTTTCAAAACTCAGAAGTTTCTATTGAAAATAAGATGTTCACTGGGGAAGATGAAAAAGTAACTGTGTACATTGAAAATGTCCGTGCGTGTGTGTGCGTACTTGCAGGTCTAGCTATTCACACGAGCCTAGCCAGAGACCTCATGGGATTTAGTTTCCTGGTGTGATGTGGCATCATGTACCATCACAGGAAGGATTCCCTAGACAAGAAATTCTACTTACAAAATTGTTGAAATACAACACCTACCAGCAGAGGTTCTGGATACAGTTCCAGTTGTGCTCTATACAAAATGTCATCCAGAGCTTTATGGGCCAGATCCCATTCTCCATTATAACTAGAAAGGTAAATATATGCATAACAATAAGCATCTGTCAACAGGTGAGCCTTCCTGGTCACATAACCTCATAAATCTAGTATTCCTTGAGAGCTCAGTTTAGAGGAGTTGAACTACTTGTGCCCATTAGCAGTAAGCCACATACTTAGAGAACTTGTTCTGAAGTAGCATCTACAAAGTTTCATTTTCACTGATCAGCTTGAGCAGGTCAAAAATGACATAATTAGTTATTGATCAGCTAATCATGAAATATTCTGCAATCTAAACAGAATTGTTTTAATATTACTCCACCTCTTCAGTATTCCTGTGTTCCTAGTCTCTAATTATTTCTGTTAATAACAGAGCTTCACACATTAAAATAACCATCAAAAGCTAGATGACATCAGGATTTCAGAGGAAAAAATAATAAAATCTTTTTTCCTTAACTAGACTGATGCCAAAACTAAGCACACAAAAATGCAGAGAGCAGGCAATGGCTGGAAAAGAGTTTTTTCAAAAAGATTTCTTCACAACAGCAGTCACACCTATTAAATGCTGCTCCAGCCCTCCTTCCCCAATATGACATAAGTAACTTCAGCTAAATAGTCGGAGAACTGCATTCCCTTCCTGAGGACATTATTGCTAGACATAGCATCTGTCCACTAGAAAACAGAACATTTTGAATGTAGCATGTCCAACTGAGTGTAGAAATTAAGCTGACATTTCTTTATTTTGTATGCAGATTAAAAAAAAAAAAACAAACCAAAGCCACAACTTACAAAGCATAATGAATCCCTGTTAGCATTTGCACCATAAATTCAGATGAAACTGGAATCCTGCTGTTGACTCCCTTGTCCTTTCTCGCTTGCTGGCGAGGAAATCCACAGACACAAATCCTAAAGAAATCATGGATTTGTCATTAGCATATGACCCACACCCATCAACAACCCTGTGCTGAAGCAAATTATTTCTTATTATGAAAGAAAGGCATGCCCTCTACTGGCAGAGTTCAAAGTAAGTTTTAGGCACATCTAACAAGGATCTTGTAAAGACTTGTAAATGTTGCCAAGTGCTCCAATGCTTTTACACCTCCTCTGAAGAAGAGACAACCTTCGAGGCATCCATCGCCATGTTTTGTTGGTGTGTGGAACCTGAGACCTATGACTGGTAAAATGTTGCTGTAGTTGACTTCTAAAAGCCTCTTGGACTTCGTGGGTTAACAAGAGCATTCTAATTTTTTTCCTCAATGCAATGTCCACTTCAAAAATCTAGAGATAAACAAGTTTACTACCAGTTCTTCCTCTTTGAAAAAAAAAGGAACTGGATCAAAAATAGACACAATAATCAAAGCTGAGGTGGGATTTTGGGGGAGTGTGTGTTTTAGTTTTTTAACAGCAGATTTTGGCAACACCCAAAGCATCAGTAAGAATCAATGTATTCCTAGTTTTGAGATCTAATAAAATATCAACTAAGTTTCAGCTTGCACGGCATTCAAATCTAGTTGGTAAGCTTGCAATGCAAAATTTACCAAGATTTTAGAAGGTATTTCTGACTTTATTTAGTTAACAAACCTACAACTACTTTGATGAAAAACGAACAGTTCCCTCCAGTTCATTTCTCCACTTAACAGCACTGTATACAAGCCAGGTCACCATTTCCCTGTTTTGAGATCTCAGCCCAAGGTTATATGAGAGATACTTTAAAAGCAAATAATATAACTGTAAACATTTATGAGGGAAAAAAAGAGTTAAGTTTAGAAGCAGGTTTGAGGAACCTGAAGCTTTTTTTAAAAAATAAAAAAAATTCAAACTGATTGCATTTCAAGTTGAAAAAGCAGTTTTCAGTTTAATTAACCTACAGAAATTACCTTGAACAAATTTGACACAACGACTGAAGAGAAACTGCAGGCATGTGGCTTAAGGCAGCATTATAACGGAGCAGAAGGAAAGTCAGCACTTCAAACCTGGGAGTTACAAGAAACAATAGAATTACATTACCAATTTTATTTTTTAAAAGAAAAGAAGTTTAAGCAGACATTTGCAAGAGTTATTCGAACAGATGTGGTATCTCATTTCAATAAAATTGGCAATTGAGTAGTTTGGTTCTCCAAGCTTCAATTGCTTGGTACTTCTGCATCTACATTTACATGTTTATAAACAGAAAGAACCCACCGCAACACACAGCACACAGGTTTCCACCTTCAATCTATAACTTCTTGTAGTTTTTAACGAAGCTAAGATTCATTAGTGACTCTCAACCAGTATCCTATTGCGCAATTTCACCTGTTCTGTGCTGTTAACATCTCCCTCTGAGGATGAGGTCCGCTGTATACAACCCTGGACAAACCGTGCTGCGACAAAGCTCCTTCAGTGAGAGCCATGGAGCCAATGCTGGAAGGCTAAAGCAAAAGGCATCATTTAAAACACTTGCTACAATGCGAGTGAAAAGAGACAACAATCAGCAGCATCATATTTGTACATCAATTTTCAACAGAGTGAAGGTTATCTGACTGCTCAGGTGTCTTAAGATCTGTCAAGTTATTTTATATCAAATAAAGTACATGGCTTCAGAACAGAAAAAAAAATACACATAGTTAGTGCATGGGTATTATAAAGTTATGGATATTCAGTTCTGAAGAGGCCTCAGAGACCAATTAGTAGTACTCATAAGACTGAGAAATATGTTCCTATGTGTCACCAAGCAACACAATAAAACTAATTTTCATTTTTATTCTTAACAAGCAGGTCCCCAAAGCAAATTGCCTTTCTCCATTAGTAACAGCTTTGCCATGGATGTCACTTACTTCATGATAGACTGAAGGTTTGGACAAAGATGGAATTGTGAAACTCAGCACTTTGCTATCTCCCTCTTTGTCAACTATCTCCTGAAAAAGACAGAAGATGCCAATAGTTAGGCTGCACTGCAGAAACCAGACATTCAAAAATGTTACATGATGGATAGGGCTGAACAGATAAAGAAAGCAAACAAATCATTACTGGAACAGATAGGGATACTATAACGATCTGAGCTACAAGCTAGACATTATCTCTGTATTTGCTATCACTGTGCATTTGCTTTGTTTCTAAAACCTATTCAAATACTTAGCGAAGGGTACATGCCACATAAAGTGGCATACATAGTCCACTTGAAGAACATTAACAGAAAAACTCAGTATGTTTAAACAGCGTTATCTTTTTCTAATTATACACTGTGCGCTAATTGTGAAGGCTAATGCTCAATAATTCTGTTCTAAAAACTATCTACCCATCAAGCAATGGCTGTACAAATAATTTGGTTTGGAAATAATATAGCTCTGGAAGGACAGCAGTGTCATATAATTTAATACTAGCAGACATCACAATATTTGCAAAAGCCTAAGTCTGATAATTCCATACTTAGAAAGAGAACTAAAAGAAGCATGGATGCAAAGCTTTAGAGAAGCTACATGCCTGCAAGATACCATCATACCAGTATGTTGGTGGACTTCTCACTCCTCTAATTTAATGGAAAACTAATGGATAAGGCAAAATAGGTGTGCCTATGGATCACAGAAGAGCACTGAAGTACTTCAGATAAAAACCATCAGAAATTCCAAAGTAGACCTGACCAATAACCAACACCACCCACAAGTTTTTTTTTCTTCTAAATTTCAGCATCGTATTTCATATACCCAAAAGGTAGAGATTAAAGTCTCCTAACATCCGTGCCTTGGAAGGCTGAAGGACTAACTTATCATAGAACAACCAGGTTGGAAGAGACCCACCGGATCATTGAGTCCAACCATTCCCATCAATCACTAAACCATGCCCCTGAAGAGTTACACAGCTATTCCAACACTCCACATAAACCACTGATACTTAAATATTCAATATCGCTTTTGCATCAGCGTGAAAAACAGCTTCCTCCATATATGTGAGGAGAAGAGAAACTGCTCGCATTAAAACTTTTAAAATCTCAAAATATCAGTATTTTACTCTTTGTTCTAGTGAGACTTGTAATTAAGTTCCAGGAGTGCACTTCAAGATCCGGAAGCATCTTAGGAAAAAACAACATCTACTGCCAAGAAAGCCAAAAGTCAACTGCTGCACTAACATTGTTCCTGAAGATAGAGCAAACCAGGTCATGATCTGAAGGTTCAGCCAAAATAGTTCAATACCACTCACAATATAGTCAATTTAAAATTGTTCTCAGCAATACTTAATCTTTCTATTTCATTCAGTAAGAAACTAGAGGACTCTGTTGAACACATTCATTTCTTCAGGTTCCAGGAGATCACAGTACGTAGTTGCAGAATTGCTATTTGTATTAGGTTACACCCTTCCTCTTGTTTTTGAACAAGAAAATAGCACCTAAGCTAGTCACCTACTGCCTTTTCAACCTTGTCACGTATATCCACAGCTTCCTACAGAAGCGTGCTGTAAAATCATTATAACCCTAAGTATCCTGGAGATCAATGGCTATGTTATTGAGTAAGAGACTGTACACAGCCAAGAGAAGAGTTACTGGACTGTTTTCAAGATTAACTGTAAATGTAATCTCTTCTAGGACAATGACAAGTGATTGTACCCATATCTATCAACCATTTCAGATGATTTCATCATGGAAATAAAGAAGTGAATTGACTTATTGCATAAGATACAGCATATACTTTCCAGCACCATTTTTCTTATGGTTAGACTCGATGATCCGGTGGGTCTCTTCCAACCTGGTTATTTTATGATTCTTCCTGGATACATTTAAGGATGTAGGAAGCACATGAAGCACGTACTCAAGTCTTTTTACAGACACTTGGATGGGGGGGGGGGGGGGTAAAAAAAGCTTTCACACCCTTGATAGAGACACTTGAGACATTTTTAGGAGAAGGATGAGAGATGCCTTCTCCAGGTTTTCAGAATGGAAAGAGGTGACTTGAAATTCATCGCTGTTTCCCTTCCCATAAAGCCTTCCTAAAACATCCAGAACACACAAACCACGTTGAAGAGAATCCCAATAGACATAATAATGCTAAGCTTCTTACAAAAGCCATAAAAAGACTAAAGGCATTTTGCTATATTAATTAAAACATGGTGTTCTTAAAGGTTCCTTCATAGCTCTGCTCTTCAAAGCAGTAATTTAGTAACAAATAGTATCTTTTCATACAAAAATATCAGAAATATGATATTGTTATTACAAAATGAAAGGAGACCTATAATTTCTCAGAGCTAACCAAACTGTTAAGCAATCAAGTACTAAGAATTTGTTGAGAGTGATTTTTTGTGTTTTCATAAAGATGGTAAAAATACCCCAGAAAATACAGGCAATCATTTCAAAAGCAGCACCTCCAAAAGCTTTCAAGGAGAATTTAAGTTTAATCAACATCCCTAGAATTAAGTAATAAAAAATTAAGAGGACTCCTTCAGCTATTACTGCATTAACACCCTCAAAGGACCATAAGAAAAACAGGGAAAACAGTCACAAAAAAAAAAGACTGAAAGTTCATGTTGCAGATTTCTGACAAGGACCTCAACTTGAAGAATCAAAACGGAGACACTCAAACACTTCATTTCAACTCTGAAACAAAATTGTTGATTATCATCCAGTAAAAGACTCTAAAAAAACAAGCTAATATTTCCAGGCCTGAAAAATGACATGTGAATACAAACCAAGTTATAAACTCCTAGGAGAAGAGCCTCTATGCATCCACTGCTCTGCAAATCTTTGCTGGCTGAGACAGCAAGATAGCACCACATCAACTCTGGGAGAAACTGTAGTGTAAATCGCTGTAATTTTTCTTCACCACTGCGATAGAACTCAAAGAGCTGATGGCAAACTGGCTCCAGAAGCTGAAATATAAATTACAGTTGTGAATGAATAAAACATTACAAGAAGCAGCAACTTTGTGTGCATCAATCCTTTAGACAAAAGAGGAGTAACCGACGCGTTAACTGCTCAAGTCACCCTAGCCACCTCTCATCTCTTGTAACATACTTCCAGGTGATGAAAGTAGAGTCTTCCAAAGCATATGAAGAAAGAATTCCAATAGCTCCTTTCTCTCATATTTAGTTCAATTCCCCCAGTCTCAAAGGTATTACCAGAGGATACTCCTTATCACCACACTTCATACCATGTCCTCAACACCTCTAATACACAGGAAAAGTACCTGAAGAAAAGGTCTGGCTATTCTAGAGCTCCAAGAGCGCACACACAAATTGCTAGAACCTTTTACTCACCTTTTTTTAAGTGAGAAGAGCTGCATAATAATCAAATTCAAAGTATTACAATAACTGAGCATACAGCAGAAAATTCACTTTTCCACTCCCATGAAAACAGTCTAGGAACTTCCATGTGTTTATAGCTTTGAGATAGAAATGGGGAAACCTCGAAGATAATCTTATAATCAAATTTGTTAAATTGATACAAATGGAAGTAATACATTGAACTGGAAATAAGACATTGAGCTAGAACAAGTTAAAAAGAAAATGTATAAACTATTAAACAGTCAGCTTGCACTGTGTTTCTGGACTTAATGCAGATTCTTGTGCTACGACCTACCCCTGTTCAAAGACAAAACACAATGTTAATCATCACACGGGAATATATGGCTATATGGTTTTATTTTGTCATCTAGATAGGCCACTTTTTAAAACCAAGTGGAAAATACTGTTGAGAATACTAGGCACTTTCAGTCAGCAGAACAGGACACTGAAGTCTCAGGCATTACTCAACACCTTTCTGAAAATACTTTAAGACTGGAATGTAGATATGTACTTTACTGCTAGGAACATGCAAATCACATTTTTCTTGGTATTCTAACTAAAACAGTAAACCTTCAGTTTTTCAACAGAGCAAGATTTCAAAAAGTTAAGAAACCTGTTCTTCTATATTTTCCTTGTTTTACTGCAGCAAAGGAGGCAACACCATGAGAAGAGCCTGCTAGGGAAAAAATCTGCTTGCTTTCCTATGTTTTTCCTCCTGAATACAAAGAAAGTTAAGTCAAGATTTCTTACCCCACAAAGTTACTTCTGAAGCCTCAGCAGGTTTTGGTTCTTTTTAGAAGTAATTTGAGACAATCTGATCCACTCAAAAAGGAGGAACTTTTAGCTTTTCAAAGAGAAGCTACATCTGTCAGAAATCATTTGTAAAAAAATTTACAGAAAACAAAAAAAATCACACCAACCTAAACTAGTCATCAGCTTTAAGAGCAGAATATCAAAGATCCTTCTAGAAAACTTCTCCAGCACAAGTGATTTCCACTTTCAGCTTACATATTTACACCATTGGCATGCCTCCTTTAATGAAGTACCAGTTAAGAATGATGCGATTGAATTTTAAAAAGCACCCAAGGAGCTGTGACAGGTATTCACGTTCACATCGTTATCTCAGTTGAGACAGCTTTACATCAGCACATTCAAATGCATAATCAGTATAAAACCAGATTTTCTTCTTCAAAATGCCACCACATGCTAAAGCCTAATATCAAAACGCATTAATGATTCTTGCTGTTTCAAGGTATTGTTTTACACCGAAACAGTTCTAAAAAGGTGTCTAGAATGAAACAATTTTTAATGCTGGAACATAATGTCCAAGCAATTTCATCCCTCTTCCTTTTAAGCTATTTCTAAATTTGTTAGACACTCCAAACACTTTCTGTTTCCTAATGCAAATGCCTGCACAGATGCTACCTAAATGGACAGCAATAGTACTTAAGGGAGAAAGCAAAAAGACTGAAATTTGTCACAAAACAAACCTCAATTTTTACTTTTTTTTTTTTTTTTTTTTTTACTATTAGACCCTTGTGTCAATTTAAAGTGCTTTAAATCTTTACATCTACTGAAGACTTTTCTTCCATTTTTCACCTACCAGTGACCCAAGAACATCAAAAGTAACTGAGCTACTAACAAAGCTACTCTGAACTGGATTTCTTTGCTGTCACATTATTTCTTTGCTGCCACAAACACGTAGTTCATTTATCTCACAAATGGATTATTAAATTTTTGGAAAAGTAAATACGAACCAGCAGGAAAACGTAGTCACAAATGGTTACTTTTCAAATACTTAAAATAAAGAACACACCACAAACTGAGATTAATAACAATTTGAAGTAAGAGGTAACTGTGCGAGAAATAAAAATGCTCAAAAGGTATACGGATGTGGCTGTCAGTCTGTTTTTAATGTCAGCAGTATTTGCAATGTTCACGCATCAATTCTTCCCCTTCATTTTACACACAAGATAAGAAAGAACAGCACATATGCCACACTGTAAAGCAAGTTAACATTACACAATGCAGCTAAAAAATCTTAAATAACAGTTGGAAGAATTCACTTATCTTTTTAACTGCTAGTTTCTAAGTATTTTCACAATGTGGAAAGCTCCAAGTAGCCCTTTTCACAAAGTGCCAGGTAATTGGAGAACAGTCCAAATAAAGATCTCAGGAACATTTTCCCAAGGCAGCACAAGACTCAGTGTCAGCACTAGCTTTTCATTTCAATTCCAAGTCTCACCAACATGGAAATCTTCAATACCCTTCCCTCCAGCACTATCACAAAAATCATCCTTTAGAGCATAATTTGCAGTGCCTTGACCACATTGCTACTAAGGTCCCTAAGAAACCTAGTGATAGCCAGAAGAAGTGAGAAATCAATGAATATATGAAATTATCAATTTGACTATCAGCAGGGAGATTCATCAGACTAATTTACAAGTAGATACGCATTCTGTAGAACAGACAAGTTTGACTCAGCCATTGGAATGACTCAGAATGCCTTCCCGAGCAGCAAAGTAAATTTACACTTTTTCTTTGCTGGAGAACCTGTGAATTTCTGTACCAGCATTCTCTCTAAAAAGGTATATACTGGAAGCATTTTATCCTCTGACCACTACCAGTACTATCTCAAACTTTGGAAAGGTTCCTTATCCTGGGTCTTGTCAGAGGAATTAAGGATTTGATGAAATTTTACAAGAATATAGAAAGGTTTGCTGGATAGCAGAAAGTGAGACAATAGAGTTAACATGACACAACTAAACTCAGCTCAGTTTGTTCTGATCTCAGCTGGACACTTTGAAAAAAGTGCATGGGGTATGGAATCATTCCTTGCATGAGTACAGAGCAAACCAGCCCCCTTCTCCCTGTTTTATTTTATTTGCCATCATGTCAGCAAGAGCAAGACCACTGTACAAATGTGTATATTTATATTGTATGGATTTAAAACAAAAAAAACCTAAGCCTCGGCAGTAACTTAAAATGATTGCAAATCCATCCAACATTGTTCTCATAAGCTTCTGATAGCTATAGATTCATATTCAAGTCATACTGAATTAGAGAGAGAATTCTGCCAGTCTCAAAGATCTTTTCCATTCCTTAATGTATTTCTTAATTCTATACCCAAGTCCTGAAGCCTGTATGATCTGCATGCTTAGCTATGATCAGTAGGTTATAAAACTTATCAATTTGTTTCCATGGCAGTACTCCTTTGCTACAAAACAAACATTCTGACAGAGACTCTTCACATAGTTCTGTAGTTCATGTAGTTATAGAACACAATTAATTGCATGCAAGGTCCTATTTAATTCTGCAGGTGTTATGTCAGACATTTTGTGTGAGAGATCCAATATACTCACTTCACTCTGTGGCTCCTGAATCACTTGGTAAAGAGATGAGATCAGAGCCCTCTTGTCTTTCAAGTTTGTAGCATAGCTGGATATGGATGTTTCTGGTAATGTCTGAAATAAAAATATTATAACTAGCAGAAAAAGCAATATTTATCATTGAAATAAAACAGCAATTTCAACAAAAAAAAAATTCCATTATTACTTACTACTTATGACTTACTATTTATCAGTTTGTTGTAATCAAAAAAGTGTTTCACAAAGAAGGATGTTGAGGTTCTGGAGTGAGTCCAGAGAAAAGCAACAAGTGAAGGGGCTGGAGAACAGGCCTTATGAGGAATGGCTGAGAGAGCTGGGAGTGTTTATCATGGAGAAGAGGAGGCTGAGGGGAGACCACATTGCTCTCTATAACTACCTGAAAGGAGGTTGTGGAGAGGAGGGAGCTGGGCTCTTCTCCCAAGGGACAGGGGACAGGACGAGAGGGAATGGCCTCAAACTCCACCAGGGGAGATTTAGGCTGGACATGAGGAAAAAAATTTTCACAGAAAGTGTCATTGGGCACTGGCAGAGGCTTCCCAAGGAGGTGGTTGATTCACCTTCCCTGGAGGTGTTAAAGGTGCGGGTGGACAAGGTGCTGAGGGACATGGTTTAGTGTTTGATAGGAACGGTTGGACTCAATGATCCGGTGGGTCTCTTCCAACCTGGTTGTTCTATGATTCTATGAAATCTTTACTACAGAAAATAGTGGTTTTTTCAGGACAACAAAATTGCTGGAAGACAAGCTGTATTTTATGATTTTGCAGTCAGTTTCATACAGAAGGTAAAGAGAGTGGATGGAAAATAGATAAAACACAAGAGCTTCACGGGTGTAACCTCACTGAAATATGACTGTGAAGTTTCACTGTGAAACTTTGCAGTTTGCAGGTCCATACTTTAAGGAGTTTTCTAAAAACCAACTGTACAAAGGCAGTGAACATTGTTACAGGATATAATATCAGTCTGAAAGAACACAAATTCCTGTTGACATGAACAGCTCTTTTCTGCCAGTACTTAAGAGGGTCAAAATCCAATCTTTTTAACAACCCTTCCAAAGTTGCACATTTAAATTTGCTCTTCATAGCTCTTACAGTGCTTCTTATCTGCAGTCCTTCAAAGAAGATCATACTCCATTTTAAAGATACGAAAACATTCCCAGTGTATTTGAGCAGACCAGGAGCAAATCCTATAGTCAAGTCTAGTCTGTTGAAGGCCATTAATCTGTGGTATACATTTTCATAGCTCTGCATCAGCAAGTATATAATGCCAAAGAGGATAAGAAAAAATAAAATCTTCTCAAGCAGACGTTTGTACGTATGCATCACCTTATTTCACCAAAATCCAAGCTTACTATTTTTCTTGATTTCCACAGCAATCAAGCACTCTTGCATACTGCTCCAGCAGCAATTCAAACACTACCGGCTAAATATCTGACTGTATATTACCTTGAACTCTGATAACCACTCCTCGACAATCCCAGTACCTGCAGCTAACATCTTCCAACATCTGTTCCAATCTGTTATTCAGCCTGAAAGAATAAACAAACACAGTTGGTGAAAACTATGTAGTCATTGCATTAAGTAGATGATGACAATTAAGCCCCCGGGAATATTTAAAGAATCTTACCATGCGTTTACTTGTTAACATTTCACACACTGACACTACTCTGAACTTTTATTCCACCTCACTTGTGCAAGCTGCTGGAAGCATTAAGCATGGGAGTTTTCATGTATGGCAGTTTAAAAAATTCCAAATATGTATTGTGTGGGAAGCTCAATAAGTCAAAGATTTGCAGAAACGGCATTCTGCAAACAGAAGACATCACCTTCTCAATTTATATTTCTTTTTCAGCTTACAGAACTTGAGAGAAAAACTGTTTAGGCTCACTGAAGAGAAGACAGTTTAGGTTTTTCCTCATCATCTGTTATTTCTAAATTGGAAAAGGTCATTGAAATAAAGACTGATGGAAAACCTTGCAATCCTGCCCCACCATGGCAACTGCAAGACAAGTTTGCTGCCTTGCATGTAGCCTGAAATGGACTCCCCTGCCCAACACCCTGCACAAACTCAGACACAGCAAGACTCTCGGAGTACTAGAACTTAAACACAAGATATACAGCTCTTGAAAAATAAGGCCCCCAGAGAACATAGTATTCATTTGAACAGTAAAAACAATACGAGCATCCCTAGCTGGCATTATATACTGGACTAAGAACTTCAACCACATATGCATCCATAGCAATACAAGCGTGTCACAAATAAGAAAACTAATTTTATTATTATTTTCTGTGAAGACAAAGATTGTCTATTAGATTGATCTCCCCCTAGAAGGAAAAAAGCCTCAATCCCACACATGAGGTATCTGTGATCTATTAAACCAGGCAGACAACATACTGTTTTGCTGACAATGCCACATTTCACACTAGTTAAATAATAGATCAAGTTGGACTGCAACAATATGATAGGAATGGTTGGACTCGATGATCCAGTGGGTCTCGTCCAACCTGATTGTTCTATGATTCTATATATGGACAGCGCCAGCAAATCCAAGATTGTTCTAAAGGAAGGATTAACAATTTTCAGTTAACAATACAATTTTTTTCTGAAGCACACAGAAAGTTTACAAAAAGTAACTCTGCGATGGTTTTAACACTAAGTGGGTCAAGATAAGCATAATTTATAGCATATATTAACCTTTGACAGAAAAAAAACCCAAAAGGATTAAAAAAGCAGGCCTTAAATTACAGCTCCATTTGAGTGGATTCAGCTGCAAGATATAGGCCACTGTAAGCATTAGGTGCCCCAGTTACTATGGAATTAAAGCAACAAAGTAGATAAAGTAAATACATGCTACTTTGGGAATGTACTTTATAAATACCAAAACTGTAATGAAATTTCAAACAATATGGCAAGCACTACACAGCATTCCCCAAAAAAAGTCGTGGCTTAAGGCACACCAGTAAGTCAGTGGTCTCTTCCTCTTAAGTCAGTGCAAATATGAGTGGAGTTTGACACCTTCAATAACAACAAATTTCTCTCGCCCCCATAAATCAATTCATTTTAAACCAACGAGCATTTTCCAATGTCCCCATGCTTCTCATCCCATGAGATTAAGAAGCAATCATTTGGATGTCCTGATGAAGACCACATGCAGGAAAAAGGAAGAATCATAGAATCATCAGGTTGGAAGAGACTCAAAGGATCATCGAGTCCAACCATTCCTATCAAACGCTAAACCATGTCCCTCAGTACCTCGTCTACCTGTGTCTTAAACACCTCCAGGGAAGGTGAATCAACCCACTCCCTGGGCAGCCTGTTCCAATGCCGAATGACCCTTTCCGTGAAAAATTTTTTCCTAATGTCTAGCCTAAACCTCCCCTGACAAAGCTCCCTCCTGTCCTGTCCCCTGCCACTTGGGAAAAGAGCCCAGCTCCCTCCTCTCTACAACCTCCTTTCAGGTAGTTGCAGAGAGCAATGAGGTCTCCTCTCAGCCTCCTCTTCTCCAGGATAAACACCCCCAGCTCTCTCAGCCCTTTCTCAGAAGGCCTGTTCTCCAGCCCCTTCACCAGCTTCAATGCTCTTCTCTGGACTTGCTCCAGAGCCTCAACATCCTTCTTGTGGTGAGGGGCCCAGAAGTGAACACAGGATTCGAGAAGCGGTCTCACCAGTGCTGACTACAGAGTCAGAAGAACCTCCCTGGAGGAGGTTCCATGGAGGAATCAAAAATTCAAATGACATCACAAAATTATTTGTGGCAGGTCTCACTAACCATTAGATCGTCGCATGTCTTTTGCACTTTTATTAGACACATAGGTATTCTTAGCGTGTATCATACATGCAGTAAAGCAACTTTAGGCAACACTCCTTCACTGCAGGCCTTATCACATTACCTCAGGTTTGCTGCCTGATGAAAGCATGCATAGCTACTGCAAACCAACAAACACATGGAATATTTAACCGCATGTTTATAAATTTTGAGTTTAAAGCACTTTAAAATATTTTCCACGAGACTCTCAAAGTGGATTAGCAGCAAGAACTAGGACTTACACTAAACAATATTTAACAAACCAGTTTTCCTAACAGAACATCTTAAACATACATAAAAGCCACACAGCTCTTACTAATCCCTAACACTAGAACCCTAGGTCATGTGCAACTTGAGCTCTAATATCAGCAAGAGGAAAGTAAGTCTAACCCACATTCCATTCAAAGTCTGCGATCCGTTTTGACATAGCTTGAGGTAAGACTGTCTCTGGATCTGTTCCCAAGTAATAACCAGCCTCTAAGAGCTGTAAATTGATCCTGCTCTATTCTAATACTATAATAAAACTCTCATTACATAGGAGATGCCAATTTTTTCTTTGTTTCAAGATGAGTAGTACAACTGGAATTAGATAGTAAGCAAGTTTATCTGACCAAGGCAAGTCTTGTCTGGAAAAGAGTTCTATAAAGTCTCTACATAGACCATTCTTTTTTTCCATTACAGCACAAAGACAACAGGAATTTACCGAACTTACTGGTTTTAATTAAAGAGCATGAAAAAGCTGCTATGCACCAAGCTGGTGGAGGGCAATCCAGGATGAATTATGACGTATTCTCTGGCAAACTTGCTAACGGATCCACCTAATTAAATGGCTTCACTTTTTCATACCTGTCACTCAAGACTTTTCAAATACAGTTAACGTCAAATCATAGCCTTGAATGAAATTACAGGCAACACATGCATATGCTGTTCTTTCAAAAGAATAGGTGGCTCACAATAGGTGGCTATTCCTAAATGCTACCCAGCCTTTTAGAATTCACTCACAGAATGCATGCGTGTAAACAAAATCTGGATCAAGTACAAGGAGGCTGGACTTGGATCAAGAATGAACTCTTGAGTTCTGCAGAAACTGACCTCTGGAACCACAGTATTAGGCATTTGCTAGTGGAAGTCACAGAGATGGAAAAAAAAAAACCAAGAGCCAAAAACTGCTGAAGTCCTGTCCTCCAGGAATTGCTGGAAGAGGAGGGAAGGCATATATTATGTCCTTACTTAATCTGAAAAATATCTGCTTGGAAGCTTGTACTATTTGCTAAGAAACATGTTTTTAGCCCAAGGGAAACACAGATCAGAAAGTTAAGAGTCTTATGAACCATCAGCCAAATTTGTCAACTCCAGAGAAGGAACAAAGTAAACTGGTAAGCGCTCTGTCAGGATGTACCAGACTCATAAGGGACCGAGTCCCTGACACTATTCCTGATGCCCTGATCTTCTATTCTGTAGTAGTTTGCATACAACAGTTGGCAAGGGCCAATTAAGACTCAACTTTTCTTACCCCTTGAAGTGGTACAAGTAGTATTAAAAACTTTATCATCTACATCACACAACAAGTTCACTTAAGGACTGCAGTCTACACTTAAAATGCATGTTGCTGAACCTTTTGTCTTTCAACTTGTTTCTGAAACAAAGACACGATCCTTTGGAAGCCTCAGAACAGGAAACAGTGCTCAGACAAGTGTATTCTTGAATAAATAGCCAAAGAAGAGAACGTATTTTCCTGGCACTAACGCACAACTCATTCTAGTGATACAGTGATCTGTTCATTTACTATACAGTTTTGAATATGGTCAAGCTATCCTGTTCAAACAGACATTTGTAGGTGCAGAAATGGGTAGCAAATCATTCGAAGTCTCTCAAGAAACGGAACTGCTGCTACTGTGGACTCAAAAACCACCCTGGTGAGTTTCAGAAACCACAAAGGCCAGATCTGACTTCTTGACATTTTCCAAGCTTGCACAAAGAAACAAAAGCCCCATTGTGCTAAACCTGAAATGGTCACATGCTCTATACAAACACACAATGCAAGCAGTGCTCAAAGACTCAGTATCAAATATTCCCTGATAGTTGCTATCTTCAGTGTAAAATCAGGCAACATCAACAAGACAGTCACAGCCACCAAGCATCACTGACTCAAGAAAATTCCTAAAATGACAAGAGATTGCTGTTGATTGTTTTCTAACAGAAGAACTAACAAGCATTAAGTGAAACTATAGGTGATAGGATCAAAACAAATAGAAGGAGTCAGCAAAAACAATGTCAAGGAAGTAGGTGTTTGAATCTCAAGCCCCAGTACAAGAACTTTACATAAACGTACAGAAAAAAAAAATATAAGGCTGGACACATTCATGGAAGTATCCATCCAGAGCCACTAAATCTATAAGCACCTCTTCCAGTTCTGAAAGTTGAAGTCAGAAGTTGTTCCTTGAGAACACCCTTCCAGATTCCCCTACCAGTTCCTTTCCAGGCCTCTATTAACAGCCACTGTCAGACAAAAGGTTTCAAAACCGGTCACTACTGCAGTCAGAATTCTTCACAATAGGGTAGCAAAAAGGTTTTCAGTTTTGCTGCATCCCTCCTGCCCTGTCACTGCTCAAAGCAAGCATCATACTTGCAGCTTACACTTTAGATCGCTATGTGGAACACCAGCCTTGAAGAGTCAGAGGTCAATGGACTTTTCATTGATATAGATTTAAATAAGAGTTTCTGATCTTGTGAATATGCGCTTCTTGAATAGTTTACACTTGGAACACAACATGATGGATATTTGCCCAAATAGAAAAGTCCTCCTGAATTATAACCATTACAATTTCTTTTTTTAAATCATAGAGCTGATTGTATTCAGCCACAGATGACAGATATCAACTCAGTTTTGATGACAGCAAATAAGGGAAAAAATAGTCTAAAGAAAAGAGTGTACATTAACTAGATTGTATGAAAACTATAAATAACTGTCTTAAAGGTAGCTGTTTTTTCTGCAAAGGATCCAGCAAGACAGAATACTGACACGTTGCAGCATAGAAACATGAACACAAATACCTGGCATATCAGACTATAACTCAGCCTTCTATAACATTCCAATTCTCTCAGTAGGAAAATAAATAACAATAAACCACCCATAGTTGAAATCATAAGACCGTCTACAATGCTGACAAATAGTCATAAGGGAACAAACCCAAAACATTCCTCATAAAGCTTTCTAAAAAGTCTTGAGCAGATGATAGGATCCCTATAAGCATAGGCTTTTGAGGATTTTAATCCTAATCATTGACTCCTGGCAAGTATATTTGCTCAACTTCCAATCAGCAAACAACAATTACAAGCCACCTTTGTACACAACTAACCTTGTCTGTAACCGGCAAGGAGATAACTCTTTTAAGACAACCAGATGACTCACATCAGTTAAACAACTCACTGAGATATAGGTTTACACATTGATATATTCTCTTGAATTTACACAAGCCATAGTAAATCAGATTTATATTGTTGAAGCAATACAAAAGCAGCCCCAGCAGCACAAGGCCAAACAGAAATAAGATGAAGTAACTTCCACAGCCTCAGTTTCTTTATTAATCCACTCTACTATTTCTCCCTTGCTGTCTTCTGCAGAAAACCACACTGTGAGTACAACTGCCATATTCTTAACCACAGAGTCAGTTAAAACTACCTGTAAGCCAACTTACTTTGATTACGTTCCATTCTCCAGCTTGTAGAAGCCCTGCTCTCTTTCAAGCTATTTCATTTGCAGTGCGTCCTCAAGTGGTGCCTTTGCTATTATCTGTAAGATATTAACAGTTACACTCATTATAGAGAGATGAAGCAAGACCTATTACTTTCAAAACTAATTTTCGCAGCAGGCAGAATATATTTGCTTCCTCTTTTGTTTTACTCCATGCACCTTATATTGTTTGCATCTTATTAAATCTTTAAGAAAGAACAGATATAACTAGCCTAGTCTCAGATAAAAATTACAAAACATGTAGTTGAAAAATCTTGCCTTAAACTATATTCTTACTTATTCTGGATTAATATAGTTACATTTAACAGACAGAAAAAAAGTCAAGGTTTAACTATGTAACTATATGCATTATCAGGAAAGAGAATTTAAATTAAAGAAACATTGAAGTGATCATGACCACAAGCTTAACCAAATATAACTGAAATAACAAAAAAGAAATGTGTAAAAGGGAACAATGCGCTAATACCAGATCATACAACCGTCATTAAAAATCAGTAGATACATTTAAGGAATTTCTTCAAGGGTAAATGGGGTACTACCTGGTTCCTATTTCAACACTGACTTAACTTCCTACTCACACCTTTGGAAGTTCCTCTGTTTACTGTACAAGCAGAGACCTTCTTTTTGGTGTTCCTTCTTCCTTTTTGTCCCATATACCCACATCCTACTGATGCTATTTAATTTATATGGGACTTTGACCACAGTGAAAAGCAGTTATATATAGACTCATAGAATCATCAGGCTGGAAGAGGCCCAGTGGATCACTGAGTCCAACCATTCTCATCAAACACTAAACCATGCCCCTAAGCACCTCGTACACCTGCACCTTAAACACCTCCAGGGAAGTTGAATGACCCTTTCCGTGAAATATTTTTTCCTAATGTCTATCCTGAACCTTCCCTGGTGGAGCTTGAGGCCATTCCCTCTTGTCCTGTCCCCTGTCAGGAGGAAAATCCTTACCAGTTTTCCCTGTACAGCTACAGCTCACCTGTAACAACAATTTGTGTAAAATATCACTACACAAATAACCAATACATTCTAGTAATAATTCTCGGTAACCAGTGCAAATGCACATGCTTCAGAAACTCAACACAACAAAAAGAATAATACTGAAAATACTTACACCAAACAAAAGTTACAAAGGCAGAGAGAAAAAATCAAAGTAGCAGAGATTGCCCATCTACTCAATCTCTAACATGATACAAAAGTGCTGGAAAAGGAGTTCTGCCATATTTACACAGAAAACTAAAAAATTCAACAAAACTTAGCCATTCTAGCTGAAACAACAGAATTCTGGTACTTCAAGCAGAATAATCAAGTGGTCTGTAAAACAGATGTTCTTTTTGTCGTGTTTCACTAAGTAAAATGACAAATTTGATTGTCTGAAGTATAGTATCTCATCACACCACCACCAGGGAGAAAATATCCCTCATTTACAGTACTGACACAAAAGCCTGCTGAGAAAACAGGGAGGAGGAGAGAGAAACTTGCAATTTTTTCCTCAGCTTTACCATTAAATGTAAATCACATTCTCTCAAGACAGGTAGAAATTGATAAATGCTATACCAAAACTGGCAAAGCTACAGAACACAAGTGTAAGTGGACATAGAGAATTACTATCAAAAGCCTCTCGCCTGCTCCTCTGGCTGCTGCACTGGAGCTAAAAAAATGCAGGAGCCTATTAATCTTTCAAGACTTGACATATGGGGTCAATATAAATGGGAGTGTGAGAGATGTGAGCAGATAAACTACAGCAAGTTGAGCCTAAATGCTGTAACTGAGTAAAAGCAGTAGCATGTCTGCAGCAGGTGACATGAAGCAGGTAGGTATTTTGGCACGACCTCAAAAAAGGCAATAAGAAAGGTATTAATTTAACTGACTAGACAGTAATTGGCTCAGTCAGATGTGCTGCTAACCACAAACTGGAGAATACTCAGAATTTCACTAGCAAAATCCAGTGTAAACTTACTGTAAGGAAAATAAAACTGCTGCTTTAGCACTAAATACCAAGAGCTAAGGAATCCCCTAATATCACACCTCCTCAGACTTTCAAAAGAATTTCCCTTCATCAGCCTAACACAAAATATATGACGTTGCAGCCTGATTTGGGGCCTACTTCAACTCTGGAAGAGTAACATCATTTCCTTCAGGCAGCAAACACTGCGAAGGAGCATTACTGAGGAAAAAAGCTTTCATTTTTGTACTTGAAGATCCTATAGCCTGCTTCCTTAGACAGAGATGTTTACATTATAAGACTCTTTGAAATTATTCATAGTATCAAAATATTGAGAAATGGCTGCTGGTTCTAAAAACCTGTTGGATACAGTTTTTTAACACGTTTAAAGTCAGCTTAACGCCTTTACACATATTCCAGTCGTCTTCTTTAACACAAGTACTGTAGGATTAAAAAAATTAGAATACAAAACTATTGGGTTTTTACACATGAGAAACAGATTAAAGTACCTGAAAATGAACCATAACAATATAGCAAGGCTTGTTCATTAACCAGACATTGACAAAGACCTCATATTATCCAGCACTAGGTTCTATACAACACTCAGACTGCTAGACAGCTTAATTATTGAGTATTACACTTAACTTGCTACTGCATGTGTAAAGTGTAACAAGTTGCTTCTCCCCTTTCTAAAATAAAGGAATTGCAATAAAACTTAGTAGAAGTACTGAATCACAGTGCTTAGTATTAACAAAAAT
The DNA here is from genome assembly GCA_033558105.1 of Coccyzus lansbergi. Lineage (NCBI taxonomy): Eukaryota > Metazoa > Chordata > Aves > Cuculiformes > Coccyzidae > Coccyzus > Coccyzus lansbergi. Next base: position 563,330 of record JAUMJK010001159.1, read on the forward strand.
ATTAAAGCTGTAGGCGCTATTCATCAGGATGAAGCTAATGCCTTGCTGAAGCATAAATATTTATCCAGTGCAAACAGCAGGAAACTTTAGGAGACAGCATGGCTTTTAGCACCAAAGCGAGTTAATTGGTACCCAGTACAGGTTCAGAGCTTCCTATGTTATTTTTAATTAAAGGTTATCTTCCAAATAGAAACAAGTAACAAAATGTAAAGGATATCTTATCTAAGAAAGTCCTCTCTAGTAGCTATCAAAAGCGCCCAGAATATCCAGCTTCTGTCACTAAATTCAGAGTGAGAGCTCTTATGCTAAGCAGAATGGAAAAAAAAAAAACCTCAATGATTTTGCATCAGTTTTACTACTCAGGTAGTATTGGTTTTACCTAAATTTCTTTGTTATGCTTCGACTGCTACACAGCGTTTCATATCATTGGGGGTTAGAGACAAAGAACACAAACGTACATCTGTTTTGGAGAGATAACTCATTTTCAGTCCTCCTCTCATTAATCAGATATTCTCCAGCAATGCTGGTCATTTAAATTAAACTTAAGAAATATATATGTATACATGCACACACTTCACAAGGCCTTCTCCATAAAGAGTTATGATTATTAAGTATCTGCCCTAGTTACACAGGGTTTATTGATTCCATTTCTAATAAATAATGCTCCTGGTAACAACTATTTATCGAACTGACTTGTATTTAATTTGTACACCATTCAGAAGTTACATCGAAGCCTTCCATAAAGCCCTTAATTCATCACATAAACAAATATACAACAACCACCTCCCATTTCTGGCACTGCAATGACAAGGAAGGGCCGCAGAAAGGCAACTTCAGTACTCACTCAGGTTGTAAGTCACACTGTTTTCATTCACTACCTTTCCAGTTGTTACCAAACCATGTAAGTTCATGTGGGGATGTGTCTAAAGAAATCGCTGTAAATAACAGTCGTCCTCCCAGATTAAGCCGTCATTCTATTTTTATTCTGCTGCTCTTGAACATGGTCCTAATTAGGAATAAGGCTTCACAACAGTTCCCCCAGAAGTAGAAGAAAACACTTCATACCCTGCATTATTTTAGAAGTGCTGCAAATTGAAAACTGTTATAGTTTCTGGATCTTTCAAATGGTGCTATTTTTTCTTAAATTAAATCCAGGATTATTTGAGCTTTCATGAAAACCAAATTCCAGCAGAAATTCTGACAAAAAATCTGATTATTTACTACAAGAACAAATAAATGCATAAGATTTTCACCCCTCAGCCTCATGGAAAACTTCTTAAATCACCATTTTTTTCAAATAACCTCCAATATTTTAAGTCTCAGTTATTTAAAAAAAAAACAAAAAAACTTGACAGTGCATAGAAGTACTTCATCTCAAAAGTTCATGTATACACTTATAAGATATATTATTTACTCACCACATGAGTGGTGAGGCCCTGGCGAAGGTTGCCCAGGGGAAGCTGTGGCTGTCCCATACCTGGAGGGGTTCAAGGCCAGGATGCATGGGGCACGGATGAGCTACTGGGAGTTCGGGTTGGAACTGGATGACCTTTAAGGTCCCTTCCAACCCAAACCATTCTATGATTCTAGGGCATAGGGAAGATTCTGGTTAATGGAGAAACTAACAAAGCATTTTAATGGCACATGGAACCTAGAAGCTTTAAACACAGCCTTGCAGAAATACGCAGTTGTTATGCATTCAACGCATTTTCAAACTTTAGTGTTCCTTGTCAACAATGCTGATCTTATACAGATTTCAGTCCCTAACCTGATATCGCTTCGTTCCTGCCCTCCTAGACCATCTCAAGAAGCAGCATCAAGAAGCCAAACAAATTTAAAGTTCCTAATTAACCAATGCTACTAAAACAAGGCTTTCATTCCAACATGTCCTCCATTCCTGAAGGTGCATGTAATAGGCCCCATTTCAATCCTGGTAGCTGAGGACAGCAAACTACCAAACAGGCCATTTTTTTACAAAACAATGAAAATACGGATTTAAAGAAAACATATGCAGTGCTACAGACTAGGAGAAGTCTGTCTAGAAAGCTGCCAGGAGGAGAAGGACCTGGGGGTGTTGGTTGACAGCGACTGAACTTCAGCCAACAGTGGCCCAGGTGGCCAAGAAGGCCAATGGCATCTTGGCCTGTATCAGAAACGGTGTGACCAGCAGGTCCAGGGTGGTTCTTCTCCCTCTGTACTCGGCACTGGTGAGACTGCTCCTCGAATCCTGTGTTCAGTTCTGGGCCCCTCACCACAAGAAGGATGTTGAGGCTCTGGAGCAAATCAGGAGAAGAGCAACAAAGCTGGTGAAGGGGCTGGAGAACAGGCCTTCTGAGTAACGGCTGAGAGAGCTGGGGGTGTTTAGCCTGGAGAAGAGGAGGCTGAGGAGGTAGCTGGGCTCTTCTCCCAAGGGACAGGGAACAGGACGAGAGGGAATGGCCTCAAGCTCTGCCAGGGGAGGTTCAGGTTGGAAATGCTGAGGGGCATGGTTTAGTGTTTGATAGGAGCGATTGGACTCGATGATTCGGTGGCTCTCTTCCAACCTGGTTATTCTATGATTCTATGATCCTATATGATGGCCACAATTCCAACAAAGGTGTAGGAGGTTTTTTTTATACTCACAGAGCTACACAGAACAGCATTAACAAACCAAAAGCTGTAATTGTGTGGAGCAGAAAAAATATCAGATTTCTGTTAAACAAGAAATACTTCTGCACGCATCCTGCCAAGTACAACCCAACACACTCCATATAAAATGCAAGTTTCAAGCACATCACATTTTCATAATACCGAAGAAGTCTTAGAGATTACAGAGTCACTCTGGTAATCAAGGTACTGCACCTCAGAAGATTAATATAAAGTTGCAGTCTCAGTTTTCCTAAAGAGTAAGTGATTCTTCCTCTAGTTCTCCTAACTTCAAAGAAGGCAGAGCACACACAGAGTGAAGGTCACATCGTCAGGCTTGTCATTCCCTATACAGTACGATAGGATCTCCTGCTTAAACATCACGCACGTTGCTCCTGGAAGACTGGCTGCTTGGTAACTGGTAACACTGCAAATAACACACGAGTGCAGTGATGCATACGGGTAATCACTGTCTATGCTAACAAAACCACCCGCACAAATCCTATGGCAGACTGAAGTATAAGTTCTGTACCCAATCTTGCTTTTGCGAGAGAGGGAGTGTGCCAAGTTACGTATTTAGAATCATAGAATCATACAATAAGCAGGTTGGAAGAGACCCGCTGGATCATGCCAACTAAAGGCTTGCGAATGAAACCTGACCTGGTAAACCACCTAACGGATTTAAGTTTAAACTGTTCCTGATACAGGCTTTGCCTGTTTGCAGACTGCCCAGCTATTAAGAGTCCAAGTGCTACAGCATTTTAATATTCTCATCAACGCAAACACTTAAGCTTCATGAAAGTTTCATTTGAAAGTCTCAAACATATAGTACTCCATAGGATCTCTGTCGCAAAAGAAAGCCTGGAATTGTGGCACTTCTCTTACAAATCATGCAGATTTCTCAAACTATGTACCTTCCACACAACTCAAACCAAAACAGTGTCACTTTGGGCCACAGAATGTATGTTTATTTTCCAATTACAATGTCCAGACATAAGTCAACATTTGATAACTTGATAATTTTATAACGATTTCCAGACTGGACAAGTCAATTTTCACATTGCTTACGTTAAAGTCAGTGAAATTTGAGAACCCAATATTCACCTTAAAGCAGAATTTAATGAAAATGCATTTTCTGAGGAGGCTGAGAGGAGACCTCACTGCTCTCTATACAACCTGAGGGCAGGTTGTAGACAGGAGGGAGCTGGGCTCTTCTCCCAGGTGACAGGGGACAGGACAAGAGGGAATGGCCTCAAGCTCTGCCAGGGGAGGGTCAGGCTGGACATTAGGAAAAAATTTTTCACAGAAAGGGTCACTGGGAATAGGAACAGGCTGCCCAGGGAGGGGGTTGATTCACCTTCCCTGGAGGGGTTTAAGGGACAGGTGGACGAGGTGCTGAGGGACATAGTTTAGTGCTTGATAGAAATAGTTGGACTCAATGATCTGGTGGGTCTCTTCCAACCTGGTTGTTCTATGATTCTATGACACAAACATACAGAGAAGGTTGAAGGTTTTGAGGTTTTACACTGACATGCACTGAGCACCAGACTTTAACTCGGCAACTTACTGTTAGATTTGATACAGTCACAACACATGCGTTTAATAAATGGTCTCTTGTCACAGCTCAGCCCTATCGTGCTAAGTAAAATATGGATGACATTCCATTTGCAGTGCATAGCCATGCAACAGCTCACACACATGCCTGTTTGCAACAAAAGTCCTCACAAAATTAGAATCCAAGTGACTTAACTACCCAGCTATGTCTGTGAACTTCTACCATGGACTCTCCCAAGTAAAAGAAAACCCTCCCATTCAGGAGAACACGGCACAAGTTCAACACAAAGCCTTTTTCCTTGTAGGAGGCATTCTGAATAAATTTAACTTGTAGTTTTAAAGCAGCTCAACACTGAAAGGAAGTGAATTGCTACAGCTAATAAATCATCCAAGGCGATACCGAACTTCCTCAAAATTGCCACCCCTGTGATAAAAGGCCTGTTAAAAGCACCTTGTCTCACAAAGAGATTATCACAGAAGAGAAGCACCAGAGTTTTCCATTTCAAAGTAGCATTTTCATACTGTCTTCTCACTCTGAAGGAAAAGACACATGCAAGAACAGTTCCAGATGGATCTAAAACTAACTTCAGAGCATTACATTCACTCCGAGTATTTCATTGTAAGATAAACTGGAAGTTAATTTGACCAAGTTTCGCAATGTTATTTACTTTCCGTGACATAAAAGAACTTGTTGGAAGGTGGAGAGCACAACAAAAGCGAGGCACTGTCACAAAGGAAGGCATTCTGAGAAAAGCACAAGCTTTTGAAAAGACACAGTAGCATCCAGCTGCATTACTGGAGAGGGAAACTGCAGAAAAGCCTCTTAGATGAAATGAAAAGGAAAAAATAAGGAAAAAATTCTTCACAGAAAGGGTTGTTAGTGACTGGAATGGGCTGCCCAGGGAGCGGGTTGACTCGCCTTCCCTGGAGAGGTTTAAGGTGCAGGTGGATGAGGTGCTGAATCATAGAATCATAGAACAACCAGGTTGGAAGGGACCCACCGGATCATCGAGTCCAACCATTCCTATCAAACACTAAACCATGTCCCTCAAGACCTCATCTACCCATGCCTTAAACACCTCCAGGGAAGGCGACTCAAACCCCTCCCTGAGCAGCCTCTGACACTGCCCAGTGACCCTTTCTGTGAAAAACTTCCTCCTAATCTCTAGCCTAAATCTCCCCTGGCGGAGCTTGAGGCCATTCCCTCTTGTCCTGTCCCCTGTCCCTTGGGAGAAGAGCCCAGCTCCCTCCTCTCTACAACCTCCCTTCAGGTAGTTGTAGAGAGTAATGAGGTCTCCTCTCAGCCTCCTCTTCTCCAGGATAAACACCCCCAGCTCTCCCAGTCGCCCCTCATAAGGCCTGCTCTCCAGCCCCTTCACCAGCTTCACCGCTCCTCCCTGGACTCGCTCCAGAGCCTCAACATCCTTCTCGTGCTGAGGGGCCCACAACTCAACACAGGATTCAAGGAGCAGCCTCACCAGTGCTCAGTCCAGAGGACATGGTTTAGAGATCGGTGGGAATGGTTGGGCTCAATGATCCGGTGGGTCTCTTCCAATCTGGCGATTCTATGATGCTGTGAAAATCAAGCACCAACTACTACACTACTTCACTCCATAAAACCGCTTTTCGCCTCTTCGAGCCGCCTTTGAAATAATACCTAGAGGGGCAAACCTGAATTTGCAGCTCAGAAAACAAACTAACAGTGATCATTTAATGACAACTTTCCTATTTTCTTCCCCTGCAGCAGTCCCATCACACACTCACCGCGTAGTCAAAGATTATGACAGACCAACGCTAAGAAGAGTTAACAACCTCCACAGGGCACCAATCCTTCCCTCGTGAAACGGCTCCTGAGGCTGAAAGGAGCTTTTTCGGGACGGAGTTTGAGTTCGGTTTATGGTTGGACTTGATGATCCGGTGGGTCTCTTCCAACCTGGTGATTCTATGATTCTACAAAAGTCAAGCACCAAACACTACACTTGGCTCCACAAATCCGCTTTTCGCCTCTTTGCAGCACCAGTTCTTCCAGCCGCCTTTAAAAAACACCTAGAGGGGCAAATCTGAATTCGCAGCTCAGACAACAAACTAACAGCGATCACTGAATGACAGCTTTCCTATTTTCTTCCCCTGCAGCAGTCCCATCACACACTCGCCGCGTAGTATGACAGACCAACGGTAAGAGGAGTTAACCCCCTCGGGGCACGAATCCTTCCCTCACGAAACGGCTCCTGAGGCTGAAAGGAGGTCTTTTGGGACGGAGCTTTGGTTTATGGTTGGACTCGATGATCCAGTGGGTCTCTTCCAACCTGGTGATTCTATGAGTCTATGATTCTGTGATTCAGTCGAGGACACACACACCGCCCCCCCCCCCCCCCCCCCCCCCCCCAACACCGCGCGCTGCCTCCCCCGGAGCACAAAGCGCACGGGAAGTTGCTGCCATTCGAGGTCCCCCCCCCCCACCCCCTCAACGGGGAAAGGGAAGAACACGGAGAGGAGCCGCCACAGCGAGCGGGAGCGGCTCCTTTGTCTCTACCCGCGGCCCCGGGGAGCCGAGCGGCGAGGAGAGGGGAGCTGAGGGGGGAGGAGAGCGGCGACCCGAGGCTCTCACCGAGCCGGTGCCAGCCCCCCCCCCCACTCCTCCCCTCAAGCCGCCGCCGCCCTGCCCCTCCGCCCCCCCGCGGGCAGCGCCCCCGCCGCCCCTTCCCTCCGCTCCCCCCCCCAAACCGAGCCCTCCCCGCCCCGGGGAGAGAAAAAAAAAAAAAAAAAAAGTTCTCTCCGGGGCGGACGGAGAGCCGAGCGCTCCCAACTCACCGCTCTGGCCGCGGCGCCGGGGCTGCCCCCGTTCGGGTCCCGCCAATGGCACCGCGCAGCGCGGTCACGCCGGCCAATGGCGCCGCCGAGCGGACCCTGCCCCGAGGGGCGGCACCCGGGGAACCCCGCGGGGCGGCGGGAGGCAGGGCCATCTCCAGAGATGGGTGAGGGAGGCGAGAGGGGTGAGGGACGCGCGTCCCCGCGCGTCCCTCACCCCTCTCGCCTCCCTCACCCATCCTCGCGTCCCCTCACCCGCCTGCTGTCCCCTCCTGTATCCCCTCACCCGCCTGCTGTCGCTTGGAAATAAAAGCAGAGCTGGGCTGGCTGGGTGGCGGAGCAGAATGAGCTGCCCAACTTCCCCAGCCCTCGCCAAGAGGCGGTTATAGCGGCTGACGGCGCCGCGAGGGGAAGAGTGTCTCACAGAAACCCAGCATCAGCGCGTTGGAAAGGAGCCACACGATCGTCGAGTCCAACCGTTACTATCAAACGCTAAACCATGTCCCTCAGCGCCTTGTCCACCCGTCCCTTAAATCCCTCAAGGGAAGGTGAATCAACCACCTCCCTGGGCAGCCTATTCCAATGCCCAATGACACTTCTTTCTGTGAAAATTTTTTTCTGAACCTCCCCTAGTGGAGCTTGAGGCCATTCCCTCTCGTCCTGTCCCCTGTCACTTGGGAGAAGAGCCCAGCTCCCTCCTCCTCACAACCTCCTTTCAGGGAGTTGTAGAGAGCAATGAGGTCTCCCCTCAGCCTCCTCCACGCTAAACACCCCCAACTATCTCAGACTTTCTTCATAAGGCCTGTTCTCCAGCCCCTTCCCCAGCTTTGTTGCTTTTCTCTGGACTTGCTCCAGAGCCTCAACATCCTTCTTGTGGTGAGGGACCCAGGACAGGGTTCGAGGAGCGGTCTCACCAGTGCTGAGTACAGAGGGAGAAGAACCTCCCTGGACCTGCTGGTCACACCGTTTCTGATACAAGCCAAGATGCCATTGGCCTTCTTGTGGCCACCTGGGCCACTGCTGCCTCATGTTCAGTCACTGTCAACCAACACCCCCAGGTCCCTCTCCTCCTGGCAACTTTCTAGACAGACTGTAGCTGCTCAGGGTTGTTGCGCCCCAAGTGCAGGACCCACCATTTGTCTGTGTTAAACCTCATCCCATTGGACTCAGCCCAGCAGTCCAGCCTGTTCAGATCCCTTTGCAGAGCCTCCCTACCCTCCAGCAGATCGACACTTCCACCCAGCTTAGTGTCATCTGCAAACCTGCTAAGGTTTATAAGCCAAGATGTCTCGTAACCAAACACTTCTTCATTTTTACCAGGCCTGTCTTTCTCCTTATTTAGATACTGGATTCTTAACGGCCTTCCAAGTGGTGCTACTGTGGGCAAGTCTCATTCCACAGCAGTCTAAGGCTTTTTTTTTGTCAGATCCAAGTACTTGATAGGAATAGTTGGACTCAATGATCCTAGTGATTCAACGGTTCTATTCTATGATTCTACTTTTCTTTTTCCTTTGCAGTTTTTTTCCTACTGATTTCATCCTTGGATTGCTCTGAAGAACGAGCTTGAAATAAAAGTGAGTATTGCACATTTAGCTATATTTTGTTTTGATTAAATTCAGTTTACACTGTTTGTTAGAACCACAGTTCCTTTGCAAGTATGCTTTGAGGATTAAGTTTTAATCCTCAGAAGCACACGCTTATGGTAAGCTTCGGGATTAATAAAGATTAAATTAATCAGTAATCTAATTGCTGTGTGATGAAACAGAGGCAGGGAGGTTGCGACTTAGTCAGTGTCAAATGCCACGTAACAGCAGAGCTTAAATTAGCTCCACCAACACTTATGGTCACAAAGCCTTGTCCCATACCACCACTCATTTAAAAGCTGTGCTCTTCTATGCCTTACCGGTCTTGATTTCCTAAATGACAGGTAATGTGTTCAAGCAAAAGTTTATTGACTTCCCAGGAGCCTCAAACCTGATAAAATAGCAGATTCAAGGCATTTCTTGAACATTTCGTGTCAATCCTGTGTATGTATCTTCTTGTCTGAGCTGTATCTGGACTTCTGCTATTGTACCATTCATTTCCATAGTATCTAGTACATAATTTTAGTTTATTGACAATAAAATGTATGGGTTACTTTTCAAGGATCTTTTAAAATACAAATCATAATACATAAAGCCCCCTGCTTTTAGAATATGAATGTCTTTCTTACTAAGACATTTGTCTTTAGAATACTCCCACTGTATTACGGTCTAAATTCATTCTGCCATCAGTTTCTATGACACTGGATAAAATAGGTCTGTTTTCCTGAACAGAAAGATGATATTAGTTCCAACAAAGGTGTAAGACAGCTTCATCATTATGTTAAGACAAAGAGAGACAATTAAATGCCACAATCTTAGGAACAAGCAAATGGAACTTTAAGAGCAAGATAATAATTTTTTACCTTAGAAAGAAAATACACCTGAATCACAGCCAGATTACTTAACAGTTTGGAGTTTAAGCTCTTTATCCGAGTTTCTGTATTTCTACCACTGTTTCAGGCAAAAACTCTGCAGGCATACGTAGCTCCCATCACTGTGTCTTTCTACCTGCTGACTGCGCTTATTCCTGAGACCTTCTTGGGTTTTGTGATCCAACAGTTAACAACAAATCAATTCATTTTTAACAGAACCAAGCAAGGAAAAAAAAACCCAAACAAAACAACAATTTTTTTAAACATGATTCTGTTCCCCAAGCTGGTTTACTGCTCAGTCCTGCAGTTCTGGGTGCAGCATAGACCAAAAAAACAGTGATGGGAATCAAGATACATGCATGAGGATTTTTTAAGCCAGCCTCTTCATACCCAGTATACATATAGTGTTAAAAGGGAGATCGAGTGCTGATGCGGCTTATGACAAAGGTGACACGCTATGTGACCCTGGTAACTGTGAAGAGATGTACTGAAATCATACTGTCATTAGGTATTAATTTTACTGTTATTGATGTGTTATGACTCTAATGATTAGTAAAAGTAATGAATCATCCACAAACAAATGGCAGGCGAATGCATCACATGCAGCAATGACATACATCAACAGTTCTGCAATGTCAGGTCACGATACTAAAAGAAAATGGTTCACCTTATATTACTTGCACAGATTTTAATAACTCCTGAATTATTTGTGTTTCGGGCATTCTTACAACATTGGCCTTAAATATTCTAAATGCACAAAACCGTATACAATACATAATCTTTACTGTGTTTAGATTTCTGCACACAGATGTACACATCACTTACTGCCTTTTAGTCTCGTGTTTATGGTAGGTTTTTGACATTAGCAATCCATTTCAATTTGCCCTGTAAGAGAAGGGTTACAAAGAACCAGAACTTTTGTTCCACTTCCCCAGCAGCAGTCAGGGCTGCTCAGTGTTTTTTTCAGAATCAGAATTTCCAGGAAGAATTTTCCTTTAGATTTCATTAAACGTTCCCATTGCTCAGGAACATAATCTGGAACCTACAGCTTCTGCCCGCCTCATCATTTTTGGCCTGTGTCTTTTCATTATGAGTTCTTATATTTAGATTGCAAACTATAATGGAGTTGTAAGCTTCTTTTAAAATAGAAATCCTCGATAAATAAATACTTAACAACTGTAATCTCTGTCATATGACCACAACCACCGTCCATTTTTAAAACAGAGTACATCTGGACCTTGGGGAAAAAATAGCATATATTTCCAGTCATCTGATCTCATAGCAAATCTGTAGGCTGTAAGACACTGACAAGGGAGAAAACCCCAGAAGTTATATTTTGTTGTTCCTCTGTCCTAGTGGCAGATAAGGTCAGGCTAATTGTGACTGTAATGACTGCACAAGCTGCTAGATGGACTGCAGTGCCTTTGTGGAGCAGCCCTTCTGCATCGGTCGGGATGGAGTAAGGCTCACTTCAGAATTAAGAGCTGTCTGTAGGCTTGATTTGAAATTCAGCTAACATTTTCAAAGACTCCCAGCACTCACATTGCTCTCCTATGGAGTCTTTTATAACTGCACTAATTGGGACTACAAGCAAGCATTGAGTTGTTCTTCAAGTCAGCAGAGTTCCAGGAGTTCCATTTCAAATGCAGAAGGCTCTGTAGATTCATGGTCTGACATCCTCTGTGAAACCAGTCTTGGTAACCAAAGCATATAAAAAACCTGGGTGAAAAAAGTAAGAAAATCGTGCTTACCTAGGAACAAAACCCCAGATACTCTGAAATTTCCTTTCAAATAGAAATAACAAGTGAACACTTTCTGCAAAAAAACCCCAAATTCTGCTATTTTTATTTCAAGAGCTCTGAAAAAGCTCACAAATAAAATATTTTTACAATATCAGCTGCTTCATTGTGACTTACGGTTTACCTCTTGATATTTTAGTTTCAACCACAAATAAAATATTTTGATAACTTTCTCTTGAAAACATAAATGAAACTTATCTCTTCCTACAAAAAGTTACATTTTATCAATATTTTATGTTTTGACAGAAAACTACTCTGGCAGAAAGCTCTTTACCAGATCTTCCAGGAAAGTGAAAAATCACTAACATCTGTCTGACTCTGAAACACTGAAGATGTCAGTCTGAGATTTCTCATACAACCACAAAACACTTTAAAGGAAAATGTTCAAGGAAGAAGGCCTCTATAAACATTTTGTTGGTCAATTGATTGAATAAAGTCCTTTTAATAGAACTTCACATTTTAAAATATCATACATTGGCATAGAACTATAAAAACCCCATTTCCTTCACCCCATAATTTATAATGTTTTATTTATTTTAAAGATAGCTTTTATCATATACTTGATACTGATTTGTAATTCTCCTGGCATCCTGAGTTTACCTGAAGTTTACTTTCTTAGTTTTTCTTGCTGAGATTTAACACACTAGCATAACACCACTATGCCTTGATTTGCTAATATTACAGAGAAATAGTTATTACAGAAGTACAGTAGAACTAAAGGCAAATAGTTAATTTATTCTCCTATTCAAAGGCTTCCCAAAAGTTTAAAATTCATGCAAGTCAAATGCGAAAACACACTCGACTTGCTGTTGAAAGCCAGTTTTCTAAACTACGTGTTTTATATCAGTATTTTGCACTGAGAGATGATGCTTACAAAGCTAGAAAATTAAATGTAATAACTCTCAATTTTAATAACGTTTTAAAGAGAAATCAGTAGGAGGATTTGCATGGGTTAGTGTTTGATAGGAACAGTTGGACTTCATGATCCGGTGGGTCTCTTCCAACCTGGTTGTTCTATGATTTAATAACAGAAGAAGCTTTTTTTCACTGTACCACTAATTTAAGGAAAAGTTTAAAAAACAATAGGAGCCAAATGATAATAGACATGAATAAACCAAACTATTCTTACTACATGACAGCTAGGAAATCCCTTACTATTTCTTCCTTGCACTTTAAATACAGAGGTTTAAAGCACATTTGCAGGTTTGTAAGCGCAGCTGTTCACGAACATTATTTGTTTATGAGGAAAGACCATTGTACCAAAGACCACATAATGCAGAATCCAAGAAACAAGCCCCCAAGGTAAGGGGAGAGAACTACTTAGAAACTGCTCTCCTGCGAGGTACAACTAAACACACAGCACTATGACAGAGCTGAGAACAGGAAGGCTGCACTGGGGAGGAGGAAGGTGGGGAAAGGTAGCAAGAGTCCATTACAACACAGTAGCTCCTGTAAGTCCTGGAACACATTCTGCTTCCAGCACTACAGCACTCACTGCTCAGCTAAGTACCAGGAGAAAAGAGATTGCCAGCCACAAGGCATTTTATGCAACATCACTACAGCGGTATTAGCAGCTCAATTAAAGCATCACAGCTATTTTAATTATCACAACTGAGCTGGATTTCCTCTCCCTAACCACAACTGTTTGTGGAGCCTGAGTGGGGAGGGTGGGGAGAGAGTCCTTGCTGTATAAACAAGGAGGAGCAAGGAGGGCTGATGGAGATCATGGAATCATAGAATCACCAGGTTGGAAAAGATCCATTGGATCACTGAGTCCAACCGTTCCTATCAAATACTAAACCATGCCCCTCAGCACCCATCCCTTAAACCCCTCCAGGGAAGGTGACTCAATCACCTCCCTGGACAACTTCTGCTACTGCCCAAGGACCCTTCCCGTGAATTTTTTTTCTTTTTATTTTTTCTTTTATTTTCTTCTGTGATGAATATAAGATGCTGTGAAAGTGAAAGGGAGAAAGATGAGGAAAAAATTTTGCAAGACAATCCAAGGATTTTGACATATTCATGGTTCTTCAGAAGCTCACTAATTGTTATTCTTACAGAAAATTCCTTACCCCAGCCCACACAGGCCTGGGCATATTGACAGTACAGTGAGCACATGTATTTATTGTCTTGCTGCTGGATTATAGAAAATAAACGTCTTGGGCTGTCAGACACCCTGACCAGCCCAAAAGCTGCATATTCCTTTTCAGGACATGCTTACAGTCATGAGTCATCTTCTAGTGAGCAAACTATCTGAGGGACATGGTTTAGAGATTGGTGGGAATGGTTGGACTCGATGATACGGTGGGTCTCTTCCAACATTGTGATTCTATGATTCTATGTCCCACCCCTCCTCCCAAGAGACCCTGAGGATCCCCCATGATTAGAATTGTCCTTCTGGGGCAGCAGGTGGGGTTGGGAAAGGGCCACTTTGCAGCCCGGGTGGTGCTCAGTGTGTGCAAGGCTGGCCCAGTTGCGCTCACCACTTCCTCCCTCAGCATGTGGTTTAGCTGATGAAGAGGGTGTGGTTGGGCTCAGAGCTGCCCGCTGACGTTTCATTACTGCTTGGGACACCCTTGTCAGCTTTTTCCTCTGAATCACAAGATCTAGAAGTGCTCGCGTGCACTTTTAGAATGGAAGCCTTCCCTCCTGATCTAATCCCACTAGCCCAAAAACCAGGAAGCTAGATCCAAGTCTACGAAATACTAACCCAGAGAAGAGACTCGATGTGGTGTTTAGACCCCCTGACACCCAACCTGTGTTAGGAAGTCCTTAGCACACATACCTTGGTTGGTTCCACACGGAACTGGTGGAAGGAACTCTGAGAAGCAGCATCAGCGTGTCTGTACTGCAAGATCTTTTTGGTCTTATCTAACCCAATAGCTGCGGCCCCATCCTATTCCCAGCTGTAGCTCTTCCAGGGTACAAGAGGCACCAGTTGTCTGAAGACTCCACATTGCAAGCAAATTCCCTGGGGAAAATTAAGGCTTCAGCTGCATTGCTAAGTTTCATGACCCCAAAAGAGGATAATGTTTATTTTACACCAGATAAGGCTTCTCGAATCCTGTGTTCAGTTCTGGGCCCCTCACCACAAGAAGGATGTTGAGGCTCTGGAGCGAGTCCAGAGAAGAGCAACGAAGCTGGTGAAAGGGCTAGAGAACAGGCCTTCTGAGGAATGGCTGAGAGAGCTGGGGGTGTTTATCCTGGAGAAGAGGAGGCTGAAGGGAGACCTCATTGCTCTCTACAACTACCTGGAAGGAGGTTGTGGAGAGGAGGGAGCTGGATTCTCCCAAGTGACAGGGGACAGGACAAGAGAGAATGGCCTCAAGCTCCACCAGGGGAGGTTTAGGATGAACATAAGGAAAAAACTTTTCATGGGAAGGGTCATTGGGAACTGTCAGAGGTTGCCCAGGGAGGGGTTGATTAACCTTCCCTGGAGGGGTTTAAGGGACGGGTGGACGAGGTGCTGAGGGACATGGTTTAGTGTTTGATAGGAATGGTTGGACTTGATGATCCAGTGGGTCTCTTCCAACCTGGTGATTCTGTGATTCTGTGAAATGTCAGGGCTAAGCTGCAACAAGGGAGGCAGCAGGTAGGCATTAGAAAGTCCTGCTCTAACTGTACAGGTAGCACTGCAGCTGGAACAGATCACTGGAAGAAAATGTAGAATTGCCATCAGGTCAGTTCTTTAAGAACTGTTTAGGTATATTTGACCCTGCTTTAATTCAGACCCAGAGAACTGAGTGATACCTCTTCATGACTATCTTCTGGGCTTCAAGGCTTTTATCAGCCATGATTACTGCCTTCTCTCAAAGTAATGAGTTGCAGACTGAATATTTTAAGACTTAAGTGAAAATCAGAGTGCTAAATTACTGTGTTATTAACTGCTTTTAGAATTAAGTATGGGAACCTTGTTAATGGGAACATAAGTACTCTTAAATAGGAATAAATGTGTAACAAAAAATTCACATACTTGAAGAAAAATCCAAAGTAAACCTGAGGTAGGTAGTTACCTTTGTTAACCTTTTCTGATAGATTATAGCTATGTTTGTCTCCTGCTTTTATAGTTGATAGGTAGCGTCCCAATATTTTAAATGTTACTGTGGAGTTTTTTAAGTTTGTTTTCATTAACTTTGATAATAGAACCTCCTAAATTTTCTGAGGATCTTCATCATGATTTTTTTTCCCCCAGTTCCGTATCACTCTGTGCCCAGTTGAGACAATAACTAACAAACAAGTGCATTCTTTACACCCCTCTCATCACCCCATTTATTTTAAGAGTTCTTTATACTTTTCTGATATTTTATCTGAGATGGTCTTGCTTACTCAGAACAGCCAGACAGATGTCTGTTCTTGCTCTGTCAAGAACATCAGCTGCTTTGTTTTGATTAAATATTTTGTTTTCCTGCCAGCAGAAAGCCTTTCCACTTGGTCAAGGACAAAATTCCAACCAACGGGGTTTTTTTAAGAATGAGAACAATGAAAACAATCTTGCCAGTAAGACTTGCTTTCCTCTTAGTGTGGGAGGTCACAAATTTAGTCTAATCATTTGGCCATTTTCCCTAGAATTTATACTGTTGATTGCAGAGACTTGCTTTAGTCTCAAAGACTGGATGAAGGAGGAGAAGCACTTCTAAGTTAATCAGGCCATTAGTTCTCTGCTTTCTGCTTCCCCGAAGTCTGACATTTTTAAAGAATAAAAGCTTATTATTCAAAGGGCTATTATGTAGACAAAAGAGAGCATTCAAATTATGGACTTATTATTTGATATAGCTGCACCCTGTTGATTTTTAGAAAGTCACATTTCAGCTCAGCGGCTTTCTTGCTTCACTTGGCTCAGCTTGTGCTCTATTTTATCTGATGATATCTTATATATTATTATTCTGTCTTGAAGTACCCAGGTGCTGAAATTAAAAAGGGACAACACACAGCAGACACTTATCACATATTTAATCAAAATTGTTGGGATTTCCAAGATGGGAAAAGGTATATGATGTTTTTTCCTAAGCCAGAACTTCGTGATCTTGCCTGAGAAACTCAGACCAGTTGTTTAACAATAGCTAAGCATATTTTTAATGTGTTTTCCAAATTCTTTTGAATTTGTGTATGTTGCAGCCTTGCAATCCTTGTGCATGTAAAAGTGCTGGTGACCAACTTGTCGCTTGGCTTTCCTGGGGGTTTGTTCCCTGTTTGAGAAATTAAAATTAAACCTGCTAGTCATCTAGGGTTGTGGGTTTACTCATCACTCAATAATCATTGTAAGACACATTGCTCACTTTAAGGAGCTGTGAACCTTAAAACTGACTGGATGTGCATCAGCTCAAGTGCTGATGGGTGTGGAGAGACTCACTCTTGGTAAAAATGAAGTAGAAGGATTTGGGTTTTCCTTTGAAGAAGGACTTCTAAAGATGACTGGGGCAGGAGGTGGGGGGAAGTATAACAGAAAGTATATGATGGCTTTGAGCAAGGGGTATTGTACAAATGAAACTATACAGCTGGGGGAAAAAAGCAGCCAACAAACTGAGTATCGTGAAAGCAGGTCTGCCTGTATCTATCTATATCTGTGGCTACCTTCAGAGCATACAGACACCACCAGCATGGTCCCCAGCCCGGTCTGACCTGACTGGTGGCTGTGTTTTAATAGTCATCATGTTTTTCAAAGCATTATAGAAGTGGAAATCTCTCTATAAATGCTAAGCTTTGTGAGAACTACCTTGTTTTGGCAGAAACAAGTCTCTAATAGCGAAGA
The DNA here is from genome assembly GCA_033558105.1 of Coccyzus lansbergi. Taxonomy (NCBI): domain Eukaryota; kingdom Metazoa; phylum Chordata; class Aves; order Cuculiformes; family Coccyzidae; genus Coccyzus; species Coccyzus lansbergi. The sequence continues at coordinate 580,320 of JAUMJK010001159.1, forward strand.
TTTTTCCTGCCTTAGCACAGGAGATCTCATCACCAGTATCCCCAGCAGTATTCTCTATTGCCACAATGACATCTACTGGAAGGGATAGGGTTGAACACAAGTTTCTCTGTCTAAGTGTTAATACTTCTAACATCAGCAGGTTAGCTGCAAATTCACACACTAGGAACTACTACAGTACTATTGAAACACCACAGTGTTAGAATCATAGAATAATCAGGTTGGAAGAGACCCACTGGATCATCAAGTCCAACCATTCCTATCAAACACTAAACCATGTCCCTCAGCACCTCGTCCACCCATCCCTTAAACCCCTCCAGGGAAGGTGAATCAACCACCTCCCTGGGCAGCCTCTGCCACTGCCCAATCACCCTTTCTGTGAAAATTTTTTTCCTAATGTCTAGCCTAAATCTGCCCTGGTGGAGCTTGAGGCCATTCTCTCTTGTCCTGTCCCCTGTCACTTGGGAGAAGAGCCCAGCACCCATCTCTCCACAACCTCCTTTCTGGACATTTCAAATTGCAACTCCCTCAAGAGACACACGATAAAAAAGGATTAGAAGAAATTATTAAAACCACATCTAATATGTGTAAATAAAAATGGCCCAGCCAGAAATTTTTAAATTATTACATAAGAAAGGAAATAAAATAGTTAGATATCTTTTGAGAGGTGTAAATTACATTAACTTCAGAAGAGTATATATTATTGCAGCCCTCCAAAAATACAAAAATCTGAAACAGAGGTTTGTTGAAACAAACAAGATATTAGAAATCAGTTATGCAAAATATTACACATTGAAAAGAATATGCAAGCAATACTTTATACGTGATGTTTTTCCTTTGCAATAAAAATATCATGTTTGCATGACAAAATAATGTGTATTATTGTTACATTTTCACTTCATATTTGCAAATGCAAATAGGCCTTCACAAAAACTGAAAAGAAGAATTGAGAATTAATACACTTTCCGAAGCATCAATTAGTTTCTGCAATGTGTTCAAATGAAACTGGAGTCACCGACCATTCGAGATAGTTTTTCAAAATTAAATTTTGCAGGGAAGTACACTTGCTTACCTTTCAGCCTATTTGTCACTGTTAAGAGCTTCTTGAGGAGCGCCACTGCCTGCATGAGGGATGACATGTGCCAATCCTGCCTACTGCCCTCTTATTCACTCTCTTCTGTTCCTTCCAATGGAGAGGAGCAGGGAATAATGATGTGGGGCAAATGATGAGTGCTAGCAGGTCATAGCTGCAGGCTCAGCCCATCTGGGATGAAGAGGGTAGATGTGGATTCTGACTGTTGCTTCTGGGTTAGTTTGTAGAGAAATTTCCCAGGAAAGAAGTGCAAACAGCAAGCCAGATTTAGCCATGAAACCAAACCACATGAAACCAGTCCTGGTCAAATAAACTTGCAGCCTAACACTGCACAAACCCAAATTCATTTAGACTAGACATAAGGAAGAAATTCTTTACAATGAGGGTGGTGAGGCCCTGGCCCAGGCTGCCCAGGGAAGCTGTGGTTGCTCCATCCCTGGACGTGTTCAAGGCCAGGTTGGATGGGGCCATGGGCAGCCTGAGCTAGTGGGGTGTTGGAAATCAATGATTTTTAAGGTCCCTTCCAACCCAAACTATTCTATCTTCTATGATTGGAAAAACCTAATATGAAAAAAAAGGTTTTAATTTAACAAAAGGTTGTTTGCCTCCTGGAGTCCCCCTTTCCTTCTCTTGCAGGAAGAGAAACAATGATAGGTGCCTACAGATAAACGAGTCATCCAAAATTACTGAATTCTTCAGAAAAATCACAATATGCAAAATGAGAAAATTTTTCTGCATGAAGCAAATTCACTGGGATGATGGAGAGAGGTAAGGATAGAAGCATAACATGAAGGAATCATTGCAGTTGGCATCAGTGGTTAGAGAAATGTGGTAGAAAGCAAGGGAGGAAATAAGACTAGTGTGGGTATCACATGAGGCTTTGAAGGCAACACGCTCAATCTTATGGCTGAGAGAGCTGGGGGTGTTTATCCTGGAGAAGAGGAGGCTGAAGGGAGACCTCATTGCTCTCTACAAGTACCTGAAAGGAGGTTGTGGAGAGGAGGGAGCTGGGCTCTTCTCCCACGTGACAGGGGAGAGGATGAGAGGGAATGGCCTCAAGCTCTGCCAGGGAAAATTTAGGCTGGACATTAGGAAAAAAATTTTTTTTTTTAGCGATTGATAGGAATGGTTGGACTTGATGATCCTGAGGGTCTCTTCCAACCTGGTGATTCTATAATTCTATAAATTTGACAACAAGCAAGGATACACTGAAGATTCTGTTGGAATATGGGGGAAGACAGACAAGGAGGATTGTAAACATGCCCAAGAGCTGGGGTGTAGAAAAACATATACATCTACTAATCATTGCTTAGTCTTGTGTGCTTCTACAAGCAGAACTTTTGTGTTTAGATAACATAGGTCTGTGATAAACTCAGAGGCACCGTAGCCAACATCCTTGAGATTCCTGCCCTGCTGTGGGAAGATCAAAGCCTCATGGAAAATTACGCCTGTGTGAATCCTTGATAAACAGGCAAAAACAGCAGGTTCATAAACACACTTTCAAGCAAATACCAAGCTCTGCGGAACCTGCGTTCCCACTTCCATGCCTCTGCCTGGGTGCTGCTTTGGAGACCCCCTGGCTCGGGTGGTGTGGGAGCCAACACAGGCAGGACGCAGGAACTAGCACAAACCATGGATGAGTTGCAAAGAGTAAATTTATTTCCATTATCTCATAATCCAGGAAATCTCTGAAGCAGGACCCGGGCAGAGGAAACCCAAGTGGGAATGTAGGCACCACAGAGCTTGGTCCTCGCTAGAAGATGTGTTTTCAAACCTGCTGCTTGCCTGTACAGACTCAGTGTAACTTTCCACTGGGCTTTGATCTTTCCCACAGCAGGGCAGGAATCTCAAGGATATTGGCTATGGTGCCTCTGAGTTTATCACAGGCGTATGTTATCTAAACACAAAGATTCTACTTGTGAGGCACACAAGACTAAGCAATGATTAGTACAATATATGTGTTTTGCTGCACCCCAGCTACAAGTCACTTGGGCATGTTTACAATCCTCCTCGCCTATTTTCCTTTATATTCCCACAGGAGATAATGGAAATAAATTCACTCTTCACATTTCATCCTTGGTTTGTAGTTGTTCCTGCTTCCTCCCTGTGTCGGTTCTCAGATTTAAACTGCAAAAATAGCTCTTGCTACTGACAGCAGTGGGAGATAATGCAGGACAAGCTGGAAAGAAGCAAAGTTCATGGCTGGGAGGTCAACAAGGAAGAGCACCATGCACCACATGTTCTGAGCAGTGGCTCACTCTAGGAATGGGTAGGAAGCCTGATGCCAAACTTCATGTGCACATCTGTCCTGGATTTCAAGCTGCCTAGAAATCAGAAGAGCATTGGCAAAGTAGTTTGGCAGCGGATGATTGCTGCTAAAAGCAGCCTAAGGTATTAGAGTTGGCAGACTAGAAATGTGCTGTCCATGCTTGGCAGCTTAGAAATGTGCTGAAAGGTACTAGTCACGGGGCTGAAAGAAAACCACCACACCTCCAGTAAATAATGTGCCTCTATTAAAAAAAAAACAAAAAAGAAAGGTTCTTCAAAAGGATTTTACAAAAGGCTTCTTCAAACAACTCTACTTAGCCAACAATTAAATTAAATCACACTTTTAGGAAGCACTAGTGCCTTTTCTTTGAAGGACATCCCCTACATAGCTGGAGTATTAGTTAAAAGAACTACAAATACATGCAACTATTTAACACCTCCATACATAAAATACTGCCTTTAGGAGGATTATATGTATAAAAAAGGAGGAGACGGAAAAAGTAAAGTCACAGTTAGGAAACAGGAAGAAGACATGAAGGAAAGAACATACTCAAAATTTTTTTGAAGGGAAAAACCCTGCTTATTAGCATTACTATACTTCAAAAGTACATCTAGCCTCAGACTGAGCAGGTTTCTCCCCACAACCCAAGCCTCTACCTATCATCATTTTCTAGTATGTGATTAAGTGATGCTTCTGTTTTCTGCTGGGGCCCTGCCAGCACTTTCCAGACTATTAATTATGACTCCCCTAGTCCTTCATACATAACTGTACTTCTGTTTTCCCAAATATCAATGATGGAGGCACTGAATGGCTAGCTTAAATGCTGTTATCTATTACTTAGATATGAAAAATGCAGATATCTCCTAGACAATGAAACTGTCCATATGGACAACTGTTAGGCTTTCTGGTCTAGGATGGCTGGATGTATTTAAATTCTCCTTATAATTTCTTTCCTTCTGTCTCTGTCAGTTTGTCTCCATAGGAAGCTTCCAAAAGGTAATCTTCCCTTCCTGTGTCTTCTTAGCAGGCCACCCAGGGAGGTGGTTGATTCACCTTCCCTGGAGGGGTTTAAGGGACAGGTGGATGAGGTGCTGAGGGACATGGTTTAGTGTTTGATAGGAATGGTTGGACTGCATGATCCAGTGGGTCTCTTCCATCCTGATTGTTCTATGATTTTATGATTCTATGATTCTCAAATGGTTCATAAGTGTTTCGACCCCTTTTAATCTTCAAGGTTTCGGATTGGAGTTTGTTTCTCCTTAGAGACTGCATGTAACGTCCCTGAATCCTTCTACTTTCAATCACTGTCTTTTAAACGTAGGCTTGTCTGTTCTTGTGGGGGAATAATTACATATTGTTTGCTCTTCCCACGGCAGCAGGCTAAGCAAGACAATGATGGGACACTCAGAATTCCTCCTATACATAGAGTGATTTCCGTTGGTGATTCAGACACGTATCTCTCATCAAATTGTTGCATCTCAGTGCTAAGAGTTTTATTACATCTCCTCATTTTTGTCATCTACCCATTGTAAGCATCCCAGATCAGTCATTCACACTGCTTGGATCAAAGATGAGCGTGAACATGACTCTACACAAAGAACATCATCAATAGACCCTGATTGCTGATGTTGTCTTATGCTTATGTCCTCCTTAGTGATCTGTAAATATTTCATTGTATCACTCAAATGAAAAATAGAACTATGAACATTCTTACATTAACAGAATTTCTTACTTATACAAATGTCCATACAGAAAATCTTTTGACCAAATGAAAAGAAGCAATACTTACCCACCCACCACCCCCACTATCCCTTCTTCTCAGAGAAACTGAAAAAGATAAGTCCTTACAATTAGCAGTGACTGTTCTTAAGCATGAACTGCTGCAGTGATGATTCTCTGCTTTACTTAAAACTGTGTAACTGAAGGTCTATGCCAATGTGACTAATGTTTTCAGACTCTTTGCAAGATCAAGCCAGGCTGGACTGTATTTTGTAAGATTAAAACTACTCCGAGCACCCTTTGAACATTATAGCCACACTTCTTGCTGTCCACGTATGACCTACACCTCTCTTGCATGTTCATTATTCCTGTCTTGTGGGATATCATGTTTATTGGGCCCTTAAGATACAAAGCTTTCTTTCCCCTTTACAATTGCATCTATTTCCATGATATATCTAGTTCATCCAGCCAGACTCTAATCTGCTTTGTAAGGTAGAGAGCTGCAAGAATCACTTACATGGCATGAGCAGCTGCCTGACAGCAGGCTTCAGCACTACACAGGACAGGGTAAAACACATCCATCTAAAGAAATGCTCAGGAGAGTTTTAGACAGATGATAGAATGCAGTTGTTCCACTGTAATTCATCCAAAAAACTACCATGAGCTGGACTCACTGTTTTACTGAGTGATTACAGCTCTGCTGACGTCAGTGGATTTGCAGCTGTTCACAACAACATGAATTTGGCCTTGGATCTAACAATCTTATTGTTTGCAGGGTGGGGAGAGAGAAGAGTTGTTTGTTTCAGATGAAAGTAGGTTGGTGATTGTGTCTTAGCCCCACTCACTGTCTGGTGAAACTGGTATGTCACTGGTAAAAGAGACTGTGGATAGGCTGCTGAAGGGCTATGACATTTGCTTGAGGTAAGATTTCGGAGGTAATTGAGCTGTTTTTTGGATGAGAGGGATGCCAGACCCAGGCTGTGGGCTGCGTGGCTTCGGCGTGCGTGGTTTTTCAAACGTGTTGCGGGTGCTGTTGCCATTTTCCTGAGACGATGCAAAGTCCAGCCCCATCCTTAATCCGTTCCCTTAGCGCCAGACGCCTCTAACGTGACCGCTTAAGTCTCTTCGCCTCTCCCGGAGCGGCCCCGCATATCTCCCCAATAACGCATGTGTAACTGGGATATAATAGGGGCTTTACTGTTTTCATAGAATCATAGAATCATAGAACAACCAGGTTGGAAGAGACCCACCGGATCATCGAGTCCAACCATTCCTATCAAACACTAAACCAAGTCCCTCAGGACCTCATCCACCCGTCCCTTAAACACCTCCAGGGAAGGTGAATCAACCACCTCCCTGGGCAGCCTATTCCAATTAACCCGCAATTAAGCCCCCGTTCCACTGCCCCTATCGAGTCGACCATCTCTTAAGTTTCCCTGACGTTCAGGCTGACGACTCTCTGACCACGGTTACTATTTTTTTGGGGGGGGGGGGGGGTTTGGAGTCTCAGCGCAGCATCGCTCGCCGCTCCCGAAGCTGCCGCTGCAGCCCTTGCCCCCCGCACCTCAAGACAGGATCTCAAGTGATCCAATCACTCAAGTCAATAGAGACAGAAGAGATGCTGATTTATGCTGGACCAAGAACAAAACGGTGCTATATCACAAGTAATGTAACAAGGGCAAACCCCGCTTTAAAGAAATAAAAAACTTTTCACTGCACCTCAGTAGGCTGGTAGGAATACAGTCCTATGAACGTGATGTTTCTTGAGTGTTTGAGCACTTGGATAAGATGCAGTAGTGTCAGAAACACTCAGATGAGGGCTGTTTCTATGTATCGGGTAAGATTTTATTCTGTAATTTACAGGTTGCTAGTAATAATTAAGTTTGATACATGATTTCCATTTCCAACCCCCATAAGCCTATAAATTCACGTAAAAGAAAACCAAATTTCCTGGAAAAAGTTTCTATGTACTTTATCTTGTCATTGTAGGTCTTCAGATGTAGTGTGTAACAGTTCACACACCACACACCATCCCATAAGCAATTGTTCTGGCAGCATAAAAATGTCTGTTAGATCACTTAAACATAATGGTTGGACTAGAAGATCCGATGGGTCCCTTCCAACCTGGTTGTTCTATGATTCTACGATTCTATGAAACCAGTAAAGCCCCTATTATATCCCAGTTACACATGTGTTATTGGGGAGATATTGACACATTGCCACTACTGAAAAAATGAGATATTGTAGATGAGTGTGTAACAGGCACTGTCTGACCTTTACAAATGCATAAAGACTTTTACTAATTTGTTTGAATTTTGGATTATTTTCTCAAGGGATTACGAGAGATGCTGTTGGAAGCGGTCATGTTACTTACAGCATCTCTGTGACATGTACTCACTTGGCACCATCTGGGCCTGGATCCAGTCAGATCAACTGCGCTGTGTAACCTCCTATCTGGCACATCTTTCAACCCTCTCTTGGCCACATCCTCTGTCACCTCCAGGGGTCCAAGGATCCAAGCCAGTATGGCCTAACTGCATAACTTTGGCTGATACTTCTGAGAGAATTGCTAGGCTGTGACCAAAAGCTGTGAGAAAGTCCAGGCAAAATAAAGGGGAAATTACAGAGGCAGGATTGTTAAATAAGGGTAGTTAAGAGTTCCAAAAGGAAGAACACTAAAATGGAAAAGCATAAAATATCACCTGTAAGAGGGAGATATAACTGTCACTGGAAGACTCTGTGAAAGACAGCAACCCTGCAGCAACCCTCATGATTTGCTCCAGAAAGCAGTTACAATCAACTGCAGAACAGCTCCCTTTAATCATCATTAATCATCGTTTCTTTCAAAACCAGTTTCTTCCTACCCACAAAACAAATATGCTGTCAAATGAATATGACAAATACATCAATGTCATTCCAAGATGATTCCCAAAAGCAGTTAATTCCAAAGAAACTCATTACTAACACTAAGAATCACTTCTCCGTCAGCAGTCGTAAAGAGCCCAGGCTGCTCCCAGGCTCTGAAGGTCTCTCTGTGCTGTAGAAAACCAGCAAAAGACTTGGCCTGGTAGACAAGTGGGGAGAGAAGAGATAGAGGGTCTAGGTGTTTTATTTTCTTCAAGTAAACGACAAAATGATGGAGCTTGTCTGGGCAGTCTCTTTACTTTTCTAATCACCAGTGTTTTCTAGGTTCCCTTCTACAACCCTTATTACTCACCCTAGGTCATGCAAATGCTATGGAGAGTGAGTAAAGTTCAGTTTATTGTTTATTTTTGAGCTAGCTCCATATGGCACATGCATACTATCCCAGGAATGAAGAGAGCAACAGGACCTATTCTAGTAGTAGAATGGAACACCACCAACAAAAGGAAAGTATTACAGCCAAGCAGAGGGCCTGCTGGCTGGACGTATGGGTTCCATAGTCCCTGAATTTCATGCATCACGTCACACAAAATTATTTTGCTTCTCCTAAATAAGCTGTACCATTTGTTTCTAACTTTTGAGACCCCCTATCCTGCATCTGCAATGGGTAGGCTCTGGCATATACTTGCCTCTTCTCGAACCTTTCTCTCCTAGTATTAGTTCTCCCACACTTTTCAGAGTGGGAGTACTGAAAACTACAGCCAAGGGTCTGAGAAACGCAGTCAGTGTTAAGCCCAGGTATGAATGGAGATTTCTGAAAATTTATTCTATAATAGTATATTCATAATAAAGAAAGGGACACAGAAAAAATAATCCAACAATCCACATGTCTGTGACTGCTGCTATCTGAATTAACCCTCAAGAAAGTGTCTTTTACACTCAGACATTCAAACAAGTGTTTAATGAGGAGGAGACATTTTCCAAGTCTTAAATGATCACAGGTTCATGCTTCTCCTCTTAACATAATCCAGACCAAACTATCACTGAAGTGGCATTTTAATCTTCATGTAATGTTATTCTAACTTTTAACATTAGCAACTCAACATTAATTCTTACTGTCATAAAAAACCCAGATTGCTTCTAAAGCCATTGGGCAATTATGTGAGTAACACGACACTTGTTTATAATTGAATATTTTAGCTGGATATACATGATTTTCTTCCAAAGGAGGTACCTCAATTGCACGTCTCTTGAGGATGACTCACACATATTTTCCCTGAAGGCAATCCATTCCAGGCAGCATTTGGAATGGAACAACATGATTTGTTTAAAAATGTATATATGTAGCTATCAGCGTAGAGGCTGCAAGTTCATTTAAATTATGATAGAATCCAACATGACTCTGAAGAGTTCTGGTATTTCCCAGTGTACTGCTACTGAAAAAAAACCAAAAATTGTGCCCCTCAAGTTGGGGTTTTTTTCCCCATGAAGGTATTCCCTTCCTCTCTTTTTTCCTTGTCTTTGAACAAGAAAAAATTAATTGGTTCATTCAACTAGAAGGGACCCAGTCTTCCTGGTTCACTTTGGAAAATCAGCAAAAAAACAGCAAATGCGAATCGCTTGTACCAATGTTTTCTTTTGAAGAAATCCAGCATTTGTGAGCCTTCATTGGCAGGTGAGACAGTATAAACTTGGCTCAGCTGCTACAGTTACGGTCCTTTTCTGTACCTTAGTTCAGCTGTTGGTAACGCTGACGAAGGCAAAGGTGAATTAGATAAACCCACACCATGGCTTCACTGTTCCTACATTGTCCTGTATGTTTCTATTAAAAAAAAAAAAATCAGAGACAGAGAAATTCTAAGCTACTCAGTTACAAATTCATACTGAAAATAGTCACATTCAGAGAGTTCAAATACAGATTTTTTACTGGAAGGTCAAATGTTTATTATTTAGCTGAAAATAAATCTCTGCACTGCTGAAACAGTTGTAGAGAGGCTGATACTCTCCTTAATGCAAGAAGGCACCTCTATTCACTGATTTGGGTTTTTTTAAGGCACTTAAAAGTGTACTTCCTGAGCTACCCTACTTATGAAGTGGAGTTATTACCACTGAGAGCCACCCCAAATAAGTGTAGGTAATCATTTCACGGAAAGGGTCATTGGGCACTGGCAGAGGCTGCCCAGGGAGGGGGTTGAGTCACCTTCCCTGGAGGGGTTTAAGGGTTGGGTGGATGAGGTGCTGAGGGACATGGCTCAGTGACTGATGGAAATGGTTGGACTCCATGATTCGGTGGGTCTCTTCCAACCTGGTTGTTCTATGATTCTATGATTTGTCTGAACGGTTTCACCCAGGACAAGACTAGTTCTCAAGAGGACAGGACAGCCCTTGAGGGGGTTGTGTTTGCTAGAGAATACAGAAGAGCAGAACATGCTGGAAAAACACAGACTTTATGCTAGGTAATGTTGCCAATTTAAGGTATTTAAAACTCACTAAAAAGAATGCATGTTTAAGCCTTCAACAAATTGATGCCTAGTAATTTTAAGCAGTAAAATCAAGATGGATACTTCCCTCCCCCCTCCAACTCCCCTGTGGACTTCAATTTTTTAAAAAACCTTATCATTATTATGACCTTGCTATGAAATCTCCTTCGCTAGGGCTGCTTGGTTTTCCCTCTCACAGGCAAGGAAGCCTCGGGCAGCATCCAGAAACTCTGCTCCAGTCTCTGGCAAGTTCCCACACGGTCAGCTCAGGAGGTCAGCATTGTGCTACCGTCAGACAGCAAAGCCAACCCCAAATCCTTCTACCTAAGAGACAAACTTGCTGTGTTCAGCTGCTCTACTGCTGTGTTGTTACAGTCCATGCTATAGCAGTTACTGAACTGGCTTGAAGACACTTCAAATATTATTTTTCCTTGAGGAAGGAGCAGAGAAGTGGGTTGGATTTTAAGTATTGTAGACAACCTAAATATTTATCGTTCTTCAGAGTGGAAAAGCTAAATGAAGGAGAACAGCTGTAACTAGTTCCAGATATTACCAAAAACCAGGAGATGTATTCAGCATACAGCAGATGTTACTGACTGTGCAATGCCTCCAGCAGCAGGATTAACTTCATCCCATCCACCGTCTGGGATGAGCCAAACAGGGATCTAGGGAGTTCTCTGCTTTCTTTCTTGTCTTGCTTGCTTTATCTCTTCCCAAAAGGAGATTGCTTTCAGATTATTTACATGCATTTGTCACAGTGGAGTCCCTTCGCTGGCTCTGGTGATAAATCATTCCACAATGAGCCAAGATGGAAGTGCAGACAGTGAAAAAGGACCACTGGCTGACTAAAGGCACATACCAACCTGCACTGTAAGGACAAAACTGCTCTTGATCCTTGTCCCAAGTGTCACTGCTGAAATACAGATGAGTTAAATTACAACAACAGAGCAATTAAATAGCACAAAATCCAGCAGCTTGGGAAAATGCAATACATATACTTTCACAACCAAATACATTAGGTTTTGGAAGAATCTCTTCCATCCAAACCATCACAGCGCTGAAGACACAGGAAGGCTGTGGTGCCCTCACCACCCTTGTCCAGGACCCCCACCTGCTGCCCAGGAGCCTGTTGTGAGCCACAGTTTAAAACATGGTAACAAAACAAGAATGTCTCCTCCATTAGCACATAAGTCTAAAACACAAGAGGGGGAAAAAATGAATAGATCCATGTGAAAAGGAAAAAGGGTACTTGGACTCTAGAAATAAGCTGCGAGAAAGCTCTAATTCATAGAATCATAGAATCACCAGGTTGGAAGAGACCCACCGGATCATCGAGTCCAACCATTCCCATCAAATTCAAGACATTAAAACAATTCTCCAAGCAAAGAAATCAGAAGGACTTTTTGTAAACTGTACAGGACGGAGTATCCTGGAAATACTTCTGGAAGCCGTTCAGACCAAATTCCCCTCATGCTATGGCACAGCTCGGAGGGACTGACAAAAAGCCAGACAAGGCATAATTTCTCAGAAGAGGCCGCTAGCAGCAGTGAAAAGTGTGCTTGTCAAACCAGAATATTGATTTCTGGATGTTGAAGTTCCCCCATGGTCCTTGGGAGTACAAGGAAACAAACATCTGATCTCCTTAATGCATATAGTACAGTACACTGGCTAATGTGGGGACAAACCCTTTTTTTCCTTGAAGTTTATGGCTCCCATGAGCGTCAATGCTATGACAGGGGACAGGACAAGAGGGAATGGCCTCAAGCTCCGCCAGGGGAGATTTAGGCTGGAGATTAGGAGGAGGTTTTTCACAGAAAGGGTCATTGGGCATTGGAATAGGCTGCCCAGGGAGATGGTTGATTCACCTTCCCTGGAGGTGTTTAAGGGACGGGTGGATGAGGTCTTGAGGGACATGGTTTAGTGTTAGATAGGAATGGTTGGACTAGAAGATCCGATGGGTCCCTTCCAACCTGGTTGTTCTGTGATTCTGTGACCCTACTTTTGCCATGACACAGTCAAAATTCCTACATGCAGCTACATGGCAAAAAAAGCACTGGTCTGCGATAAACAAACAACAGCCTTGAGGTTGTTTTTTAGGGGAAAAACATAATGAGATAACACATATGCTCAGCTTCAGAACTTCTATTTGTCTCACTTCGTGAATCAGAAAAGAACCAAGACACAGGTGAATTGTTACTGTGTACAGTGTATAACAAATAATTAATGCCAAGGGGAATTAATCTCACTCCAATACCAACATAACTGAGGAGCATTCCCCTTGCCCAAAGAAGCACACATACCCCTGTGAGAAAAGGATGCTGTAAATATTCTAATTTTCAGTCCTAGGCTAGCATAAAGAGCTGAATATGACCATTACTCTGTGTCATTCTGAATCCACATCACAGAGTGTGGCCTTGCTAACCTTCTATATTTCAGCATGATATGCTTATTACTTCAGCTTCTTGATGGAAACATCTCTACCACACTATGTATTAGAGATTATTGGATTAAGCAAACCGTGTTCACTAAAACATTTCAGGCTATCCAGCTGTCCTGCACCAGCCTGTTTAGCAGCGCTAGTTGATCACTCAAAATGTAATTTGATACACTTCCAAAACCACAATGGATATGATATTGCTTCTGCCAGGCCAATGCTTCCTTTGTCAAACTCAGAAATAAAATGAATTTTAGAGAAGAGGATAATCCTTTTCTATTTTTAATTTTAACCTCAGTTTGCAAACCAAGAGATATCCTTAAACTGTTAATGTTTGTAAAGTGTTTTGAGAATGACAGTGTGTTTACAAAAGACACAGCATGCTATGATGCCTTCGTTTGTATTAAATCTGCTATGAACCGTGTATTCATTTTAATTTAATTTCTAAGCTTTCACAAGGAGCTGCCTCTTCTTTCTCAATCCTTATATTTTGTCCCTGAGATTACAGTGTTCCCTACCATCCCTCCAAGATTCTGATATCTCACACCAGAAATATAGGACCTCTATATGTTGGGGGGCTGGGGGTTTTTTTCATCTTGACAAGTTCTTTCTTTGTGGCTTTGTTTAAGTACACATGGCAGTGCATGTACACACACACACACAAATAATGAATCGTTTCCATCAAAAAAAGAATATAGGATCTGACCTCAGCTAAAATGATGTTTAATCTTAAGAGCATTTAAATTTAAAATAAATCCAGAACTTTTAGAAAGCATGCAAACTCCTTATTGCGTTATGTTGCGCCTTACAGAGTACAGAGGTTCCCTGCACCACAAGGTTACGTTCAGTCTGAAATCCTACAGAAGCTGCTCACAGGAGTTGAGAACAGCTCACCCTTCATTTGAGCCTGACCTGGACACAAGCATCCTCCTTGAATCCTGTGTTCAGTTCTGGGCCCCTCACCACAAGAAGGATGTTGAGGCTCTGGAGCGAATCCAGAGAAGAGCAATGAAGCTGGTGAAGGGGCTGGAGAACAGGCCTTATGAGGAAGGGCTGAGAGAGCTGGGGATGTTTATCCTGGAGAAGAGGAGGCTGAGGGGAGACCACATTGCTCCCTATAACTACCTGAAAGGAGCTTGTGGAGAGGAGAGTAATGGCCTCTTCTCCCAAGTGACAGGGGACGGGACAAGAGGGAATGGCCTCAAGCTCCGCCGGGGGAGATTTAGGCTGGAGATTAGGAGGACGTTTTTCACAGAAAGGGTCCTTGGGCATTGGAATAGGCTGCCCAGGGAGGTGGTTGATTCACCTTCCCTGGAGGTGTTTAAGGGACGGGTGGAGAAGGTCCTGAGGGACATGGTTTAGTGTTTGATAGGAATGGTTGGACTCAACGATCCGGTGGGTCTCTTCCAACCTGGTTGTTCCATGACCTTACAGAAGCCTCCTCACGCCAGCCCGCTCCCGGATCCGAACCCCCAACCCGCGTTTACGCCGCGCGAACGGATGACGTCACGGCGCCCCCGCTTGCTCAGGCGGCGGGTGGGAGCGGCGGCGGCGGCAGCATGGCGGCTACTCCGGAGAAGAGCAGCAAGAAGAAGACGGAGAAGAAGCTCGCCGCCCGCGAGGAGGCCAGGCTGCTGGCGAGCTTCATGGGGGTGATGAACGCCATGCGCAAGCAGGTGTGCGGCCGCTCGTGTGGGAAGTGTGTGTGTCTCTGTGTCTGTGTGTGTGTGTCTGTCTCTGTGTGTCTCTGTCTCTGTGTGTCTCTGTCTCTGTGTGTCTCTGTCTCTGTGTCACTTGTGTGGGCGTCGGGGCTGTGGGGCATGGAATCATAGGGCATTTTGGGTTGGAAGGGACCTTAAGGATCATCCAGTTCCAATCCCCCTGCTAAGGGCAGGGACACCTCCCACCTCACCAGGCTGCCCCATACAACCTGGCCTCGTTGCTCCAGGGATGGGGCTTCCACAGCTTTCCTGGGCAACCTGTAACCTCACCGCTCTCATAGAGAAGAAATTCTTCCTTATGTCCAATCTAAATCTGTTCTTCTCTAGTTTGTACCTGTTGCCCCCAGTCCTAGAAAGATTGCCCAGCCGAGGCCTTAATCATGTTATTTAACACAAATTGCTTTGTAAACCAGTCCTCCTTTTGAATTGGCGAGGAACTACCAGTACTACCTCCTTGCCTGTGGTTGTCCTGTGCTATAGTTGGGACAGAAGTCAAGCTGCAGTCACTTGCTGAGTGAATCATAGAATGTTTTGGGTTGGAAGGGACCTTAAAACCCATCCAGTTCCACTCCCCTGCCATGAGCAGGGACACCTCCCACCACACTGGGCTGCTCAAGGCCCATCCAACCTGGCCTTGAAGGCTCCCATCCACAGCTTCCCTGGGCTACCTGTTCCAGTGCTTCACCACCCTCATTGTGAAGAGTTTCTTCCTAATGTCTAATATAAATCTTCCCCCTTCCAATTGAAAGCCACTATTTAAAGCCATTATCCAGTCATTCGCATAGACCTTTTTACCCACCTCGAGCTTCTGTTTGGAAATAGGTCGGTGCTGAATTTTAACCAGAAATTCTTTCCTGGTGGCGTCCCCTTGTGAGCAGTGTCAGGGTAGTGAAGCTGCAGTGGGAGCATGGGGGTGGCTGCAGCCACAGGTCGGCTTCACAGGTCGCGTTTTGCCTTGTGCTGCATTCCAAGTGCATCTGGCTGCCTGGTTAGGAAGGCAGTGGCAGTGTAGGGGGCTGGTGGCCTCAATCTCCACAAATTCTAATCTTTCTGGTAAATCAGATCCCCAGGTCAACTGCATAATGATTATTAAAGGTGGCTGTTATGCTTACCAGTAGAACAAGAGTGGTAACCAAAGCTGTTATTGTACAAGTGGATTTCAATTGAGCTGACCAAACTAAAAGAAATAGTGATATTTTTTTTTTTTTTATTGTTATTGGCTTTCCCCTTAAAAAGCTCAGACCTCTGGTATGAGAGCAGAAGGATTTTCTGTTTATTTCCTTGCACATGAAGAAATCTTCCCTCAGAGAGGAGGAGCTGGCTTGATTCTGGTACTGTGGTTCATTTAAAAGCAATGATATGGACCCACAATTAAAGCTGACTCTGAAGACAGCTGTTCAGTAACAGCTGGGGACTTTGTACTTCTCGCTGTCATGTGTTGCATCTTCTAGAGTTTAGCTGCTTGTCTCCCAGTGCTAGTCTTGCCAAAAGCTCAGTCCAGCTTTTAGTCCATCAGCAGTCTGGGTCTTGGCCTAGCAACTGTTCTCAGAATGTAGACTCCGCTTTGCTCCAGCACTTCAGTCTTGTTCTTTTCATGTCAGTTGTGTTGCCTGCATAAGCTATTCCATGCAACTAAACTCCTATGTATGAAGAAAGGAATTGGTTTCAATAACTTCAGGTAGAAGAGTTAAGATTTAAAGCCTATGATCTACTGTTTCAGCACAGGCTTTGTTCTGATTGGATAAACATATTCCATGGTGATGCAGAGTTCATAACTCAATTCATCACTGTTCAGCTCACGCCTCTGGCATTGTTCCCAAGGGGATTCCAGATGCTGTTATACTTTGTAAGGAGATAGAAGAAATACTGCCCTCTCCTAGGTGTGTGTACAGGCTCTAGCACAGGGAAATCACAGTGCTTTGCTGTGTCGCTACTCCAGTTACCCGGCACCACATTGTTCTATGCAAGTACCTCATCTTTCAATATAGTATTGTACCAGTTCTCATCTTATTTCATTGTCACTCTAAATAGGGAGAAGCAGCATCAAGATGAAGTGCTGTAAAATCTCTCTGTGTACTTCTGATTCAAATTTCAAAATGTGTTATGCCCAGAGAGGTGCCGCTCTGAATTTTGTCTGCTGTCAGGGTTTCCTGGAAACTTCTAATCAGACTTCAGATGGTGCCATTGCATACACCAAGCAGTGCTAACTGCTCCAGAAATTCTTGCATAATTGGTGACACTCATGCTTCTTTCAGTTGTTTGTAAGAGGAGGTTAACTATTACTGGAGGGGACGGGGGAGGTGTGATTATATAGGATAAAATTAGGAAGTCGGCAGGAGCCAGAGGAAGAAGTGTTAGTTCAGCTGATGAGTTGTGCTGAAGTTAAGGAAGATTTATAGGCAGCTCTTTCTTCTTGTATTTTGATAAGTCTAGGGCCATGGTGTGATTATAAAACATAAAAGTTATAGGAGTTTAAAATGTCCAGTGATGGAAATTGCTACATGAATATGGAGCACTAGCTATTTAAATGCATTAATTTAATGCTGTTGGAAAATGGGACAATTGGAAAGTACAATTAGCTTTAAAGAGGCTGCTTTTTGCATGAGTTGGGATCTACAGGAAGCCTCTCTGAAAAAGGGAGTTTGCTCTATGGACATACCTGTGCTTTATGCTGGTATGATGTTGAGGGTGAGTGTGTTTAGTGCACAGAGGGCTTCTTGATAATCTCCAACGTGAGATGGCCTATGAGTTTGTAGGT
The DNA here is from genome assembly GCA_033558105.1 of Coccyzus lansbergi. Classification (NCBI taxonomy): domain Eukaryota; kingdom Metazoa; phylum Chordata; class Aves; order Cuculiformes; family Coccyzidae; genus Coccyzus; species Coccyzus lansbergi. Next base: position 597,653 of record JAUMJK010001159.1, read on the forward strand.
TTTACAGAGCTGTTTGACAGCCTGTGCGTAAATCCTTAGTTGCAACTTTGCAGCTGAATGGAGGTCAGCCGAGAGTGAAGTAATTACGAATAAACCAGGACAGAGTCACAAGGTGTTGCTGAACCTGTTAGTTGGAAGATGAAGTGCTGTAATGCAAGCCTTTGCTTGGATGCGTCCTCTGGTTGATGAAATGCCAGTCATCTGTTGCTTCATTGAGGCAACTCAGTGACACTGGAGGATTCTGCTGGAAAGAAGTACAGAAATCCTGAGAAGAGCATTAGCTGAAGTGGAACAGTCACACCCAGAAATATCCTGGGGGGAGGAAATGAAAATGGTCTGTTTCTTCCCACACCCAGAGATGCCTTAGTATGTCAAGGTGCTTGAAAAGCTGAGCTGAAGCACTAGAAGTATCTTAGAAACGCAGAGTGGAGTTCAAACAACAGTTGCAAGTCTTGGCAAAGCTTACCCACAGGATTTTATGGTATCTTGTCTTGCTATGAACCAGGCTTGCTAAGAATTTCAGCTGGAAAGGATTCTGTGGAACTTCTCTCGAGTTGTCTCTTTTTATGTTGCTTCAATCCTAAATGATTTGAAGCTACAGTCATACAAAGGAAGCTGTATGTCACACAAACCTTCATCTGGCCTCTAATTAAAACATTTTTTAAAAGTGTTATTTGTATTTTTTCCAGTGTGGGCTTCTGAGTGTCCTCTCCTTCACAAAATTAAAAAAATAGGTTTATTTTAAAGAGTCTGCATATATGGGTTATCAGCCTTGTGAATTGTGCCCTGAATAATGCTGTCTCTATGTGGAAAACATTCTCACACTGTTCCAAGCAAGCATATACTTTCTACAGCAGAAATGCTCTTTTTTGGCATTAGTATTGGGGTGAGTGTGGGGAGGTGTTTCTGAAGATGGTGCCGTAAACTAAAGTTAGTAGTTAAAAATTATTTCTGTTTTAGGAAGCAGTGCTGCTCAGTTGTTTGTTTTGTTTTTTTTTTAATAAAGGGGATGATATAATTAAGTGTAGTATGGTGTGCGTTTATTTTAGTCAATATGTTCTTAGGAAGGATGCCATTTGAGAATCTATTCAAATTATGTGTTTTTTACCCCAGTCTCTTACTTTCCTCTCATGTCTCCTGACAGCTTCTCTTGGTACTGTCACTTTGGTTTCTCTTCCTAGTGCGTGACAGTTCACATATCTAGGGGAAAAATTAACTGCTTACATACAAATAACAAATAAATGAGAAATAATTATTTTTTTTTTCATTCTGAAGGTAGTCAGTTGCTCAGAAGGTGTCAAAGCCTACCCTAGAAATGGTATTTTGGGGATATATTTCTTTAAAATGTTCACTTGATTGCGTTGAGCTCACTCATTGCTTTCACTCCAGTTATGGAGTATGGTGGCAGTCCAGATAGGAGGTTCCTATGAGGTTTTTTTTTTGAAACTCAGCAGGTGAGTAGAGAGACGCTGACAGTGAGATTGAGTGCACCCTCAGCAAGTTTGCAGATTACACCAAGCTGAGTGGTGCAGGTGCTACACCAGAAGGACAGGATGTCATCCAGAGGGACCTGGACAGGCTGGAGAAATGGACCTGTGAGGACCTCATGAGGTTCAGCAAGGCCAAGTGCAAGGTCCCACAGCTGGGTCAGGGGGATCCCCGATTCCAGTACAGGATGGGGGATGATGTGATTGAGAGCTGCCCTGCAGAGAAGGACTTAGGGATGCTGGGTGATGAGAAGCTTGACACGAGATGGCAACCTGCACTCACAGCCCAGAAGGCCAGTTGTATCCTGGGCTGCATCAAAAGAAGTGTGGGCAGCAGGTCGAGAGAGGTGGATTCTACCCCTCTATTCCTGACTTGTGAGACCTCATCTGGACTATTGTGTCCATTTCTGGAATCCTCAACATAAGAAGGATGTGGAGATGTTGGAGTGGGTCCGGAGGAGGGCTACAAAGATAATCAAAAGGCTGGAGCACCTCCCATACGAGGGCTGGTTGGGAGAGTTGGTGTTGTTCAGCCTGGAGAAGAGAAGTCTCCCAGGAGACCTTATAGCGACCTTCCAGTACCTGAAAGAACTCTACAAGAAAGTTGAGGAGGGACTGTTTACAAAGGCTTGTAGTGGGAGGACTTAGGGCAATGGGTATTATCTGGAGAGGGACAAATTTAGACTGGACATAAGGAAAAATTTCTTCATGATGAGAGTGGTGAGGCCCTGGCACAGGTTGCCCAGGGAAGCTGTGGCTGCCCCATCCCTGGGGTTGTCCAAGGCCAGGCTGGATGGGGCCTTGGGCAGCCTGAGCTAGTGGGAGGTGTCCCTGCCCAGGGTAGGGGGGTTGGAACTAGATGATCTTTAAGTTCCCTTCTAACCCAAACTATTCTCTGATTCTATGAATGGGGATGTAATATAAATGCAGCCTGTGCCAGGTGCTGCAGAGCCTGTGTTATCAAAAGCACATGTAAATGCCACAGGAAAAACTTTATTCCGAGTTCTTATGTTACTTGTGACGATCCTTGAAGTACAAGTTCATGTGTAAACTGAACTTAACTTGACTTTCGGAAAAATCTTTTTATTACGTAATTTTTGAGTTCTGTGGATTAAGGCAAGCCGTGAATTTCCATAAGATGGTTTTAAAAACATGTTGTTGAAAGATTTTGGAAAATGCTGATCTCTGCTGGTTTTGTTTGTCTGTTTTTTCCCCAATTTAGAAAACCCTGTGTGATGTCGTTCTTATGGTTCAAGAAAGAAAAATCCCAGCTCATCGTGTTGTGCTTGCTTCGGCCAGTCATTTCTTTAACTTGATGTTTACTAGTAAGTCTTTTCAAAATTTATTTGTGGTAAAACTTTAGTAATGGTATCCTGTTAGACTTGGTGCTGGCAAGCTGCTTGTTTAATGAAAGTTATTAATCAGAAGTAAGTATAAGCAAAGGTTTCCTTGTTTTGTGTCCTTCTTCCATTTGTCTCTCTTCACCTTTCCCCTCAATTTCCTTTTAATTCTCCTTTTCATAGAATCATAGAATCACCAGGTTGGAAGAGACTCACTGGATCATCGAGTTCAACCATTCCTATCAATCACTAAACCACGTCCCTCAGCACCTTATCCACCCGTCCCTTAAACACCTCCAGGGAAGGTGACTCAACCCCCTCCCTGGGCAGACCATTCCAGTGCCCAATGACCCTTTCTGTGAAGAATTTTTTCCTTATTTTGAGCCTGAACCTCTCCTGGGGGAGCTTGAAGCCATTCCTTCTTGTCCTGTTCCCTGTCATGTGGCAGAAGAGCCCAGCTCCCTCCTCTCCACAACCTCCTTTCAGGTAGTTGTAGAGAGCAATAAGGTCTCCCTAAATCAAGTGTTACTTAATACGTAAGCTGTCTTATTAGTTGGGGCCCATACACTGTATTAATGGAGTTGGTCTTCCTCCCTTAACCTTAACATCGAGAGGTTTTGCTTCCGTGACAGAATTTGTCTGCCCCATTGCTTCCCATCGTTAGGCACATCCACATATAAAATGGACTTTCAGAAGTGTAAGTATTCTTGCATTTGTTATTTTTACAAATTCAGTTATGTAGTGTCTATCTTTTGTACGCCTCACCAATGGATTGTAGAATTACCGTGCTATAAAACACACGTGAGTGTCGAGTAGGAGTACAATGACCGTGCCTCCCAGTGTCAGCTTGTAAGCAGCTGTGGGCAAACCTACAGTGCAGTGTCTAGGTGTGGGGGGCTTGGAGCTGCCTCTGTTGTTACCAAATTAAATGTTGAAATCACTTTTGACACTGCAGCGTGGGCTTTAGCAATGTTACCTTGGCAGTCTGCAGCCCAGTCAACAGCATCCAAAGCCTTTTCAACTTAATGGTTGGACTCGATGATCCGATGGGTCTTTTCCAACCAGGTTGTTCTATGATTCTAATACATTTTATCGTAATTTACGTATTTGGTGTGTACGCATGCTTGAGTTGTCTTGTTTGTCCCACTGTTTCCTTTCTTTCTGGACGTGGATTAGTAATCCTGAGAAAACAGCAATCAACCGTGTGCAGGTTTTCAGCAGATTCCCATTTTGTATCTTCACTTTATTTTTTCCTGTTTGCAAAACATACGATCACTGGAATGGCTTATTGATATAGTTTGTCTTTTAATCTATTTGCAGCAAATATGCTTGAATCTAAGTCCTTTGAAGTGGAGCTAAAAGATGCAGAACCGGACATTATTGAACAGCTTGTAGAGTTTGCTTATACTGCAAGGTAATTTTGTTGCTTAAAGCTGACACTCTTTCTAGGAAGAATTGTAAATGGTAAAACATTAAAATAATGATTTTATGATTCATCAGTTTTGTTACCATTGCCGTTATTTTCTTTGCTTAAAGCCTGATGTGATGAGACCTTCTATCCTTCTTGCCATTTCCTTTTTATTTTATCAGTGGGAAGCCCTTCAGAGTAGTTATCTCCAGAAAGCACTTCAAGCTTTTGACTTCAGTGGTGAAGTCAAATGTTATTCCCTGTTGTTCTGAAATTCAGGCCCTTATTGATAACAACAGGGCTTCTTTTCATGACTGTGGTAACTATCACACAGAACCATTTTCAGGAGTTATATCTTCATCTCCTGACAAGGCCGGGTAGATGACTGTTCTGTGAACAGTGTATCCTTCCTATCTCAAGTTCATAGAATCGTAGAACAACCAGGTTAGAAGAGACCCACCGGATCATCGAGTCCAACCATTCCTATCAAACACTAAACCAAGTCCCTCAGGACCTTCTCCACCCATCCCTTAAACACCTCCAGGGAAGGTGAATCAAACACCTCCCTGGGCAACCTCTTCCAATACCCAATGACCCTTTCTGTGAAAAACTTTTTCCTAATGTCCAGCCTAAATCTCCTGTGGCGGAGCTTGAGGCCATTTCCTCTTGTCCTGTCCCCTGTCACTTGGGAGAAGAGCCCAGCTCCCTTCTCTCTACAACCTCCTTTCTGGTAGTTGTAGAGAGCAATGAGGTCTCCTCTCAGCCTCCTCTTCTCCAGGATAAACAAGTTGTCCGTATGTGTGTATGTGTGTTTTGGTTTTTTTGAACAGAGCTTGTGCAGATGACTAGGCTTGTTAATCAGCGTTTATGAACAATGGATGGTAGGCCTTTCATCTTCATACTAATGGGATTCACTCTTCTTAGGAAGGCTTTTTGCTTACTTTGAGAGGTATATTGTATACTCAGTCAGTGGTGAGACAGTCGGTGTTAGCACCCCAGCCTCCCAAGCCCTTGTCTGTGGGCTCTGTACCTTCACTTGAAGAATTGCCAGACTGGTTATTCAGTCTGTGCCACTCTGGGAAAATCAGCCAGAGCAGTCTTGGCAACGAGCATGGAGAGATTTTGCTGATGCCTCTTTGGGAGTAGGAAACAGTCAGGAAAGAGGGTTCTGTTCATTTTCTGTTCTGTGTGAGTGGCTCATTGCACAAGCCAAATCAATAGTATTGTACTGCAGAGGACCTGTGTCAAAGGCTTGTTCTTTAGAATCCAGGACTGTTTACTCTTGCCCTTCCTCAGTAAAACAGATCAAATGAAAGCAATTTGAAAAGATCACAGAAAGAGGCTGTGTTGTCACACTGTGTGGAAGATGCTTGGGTGAACAGCAGGGAAATAATTTTGCAATTTATATGAATAAGTAAAGTTGCCTTTTTTTTTTTTTACTACAACCCAGTAGGTGATTCTAGTGATGTTAATTTTACACCTTTTGTTTTGCAGAATCTCTGTTAACAGCAATAATGTCCAGTCTTTACTAGATGCAGCAAACCAGTATCAAATAGAACCTGTGAAAAAAATGTGCGTGGACTTTTTAAAAGAACAAGTTGATGCTTCCAATTGTCTCGGTAAGAGAAATGCAGTCTTAATTTTACTGTGTTATTCTTCAGCTTTGCTGTTCCTGAAAAACAGACAGTGTTGTCTAAAAGACAGTAATATTTGGCTAAAACCCAACACGTCAAAATAATTTTACTCCGAATCCAAACTGTTGTCCTTTGCCGTAGACAAAATGATCTGGCAGTTATCTTTGCTGGTATCAGCATCCTCTGACTGTGCTAGGTCTCATGCCAGCTTGGCAGCATGTATGAGCAGGACAAGTTTAGGTTACATTTGTTTTCTAATTGCCCCTTATTTTGACTGAAAGCCACGAATGTCGTATTTGGGCAGGTTTGTTCAGTATGTTCTGTAGCTCTAATGTGAACATGGTGTTAGAGATAAGGTAAACAGGTAGGACTAAATGCTTTTCCATGCTGAAGATTTGGTGCTCTTTGTTTAATCAGAGATTAAATATAAACTTGTTTTTAGGGTTTCTTAGTATTAACCTTTGTCACGTTATTCTCCATGTAGCACCTCAGTCATATTATAGATGTTTATAATATCTATAGAAATGTCTCTTAAACAACTGCTGAAAGAAAGACATTCCCTTCTAAGGGAAGTGCCACTTAAGCTTGCTTTGAGGCATATTCCCTCCTCTTATTTTTCCTAACTAGAGAATTAATTATGGTCTCTAATGCTTGTATAATTTGCTAATTTATGGCAAAAAAAGAGAGGTGAAGATTTCCTCAAGGTCTCGTTTACAGGTTGCAGTGTGTTCTATGTAGACTCATAGGCACGCTCATAGTTCATCTTAAAAGAATTGTATTTGAGAGAAACCATGGCTTATTTTGACTCTCTTGGAATTTTTTCAAGAGGTCGTACACTTGGATTTTATCCTTCTAGTTTGCATGTTACTACTTGGAGCAGCTCAGGCTAATTGCAGCACAGGGCTTGGTGGGTTATTATAACCTACTTGCCATCTCCTCTGGAGAAGGAGGAGGAAGACTAGCATGATGAGCAAAGGTTGTTGCTGAAAAGCTCTGTGCTTGCCTAGTTTCTAATAGGAAGGTTGAAAAGATGCTTGTGAGTAGGAGTCTCTGTTTGTACCTTTATGCCAGCCTTTTGCCCTTGCAGCGGCATCAAGTTGACTTCTTTTTTTCTGTGTGTTGATCTGCTGCTGATTGTGCTACCTGCATAGGAAAGTCTCAGTACACTGTGACTCTTGAAGGAAACAGCTTGCTTGGTGACTGCTGCTGCATGAGCAGATCAGAGGAGATCATAAAACCTGGATCCAGTTTCTCAAGCTGCTCTGGTTAGACTTTGTTATTTTGATATGGCTCAGACATGGTTAAGGTGCTGTTAGCTGCTTCATATGGGGAAAGAAATAGTGAGAAAACAGAGATAATTGATACAGCAAGTGCTGCAGGTCTGACTGTCCAGTTAGTTCAGTAGGGACAGGGTTCAGCAGCTTGTGCTTAGCTTGCCTTGAGTTGCAGGTAAGTTTTGACAGCATGTATTTTAAATAAAAAGCATGGTAATAAATATTAAAATGAGGTTCCAGTTATCACTAAAATGATAGTAATTTTATTCTATTTTAAAATATTAAAGGTAATTGCAGTTCAAGTTTGGAAGGGTTCCTTTCTTAATTTTTCCTTCATAGGTATAAGTGTGTTAGCAGAATGCCTAGACTGCCCAGAACTAAAAGCCACTGCAGATGACTTTATTCATCAGCATTTCACTGAAGTGTACAAGACAGATGAGTTTCTTCAGCTTGATGTTAAGCGTGTGACACATCTCTTGAACCAAGATACATTGACAGTGAGGGCAGAAGACCAGGTGAGATCACTGTTTCAGACCAGCTGAGAACATTGAACTTCACTATCTTCCTTTTTAATCAAGGACTGATTTAAAGCATCTCACTTCTGATGTTCCTACAGTATGTGATGCACATAGCGCTTGCTAAATTGTAGAACAAAGGGTGCATCCTAGGTTGGTCAAAAGCAAGTACTAATGAATATCCACATTTCAAGTGTGGTTATTATGTATTGTTTTGGCAAACTAGGATGAAAGGAGTCATGAAACAAGGAAGCAAGAGTTTCCTTTATTGAGGTAGCTACAGGGCTTCTGATTCCATCGTATGTGAGTTTAATGTATTAAAGCAGTTGCTCCTAGATTTAAGTTCATGTGCTGTTGGTAAAGGTTAGCTACTCCGAAGCAGTAAGCAAACTGCCTTAGTGGCTGCATGTGTTCAGTTCTGGGCCCCTCACCACAAGAAGGATGTTGAGGCTCTGGAGCGAGTCCAGAGAAGAGCAACAAAGCTGGTGAAGGGGCTAGAGAACAGGCCCTATGAGGAACTGCTGAGAGAACTGGGGGTGTTTATCCTGGAGAAGAGGAGGCTGAGGGGAGACCTCATTGCTCTCTGCAACTACCTGCAAGGAGGTTGTAGAGAGGAGGGAGCTAGGGACAGGGGACAGGATGGGAGGGAATGGCCTCAAGCTCTGCCAGGGGAGGTTCAGGCTCGACATAAGGAAAAAATTCATCACAGAAAGTGTCATTGGGCACTGGCAGAGGCTGCCCAGGGAGGGGGTTGACTTGCCTTCCCAGAGGGGTTTAAGGTGCGGGTGGATGAGGTACTCAGAGACATGGTTTAGAGATTGGTGGGAATGGTTGGACTTGATGATCTGGTCGGTCTCTTCCAACCTGACGATTCTGTGATTCTTTGTCTCTACCCGAGTGTGGTCTCAGCCCATTTTGGAGAGGAGCTGCTTCTGCTGGAAATGTATCCCCACACAAGTTAATCTTGGGTAACTGAGGGGCTTGGAAGCAAAATGAACAAAAGGTTGAAAGCTAAATACATTTGACAGTGATGACTTCATGGAAGGCCCTTATTTAGTGTGGACACAGAGTTTAAGTGGCTGAAAGGAGTTTGTCGTTTCACTCAAGGGAAAGTCATGATCTGTGGTAGAAATTACTTTCACAGCTGTCCTGTTTGGAAAGCTTGAATCGGCTTATAGCATAGCTTACGACACATGCTTATTCGCCAGACTGTTCTTCCTGCTGCAGGAAAATGGAAAGAGTTATAGGTGTCTGCACTGCAGCCCAAAGAGGCGATTGCAGGATGGTTGTAGCTGCTGGGAGCTGGTTGTAGCTGCTCAGTAAAAGCAGTTGGAAACGGACTGAAATCTTGCCTTTCAACATATGCTGTTGATGTTTGAACTAGGTAAATTAAGTTTGGTTGTGTCATAATGAGTTATGAGTTGACTCATATCTTTGAATTGCAACAGAGGGATCTCATAGCCAAGATAGTATGTGTATCCTCTTAGATAGAAATGGATGTTTTCTTTAAACTGAAGTTTAGCTTTCACAGAATTGATGTGTTTTCTTCAATGTATCCGTTGCCATAGAAAGCTTCAATGAAAATGAGAATTGCTAAGAATGACGTATAAAATCAACTATATTCAAGCATGAGTTATGTCACTGTTCAACATTCTTGCCACATACTGGGGAACATTCAGGTCACGGGGTGATATTCTTGAAGCCAGAAGTGGTGTTTGGTTTGCAGCTAAAATGGCACTTGGGGAATTTACTTTCTTGAAGTTTGGTTGGTAAGGGAGGTCAGTGGGCTTTAACTTGGTGGCACTGGTAGAAATTTAGTGTAGGCAGCGTGACATCATTAGGCTTCCTTCAGGAAAGTGGCAGTATTGCAGTATGATGCTGCAGAATTTTGCTGGGGATGCTGTAGGAGTCGTATTTCTCAGAAGTACTGCCGGAACGTTGACTTCTGTATTGGTGTGAAGCATATTTACATTTAGCAAAAAGGGGAAGGTAGCTTTATTTAGTGGCCTTATGTGAGTAATGTTTCTTTTTATGAAGGACTTGGTACAGTCTTGCTGAATTTCCTTAGCCGATGGAGTTGAGCCTGAAATACTTTTTATTTCTTTACTCTGCTTTGCTTCCTGGTCGCTAGTAGGATTATAGCTGAGGTGCTCCAGCAGTCCTTCTGAATAATAATTCTTCCATTAAATGTCTGCCAGGGGAAATTTAGGCTTGACATTAGGAGGAAGTTTTTCACAGAAAGGGTCACTGGGCGTTGGAACAGGCTGCCCAGGGAGGTGGTTGATTCACCTTACCTAGAGGAGTTTAAGGGATGGGTGGGCAAGGTCCTGAGGGACATGGTTTAGTGTTTGATAGGAATGGTTGGACTCGATGATCCGATGGGTCTCTTCCAATCTGGTTGTTCTATGATTCTGTGTCTTCCCACATATGTCAGTCCTTCCTGGCTGATCCGTTTCAGCTACAGAAGAAGGTATTGACTGTGCTGTCACTTGTAGCCAAGTTAGTACTGACTCTGGAATAGCAGTACAGTAGGTAAACCTGCTGTGTCTGAGCAGCATGGAAGTGTCTTAGTACATAGGTAATATGAGATTTTTGTTCCAATTCCTTCCTGACTGAGAGGACGATCATATCCTGAGCAGATTCCTTGCTCAACTTCCCTCTTCTGTCCTCCCTGTCCAGTAAGAAAACCCATTTGCCTTTTCTGTGAAGAGGAAATAGAGAGCAGGCTCTCTGGTAAATTTATGGTAGTCTGCATATAAAACATTTAATTTAAATGGTCCCTTTTCACTACAATAGCAATATGTTTGGATCCCAAACACTATGATTTGGTAACAGTTTCCTGAGTTGACAAAACATTTTCTAAGTCAAGCAGAAGCTATATAAACATTTCCTGTGAAGTATTTTCCTGGATTATGGCAAGGAACTGGAAGCAGGTTAGACTTAACTTAGTGCAGGGGTTACCCATATAAATGTGGATTGTGGATTCATGCTACTTATTTCGAGAAGAAAAATGTTAACTAGCAGAAGTAGTGTTTGGGTTTTTTTAATTATGTAGAGTGGTTTTATTCTGTGGTTGAGCATTTGTTCTACTTAATGTCTAAGCACTGTCTTTTCTTCGGGTTTGGTTGGTTGTTTTGTTGGGTTGTTTTAGAAGACAGCAACGGATCCCCACATGCTGAGATGTTAGTGTAACTTAACCTCCAACAAGCAGAATTTGGAACATTAAAGTTTAGTTATTTGTCTTACCGTGTGGTGATATATCTTACCCTTTCCTTTCTTTCTTGTTTAAGGTTTATGATGCAGCAGTCAGATGGCTGAAGTATGATGAGTCAAATCGCCAGCCGTTCATGGTTGATATTCTTGCTAAAGTCCGATTTCCTCTTATATCAAAGAACTTCTTAAGTAAAACGGTTCAGGCTGAACCACTTATTCAGGATAACCCAGAATGCCTTAAAATGGTGATCAGTAAGTTGACCTCTAGAGAATATCTTTAAATATTCTGTATAATTAAAAAAAATACTGTGGAATTTTTGAAAATGGTTTGCTTTGAAGTGCACTGACAATGCTTTCACATCAAATTCATTTGACTTTGTCCCCTCTAGAATGCTGTTGTTTAGCTGAAGTTGGGTTAGTAGATGTTCATGTAAATAAAGCCTAACTTATGTAACAGAGTATGACTTTCATTTATTTTGTCCTAGCAAATGGCACAAACTCCATGACGAGTAATAGAGTAGAGATTTTGTCAATGAGTTGTTAGGGTAATTGGAAGTGTTAGTTTGCCTGTGGGACAGGCTGGTAACTTCAGTATTGTTCATGTTTACATCTGAATTAATAAAAAATACTTTGTCAGAAGTTTGAATATTATAAAGTTTTCCTAAGGAAACGAGAACGTTAAGCGTATGTTGCAGTATTTTTGCCTCTAATATATCCTGTCCATTGAGCCTAAGGACAGTTGCATTCTTTTTAGACACCATTTGCAAAACTATATGTAAGATAGAAAAGCTTAGATGTTGATAAATATCCTGGAAAGATTTTTTTTAATTTCAGTAGTGGTTAACTAGTTGGCTTCATTTTAGTGTAGATCTAAAAAAATGGTATGCAACTCTTTTCCTTCAGTCAATGACCAAGATTCAAATTAACTCGTGTATTGGTAAGTATTTGCTGACTATCAGCATCGGTTGTACTTTGCGTGACATGGAGTTGGGTGCATTGTTTAAGGAATAAGGATTTTTGCTTGTCTGGTTTTAGTGGCTCATAATGTCACTAATATTTTTGCGGTTTTTAGGATGTTTCTTAGGAGGATGTTTATTTTCTTATACCGATTGTAATTAATGTTTTTCATTCTCAAGCTAAGAACAAAAGTGAGTTTTATTAATCAGAAATCGGGGTTGAGGAGGTGGGCGTGGTTGATTCCTCATTGTATTCAAGTCCCTTCTTTTAATGTTAGTATTGTCCTCTTTAGGCTCCCAGTTCTGCTATTCCTTTTCTTTGAGTTTCCTTCCTTTTGCCTGTTTCAATGCAACAAATATAGTGCTTGCTAGTATTGGCTAAATGAGCAGATCAGTAAATTGGTATATAATGTGAATCCATATCCATGGATGCCACAGAGCAGGCATTTTGAAATAGGGTGTAAATCTGGATGTATGTTCCCATCCTCATGTGCTGCTCTGCTTTCTTCCCTTTTAAATCAAAGCTGTGAAGGTGTAATGTAAAAACTTGGTTTCCCACTTCCCTCCCCTCTCCTCCCATCCCCTGACACTGAAACATCCCTTTCCATATATGAGCTACACTGGATCTGCAGCAATTCTCTTCCTTCCAGGTGGGATGCGATACCATCTCCTTTCCCCAGAAGATAGAGAGGAGTTAGTGGAAGGTACACGGCCAAGAAGAAAAAAACACGATTATCGCATTGCTTTGTTTGGAGGCTCACAGCCCCAGTCCTGCAGATATTTTAACCCAAAGGTAATCATGACCTCAGAATGCATTAAAATTCACTGTCTGTAATCTAACATGTTTTATTTGCTGATGATGTTAACTAAGACAATGATCTACAAAGCGGCATTAGGAAGGATGTGTTCCCTGCCTCTTGGATATACAGTTGGAAGAGTATGGGTAATTAGTTATTTTCAAATCTGTGCACCTAGGTGTATACTTGATTTTCAGTAGAATTATTACATGTTTGTTTATTGGCAATATTAGATGTGGAACTGTGATAAGTCCATCTGAGTTGGGAATTGATTGGTACGTGTGTCCCACAGCTGGAACTAAAGAAAAGTCACTGGAACATCAAGCAATCGGTTGGGAATACGTGGTAATCTATACATGTGCATGCACGTATGTGTTCAGAGAATAACTCAAAGCAGGCTTTTTTATGGGCTTCTATGTTAGACTAGAACCCAATTTTAAAGTGCAAGATTTTTTTTTTTCAGTGCATTTATTACAAATATGTAACCACGTCTAAATCCCAATGGTTCATAATTTTTTAGTGAGCCAAAGTGCATAAGGAGAAGAACTGGGAGCCAAGTACTTTGTAAACAGAAAAGAGTGAGTTTCTACAACAAAAATTTAGATGTGGCAAATTCAAAGCAAACAAGCAGGCTTTGTATGAAATGTGTTTTCATGTTTCCTGAATAAAATGAAGCTCCAGGAATGGTGTATACTTCAGCTGTGCAGGCTCTATGTTGTAGAAACATCAGCTGCATGGAGGTTTATCTTTACTCTCGATTTACCTGGCAAGTACATGCAGTAATACATAGAAAAAGGAGCTACGTAAACATCAGGGCTCTAGGTTTTGAGATCACACGCGCGTAGTGATTTGTTGCAGAACTTCCTTTTGTTCTAACTTGGTGTATTAAATGTTTGTGGTAATTTTGAAGTTTTGTGTGTTACCCATGGGGACTTTATAGTCAATGTGAGCCCTGTCAGATCTAATTCAGAATGAATGAGCCCTTTGGCTGTGTTTTGAACTCGTCGTCCCTTATATGAGATAAAATTGAAGCTACCTTCTTTGAACACCAAGTCTGGGAAAAACCTACCAGCTTTGACTTAGTTTGAGAGACCTTTCAGTAGGGTTTCATTGTTTTCTGACATTACTTGATGACTTTGGCCCCAAAAGTTTTTCATTTAATCTCCAGTTACTGATGCTGGAACAAAGCTGGTTTTATGCAAGATGGAAAACTGCTTTAAGTCTTATTGTCTCAGTCATTAATTGGTAGTATCAGCATAGCATACATGTTCTCTTTACCTGCCTAATTGATAGATTGAATTCTTTACGTGCCTAATGTCAATGGTGGCCAGAACTGAAAAGATTGGGGTTGCTCCTTCATCACTCTTCATAAACTAATGTACCCCACCAATTGTCACCATGTATTTTCTGAAAACTTAATAGTCTTTGAAAAATAATTACCTTGATGCATGCTGAGTGGGAACAACAGGCAAAGACTTGCAACTGAAAGGAAAGTTATGTATGCAGTTAGATGATTTTCAGTTGGACCTAAACAATAATGTTACAAAGAAATCTGTTTTGTGGACTAAAGGTCATATCGATGCAATCCCACATAAAGCATTGGATGAAATAACTTATTTTTTTTAATAGACTTTGTCCAGGTATAACAACAAAGAAGAATTGAGTTTGGCCAAAACTTTGCAGAACTGCCTCTTGATCAAACCTTATGACCTTGCATGTGGGTTAACGGAGGGAGGAGGGTAGGGAAGAAGGAAAAAAAGTGGGTAATAGGAGATCCTGATTCTAACAAGCATGTTTTCCTAGTACTTATGCTTTCTTGGATATTAGCTAGCTCGTCGTGTCTTGTTGAATAACTTTTGCTTACTTGATTTCCCGCTCTAAGCTGTTTAAAGGTCTGGATGTTTTGCTGGAGTATCTGAGTTTGATCTTTAACTGTGACAGTAGCTTCTTAAATGCGACAAACCAAGGATCCAGAAGCCCTGTTGGATTAGTATTGTGTACGTGCAGAATAAGTGTGGGGTACAAGGCTCCAATGCTGCAGAGACTGTCATGTTTGCCTCACTCTAATTAGCCTCATGAAAAGATGATGGGAATGTCATAGAGTAGAGAATTAAGGTTGTGTATGTGCTCTTGCAAGGTTAGGACCTTGGGAAAGAATTGAAGTTTTGTTTATCTGTTGAACTGATTGAATTGTGACCTAGACCTTCACTTTTGATTTGAATTAAATTCAATGATTTAATTAAACTCTTCGATGTCGGCTAAAGAAACAGTTGAAAACAAAGGTTATGTTTCTCCTGAAAATATTTTCTCAGTTGTGATATAAATTTAAATACTTCTAACACCATAAAACTAGTGCAAAAAAAAAAAATTTTTTATTTTTTTGCATGCAAAATCAGCCTCTAATGTTGATCTTTATTTCCTTGTTGCCAACATGGATTCTTTAAATAAGAATGGATGGGACACTGCTATTTGTTGAGACTGTTGGTGTTACTTTAAGTCTATATTTGTTGTCTCTGTTGCACTGTAACTGATTTTTATTGATGCATGTTCTTCATCAAGAGCACAGTGATGAAACAGGACAGATGCAGATAAGCGTAAAGCTTGTGGAACAGTCTGGCACTATTGAGTAGAGATATTTGTTTTCAGAATACTACAAGAGATTCTACATGTCCAGTTAATGGTGACGAGAAGAATTTTCTTGTTGAATTTTCCACAGATTTGTTTTTAAAAAGCTTCTCCTCCCTCTAGTAAATGGAGGGGAATGAAATACTTAGTTTTAGGAGTTCTTGATAAAAATTTGTACGTGACCTTATGGCATATTGAGGCAGAAATGTGGTTATTCTTTAGACGTTGCTGTCTCTAGTGGCCTGAAATGCCTGGAAGTTTTAACTTTTTAACAGTGTGAAATCCAGCGATGGGAAGTAAAAAGCAACAGAGTCCAGGCATCACTCCTTGATGATTAATGGAACCAGCATAGCCTTTATGAGGAATCGGACCTGTAATCAATAAGCTATTAGTGGGGAGGTTGTCCTTATTAGGCATGTCTGCTTTCCCTGACAAACTTGGAAGAGGAGATATCAACTGCAAATGAGGGGAAAATCTTAAACAAAAGGAGTTATTTTTTCACATTACCCATAATCCTGTCACAGGGTCCTGTGGCTGCTAGGAGTTCAGATTAGTTTTAGTAAGGGATTAAATTAATTAAAGAGGGGAGCGCCTTTAAAGAAAACATTCAAATCAAAGATACAGCTTCTGCCTCTAGTATTGTGCATTACAGTTAGTTGAAAATGAAGATGAGCAGGGGAAGTGTCGCCATATACTCAGTCTGTCTTTCCCTACACAGCCCCCCAGAAATGAGGCCACTGCCCAGGGCTGTCTGGATCTTAGCTGTGGCATAAAGCAACTCTTCTGGAGAATTCTTCAATGTGTAAAACACATAAATTGAAGTCAATTTTATGGTGCAGACAAGCCTTGAGGAGCATTACAAAAGAATGACCTAAATTGCCTCCTGCTGAAAGAGGAGGATATTACTGAATACGCTCAGGTTATGGCTTTTTGTTTGGTTAAGATGAGGATGAAATGGTAGCTGAAGCCATGAAAGTGGGTCAGTTCACAGCCCTTTGTAACACTAAAGGAAAACAACAGGACTTATAAAAGTACCAGAAGTTTGAGCTAGAAAATATGTTGATCTTGCACAATGCACTAAGACATTTTCGTAAGATTTCTGCAGCCATTTATTTTGCCATGCTGTAGTATGGCTTTCCTTTCTAGGATGCCCGAGGACCTGTTTCTCGACATAAAGGGCCACATGCACCTGCCAGCTCTTCTTGATATGGGGGATGCTACAAGAAAAGATTGTAAGATGGTTTGGACTGTAACATGCTCTGCCTTTCTTTCTTTGAACCCCCCATGTAGGAGTCGCTGTTCTTCCTCATTGACCAAGGTGTTTGAAGTATGTCCTTTCTAAGAAAATGTAATGCTGTAACGTCTTGTGTGAACCATTACCGTGAAGGTCATCCAGCAGGTTGAGCTTAGACCATCCCGAGGTGGAACAGGGAACAGTTAAGGTCTCATACTTTCCTGTTCAGTATAGGTCAGACCATGCTCATGAAATATATGAGATGCTGTTACTCAAGAAGCCTTTCTTGTACTGCATGTTCTCCTGGTCTGCCATTGGTTGCCGAGTTTGGTGTTCTTAAGGCTTTGGGAAGCATTATTGTCGGTTATCTGATACTCGCTGGTTTTGCCAGTCCACGCAAAATCAGTTTCTAGGCAACATGACTGCCAGTATTTGTGATGGATCCTTAATTCTTTCTCATGCTGTCAGCTGTGGATAGTTATAGATCATTTATGTTCTGTAAATTCTGTAAATAAGCTTCTAGTTGTCATGGTAATAAAGTATGTATCAGAGCTTTTTAATGAGTTGCTTGTCAATTTGGATATTATTTTTTTTTCCATCGCCTTTGTTTGGTACAGTCTGTATTTTTTTTTTTTTTTTTTTAGAAAGAATCTGTTGCTATATGTAAGATGCCTTTTTCTATTCCTATAAAAGAAACTGCACTCCTGCTTTATTGATCACATGCTTTGTTTCAGAGATGAGATAGCAACAAGAGGTCAGTTCTATTTGGGAAAAACACCCCAGATGTTTTTCAGAGAAGCTGTGCTGGGGGCACACAGGGAATAAGCAAATAGAAATTCGTAATGTCATGGTTCGTTGCAGCTAACTATATCTGTGTCTAAGAGAATTTTTCAAGAGTACGCCTGAGGAGTATTCTTCAATAAACAATGTTCATGTTTGTTTTCAAAAGGAACTTTAAAACTGACCGTATCTAAATCTCTATGAAAAGCTCTGTTTGAAAAGCACTGGCTGTGCAGGTAAGTGTTCTAATTTATTAGACATTACTTGTTCTTTGTAATGCAGGATTACAGCTGGACAGACATCCGATGTCCCTTTGAAAAGCGCAGGGATGCAGCTTGTGTCTTCTGGGACAACGTAGTTTATATTTTGGGTGGTTCCCAGCTCTTCCCTATAAAGCGAATGGACTGCTACAATGTGGTGAAGGATAGCTGGTATTCCAAGCTAGGACCTCCAACACCTCGAGATAGCCTTGCAGCCTGTGCTGCTGAGGGCAAAATTTATACATCTGGTGGTTCAGAAGTGGGTAAGACACTAAAAATCTTTCAAACAAACCAAAAAAAAAAAAAAAAAAAAAAAGCAAAACACAAAGATAGATACATGGAAGTTTTTCTGGTTTTTTTGCATGACTGTTAAAAAGAAACTGCACGTTGCCATGTTAGCCTAATGAGTTTATTTCCACGTATTTAGGATTTTAGCCTCTCCACAATCCAGCAACCTATTTCTGTTATTTTTCTTAAATGGTTTCTGTGATAGAAATTAATTATGCTGTAGCTAGTGTAAACAAGTGAAGTACACTGCGTCTCTTAAAAGTTAACTAGGGGCAAGCAAATAGATTTGGGAAGTCTCACTCTGTTCTTTGGCTTCCTTCTATAAATCCACTTTATAAATAAAGAGTAGTTTAAAGTTTTCTGCAGTGCATGGCCAGAATAGCTGCCATTTTGACTCCTTGTGTAGGTTGGGCCTGATTAATTTGTTCTTTTTCAGTGGAGGA
Source organism: Coccyzus lansbergi (assembly GCA_033558105.1). Lineage (NCBI taxonomy): Eukaryota > Metazoa > Chordata > Aves > Cuculiformes > Coccyzidae > Coccyzus > Coccyzus lansbergi. The sequence continues at coordinate 615,907 of JAUMJK010001159.1, forward strand.
AAAAGAATGAAAAAAGGTTTTGAAGCTACTGCTTTTTGGTGAAATCACACCTGGCCCTGTAGAGGCATTTGTCCAAATTTCTCTGAAATGACAGGAGTTATCTTCTGTTAATTTATTATTCAGTTAGTTTGCTTCAGTAAACAGAAAAATAGAACTTTCTTCATGTGTTGTTACTCATCATAGTAAAATAAGACCATTGTTGGTTGTGGGTTTATTTCTCCACAAAGAAACGTAGTCTGTGGCTTATGCTGTGCTGTTATACCAACACCTTAAACTTTATTTTGTCTAAATCTGATATATCGTCAACAAACCAAAATTTGGAATATAGGTACGCTATATCCATAAAAACAAAGCTTTAAAAGGTGTTGTCTGGGGTAAAAATCAGGGGGGAGAAGGGATAAGGAAAGAAAGAAAAAACTAAAAAAATCAAACCCAAGCTCTAGAGCCAGGGGAGAAAATTGTTAATACTGTTGAGTTCTGCTTTGCTGCAGAGGGGAAGAAAAATCGATAGTAAGCGCTGATTATGACAAGTCATTTAATGGGATGTAGTAACATTTAGCAATGTTACCCAACTTCTAAAGTATTTCAAGAAGGTTGATGTACCCGCAGATTAGACAGTTTCTAGCTGCCACCCAGTGTGGTAAATGTGAAATAGCAACTTTCCCATTACTTGAAGTAGGTGTAACGAAAGCTACATTGAGAAACTTGGAACACTACCAAATCTCATCAGTCTTTGTAGTTTCCCCACATGTCAGTCCACGAGGGAGTATGGTGCAAACTTTGTATAGTTTAATAAGTTGTTAATACATCTGTGACAGAAATTTTAAATTAGGAGACTTCTTTGAAATATATCCTCACATTACTGCGCAGTTTCATTTTGCTTTCCATAAATGTTATTCAAGACAGAATAGTAAAGGCTAAAAATTCTCAATGGGGTTTATTTTGCCTGTACTTTTTTCCTTAGAATCAGGAGAATCCTGCTTGTTTGGAAAAGTCTGCCTAGTTATTTTCTAATTTTGAGCAAGCAATTATATGAAACCAGTAGTTGGAGAAAATGCTGCAGTGTGTTTAGCTGCAGAGAAATCTAAAAATTGCATACTTTTTGCATTGATTGAAGAGTTCAGTAAAAAAATTACTGTGTGAGTCCATTACAGAAAACAGGGCTTGTTTCATCTTTTTTTAATTGAGGGGAGTACTGTTTTATTTGTGATAGCCGGCAGGCTTTGAACACACTAAATTATTCCGCTATAGTTAGGCACAGGAAAAATATTTTAACATACTGAAAATGGAAGATTTCCGTTTTTTTAAAAAAAGACCTTAAAGACAATTCTGCAGTATTTCCTCTGGATGAGAATTTCCACAGCTTCAAAGCAATACGGATGTATATTTAGATGAATGAAATATAGGAGTAGGAGTAAAACTGAGATGATATAGAAATCTTCTCCTGTTTTTTGGGTCTGGAGATGTAGCACTGTTTAAGGGTTCAAATCCCCAGCTGGTAGAGAGTATGGCTAGGGTGATACACTTTACTTTTAGAAGTAGAAAAGCAAGTAAAAAAATGCACGAGAGAAGGCAAGTTTAACTGTTGTAGGTGAATACCTCTGTTGAAACACAGGGGAAGAAGAATCCTGGTTCTTTTCTGAGAAGGCTGTATCCAGCCTTCTCCGCTTTGGCTGTTGTTCAGCTAGTTAAGCCACTGACTTGAGCGCAAGTCTTTGGGCTTCTATCTATTTTAATTAGGAAAATTGCCTTTGATTTCACTAGCGGTTTTATTGGCCCTTGAGGGAAGAGTAGACCAACCTTGCACTTCTAGAAAATAAGTACATGCCAGCCCCTAGGAAGAAAGCAAAATGGTGAGGAGTTAGCTGTCTTGTGGTTGCTAATAATTTGGGAGTGACATAACTATCTAATTCCATAAGCAACAGGTCTTATGGGAATTGGAAAAAGTCACATTGCTTAGAGAAAACTCATGGGTCTGCATTAAGTTTATAAAGGTGGCTTCATCATTACATCTAGAAGCTCAATATATTTCCAAGTAGTGAGAGCAGCAATAGATGATGATGATATGATCAGTAATTTATATACATCTCTGTTCAGTGTTGATTCTCTCCTCTAAAATAAAAAAATAAATCCTTTTTTTTTCTTCAAACAAACAGCTATTTTATAAACAAACTTACATATTTTGGAACAAAAGAGACTAAAGAATTACTAGTATGTACTTTCTGAATAGTCCCGAGTTTCAAGTTGGTTAGTTTTGCTTTTGGAGGTGGGAAGGCGGCTTTCCCTTTTCAACCAAAGAGTAAAGAATCAATTTGATAATTACTGTTAGACTCTTCTCTTGAAAGCCAGCCAAAAAGTAACACCACTTCGGTGGGTTTCTATTTTTTTTAAGGAAATTCTGCGTTGTATTTATTCGAATGCTACGACACGAGAACAGAAAGCTGGCACACCAAGCCCAGCATGCTGACCCAACGATGCAGCCACGGGATGGTGGAAGCTAATGGTCTCATTTATGTGTGCGGAGGAAGCCTGGGGAACAATGTTTCTGGAAGAGTCCTGAATTCCTGTGAAGTTTATGATCCAGCCACCGAAACGTATGTATTATATCACTTCTTAGTGTTTGATAGGAATGGTTGGACTTGATGATCCGATGGGTCTCTTCCAACTTGGTGATTCTATGATTCTATAATTCTATGATTCTGATTAGTTTTGGTCACCAGTGGCTTTGCCTGCTCTGTAAATAACTGAATTATAGATGAATAGGAAGATTTGTGGTAAAGAATTTTCCCAAGTTAAGCAGTAGTAAATCAGTTTCTTCATTTTACTTAAAAGACAGTTTTTCTAAGCAGCTTTCTTTATTTCATTTTCTTAAATGCTAGATTTTGTTTACATATTTTATGCTTGTTTTCTAGTAACTAAATAGTTAATTTTCCTGTTTTGTTGGGTTTCCTTTTTCCCTAGGTGGACTGAGTTGTGTCCAATGATAGAAGCCAGGAAGAACCATGGGCTGGTGTTCGTAAAGGACAAAATATTTGCTGTGGGTGGACAAAATGGCTTAGGTACTTTACCAATTCTCTAGTGGGTCATGTACGGTTTCAAAGGTGTTTTTTTTTTTTTCTTTTGCAAAGATTTCATTCTACTTTGTTCAGCTGAAAAATGTTGAGCGGTATCATAAAAGATGTCCTCTTGTTGTCACAGCCTTGTTGCCTTCTACTACTCTACTACCTCACTACTTCCTTGTGTCTTATTTTTCAAACTCTTGCTAATGACAGTACTGTCAGATTCAAATATGTGCCCACAGTCCAGCTCTGCAGTAGCTAATGTGGCTAAACCAGTGATCCGAGAATATCGAAGGGGTTTTTGGTTCTTCATTATGTCTTTTGAGAGCTTTTAGCATTCTTTGAAGAGGAACAGATAAAGTTACAGCCACTATTTTGGGACCTTCAATCTAAAACCTAGAGGCTAGTCAATTATTTTCAAGCGGTGAGAGAATGACAACTATTTGGAATGCTCTAGTTTTGAAATATGACTTACTGCCACAGGCAGGTCGTTTGTCTCCTTCTCTTTAAAACTAGAAGAATAATACTTTTATATCCCAGGAGACTCAGATTTCAATTACACAGGGCTTCTGAAATGCTTTAAAATGGGAAATTCTCAGCAGTGAAATTTATTAATCGCTAATTATGGTATTTAGAAGATTCGATAGGAATGGTTGGACTCAGTGATCCAGTGGGTCTCTTCCAACCTGGTTGTTCTATGATTCCATATTAATGCTATTTTAGAGCATATATTGTATTTATCTACTACAATTCCAGCATGATCGAGTCCTAATGCAAAGATATCAGTAGGTGCTTTTTTGTGCAAACACTTTATCAACCAGTTATAGCCAGAGCTGCCCCTTTGCAAAATGTTATTGTATTTGCTGAATACTCATTTTAAAGTTTGTTTAAAAAAAAAATCTATTGAGCCAATACATTAAAGTATTGTTTTGTGGTTCATATTCTGTAGCTTGACTAATTGTTCTTATTGTAATACGATAGTGAAGAGTTATGTCTGGGGTGAAATGTTTGTACCTCTTAACGTTAGATCCGAGAGATTAAGAAACCAGTATATAATAATTCAGGACTGGAAGTTAAAACTGACTCATTACTATTGTTAAATAGGAATAATAGGATGTTCATAGATATCGTAAAGAGTAATTACTAGCCTGTTTCCTAAAGAAGCAAATTGTAGTCACAAAAATCTACTTTTCTCTAATAACTTCTCCCTTGGCCTTTTTCCAAAGAAACTGAGGCTTTTAAAGTTCAATGATTTTTTTAATATCATAATGAAGAGAGACATCCTATGGTTGGACTCGATGATCCAGTGGGTCTCTTCCAACCTGGTTGTTCTATGATTCTGTGATCCTCAATGAGTAAATGACCAATATAAGTAAAAGCTCTGGTGATCCCTCCAGAATATAATGCTCTCAGTGTGGGGAAGTTTAAGTTGGATCCCTGAGTTTCAGTTACTTGCCACAAATCCATAAGGAATTTGGCACTCTTGGTTCTTCTGTTCATGAAGCGATATGTTAGAATCTCTAGAAAGAGTGTATTTGAAACGCATCTCAGTCTCCTTTTTGCTTTTCTTTTTTTCTGTATTCATAAAAGAGTAAACAGTTTAGAATCCTGTAGCGTTTTTTCAAGTTCTTTTTTACTCTAGGATTGACTTTAATGTAAACCTTGAAAACAAAGACTAAGTTTAATGAAGTATTTGTTTGCTGTAATTCAGTCTGTACAGTACATTGTAATAAGAGTTCTCCTTTTCATTGCTTTGTAGGTGGCCTTGATAATGTAGAATATTATGACATCAAGATGAATGAATGGAAGATGGTGTCTCCAATGCCGTGGAAAGGTGTAACAGTCAAGTGTGCTGCTGTGGGATCTATAGTCTATGTCCTGGCTGGTTTTCAGGGTGTCGGTCGATTAGGGCACATTCTGGAATATAATACTGAAACGGACAAGTGGATCGCCAACTCCAAAGTCCGTGCGTTCCCAGTGACAAGCTGTTTAATCTGTGTTGTAGACACTTGTGGGGCAAATGAAGAAACTTTAGAAACCTGAAGACCTGTAGGAGACACCGAGGCATTCATCAAGGACTTGGGGAAAGATGGCTGTCGGTGCTTTGCTTAAGATTACTGAGTCTCATTAAACTGAGTAATAGGAAAAACTGAGATGCAATCTTGCAGTTTGTATATACGGCGTATTGTAGAACATGGATTTTATCATACCCATTTTCTTGTCTGTTTTAAGAGAGGGGGATGTGTTTTGAGAATCCACTGACCTAGTGGAGATCATATGGCATCTTCCTTTAAAGGGACATTGTGTGTGGCCTTGACAAAAATAGAACCAGTCCCATAATTTAGAAGAACTCGAAGCATTTGATGAAGATAAGATCCCCGGTTAAATGACACTTAATGAGCTCAGTTGCAGAGAGTCTTTATTCATTGAAGGTGAGTAAATGCAGCTTGGGTCATAAGAAAAGGAAACAGAAATTTTTCTCATTTATACCTACTGGCAAAAAATCTTACTAGGGTGCAATGAAGATCTTCCTTAGGAATGATGAAGGACAGGAGTACATTAAAGATTCCCATGGTGAATGTGGATAGGTCATACAGCTCACTAGATGGTGAGAGCTGTCCTCTTCCAGTGACTTTCTTCCATCATTTGCATGACTGCATATCAGTTTTTAAAGCTATGACAGGCCATATCCCTAGATTAGAGAGACCCTTTGCTAATAACATCTTTTGGCATTGGGAAAAGCTTACACAGAAAGACTTTTTTTGTTATTAGGTAGGGGGGTGGTGGGGTAAGTCCACAATAATTCTGCACTATAATTAGCAAGTTGGAAACTTGGGATTAATTGTCAGTATATCTTCCTAGGCATCAGGCTGTACATACTGTGGATGCCAAACCATTAGGGAGTAGGAATGGGAAAGCAGAGTCAATACAAGAAATGTATCGATTTCCTTCTTGCAAATGACTGTTTTTAAAATGGCATGAACAAAGTCATTAAAGATACTTTATAGAAGTCTTGTGTAGTTGCACATGGTTGTTAATCTCTTGTTTAGAACAACCTGTTCTTTAACTGTTTCCAGCCAACATGATGGTAACTTTCTTCCAGCACAGAATTTCAGCTTGTCAAGCTGTCAGTGTCAATACTATGTACATCTTCCAACTTTTGAAAAACTATACGAATGCTGTTTGTATGGATGGATGTCCTGCTCCCATGCTAGTTTCTTAATACCTGCATCCTGATTTTGTCACCTCTCTTCTAACTTGCTAATTTTTTTCAGATCTGTTTCTATGAGACGATTGAATTAACTTAAAGTCGGTGCTTGCCTCTGGTACCTTGTATCAGTGGTGGTGTGGATTTGTAGTCTGCTTTATTTCTGAAGATCCTCCAAGTTTGCATGAGTAGTATAAATTCCAGTTTTCAAAGTTGGTGCTTCCCTGTAGAGTCCCTCCTTGTTTCTCCCTCATCCTAACAACTCTGCATGTATGCAAAGCAGTAAAAGCACTCATGGGCTTAATGGTTGTTCCTGCAACTCATTTTAATTCAGTAGTAACTGAATGCTATAAAACAAGAGCTCCCTTGTTGCTGTTCCCCCTTGCCTTGCCTTTTTTGTGAGCTATGAAACAAACATATCACGAGTGTCTCTGATCCTTAATTCCAAAATACTATGTAAACCAGCAGTGGACTGCGCACTTTAAGTTGTACAGGCTATTTTATTTTTTTACCCACTTTTATGGTTGAGGCATCTTTTCCTGAATTTATTTTCAAGGGTTTAATGCTTTTTAATTTACTGGAAACTTTCTATGTAGGACGAAAGAAAGGATGTGTCAGGGAACAGGCCGCACACTGTCCACCTTCTCCAAGTGGCTGTCTTGGTGGTGGGGCTGTGGGCTTTGTGAACTTGGCTCAGTTACTCATGTTTGCAGACAGCTGACTTCACCTTTTGCCTTACATCTCTCCACGAGCTGCACTGTGTGCTCACACCCCAGAAGGCCAACTGGATCCTGGACTGCAGCAAAAGCAGCATGGACAGGAGGTCAAGGGAGATGATTCTGCCTCTCTGCTCTCCTTCTCTGTGCCTCCTTGATGTTCTTTATTGCACAGAATAAGCAGGTTGGAAGAGACCCACTGGATCATTGAGTCCAACCATTCTAATCAACCACTAAACCATGTCCCACAGCACCTCATCCACTTGTCTTCTAAAAACCTCCAGGGCTGGGGACTCAACCCCCTCCCCGGGCAGCCTAGTCCAGTGCCCAGTGACCTTTCATTAAATACAAAAAAATTCACAAGCTTCATGCTAAGACACAGACATTTTTTCAGATGAGCAAAGACTCCGGCACTACTTTGTCTAACACATGGAAATGAAGATTTTCAGTTGCTGGGGTTGTTTAGCCTGGAGAAGAGGAGGCTGAGGGGAGACCTCATTGCTCTCCTGAAAGAAGGTTTGTGGAGAGGAGCGAGCAGGGCTCTTCTCCCAAGGGACAGGCGACAGGACAAGAGGGAATGGCCTCAAGCTCCGCCAGGGGAGATTCAGGCTGAAAATTAGGAAAAACTTTTTCACTGAAAGGGTCATTGGGCACTGGCAGAGGCTGCCCAGGGAGGTGGTTGATTCACCTTCCCCGGAGGGGTTTAAGGGATGGGTGGACAATGTCCTGAGGGACATGGTTTAGTGTTTGATAGGAATGGTTGGACTCGATGACCTAGTGGGTCTCTTCCAACCTGCTTATTCAATGATTCTATGAATTTAATGGAAAGAAAACCCTTCAGCTAGAGTTCTGTCTAGTTCTAGAAACCCCAGTGAGGGAGATGAAGCTGTTGGAAGCGCCCAGAGGAGGCTACAGCAGTGATCAGAGGGTTGAGCACCTCCCATACCAGACCAGGCTGAGAGAGTTTGTTCAGCCTGGAAAGAGAAGGCTTTGAGGAGACCTCATAGCGACCTTCCAGTGCCTGAAGGGGCTACAAGAAAGCTGGGGCGGGGCCAAGGCTTGTGAGGACACAACTGGGGAGCAACGATAAATCTTGCAAGGGGAGGATTCAGAGAGCCTAGAAGAGGTGGAGCTGCGGGAGGAGGCGTTTCGTTGGAGCCGTTGCCGGGGACGGGGCTGGAAAGCGGAGGCGCCGCCCCCTCCCTTCTCTATCTCAGGGAATCTCCGCCATGGTCGTTTGTCAGTTCTTCCTGCAGGGCCGCTGCCGCTTCGGCGAGAAGTGCTGGAACGAGCATCCCCGAGGCGGCCGCCATGCGCCTCAGGGACCAGGTAGGGCCTCCTCCTCCTCCTCCCAGGCCTCCACGGGCCCTGCTCCCCTCAACCGCCCCGGGACTCGTTCCGAGTCCCGGGGCGGTTGAGGGGAGCAGGGCCCGTGGATTGGGTCCCCAGAGGAACCAGCCCAGGGAAGCTGTGGCTGCCCCATCCCTGGAGGTGTCCAAGAGCAGGCTGGATAGGGCCTTGTGCAGCCTGAGCTGGTGGGAGGTGTCCCTGCCCATCGCAGTCAAGTTGCAACCAGATGATCTTTAAGGTCTCTTCCGACCCAAACTGGGATTCTGTGGGATCCAAGGTGGAACAGGAGGACGCAGGTGTGGCAGAGGCAGTAACAGGTCTCTTTCTCCACACCTGCAAGTGGGGCTTGAGGCCCACAGATCATAGAACAACCAGGTTGGAAGAAACCCATCAGATCTTCTAGTCCAACCATTCCTATCAAACACTAAACCATGTCCCTCAGCACCTCGTCCACCCATCCCTTAAACACCTCCAGGGAAGGTGAATCAACCACCTCCCTGGGCAGCCTATTCCAATGCCCAATGACCCTTTCCGTGAAAAATTTTTTCCTAATCTCTAGCCTAAACCTCCCCTGGTGGAGCTTGAGGCCATTCCCTCTTGTCCTGTCCCCTGTCACTTGGGAATGTATCTGAGGTCTTTTTTTTTTAACACTGAGGCAGTTAATTTATGGAACAACGTAAGTAAAACTGAAGCAGCCTCTTTTCTGCACTGCTAACAAGTTGTTGTTGGCATGGGGTATGAGGAAGACCTCATACCCACGTTTACCTCTGGTTCCAGCACTACCCTGGGTAACTCACTAGGTTAAGCTCACTAGATAATCAGGTTACCTCACTGGGAATACCCTGTGTCCTCTTTACAGACATCTTACTGTTTTGATAGGAATGGTTGGACTCGATGATCCGGTGGGTCTCTTCCAACCTGGTGATTCTATGATTCTCACTGTACACAGTACACTGTATACAGTTATATATAGAACAGTTATTCTTGCAGGTTTTGTTGCTGTTGTATTGTTTACTCTCTTAATGATTTAACATTGTTGTTGTTGCTGTTTTTCTCATGGGAAGGTCCTGGCAGAGGAGGAGGACCGGGTACCAGTAACCAGAGACACACTAATGTTATCCAGCCGTCTACCTTTAAGTCCAGTGGATCGTCGGGCAGTGGCAGCAGCGGGAATGCAGACTTTTCACAAAACAGATTCTCTGCATTAATGAACGATCCAAATGTTCCTGGTGGCTGTAAAGATGAAGAGGAGAGACTTCTGTAAGTTTTCATCTTGACTCACTGAAAAAATTTAGAATGAGCAGTTTAAAAACTTACTGGCTTACAAGAGAGAATGCAGAGAACACAGAATCAATAGAACAATCAGGTTGAAGGAGACCCACCAGATCATCGAGTCCAACCATTCCTATCAAACACTAAACCATGTCCCTCAGGACATTGTCCACCCATCCCTTAAACCCCTCCAGGAAAGGTGAATCAACCACCTCCCTGGGCAGTGCCCAATGACCCTTTCTGTGTAAACATTTTTCCTAACATCTAGCCTAAATCTCTTATAGCGGAGCTTGAGGCCATTCCCTCTCATCCCTCTCACTTGGGAGAAGAGGCCAGCTCCCTCCTCTCCACAACCTCCTTTCAGGTAGTTGTAGAGAGCAATGAGGTCTCCCCTCAGCCTCCTCTTCTCCAGGATAAACACCCCCAGCTCTCTCAGCTGTTCCTCTTAAGGCCTGTAACATCATCCTGAGGGGGAAGCTGGGACATCTAAGTAAGAACCACAGAGAACACTACTTCATGTAGTTCTTTTGAGGTATCCTGGCATGGGAAGAAAGCAAGCCTTGTTTTTGAACCTAGGTTGTGCAGCTGTACAACTGTGATATTAGTAAGATGTGTTGGTAATTAAGTTGTGGGCAGGAGGAGAAGGGAGGAAACAAAGATACCAGGACTTGAAAATATGGGGTCAAAGCCCCTTGGAGAGCATTTCAACCGTTTGGGGAAAAAAACCAACTCTTTGGGAAAATGAACTATTTGACTTAGTTTCCCTGACACTTAAGAAAAAAAATTTCACATGCCTGTATTGAAGTCAGTTGAGAGTGACCACCAGATTCAAGGCGATTACAGGGTAGTGATGGGAAACAGCAGGCAATGGGACGTCTTTTGTTTTGTTTTGTTTCAGACTGCGTGAAGTAAATGCCTCACAGGTCATTTATTCAGCTTCTGAACTATGAATGGACATTGTAATACACATATCTGTAATGTTTAAAATTTTGGTTGTTATTGTGTAGCAATCTGCTTGTCTACTTTAGGTTTTACCCTTTCACTCTTTGTTTACATTTGGATTTATTTTTGTTGATGTAGCTTTTATTTCTCTGCTTTCTCAGTGTCTGGATTTTTATGCTTTTGATTCTTTTCCAAAAACTTATATGGAATGCTTATCTCATTATTTTTCTCTTTTTTCTTTCTTTCCTCCCTCCTCCCCCAGTATTGCCTTTAAAGACTGTGCGTGTTCCTTTATATTGTAGAACTTCCTAGTATTGAGAAGGTTTTAAATAGTATTGTGATGTAAAGCTCCAGGGGAAACCCTGTGACACCATATACCATGCAAGGATTACAAAGTACTCTGTGTGTTTTGGTTTTTTTTTTTTATAAGAAGTGGTTTGATTCACTTGCAGTTAGATGATAAAGTAAAATGCTTTGAAGGGATATTTGTGTATCTTACCAAGTAAGTGCTATTTTTTTCCCCACAGAGAGCTGAGAGCTACTCTTGTTTATTCTGGCTCGTGTCACAGTTTGTTAGTTTTCATGGTAGCAGATAGTTAAATCTCATGTTGATTCAAACTAAGCAATTGCTTCTCTTGGTTTTGTTTTGGCCATCTCGTTCCACTTCTCTATGTTGTCTTGTTTTGTTTTCTAGTGAAAGTGTGATGAAAGACTTGGAAATCTGGGAATCTTCAGGACAATGGATATTTTCATCTTATTCACCCATGAAAGAAAAGCCAAATGTTTCAGGTAGGTATTGGTTTTAGTTTTGTTGCTTATTGCTGCTCTTTAGTGTTGCTTACACCTGTCCACACTGTCGGACCTGTGGAACCATTTCCACAGTGATGATTTGCCTTGTGCTGCAACAGAAAGAAATACTAGATTATGGCAGATTCATTTTGGACGTTTATATCTTGAAGTTCCGTAATGAATCCTTTTTATGTCTCTAACAGTGACTGACTTATTACAGATAATGTACCAAGGCAGATTTCTTCATAACTGTAGAGTTCAGTGGGAAACATTAGTATATTTTCATGGAGGTTTTTCGATTATTCCTCTCCTTACAGGCTTCCCAGATTTCTCACCAGAAGAGTTGCGCCTGGAGTATTACAACTGCAGCGCAAACAATGACGTTCCAAACTATGTAAGTATTTAAAAAATGATGCGGATGCATTTTGGGATTGGACTTCTTACTGTTCTTTGGGTGGCAACTCTTGGCTCATTTAGTTACCAAACTCTGGGAGATTAGCAGGATGCCAGAATGTTCTTCAAGCTGGTGAAGGGGCTGGAGAACAGGCCTTATGAGGAGAGGCTGAGAGAGCTAGGGGTGTTTAGCCTGCAGAAGAGGAGGCTGAGGGGAGACCTTATTGCTTTCTATAGCTACCTGAAAGGAGGTTGTAGAGAGGAGGGCGATGGCATCTTCTCCCAAGTGACAAGGGACAGGACAAGAGGGAATGGCCTCGAGCTCCATCAGGAGAGGTTCAGGCTAGACATCAGGAGGAAGTTTTTCACACAAAGGGTCATTGGGCATTGGAATAGGCTGCCCAGGGAGGTGGTTGATTCACCTTCCCTGGAGGGGTTTAAGGGACAGGTGGACGAGGTGCTGAGGGACATGGTTTAGTGTTTGATAGGAATGGTTGGACTCGATGATCCGGTGGGTCTCTTCCAACCTGGTTATTCTATGATTTTATGATTCAATCAAATTACTGTGCACCAAATAGAATGCAGAAATAGCTGCTACTGTGTGTGCTCTTCCTTAACATCCTATTTTTGTCTGAGATCAGAGGCTCAAACTGTGGGATCTGAGCTTCTAAAAGTGGATGCCTAAATGTCTTGACACATTGACTGCTACAAAAAGTAGTGGCCGTAGACTTCTAGCTAGTGTGTTAAACGTGTGGTCTTTTCTCATTGGAGATGCTCCTTGTTTTAGCCTTGTCCCTGTTCCTGTGTGTTATTTGTAGAAGTTATTTGAGCCTTGCCTGAAAAGTTTAATGCTTTGTGTGCTGTTAACCAGTTTAATTGCTATAGCTGGATGTTTAGTGCTTTTGGTAGAGCACAGGGGAAGTTCGTTGGACTTTATTCTTGGACATGTTTTATTGAAGGGAATTAATGCCAAAAATAGCAGATACATTTAAAGAAGTATATATATACATTACTTCCTTTCTAGAAATGTATATGGTTTTATATGAATTGTTCCTCTGTCATAGTCCTATCAATATCAAGGAAGCCAGCACGGTTTACTCTTGTGCTAGAAAAGGAGTTAGGCTGTTGGATGGACACAAGTGCAAACTTGAGTCTCCCCTCAGCCTCCTCTTCTCCAGGCTAAACACCCCCAGCTCTCTCAGCCGTTCCTCATAAGGCCTGTTCTCCAGCCCCTTCACTAGCTTTGTTGCTCTTCTCTGGACTCACTCCAGAGCCTCAGCATCTTTCTTGTGGTGAGGGGCCCAGAACTGAAAACAGAATTTGAGGAGTGATCTCACCAGTGCCAAGTCCAGAGGGAGAAACGTTTTTAATTTCTTTTAAAGAAACCCAAATGGTTAAACAATCCACCATGCTTGGCTGTTAAGAAAATAAAAATAACTGTGGTCTCACTGAAGCATTAAATGCAAGTTCATGGAAGTCCTAGCAGATAGATAACTGTATGGTACACTTCTCCCACAGAATGTTTGAGTACAGTGTGTCTGTTCCAAGACATGCGTTTCTATTCTTAAATTGGGTCAAAATCTGAATTTGCCAGCCTGTTGTGTAAGAGCCGATACCAAGCAACATGATCATCCAACATGTGACTAGACACAAAAGGATTATTGATGTTTTTGATGCAAGACCCTTTTGAAAAATTAAGGCAATTATTTACAAAAAGACTACTCATTCCACACATGTAGGACTTTGGAACGTGATATATTTTAATTGGTTAGTTTAAGGAAAATGCAATTAGGCCCAGCTACAAACAAGGTGTGTGGATAAACTTATGTTTATAAAACTTATAAAATACAGGAAAATAAATATAGGAAATTCAGGCTTGAAGTGCGTGAAAAGTTATTTTAATGACTTCCCAGTTTCTTGTTTGATCATAGTTATCAGACAGACACAGGTACTACTTATTGCTGCAGTTCTGTAAGTATGATCTTTTGGATCATACTAAAGAGGCTGATTTAAATTAATTTCTGCAAAGATAAATATTTTAGGATGATTCTATTAAAGTATTTGGAATTGCAGTGTTTTGAAAGTGGGATTTTTTTTTTTCTGAAAATGTGGGAGAAGCTAAGGCACATTTTAGGGCTTCAGCTTTATGAGTGGGAACATAAGTGGACAGGCCAGAAATGAAACAAGGATTGAAGACGTTTTTTTCTCTCTAAACTTAAGTATTTTGTGTGGGGTTTGTTTGGATTTTGTGGTTTTTTTCCTCCCAAGTGCCTAATTCAGATAGTGGTAGAACTTAGATTTAGAAAGCCCTAGGTCATTTTTTTTAATCATATTGTAAAAAATTGTAAAAAAAGTTGATTTAAGGGCAATAGTAAGAGAATTGAAAGAAATTCTGTGTTAATAATAAAAATTTCAGCTTCTCACCTTGAAGTTTCAGGAAAGCGAATATCTTGTATTCTCAGCTTAGTGAAGTTTCTTTCCTAATTCCAGAAACCTTTTTCAGTTTAGTTATGAGATCATTCTATTTTCAATTTTTTTAAGTCTTAAACAATAATAAAAACATGCTTTTCTTTTCCCCCTTTTTAGATAAATTCTGTCCAGGAGTTAGCAAAACAATGGCAAAAGCGGCTGGTTGAGTTGAAGACTTTAAATGCATCGACAAAAGCAGCTTTGGTGAGTGTTGATGAAAGGTAGAACATTTCTATTCCTGATTCATTTTTTCTGTTAATTCTAGGCAAATGCTTTTCTTAGATTCATGTTGGTTTAGACACATCCCACCAAACTGTCCTGCAAATTTATTTCTGCTGCAAAGAGTTCTGAGATGTCAAAGTTGTAACATGCTGCTTTGTCTTTAATGAAGAGATCATCCAAGTGTTCCATAGAAACTTCAGCTGTTATCAAAGGATTTAATTTCTTCTTCTAATTTTATATAAATAAGTGACAAGGATTGCATTGAAGATTGCAGGATGCTCTCTTTTACAACAAAATATACGTGATTCTTGTAGGGCATCCTTGTTTGCACCTAAATAGCTGAGACATTGAAGTGTTTGATTCTTAGATTCATTCTCAGTTTTATAGTAGATCTGTGAGCTGTTCTGAATATCTTGATTACAGTGTATTATGTCCTAGAAAAGTATCTGTCATGAACATGTTTGGCTAGCTAGCAGCACCATGACTTTGACAGTAATCTTAGAACACTCCTGGGAGCATTAGGGAAGGTGGCAAGGGTGTAAGGAGGAATTACTTAAAGAGAATCATAGAATCATAGAACAACCAGGTTGGAAGGGACCCATCGGATCTTCTAGTCCAACCATTCCTATCAAGTCCCTCAAGACCTCATCCACCCGTGCCTTAAACCCCTCCAGGGAAGGTGAATCAACCACCTCCCTGGGCAGCCTATTCCAATGCGCAATGACCCTCTGTATGAAAAACTTCCTCCTAATCTCCAGCCTAAATCTCCCCTGGCAGAGCTTGAGGCCATTCCCTCTTGTCCTGTCCCCTGTCACTTGAGAGAAGAGGCCAGCTCCCTCCTCTCTACAACCTCCCTTCAGGTAGTTACAGAGAGCAATGAGGTCTCCTCTCAGCCTCTTAAAAGCATTTTGTTCATAGCTGCAAGAGCCATTGCGATGAGAGTGATCAGTGTCCAACCTAGTCTATGTCATATTAAATAGGACTGGGCAGCTCTATTTCTGCTTAAAGTACTTCTTGTAAGACATCTCCCTGTTTTAGAACCTAGTTTTCATTTACGTATTTGGATTTTTTTAAGCTATCTGAGTTAAAGAACACAGTCACTCAACCGTTGCCTGCCTTTGGATTTGGAGGACAGCAAACGTCAGGCTTTGGGTTGTCAGGTATGTTTCTGCATTAAGAACCAACCGTTAAACATCCTTGTGAGTTCTTCGTCTGCACTGTTGAAATAGAGCAGTGGTTTAGTGCTACAAGCGTGCACATTCTAACATTTCTCTATAATTGCAGGCTTTCCCGTGAACAGCAGCAGCAACACTGCCAGCAGTTTCTCCTTTAAACCAACTTCCAGTCTCATCGGTGCATCATCTGGAAACATGCCTGCTTTTGGGAGCTCTTCTGCTCCTGCACTTGGTGTGACGACCTCTCCGAGTGTCTCCCATTCTGTTGGTTTTGGCAGTGTGGCTGCTCCATCTGCAGCCTCCTTCTCATTTAAACCTTCTGAAACAACCGGTGGGTTTGGAAGTTCTGGGTTTTCAGGATTTGGCAATTCTGCTGCTGTGAAGTCTTCAAGCCCTGCTCCACCTAATGCCTTTGGTGCTCTTAATGCTGCACAAGCATCTTCTCCCTCACGTTGGAGCAGTACTGGATTTGGACAGACTGCTGGTTCCTCTGGACATAGTGCAACACCAGCTTCTTTTGCAGGTACGAACACAGAAAAGTTACATACACCAAAGAGCGAATTAACATCAGCTTCTTCTGCAGGTACGAACACAGAAAAGTTACATACACCAAAGAGCGAATTATCAGCTGAAGAGCTGAAACAATTTGAAGCAAAAAGGTTTACATTCGGAATGATTCCTCTTAATCCCCCACCAGTGGAACTTCTGAATGTTTAGGACTTTATATTCTGAATAAATATGGTGTTGCAATTTCTCTGATACCTCGACTGCACGATTTTGGGGTTGAGTAGTGAAATACAATAATTCCATTTGAGCTGATTTTTGTTTCACCTCCAAGTTTTGCTGCAATAGTACACTCAGGTATAAACATGTGAACATGCGGTTTATTGTTTATTAGCTGGTTTGGAATTGATCTTTTATGCCTTTTTACTAATAAAAGTAAAATTTAACGTTCCATTTTATAGTCTGTGCTGTGAAGTACCTGGCAATTAAAGAGGCTTTGTCAGAAGGCCATAAGTTACATTGCACTACTGGGTTGCCTACATGGATTTTTGTTGTGATTTTTTTAGTAGCTTGAAATAAGGCATCTGCTTTTTGTTATTGTTGTTTAATGACCCAGTGCAGGCTTCCTGCAACTCACAAGCAAATTATTGATACTTTGGCTCAGAGTTCCATTTAATTCTTATGTGTTTTTCCAAGTAGAGTCTCCAGAGCAGTACTGACTTGTACAAATTAAGACGTGAACGTCTCTCAGGGCTCACTTTACTCTTGATTGCTTATGCCAGTTACTCAGATTTTGATACCAGAACTGGGGAATGTACCAAAATGTGTTTATGTCACTGCAGTTCCAGAAAAATCCCATCTACAAGGACATCATTAAATTCACTTTTGTAAGAAGTTAGTATTTAACAATAAACAAACACAAAAGCGTCTGTGGTTTGTCATGAATGCCTTAACTGCCTGAACTCATTCTATTCTGTGCTATACTGATGTATTTCATTTGTGAAGCCTTAGTGTTTCTCAAACACAATTGTATCAGAAAAACTACAATTTTTTTTTTTAAGTTCCTAATTTTTTTTTTAAATTTTACCTTCCCTGGAGGTGTTTAAGGGATGGGTGGACAGGGTCCTGAGGGACATGGTTTTGTGTTTGTTAGGAGTGGTTGGACTCGATGATCCTGTGAGTCTCTTCCAACCTGGTGATTCTGTGATTCTATAAAATTGTTATTATTTGTATTAAACCCATATTCCAACATACTGAAGGTATATTTTGGGGTAAACATACAGAATTGGCATTTTATTTCATATTCTTGCTCTTCAGACTATTCTGCTTTTGGTGTACTTCATATCAAAGTTGGTCACAAGTGCAAAGTCGGCAGCTATTTCTCTTCCTTTTGTGTATAATCCTTCCATTTTCTTAACCTTTTACTTTTTTTTGTGTACAGCTTTTTTGTTTGACATATGGCTGCTCTCCAGAAAGTCATAATATTGTGGTCTGGGCTATAAAAACACATAGAGTGGCAGCAAAAAAAATTCGCAAATCTCACTTACTGCACTTTGTTTTTTGAAGAAGAATCCTGAGGTGAAAGTCTGAGCAGAGAGGTATAACGTGTCCTGATTAGTAGGAGAACTTGGTCTGTGAAATAGGCTGGAATATTCAAGCTGTGTGATGTTTTCAAGTAGTTCCCTTACTTTGAAATAACAGGATTTATGAGTCACTGAAATTCTGTTTGTTCAAATTCTGTTTGTACAAATTTGTTTGTACCACTGTGTGGTACAAACAACTAATTTGAAGAATGATTGGAAGTTTTGATTTCCAAAGATCGGGGATTAATCCTCAGACAGCAGCATTCAAGACTGGCTGTATCCAGCAGAAAAACCCTCCACTACTCTAGCAGAGGAAGAAACACAGCATCTAACATAAAAATTGAATTTTCTCTGCCTTTTTTTTTTCCTCCGGGTGGTGCAGACGGGACAGGGAGATCTCAAGTTGTGAGCTGGTAGCAGGAACCAAAGCAAAGATGAGCTTCAGAAAGCATTACACTTTTGTCTTAAAAGCTAAACGTAATTCTAACCCTGTGTTCTGTGGCTTCATTATATGTGGCAGAAAGTGGCAAAGTAGCCTTACGCTCGATGAAGGAAGATGGACTAGATTTATGTCTCAGAAAATAAGGCTGAGGGTATCAAGAATGAATTGCTAACAGCCAGAAAGATAAGGAAAGAAGAGCTTTCATAAATGTGTCTGGGGAAAGGAATTCAAAAGGCCTATTACTACAGGAGCACTGGAGTGAGATTGGTAACTTAAAGGGTGGAAATCTAGTTAAAAGTACTTGCAGTGAGGGATAGTTGAAAATCAATGAAGCTGTAATGCAGTTGCTGATGAAAGGAAATGTGAGCTTACTGCAGCACTGTGGAAGTCCAATAATTTGCCGTGTTTGTCAGTTAGGGAATTGGTTAATGGACTTGGCTTAGGAAAGGCAGGTCCTGCTTAACTAACCTGATCTAAGACCAGGTGACCTGCTTAGTAGATGAGGTAAAGGCTGTAGATGTTGTCTACCTTGGCTTTAGTAAAACCTTTAACATTTCCTGCAGCGTTCTCCTGGAGAAACTGGCTGGATGGGCACACACTGATGGGAAAAGACTCCTGGCTGAATGGCCGGGCCCAAAGAGTTGTGGGTAGATGGAGTGAAATGCAGTTGGAGGCAGGACACACACATTACCCAGGACTCAGTGTTGGGGATGATCCTATTCAACATCAATGATGTGGATGAGGGAATCAAGTGCTCTTGCAGCAAGTTGGCAGTTGACACCACATTGGGTGGAAGGGTTGATCTGCTTGAGGAACGGGATTCTTTACAGGGGGATCTAGACAGGCTGCACTGATGAGCTGAGGCTGACGGTACGAGATTTAGCACAGCTAAATGTGTCATGTGTAGTCTGCACTTGGGTCACAACAACCCCACGCAACACTACTGACCCAGGGACAAAGAGCTGGAAAGACTCGTAGAAGACTCCTAGTAAAAGACTCGTTCTCATCAACTCAATCATAGGCAATATTCATCTTGAACCTGCAGTGCTGTTGCAAGTTTTCAGTCTGGTCTGCAGAATAAAGCTGGGGCATTCTTTCAATAGTGTAAAACGCAACAGAAGAACAAAACCAAATCCTAAAACAGAGGGAAGAGCAGCCAGAACAACAAGATTTAAATGTTAACTGGCTGATCAACATTTTTGTTCAGGTACACAGGTACCTTCCCTCTCCACAGGCAGTGGGGGGTTGTCCTCACCATGTCACATGAGAGACATAAGAAACAAGTTTTACATCTTATGCCTTTTAGCAGGCAGATCTGACTGCTAATTGCAGGGTAGTCAATCAGAAAAGGGATCTGGTGCTTTGAAAGTACCTGTAGCAATTATATCCTGTTCCACTCGAATTTCTCTTTCGTTACGGAAGTGCACTTCTAGCAAACTAAATGCTTTCTAGTCAGCATTGAGTCATGCTTCTGTAAGTCTTCCATAGAGCCTTATCTTTGCAAATCATGTGAAATGTGCTCATTGCTTATGCCCCACAAATTAATTAGATCTAATTATACAAAATAAACCCGCCTTTCTGTACAAATCAAGCAAGGAACATTTGCATGCATGTAAAACCGTATGTCACATCAGTTTTAAAGGGAAACTACTGAAGTACAGTTTTGATATCCAATAGCTTAGCTTTTCTCTCTAACCAGTGCTGTTGCATTTTTCCCAGCCTGACAAGTATCTGTACAACCTGAGCTTGTGATGTTAAATATTAAGGCAACCCTTATAGACACATGGATTTTGTTGCTGTAGCTCACTTCTGCAACTACAGGCTTCTCTTGAACTATCTGTAACAATGAAATGGAACTAAAATCATGTCATAGAATCATAAAACAACCAGGTTGGAAGAGACCCACTGGATCATCTAGTCCAACCATTCCTATCAAACACTAAACCATGTCCCTCAGCACCTCGTCCACCCGTCCCTTAAACCCCTCCAGGAAAGGTGACTCAACCACCTCCCTGGGCAGCCTGTTCCAGTGCCCAAGGACCCTTTGTGTGAAAAACTTCCTCCTGATGTCCAGCCTAAATCTTCCCTGGCGGAGCTTGCAGCCATTCCCTCTCATCCTGTCCCCTGTCACTTGGGAGAAGAGCCCAGATCCCTCCTCTCCACAACCTCCTTTCAGGGAGCTGGAGAGAGTAATGTGGTCTCTCCTCAGCCTCCTCTTCTCCAGGCTAAACACCCCCAGCTCTCTCAGCCATTCCTCAGAAGGCCTGTTCTCCAGCCTCTTCACCAGCTTCATTGCTCTTCTCTGGACTCGCTCCAGAGCCTGAACATCATTCTTGTGGTGAGGGGCCCACAACTGAAGACAGGATTCAAGGAGCCGTCTCACCAGTGCTGAGTACAGAGGGAGAATAACCTCCCTCGACCTGCTGGTCACACCATTTTTGATACAAGCCAGGATGCCTAACTGAATTAGCAGTTTATAACTTACATTTAAATGGGGGGAAAAAAAAAGAAGCCTGGTATCAGTTAGTGCTTCTGTATGATAAATAGTAGATTAGCTGGAGAAGAACACTCTGTGTTTGATTTACATTAGACCTTTTGGGCAGAAGAGAGCCTTCAGCATTCTCCCATGGCTTCTGTGCTTGCTCAGCATCTCCCACGGGGCTGGGGACCAACAAGCCCTCACAAAGCAAAGCGCAGCACTGCTTGAACTGCATTGTAGGAACTTGGCATAGCATAAAAGAGAGACCCAGCCTGCAGGCAGATCTGCCAGCCTTGAGATAAGGCTGTCTCAAATTTCCCTGTAGATTCTCCTGCCTGGAGTCTTCTTCAGACATCTCTGTCTCTATCTAACCCACCTGACTTCCTGGAGACCAACGCCTTCACCTCCTGCACTGCGTGTCTCCTTCTCCCACCAAGCTCCCCAGTCCCCTCCTTTTGCAGACCTGAGGACGTGACTCCCTCGGCTCCCCCATGCAGGTTTTGCTGAGGGAAATGGTCACCAGGAATCCCTCCTCTCCAGAAGTCTGTGCCACTTCCTAAAGCCAACATGGGAATTCACATGTGTTGATGACCCTGTGAGGACACAGTATTCATGAATCGAGATGCCTCCAAAGCAGCCCTTCAGGGCTGGTTTGGAGGCATCTCGATTCATGAATACTGTCTCCATCACAGGTGGGTGCAGATACATCTCCAACATTACTTGTCTTTCCAGATGGTGCCGTTTCAAGCTTCTGTGCCCTCAGTGCCCTTTACTGACACATTCTCCTTATCATATGAGATTGCTAGCAAAATGAATCCCCTCTAACCTTTAATCATCTTGTATAAACACCGGTTTGCTCCTCCCACTGGTTCTTCCCATGCCTTTCTCAGGAACACACCTAGAAACTCGGAGATACTAAAGCTCCCTCCTGCCGGTGACCAGTGTGCTTCTGGTTCTCCAAACGCTTCTCTGAAAGATCAGAAGGGTTTTGGGGTTTTTTTTCCTAAAAACCCACTTATGTAGAGATGAACCTTACTCTCTGGCTTGTCCTCTAGTTCTCCACCCCTGGAGTGGGGAGTGTGCTGCAGGGCTGGGCTCTGTCCTGAGCTGCACTAGAGTTTTCTCCTCCATCAGGTGGACAATCCAGGGAAGGAGGTAGGACCTGTGGGCCTCCACACCATGAAGACTGTAATCAGTCTGCTCATGGTTTAATTGTCTGTATCTGCCAACAATCACTTTCTTCTCTTTTCCACTTCTGAAGGATATTGTACAGAGGATTAGGAAAAGAGCGGAAAAAATGTAAGGGCAGAAAGCACTCAGGCAGGTTTGCAGGAATCCATGATGCCACCAGGGAAAAAGCCCAGACATCCTAACTTTTTGTCATATGGTTGAGGCACAAGCCCATCCTTCTTTTCATAGTAAAACTACAGAGCAATGCCTATCCAAGAGCACATGTTATAGAAGTAACGTAAGAAACATAAGTTAATCTTTGCACCAGGAAATAAATCTGGTTGCCAGTAACAGGTTCATCCTGAGGTAACCAAGCTCTGCTGGACATCTGAAAATATATAAAACTGGCCTATTTGTGCTCAAAAACCAGGGGTCTCTCTCTGACCTTTTCTTCTCTATCTATCTCCAGTTTAGAAAAATACTGGGTAACATTAAAGAGATTAGCAGAGACTCTCGATATTAAATACAGTAGTGGAGAACAAACAAATAAATGCATACAAGACATTTCTTGATCACAGTTGCAATAAACTGGTTCTGACAGCAAAGAGATTTTCTCTGACTTAAGTGGTCACTGGACACATTCCATCCTTATGGTGATCTACTTTGAGAAGGTTTATTCTTCCAACAATAATATAACAGAAACAGTCACGAACAGAGTCCTGTAAGCAACTAAAGAGTACTAAGAACAATATATATGGGCGGGAGGTGTTGTTTTTAAAAATCTGTTAGTGTGTGCGCGTAGCTGTAATTTACAGATATGCATCCTAGATCATTTATTTAGGAGTCTGTATATATTGCAGTACTCAGTAGAGAGGAAGAGGGAATAAATTGCTTTTTACAACATTCCTGCCTCTGATGCTGGGTCTGTAATGATTCACCAAGGCCTGGAGGTCAGCAGGAGCACTCAAAATCCAAGACGACCCTGTGCATGCTGCGCAAATTGTGTGCCCTGCTCAGCTCCTGCAAACCCTCACTGTGGACCTGCCTCAAAAAAGATGCTCCAGAGCTGTGAAGCTATCTGTTTGCTAGGACTTCCAAATGGCAATTTAAATTTATAACATAGTGCACAGGAGCCAGAAAGCTGCTGTTCACGGTGTTTTCTGGTTTATAGTCAAGTTACTTCATTTTAGTAGGTTTCCTAAGAAAATAACATGTATTTGATTAGACTGTCTGATCTTCAGTGATTCTTTCTACACCAGTCAATTCTTTAAAATTATTTACCGGCACTTAAGTCTAGGATGGGATGGAATGGATTGGGTTGGAAGGGACCTTAAAGATCATCCGGTTCCAACCCCCCTGCCACAGGCAGGGACACCTCCTACTGATTCAGGTTGTTCAAAGCTCCATCCAACCTGGTCTTGAACACCTCCAGGGATGGGGCAGCCACAGCTTCCCTGGGCAACCCGTGCTAGGGCCTCACACTCTCATGGTGAAGAAATTCCTACTTATGTCTAGTCTAAATCCGCCCCTCTCCAACATAGCCATTGGACTATATTGGGAACATTCTCTTAATTGTAGTAAGAATTGGCAGGTGGATGAGGAAGGAGGCCAAAAGCAGTGTTGCAACTGAAAGATAAACAGACAAAACTCAGCTGTTATAAATCCTGTTAGCAACTAGCTGGCTGATCAGCACACATGTAAATCTAGTACCCAGAGTGTCTTCCCAGACTTTTGCCCCATTGGGATGTTACAGAGGCCAAAGGGCACCAATCTATAGGAAACTAAGTTTCATACGCACATTCTGGGGGTCAAAAGCAACTTGCTTCAAATATCAAAGAAAAATTCTTCCATGTTCAAACACGAAGTTAACCCAGGAACAAGGAGCAATGATGTGGTTGTATATTCAGATATAACGAAGAATTGAGGCTCCTAACTTCACAATGTCTTGCTAACTCGTTGTTAATTTCAGGAGAGGTTCAGGCTGAACATTAGGAAAAGATTTTCACAGAAAGGATCATAGGGCACTGGCAGAGGCTGCCCAGGAAGGGGGTTGATTCACCCTCCCTGGAGGGGCTTACGGCACGGGTGGACAAGGTACTGAGGGACATGGTTTAGTGTTTGACAGTAATGGTTGGACTCGATGATCTGGTGGGTCTCTTCCAACCTGGTGATTCTATGATTCTATGAAATCCATGAAATCATCCATAAAATCAAAGCTGTGCTGACAGCCCCCAATCCTCATGATTCCTAGGACACTTCCATTGTAGGTCCTTTCATGAATGATCTTTCACTTATAAAAACCCTGGAAATAACAACCTTACTGAAATAAGACAATTGTTACAGTATTTTTAGCCTTCTGGCCAGTTTCTAGCAATAATTGTTTACTAGCCTATTACTGTATCACTAGCCCCTCATCCTGTTGTTTAAACACACAATATATTCATTTGCTTGCTCTTTCCTTTGGCAGAGACTGTCATTTATGTCAAAACATGATTTCTTTTCTAATCATTTCACGCATCTTCAGATTATTTCGAAGAAAGTGCTGCCTATAATTATCAGCCGAGGAGATTTGCAACATATTCGTTCATCTTCCAACTTTAAACCTAACAACACTTATTCCACAAGGCTTAAACTACAAGGACAGACTGAATGTGAATGAACTCAGACAATTTGAGGTGTTTTTCCATCACATGCGGCAGACTCAAAAGCCCAAGCATCTGCTGGCTCCCTCTGACCAAACCAGGGGGAGATGACTGCACACCAGGCTGCATATTACAGAATCACTAATTTGGAAAAGACCCACTGCATCATTGAGTCCAACTGTTCCTATCAAACACTAAACCATGTCCCTCAGCACCTTGTCCACCCGTCCCTTAAACACCTCCAGGGAAGGTGAATCAACCACCTCCCTAGGTAGCCTGTTCCAGTGCCCAATGACCCTTTCTAGGAATTTTTTTTTCCTAATGTCTAGCCTAACTCTCCCCTGGTAGAGCTTGAGGCCATTCCCTCTTGTCCTGTCCCCTGTCACTCGGGAGAAGAGCCCAGATCCCTCCTCTGCACAACCTCCTTTCAGGGAGCTGGAGAAAGCAATGAGGTCTCCCCTCAGCCTCCTCTTCTCCAGGATAAACAACCCCAGCTCTCTCAGCCATTCCTCATAAGCCTCTCCCCCAGCTTTGTTGCTCTTCCCAGGACTCACTCCAGAACCTCAACATCCTTCTTGTGGTGAGGGGCCAACCTCCAGCCTCCTTTACTTTGTTGGGCAATCTCTGCCCCAAAAAGGCTCCAAAACACTCAAGTCAACCCAAGTCTAAGCAAGAATACCCAGACCTACCTGTAAATTGAAGCTCAGGCAGACTCTAGAGCACAACTCTGAGAGACTTTCCACAGGAAATGCCAGTGGACCAGTGACCACATCTTGTCTAACTTGACGTGGCTTCTGCCTGCTCATATGCCATCATCTCCAGACAGGAACCTCTTACATAGTTACCACACAAGGCCTGATGAAACTTTTGAAACAGTCAAGCAAGAGTTCCCCTCTTCAAGTGAAGGGAAAACAAAGAGCAACATAAACCACTAGATCAAGCTTTTTAGCCCTATTGCATTTCTCCTGGTGCACCTGAACTGCTGGGGGAGAAAAGCCTCTTTCCCCCTTGCTTCAGCTGTGGCCTGTTGCACCCTGAGAGGGTGAAAGCAAGGAAGCAGGTGCTGAGAAGTTCTTTACAACGATAATGAGAAAAAGATTACTTTAAAGGTGTGCTTGGGTCTGTAGCAGAGTATAGCATCTCTATGCATCTTCTCCTGTCTGTGGGCACTGAGGTTTGTGTCCTGGGTCATCAAAGCATTACTCTAATTATACAAAGAAGGTGTAACCATACTACTTACTCTCATTATCTCTGATACACTCTGAGAGCATATGCCACACGCTCTTCCTGCCTCCCAGATGTTGCTGCTTTTACTGCCCAAGTCACAAGCCACCAAAGATGAACTGCTGGTCCTGTAACCACCAAAAGAGCCTGAGTTAATACAAGAACAAGCTTTGCATATGATCAATGAATTACAGAAATAATAGGCAAGTACTAAACGAGGCTGCATGTGACCAGGCACCAAGCTGGCACGGTAGAAGGCAGGCTGAGCCAAGGCCACACCATGGAACCACAAGAGCACACAAAAACTCTTGTACAATACTGGTGCTCAGCCGCCTGTGCCATCATTACGTGGTTATGAAATGCTTAGCACAAAGCAGTGGTAGCTGATTATGCCCTTTAAATATTACTGTGGTACTAACACCAAGTAGCTCTACTAGCAAGTTCATTTTGCTAGTTCTTAATTACAGGGAATCTTGGGAAGATGTAAACAGCAAAGTTCCCTTCCCAAACCAAATAATTCTTGTCTTTACTCCTGTGGCATTTTAAAATTCCCCATCCAATTCAATTTGAAAACCTGCTCTGGGTTGTTAGACTGTTAACCGATACCTGCTTATTTGGAGACTTTAAATGTAAATGAAAAGTTACATAGACCAGTATGAAATTTCTTTCTTTGAATTGATTGGAGGGACTTAAGAAACAGAATTAAATACTCTTT
Source organism: Coccyzus lansbergi (assembly GCA_033558105.1). Taxonomy (NCBI): domain Eukaryota; kingdom Metazoa; phylum Chordata; class Aves; order Cuculiformes; family Coccyzidae; genus Coccyzus; species Coccyzus lansbergi. The sequence goes on from JAUMJK010001159.1 coordinate 642,261, forward strand.
TGGTCTCCCAAACTGTCTGCCATAATCCCTCAGACCAGTCATTTTTTAACTGAATTTAAAAGCTTCCCTTAAAAAATTGTGATGTATCATGAAGCACAGAGCTGCCTGCTCTCATCATTACCTCTGTAAATTACTATTAGCCAAAAACTTGTGCTCACCAACTCTTTCTCTCCACAACCAAAGGAACGGGGATTCAGAAAGGAACTTAACAAAAGGTCACTGCTGGGAAACAGACCTGTACAAATGTTAATACATACCTTAGAGCAATTGAAATGGCCCTGGTTTGAGATGTAGCAAAAGAAGAGACCCTGTCCAACAAGAAAGCAATGAGTAGGCATAAAGGCTCTTTTAAACTACCTGCTTTGTCTTAGTCTATACTTGCTCTGATTTAAATAGTGGATAGTTCTCATTCATGTTCTAAACAGATGTAGCTCTTGAGAGTGATGCTTGTTTTATTTTAAAGAGAAGCCATATCAAAGCTCTGGACGACTTTGTGGTCCCCACCCAGGAGAAAATTGCCTACCTTCTCCTATAAATAACCTGAAAATTATTTTTTAATTTAAAAATATTATCTATTACAAAAACATGAGAGAAACTTGTGTGTCATCTGAATGCACATGAAAAGCATTCAAATATTACATGAATGAAAACCATAAAACAAGTAGAGAAATAGAAGACAGAGTTTCCATGTCCCTCTGCTTTCAGTACAAGGTTGGATTGAAGAGGTAGGTGCTGTAATTTGAGTAAAAAATATCAAGAAGATTGTATTTTCTGGAGCTTTTGACTGCTAGCTGCTGGAACACACCATCTTGAAGATTTTCATAGAATGTCACCTGATGTCTAAAGCATGTGACTATGGAACAATCTAATTGTCCTCCCTGCGTCTTTCAAGATACTCAAATAGCGTCCATCAGCCTTGCTACATTTGACTTCAAAAATTTCATAATGCAGTTTGTTCCTCACCTGTTTTATTTCTAGTCCCTGCGATTCTAAGAGCACTGACAACCTAGCAGTAAATTCTTAATTAAATACTTTGTGATTTTCATAGTTTTCCACTGAATTTAGATAGCCAGAAACATTTTTTTTATCTGTTTAAACCAGGGAACAGTTGTCAGTGTACTGTCCATACCAGCAAGAGGTTGTATTAGTGCCTGGGAAGACCATGCTGGGTTATCCAGAGGGAAGGGAAGATAGTCTATGATGTTTTGGTGGGCTGCTCCACAGAACCAGAATGTCATCTATGATCACCTTCTCCAGAACCTTCCCATTTCAGATGAATTGAAGAAATAAAGTTGCCTTTAAACGTTTTCAAGCACTGTAAGCACAAACCCTTAACAGGATATCAGAGATACCGGGAGCATGTTTGGGGTCAAGAACACTTCAGTGCAGTGGGCAGAGTTGTTGATAATTTCATATACAGGTGCAATAGGCTGAAAGAGTTGGGGTTGTTCAGACTGGAGAAGAGAAGGCTCTGAGGAGATCTTATAGTGACCTTCCAGTGCCTGAAAGGGGCTACAAGAAAGCTGGAGGGTGGAAATTTTTACAAAGGCTAGTAGTGAGAGGACGAGGGGCAATGGGTATAAACTGGAGAGGGGCAGATTTAGGCTAGACATAAGGAGGAATTTCTTCACTATGAGGGTGATGAGGCCCTGGCCCAGGTTGCCCAAGGGAGCTGTGGCTGCCCCATCCCTGGAAGTATTCAAGGCCAGGCTGGATGGGGCCTGGGGGCAGCCTGAGCTAGTGGGAGGTGTCCCTGCCCAAGGTAGGAGGTTGGAACTGGAAGACCTTTAAGGTCCCATCCAACCCAAATTATTCTATGATTCTATGATTAACATTGTTATGTTTGTAGCTCCCATTTTGCTTGAAATACAACTAATCCTCCCTCTTGTCTTGATTGTCCTCCCTTACTTGTAGGAAGCATAGTTAATTATTTACCCAAAGAGAAGAGCAGCAGCCAACTCCTCCTCATAATCCTGCATCTTTTTTCCCAGTTGCAGAAGATGTTTTGAACACCCCACCGCATCGTGCTTTCCCTCTCTCTGTTTGCACATCTGACATGGGGAAGATGATGATGAACCCCATCTTATAGACTCTCTGCAAAACAACCCCAGATAGCAGTGATTGATTTAACATTTTCTTTCTGAAAAATGCCTCTGTCTTCTCCCCTCAGTCACGCTGCCCTGTGCATTTACTATGCAGACTTTTATCTTGCCTTAGTCAGATAGGGAGATAAATATCATAAGCCACTTTTGTGCTAAGTGTCAAGACACAAGCAAAAAAACAAAGCAAACAAACTGGTCTCACTGTTGTGATGGTTCAGATGTGGTTTAACAAGGCAATTTCAAGACATCTTACAGTTAAAAACATCTACCAGCACCCCAGAGCTGGATTTATGCTGAGGTATTGCTGAGAACCATACACATGCAAAATACTGATCTGAAAAACAGCTCCTGCTGCCAGTGCTCCAGCCTGGTGACCCAGTGCCTCAGCAGTGCTCTCTGCTCTTGTCACCCACTGCCAAGTGGCGACACCGTGGCAGCTAACGGCATCACTGTGAGGCTCATTTGCTCATTTTCACCAGTTAGTGACCACCAGCCGAGTTTTACCACTCAGTAGATAATTTCTGCTTAAAGGTGTAAACATTTGTATGTGCCAAGTGAAAATATAGGGACATGGAAGGAGAACTTGCAAGTGTATCTGGGTGAAATCCAGTAATTCAGCTGCCAAAACAGGTAAGCAGCTTCATCAAGTTTGCTCCTAGCTTGAGGTTTTTGAATTCCATCCTAGACAACGAACACCATAGAATCATAGAGTGGTTTGGGTTGGAAGGGACCTTAAAGATCATCCAGTTGAAACTCCCTACAATGGGTAGGGACACCTCCCACTAGCTCAGGCTGCCCAAGGCTCCATCCAGCCCGGTTTTGAACACCTCCACCATGACCAGGTAAAGAAGTTCTGACTCTAATACACAGAAATGTATTACTAACTGATGTAGTTTTTATTTGTTATCAGAACCTCCACAGAAGTTGAACCGCTCAGTGAAGAATGTCTCTTTGGTGTCTGTGTCTCAGCAAATGCTGATTTTTCTTATGTTTTTATTTCCCGTTCTATAAAGTGATTTGATAATGAGTTTTTCTTACCAAAAGTTTCTTATTGTGTGATAATAGAAGAACTAGGTACTCTGAAATGCAGCAAACAACTGATAACTAAAAGACAAAATGATCTCTATTTTCATTCTCTCATTTTGTTCTTATTTCATAAAAACATAATTTTTTGCCTTCACCACTCACTTCACCACTGCAGCATGAAAAATCAATGTCAATTTATAGAGGTCTGAATTTACAATCCATTTTCCACCTTTTATGCTTCTCATTTCTTTATTTTCTTTTCTTCAAGACTATTCCCCTTTTTTACATTTTGATATTAGATACTTACAGTAGATGTAGTGCCCTTTACTGAGAAGAACTGCAGAGGGAGATTTAAATGTGGAGAAGCCGTTAACACTGCTTCTTCTACAGCACCTGGCAGCTGGACAGTGAGTTCTGTGGTGGGGGCAGACATACAAGGCCAAATGGCAGGTCCTGCACTTGGGACACAACAACCCTGTGCAGCTACAGGCTAGGAGAAGTCTGTCTAGAAAGCTGCCTAGAGGAGAAGGACCTGGGGGTGTTGGTCGACTGAACATGAGCCAGCAGTGTGCCCAGGTGGCCAAGAAGGCCAATGGCATCCTGGCTTGTATCGGAAACAGTGTGATCAGCAAGTCTAGGTAGGTTATTCTCCATCTGTACACGGCACTGGTGAGACCACTCCTTGAATATTGTGTTCAGTTCTCAGCCCCTCGCCACAAGAAGGATGTTGAGGCTCTGGAGCAAGTCCAGAGAAGAGCAATGAAGCTGGTGAAGGGGCTGGAGAACAGGCCCTATGAGGAGCGGCTGAGAGACCTGGGGGTGTTTAGCTTGGAGAAGGGGAAGCTGAGGGGAGACCTCATTGCTCTCTCCAGTTACCGGAAGGGAGGTTGTGGAGAAGAGGGTGATGGGCTCCTCTCTCAAGTGACAGGGGATAGGATGAGAGGGAATGGCCTCAAGCTCTGCCAGGGGAGATTTAGGCTGGACATCAGGAGGAAGGTTTTCACACAAAGGGTCTCTGGGCACTGGAACCGGCTGCCAGGGAGGGGGTTGATTCACCTTCCCTGGAGGGGTTTAAGGCACATGTGGACGAGGTGCTGAGGGACATGGTTTAGTGATTGATAGGAATGGTTGGACTCAATGATCCGATGGATCTCTTCCAACCTGGTGATTCTATGATTCTATGACTTGATGATCTGGTGGGTCTCTTCCAACCTGGTTGTTCTATGATTCTATGATTCTATCTTACATTAGATCTGAATTTTTTTTTTGCAACTGCTCAAACTCTTGTGTTAGGCACAGAAGAGCTTTTCCTTCCTTGTAGACCACAGGCATACAGTAGAGCTCCAAGTAACACTCTGCAATTTAGCAGCATAGCATAGGGAAGATTTGTTGAGCTATTTTGCTCTTTTGGGAGAGATAATTTAAAACTACAGATACAAGAACCAGATTTTTTCTGTCACATGATGCATATACATTTTCTGTGATTATTTTTATCATGTCATATAGTATTTCCCACACAGAGCTCTTATCTCTGGTGATCAGTGCATTACACATGCTAGACAGAGAGATTTTACCCTTTATATTTCATTTAAGCCAGGGATTGCAAGTAGGCTGCTGTATTAAATCAATTTTTTGGATCTCATACGGTAACACAATAAAGTCATGTTAGATTTTCCAGTACTGGCAAAGAGAATCGAAATAAAATATCTATGTTCTGATGCATATTTAAAACAGAATCAGTGCAAATTTACTGCTCTTCTCACATAGAATATAAATGAAGGGCAAACTCAGAAGACTAACTCCCATATATTTAATATAAGTAATGATGTGTTTTCCGGCCCACATGCGATCAGAACTGCTGAATATTATTATGTAATGCATTTGGAAACAGGACATTAAATATACTTTTCTCCCAGTGCCAGAAAAATAGCAGTTCCTCTTAAAGTTCTTGCAGGCAGGAGCCCCTGCAGCCACGTGTCCAAGGGCTTGGACAGTAACCCATGCTGGTCTTGGGGTTGCACAGCTGCATTACCAGCCTGGATTTCCTCCCTTCCTGCCAGTGCCATATTGCAACATTAGGGCCTGATCCTGCCACCCTCCACCAGCTGGAAAGGAGTCAATGGGGTGATCATAGAATCATAGAACAACCAGGTTGGAAGAGACCCACCGGATCATTGAGTCCAACCATTCCTATCAAACACTAAACCATGTCCCTCAGCACCTCGTCCACTCACCTCTTAAATACCTCCAGGGAAGGTGAATCAAACACCTCCCTAGGCAGCTTCTGCCAGTGCCCAATCACCCTTTCTGTGAAAAAAATTTTCCTAATGTCCAGCCTAAATCTCCCCTGGTGGAGCTTGAGGCCATTCCCTCTTGTCCTGTCCCCTGTCACTTGGGAGAAGAGCCCAGATCCCTCCTCTCCACAACCTCCTTTCAGGGAGTTATAGAGAGCAATGAGGTCTCCTCTCAGCCTCCTCTTCTCCAGGCTAAACACCCCCAGCTCTCTCAGCCATTCCTCATAAGGCCTGTTCTCCAGCCCCTTCACCAGCTTTGTTACTCTTCTCTGGACTCACACCAGAGCCTCAACATCCTTCTTGTGGTGAGGGATACCTGCCTGCATGTCAAAACAGAAACCTTACGGCACAACAACTGCTCCTCCTGTGCTTCACTGGTTAACCCATGGTGCCAGCAAGCTGTGACCACTCTGTGCAAGTGATAGCAGATAAACTTGGAAAAAAAAAAACACAATGAAAACCCCAAAACACCCAAAATACCCATATGCCCTTTTTCCTTCTGTTCCCCTCCAGGCCCCAAACAAGTCTTCCCCTGTGTTGTAAGACACATAGGCAGGATCCAGGTGCATTTATGTCCTAAGGTGACAGCAACATATCATCACTAGAAGGACAGAAGCTCCACTTGCTCAGTTTGTCTTCCTCTCGTGCCATAAATGTTACTATCTGAATTGGGTTTCCAGATAGAAAGGTGGCTGCTATATAATATATTCATTTTTTTTCTCTCCTATGATTCACCTGTATATTCACTAGTGGGTCCAGACTCTAAGGAAAAGGTTACTGTCTGAATTAATGCCATGAGTCAGTGGGAACACAGTCCAAAAATTGCAGAATGTTGCCCATATTCTTGCTGTTAACACATTAAAGAGTACGATATGCTGAAGTTCAGCTGCCAGCATTTTAATTTATTCTGACTCCTATTTCAGGGAAGTGCTGAGGTTATTTATTGAGCATTCAAAGCAATTTCACTGGACCATAAAACAACTGCACTTCTGTGCTGAACTCTTATCCCCAGCCCATAATAAGTGAAACACAGAATATACAGGGAATAAGGTACAACTGAGTACGTTCAGTTTATATTGTTTCTCAGAAAAGCTTTAAAAGGAGCAGACTTTGACTGTGGAACTACTTCTCCTTCAATGTCCCCCCACTGAAATTATTACAGAGTTAAGTATTTTCTCCTTGACTGGATTTTGGTTTGATTGTTCCTGAATTACTTGTTTTGAAGACTTTTCTTCTCTTTTCCTTAGCCAAAATATGAAAGTCTATCCATAGAGAAAACAGAATTTTCAGCAGTAATTCGGTTGCTCTCTCTTGAGCTGAATGATACAGATCCTGTCTTTTAGAACCTCTCTGAGTAACAGGGAAGCCTGAGGAGATTTCATTATGATATCATGTAAAATACAGGTCGCACACAGTCATTATCCTGCACTTTCACAGAAATTATCTGGTCTCCCTATTGGAAGACAAATATACCTTGATGAATCATTGTGAACATAAACCATGTAAAGACAGTTCATTAAATTAGTATGAGAAAAGGAGTACAGTGAAACCAAGGTCCAGACCGTAAAAGAACTGTGGCAGCTTTAAAACTTCAAGTGGGTCAGCTGAGGTTCACAAAGAGCAAGTGAGAAGCTTACAGCGGCCTTTTAGAGGATCACGGACTATAGCAGCAGAGCACTGGCACTACCAAGATAGCTACACCTCCTCCTTGCATTGATATCATAGCTAAAAAACCCCAAACCCATTGAATAAACTTGATTTGTTTACATACTTTTTAAAAAAAAAGATGCATGGTGTCATCTGGAGGGCTGGTATCTGTTACTGTGCTTCATTTTCAGCTGCTGTCATCTGCACAAATTAATGAGAGCTCTCATGGAAAGGAAGGTCAACTCTACCCATGGGGGATGAGGTGACTGAGGTGCTTTGTGGGTCTGCATCTCACAGCTGGGCTCATGAATGGATTTGCTGATTTTCAAGTGCTGCAGACAATTTCTTGGGTTTCCTCTCCTTCCCCTCAAGCTGCTTTCATGAGGCATTTTGGGGCACTCCATCATACACATTGCTGCAACTGAGCAGTGACTTCAGCATTCAGAGAGAGAGACCAACAAAGACGCCCCTAAGAAGGGGAAATAAGGCCAAAAATTACTTTTATCAGAAAAAAACCCTCCAGTATTATATGCGTTGGTCAAGTGCCAAGTCTGGAAAACCTCAGCCCCAACACAGGAATTTGGAGAAAAGTATGACTGCAAGGAAATACCATCCCATAAAAAATAGAAGAATGAGTAGCTTTAGCTACCACAAAAGCAAAAAACGAAGGTGCTGGAATTATTAAAAGCCAGTTTGGAATCGTTAATTTGTTTTTCAGGGATAAACTGAGCTCAATGGTGCAATAAACTGCTCAGGAGCTTTGGTAGAGCTCTTATCCCCCTGTATAACAAGAAAGACTGCAGATTGCTAATGTAGCTTTGTTTACATGTTGGGTTCAGTCAGCTGACAGCCACTGCCCCATGGAAGCGAGACACAGATGATTTCTTTCCAGAGAGAGAATCTGTCCAGCTTTAAGCAGAATTCCCCTCAGAGACTGATGGGAGCAGCAGACAGCATTTACCTAAGAGTAAATTGGTTGCCAAAACAAGATCATCTCCTTTTTTCTTTGCTGGCTTGGCCAAAAGCCGAGTTTATTCTACAAATCCTTTCTTTTTTTTTTTTTTTCTCTAGTTCACATGAGCAGTGATTAACAATTCCTGTACTTGTGTTGTGGTGATGGTGGTGTGATAGCGGTGTGAGCTTGCCAGCATTCTCGGAGTCTAGACATGCAGGTACACATGATGTGTTCACACCCAGCCACCTGACAGGCCTTCAGGTAGCAGAGATGTCTATCTCCTCAAGGAGTTTTAATAACTGAGGCGCTAAAGCTGTGAAGTACCGAGCACTTCATACCCACTCACTTCTTCGTCAGATTGAGCCCTAAATTTCTCTGAATGTTTGTTTCTTTGTTAGGGGAATATTTAGGATATATTTTTCACGTTTACAACTGCACAATGCAGTTCAGTTGTTTTAACTGTGAAGCTGTTTCTTAGAGACCAAGAATAGTAAAGTAAAATCTATATATTTAATTTAAGATGTGGTGATGATCAACCAGTTTCAAGTAACTCTTCAGTGTTTCAGATGGACTAATTTTCGACATAGTCAACTATGGCTGGGATATTTGGAGAAGTCAGCTCAGTTTTCAAATAGTCCCTTCAGTCTTCACTTCTCCTAGTTTTCCTTGGCTTTTTTATTCTTCTCTTCACTCCTTTTACATCTCTGTCCCTCCTAGCTCTTTTTTTCTTTCTATACAGCTTTCTCCTCTCCTCATTTCTTGCTAACACTGTCGGCTGCAGCCACAGCATGAGCATATCCAAACATTTTCTATGTCAGCCCTCCAAGAAAGTATAATCTAAGCCCCAAGAACTTAAGAGGGAGAATGCAAAGGACCGGATCATCACAGTACAGCCACCTTTTAGTCATTATCCAAGCCCTGGTGGGTTTGGGCTCCACTAACCGCAGGCCTGATCCTTACTGCTCCTGAAGTCTATTTACAACGTGTTTAATAATTTCCACCAGCTGGCCTTTATTGAGAATGTCACTCAATATTTATGTAACATTTTCATGTATCAAATAACATGGCAAAAAACCACTGTCCTAACCAACTTCATTGTTTTTAGGCTGATAAAGTTTTGGTTTTAATTACCGGGCATTTGTTGTGAGCAGTTTTCCTTTGGAGGTTCTCAAAACCCTGTTGAGAAAGAGTGTTCAAACCTCCTTTCTCAAGAGCAGACTTTGGATCATGCCCCAGGTACTGAAACACAGCATTTGAAGGTCAGTTTTCACTTCCAGGATCAACAACCTGGAAACAAAGGAGTGCAATTAAAGTTAACAAGCCACATGGTTTAAAAACTAATGGTGAGTGGCTTCCAAACCTGGCATTTCAACTGGGAATGTAGTTGATTTAATAACAACAAAAAAGCAACAATCACATGAGGACGCTGCAGTCATATGATTTTTTTGCATAGTCAGTCACAGCTTTGACTTTGATTTACACTCCCTCTCCTTTCTGCAAGATAATGATAGCTTAGTTTAAACAAGCCTAATATCCCTAAGGCTATTGCCTTCACCCTTTTCCTTGGTTGGAAGTAGAAGGGAGGGCTGGCTCCAGCCAGGAGGACACCGAAGCAGGGAAACTACATATGCAAGATGCATAGGACTGGACATCAGAGCCTATGTTACCTAGAGAAATACTGGCTGGGGAGGCCTGAGGAGTGACAATAACTTACAACTAAAAGACAATGCTAGAAAAATTGAAGAAACTAAGAAAAATAATAAAAAATAAAAGCAGCAAGTACTCACAATTGTAAAATCTCCTTACGTTGGGCAGTCTCTTCATTCTGTTGACAGGGCCTTGGACTTGCAGACTTGCTAGTGTTGTACTTTGGGATCACTGAAACCACTACTGAACTCCTGTCTTGAGAACCATACTTGCTTCTATAACATCTTGTCTCACCAAAGCTTGTTCTTTGCTGCAAACAAAATCGAGAAACTTCATGAGGCCACTGGGGTTGCAATTAAGCTGCTGCACTGCCTGCTGAGGAACAGCTGGGCTGGTGAAACACATTGAACATGAATTTGAACCGCTAAGTACAGTGTTGGCCAATCTGCCCATATTACCCTTCTCCTCTGGAGCCATCGATTACACCTCGTTATCGGGTTGAGTGGTAAAGTCTTTTTTCCTTTAACTCTACACACCATGAAGTACATATAATGAAGCACATTGTCATGGTATATCCTGAGCCAGATACCGACTGGCCTAATTCTAACCCTGGGCATTCATATGGTGCAACTGTGGGTGGATGGTGCACACATGCACTAACTCTATGCTTAAATAACGTTTTCCTTAAGAATAAACTCTGGTTGGGAGCCAAGAGCAGCGATGTGTTAGAATTGGCCAGTCTCCACTTAGTTTCCAGCTGTTGCCCAGCATGTGGGGAGAAACACATGTTCTAGTAGTGATGGGTTCTTCAAATGCAGTGAGCTGGTGCAGCAACACTTGTAAATCAGGCTGGGGCAAGAGTTAATTGGGATTTCTGGAAATAAACATTCTTAATTTAAAAACAAATTAAATGCAATAATTGATCATGGTGCAAAACTAGTATAAAAAAGCCTGCGAGGTAAATGGTGTGGCTCTAAACAGGTCTCTCAGAAATCCCAGGGAATGCTGCAAGCAAAAGGAGTGAGTCATAAGCACATGAGCTGAAAGAAGCTGAAGACAAAATCATGCATCTCTGCTTAATTCCATCACATGATGAGTCCTGGGGCCCTTCATTTAATCGGAGAGCAAAGCAGCGGAGAAACTTCATTCTCACTTCTCAGTGGGGACCGGAGGAGTCACCGTGTACAGGCGCTGAGCATACATAGAGCCTCCTGCACCATGAGCGGCGTTCACCACCACCTCGGATTCCTGCTTCTGGCTGAAGTGGTGCTGTGTGCTGCTGCCACACGTGAGTGCTTCCTGCACCCCATCCTCTCTCCCTGCCTCCTTGGGCTCAACATCCTGAGCCACAGCAGTAACAACAGTTGCTCCAGTGCAGCTGTTACTGGAGCTGTGCTTGGGAACTAGTAGGCAACAGCTAGCTCCACCTCAGGGTTGCCTGACTTTGGGTACAAGAGTCACCTGAGCTGAAGCACTGTGCTGAGAGCTTCTCAGTTTTCTAATTCCTGCACTTCCCGGAGCTGACCGGAAAAGTCTTCTCTTCTTCCAGAGAAGAGTGACAAAGCTGGTGAAAGGGATGGAGAACAAGTCTTACGAGGAGCGACTGAGGGAGCTGGGGGTGTTCAGCCTGGAGAAGAGGAGGCTGAGGGGGAGACCTCATTGCCCTCTACAACTACCTGAAAGGAGGTTGTGGAGAAGAGGGAGCTGGGCTCTTCTCCCAAGTGACAGGGGACAGGACAAGAGGGAATGGCCTCAGGCTCCACCAGGGGAGGTTCAGGCTCAACATAAGGAAAAAATTCTTCACAGAAAGGGTCATTAGGCAATGGAATGGGCTGCCCAGGGAGGTGGTTGGCTCACCTTCTCTCAAGGTGTTTAAGGTGGGGGTGGATGAGGTACTGAGGGATATAGTTTAGAGATTGGTGGGAATGGTTGGACTTGATGATCCAGTGGTTCTCTCCCAACCTGGTGATTCTATGCCTTGGCTCAATTAATCCAATTTCTAACAACGTTTCCCCAGCTCAAGCACAGCTCAAAATGCAGAATGGACTTCTCCCAGTTTGTTCAGCTGTGTCTGGGAGAAGCCAGGTCAGAGCTGCAGCTCCCCACTGGGACACCCAGACCTGTGGATCCCCAGCCTCAGGGAGCTGCTTTCCAGGCTGCCAGTTTGGCTCAAGTCTTAGATCAACTCACTGAGTGGAGGGCTGGGAACCCAGAAATGGAATTTTTGGCTCAAATTCCAGAATCTATAAGAAAGATACTGAAGATCTTAATGGCTGGTCTCTAGCTGAGCATCCACCTACCCTTGTGCTTTTCTGCAATGGGAAACAGTAATGTTTGTAGAACTGGGCCAGTGCATATTGGTATCTACTAAGGACACTCCCAGCCTCTGATGATTTATAGCACCATAGCTGCTTCCATCAGATGCAAAGTCATTATATTTAGCAGGTTTCACTGGGCTTTTGTTCCATTAGTTCATGCACTTGGGCTTTGATTGCAACCTGTGTACATTTTTGGCACACACAACATCCTGCCAGTAAGAAATTTTACAACTTAACTGTGCTTTACACAAAGAAATATCTATTATGAGCTTAGAACCTATAACCAGCTGGTTTCATTTGTCCTTAACTTTTGTACTTTCAGAAACAGTGACAAATTGCTTCTTCCTCCATGCTGTTCATGATTCTGTTTTTATATTCTCCTCTGTCATCTCCTCTCCAGGCTCTGTTTAGCTGTTGCTCAGATGGAAATGATTCTACCCCCTTTGTAGAATCCCCACCACCTTTCTCCTTATTTTTCAGTTCTCTTGCACCCTGCTTGAGCTGCAGAGAATAGAGCAGCGCACAGTATTCAAGTCATGAATAAACCTGGAATTATACAATGCTGTAGTGACATTTTCATCTTCACTCTCTTCTAGCCTTTTCCTAGTTTTTCAACTACTAATGAGCACTGCATTCAAAACTGTAAAGATCTCATTTCTGAGCAGTGACAGCTAGCTTAGAGCTCCTTGTTCTGTAAGTTAAGTTGCATTTACCTGTGCTGAATTCTATATAGTTTTATTCTTGAGTCACTGACTCTCATACAGTCCTCCTTGCTACTACTTTAAGAGTGTCTTCAGCAGATTAGAGAGCCTCACTCTTCACCTCTTTTCCATACTGTGAACAATTTAAATTATTCCAACAACTGAGAAAACCGGGCACTTACCCCTACATATTTTTTTCATATATAATAACCAATTATTTATTCACGTGAAATCCGTCATTCTTATCCCACAGTAATGTAGCTCCTTTATGTGCCTTTAGTGAGGGACCTCATCAAACGCCGTCTGGAACTCAGGCAGACTATAACAAGCCGGTCAGCCTTGTTCCCATGCTCTCTGGCTCCCTCAGCGAAACTCAAATATATCTGAGAGGAATGCTCTCCTTTTACAGCATATCATATTAATCCACTGTATCTGCTAATTCCATTCTTCATTGCTCTTTCTACCAGCTTGTCCAATCTGAGCCTCTAACTTTTTGTAATCCTCTAAATCTTCCCTGGAAGTGTTTTTAAAAACTGTCAGCAAGTTTGCCAACATTTGTTTCTCAGCCACTGAAGTAGTCTTAAGCAAGATGTTACATGCTGTGGCTAATAGCTCATTTATTTCCCTCTTTCATAACTTCCATACTTTTCAAGCCACTCCATCTAGACAGTTTCTTCATTTTGTTGATTTGTTCTACAGTTACTGGGGGGTGTGTGTGTGTGTGTGTTTGTGGCAACACTTCATTTTGAGAGAGATTCTCAATCGTTATAAAGAAAAAAATCTAGCCCAGAAACCTTTTATGCTCCTCCTTTGTAAGTGAAAATGGAAACTAAAATATTGACTTCTGTGCCATCCCTTTATCTTCCCTAAATGCTTCTTTTGTACCCACACCATCTTCTGTCCCTCCAGACTATCTGGCAAGCTTTCCACTACTTTCACATTTGAAGAGATTCATTAGTACTATTCATGTTTTTGCAAATTGTTCTTCAAATTCTTTTTTTTTTCATCCTGCTTTATTACGTTTCTATATGTATCTTTGGAGAGTTTATATTATTGTTGGTCTTCTGAGCTTGGCCATAACATCAGCCTTTTTATTTCCAATACACTTTCCTCAGCTTTAGGTGGGTCATCTTTTTTATTGCTGTTGTTCTAACTTCATATTTCATCCTATCTTTCATGGCTAACACACTATTACAGGAAATACTGAACTTCTTGTCTTTGCTACATTTTTCACCAAAATGAAAAGCAGAATGAGAAAGAAGAAAGTCAATCAGAGCATAAGACTTTTTCTTCTATGACCGTCTCACCAAAACTATTACAGTAATCATTTCTTTGGAGTGTAATATTACTCTGTCGATTTTGAACTGAATAGCTCTAATTTTGCTATTTCTGCTCTAGAGTTTTTTTCATTCTTAAAGAACAACTACGTGAAAGCTTTCTGTTCCTTTAAATTAAGCAACTGAAAATCTTCAATTTCACATGTTATAGAAAGTAGTGTTGGAGTCTTTGCTCATATAGAAAAATGTCTTTGTCTTGTCTTGAGGCTTGAGAAATTTTTTTATATTCGATGGAAATAAACAAAGAACATCAGGGAGGCACAGAAATGCCTGAGAAGCTTGTGATTTAGATGCAGTGACCACAGTTATTACCAATACCGGACAGGAAAATGACTTATGAATTTAAGGACTGTTATTGAAAAATCAAAACTAAAAGCATTTATAAAATTCAAAGTGCTCCAGCTCTTGCTGATTAATTGAGCATTTGAGAAAAAAAAAACAATGATTGAAATGTTTTGATCTGACAAAATCAAAACATTTTTATTCATTAAATAAATTTAGATAAAATCAAAGAGAATGGGAAAATGAGATTAGGAAAACTCGCTAGCCACTTACTTTCAAATAACTTTCAAAACATTAATTTAATGATATAAAATGTAATTGAACGTGATAAACCTTTGTGAAATACCCTTATGGTTGCTAATCCATTTCTTTCCTCTAAAAAGTTTCTGGAGGACATTACTCAGCTCTTCTTCTGACCATGACAGAAAAAAGTACAGCTTGTGATACAGTCCATTAAGTAAATACCAGTCATGATATTATGCCTTCCTCACATTAAAGTGCATTCAATCTACAGAGAAGATTTGATTGAATTGATTTATGTGAGACTGTGGGGAGTTCCTGTAGAGCAAAAGAACATGAGAGAATATGCCTCTGTGTGCAGAACCTGTTTTTTTCCTGAAATCTTTCAGTCCTAAACACCGAAGAGACTGGGGAGAGGAGCTACCAGCTTCAGTTCAGAGTGACCATTGAGATGGGCCTGGACATGGGATGTCCCTCTTACTCAGCAGTAGTGTTGCTGGGAAACAAAACATCAAGAGAAAGCAGCTCCTGCGTCTTCACTGGTGCTGTTTCTCCTGTTCTCACCTACAGTAAAATTAGGAGTCACATGCCTGTAAAGACCATACTTAGGCTGGTTACACCTGCTCTGTGCCTCTTCCCAAAACCTGGAGGAATTCCAGCACAGCCGGTTACATTACAGCACACAGGGTCATTCCTGCCCTTCTTAGGAGTCTCTACATTGTCCTTAAAATCATCCGGCTCTTTGTTATGCTTGGGCATAAATCTCAAAAGCACTCAGCATTAGCTACCTTTAAAAAAAAAAGCCACGAAAAGCAAAAGAAATCCTAACTCCCTTGATGTTGTGACACACCCAGCAGTTACCGGATTAACATGACAGAGTTGTTTAAAACCCCCAGGCTTTAATGGAACTCTGTCTATGAGCCTACTTAAGAACATATTTTTATGGCAACCTACAACGGCTGACATGTTCCTACAGGTTACTTGTATATTTACTTCACTTTACATTACATGTACTTGGTGCCAGTAAGAAGGATCCTAGAAGGCCTGGGAAAAGTTTGAGCCTATAATCTGTAGTAACATGAGAAAGAGGTTATTAAAATTATTTAGTATCTGAGCCATTTTAAAGTAATAGGCATGAAGCTAATATGTTTTTGTTGTTATATTACAAACACATTGAATTTACTATTCAGCTCTAAATTTCCTTTTCTGGAAATACCAGCTTCTGTTACAATTGGTTCCATCCCTTCCACCCTAACCACCAGCCAGCTCACTAAAAGAAGCCTCAGTGGGTCACAATTAATTCCTGGCGTAACCAAAACTCCCACAGAGAATGAATTTACCCTGCTAGCCTTTTACTCAGAGATTTGTTACCAGGCAAGCACAACACAGTCAGCAATCAAGCAACCTCTGTACAACTAGCCTGACTGTTGCAGTGTTATGGTGTCCATTCATACAAAGAATTACTCTGGTATGGTCAAAATGCTGTAAAATATATTATTCTGTCTCAGAAAAGCTTGCAATAGAAAAATTCCCATCTGTCAGTGGTGGAATTGTTTTATACTGGTTACAGTTGACCTAAGTGTTTATAGCTGTGAAGATAAAATTCCATAACTTTCTATTAGTGAAGACTTTTCTAATCCGTACATGAAAGAGAGGAGATCTCATTACTCTCTATAACTACCTGAAAGGAGGTTGTGGAGAGGAGGGAGCTGGGCTCTTCTCCTAAGTGACAGGGGACAGGACAAGAGGAAATGGCCTCAAGCTCCACCAGGGGAGGTTCAGGCTGGACATTAGGAAAAAATTTTCACAGAAAGGATCATTGGGCACTGGAACAGGCTGCCCAGGGAGGTGGTTGATTCAACTTCCCTGGAGGGGTTTAAGGGATGGATGGACGAGGTGCTGAGGGACATGGTTTAGAGTTTGATAGAAATGGCTGGACTTGATGATTCAGTGGGTCTCTTCCAACCTGGTTATTCTATGATTCTATGATTCTATAATAAGAAGGCAGTTCAGCACAAGAGCAATGTCTTCATAGGGTGGTAAGGAAAACACTATTATATTGCATGTTCATTTTTCTCTCTAGGGTTTCAAGATGTGCTGAGCTATGGAAGAACTTCTCCTGTCACTTCCTACAAGAAGCTACAAGGCTGGTCTAGTGATCAAAACAACTGGAACAAAGAGCTTTATCCTATCTGGGAAGAAGGAGATCCCAGATGGAACGACAGCTGGAGAGGTAACTGCATACATATAATTCAAAGACAATGAGAAAATTGGCCAGAAAATCCACCTCACCTAAAAGTGCAGTTGCTGTAGCGGTTTTTCACAGGTGAAATATCTACTATTGCTGTAAAGAAAAGCAAAATAGGGATGATTTGCTTTCGTGACATTCTCAGCACTTTGTCTGAGGGAGCAGAACAGTGAGTTCAATAAATGTTTTCCCACAACTCAGTCTGAGACGTTAATACTTATCAAGAAGTATTGATGGCAAATAGGACAATCCTCTAGGACAATCTGTTATTTGAAAAATGCCCCTTCAGGGCAGGTAGCTTCAACTACTACCTCAGTAAGGCATTGTGGGTTTCAGTTTGATAGCTTTGGTGAAGACCCTATTCACAGAAAGGGTCATTGGGCATTGGAACAGGCTGCCCAGGGAGGTGGTTGATTCACTTGCCCTGGAGGGGTTTAAGGGACAGGTGGACAAGGTACTGAGGGACATGGTTTAGTGTTTGATAGGAACAGTTGGACTCAATCTGGTGGGTCTCTTCCAACCTGGTTGTTCTATGATTCTATGGTTATCATCTGGTCTAAGCTGAGGTCTAAAGGCTGATTCCTGGGAAGAAACAAAGACATTCACCTTTGGAATATAATGACCCTCATGGGTAAAAAAACCAAACACGTTCTTAGCTCTAAGAAGGAAATGAATGACAGACCAATAAGTGATGTGGGGGGGATACAAGGAATTCCTCTGATTGATCTAAGTTGGGGTTTTGATGGAGTATAAGTGACTTAGGAGCACAAAACTCCTTGGAAATTGAGGACTCAACAAAGCCTTTCTAGTGCAAACAGAGCACAGCTGAAGCTAGCTGCTGCTCTGATGCATCCTTTACTGCAGTGAAGACCAATTTTCTTTTCTACAGGTGGAAGGGTAACAGTCAAATTGGACACTGATAGCCCAGCATTGGTAGGATCCAACGTGACCTTTGTTGTGACTCTCCATTTTCCCAAGTGCCAGAAAGAAGATAATGATGGCAACATAATATATGAGAGAAACTGTACCCAGGGTATGTAACAGCAATGTCCCTGCCCTATACACACCTGACTCTGGGGCTGGTGTGAACACATTATGACCTTTTGAAAACACCAGAAGCGCATCCTATGAACACTTTTAATCAGTAACTACACTTGTATGTAACCTGTGGCACACTAGTTTCTTTCCTCAGATCATTGCTGAGGTATTTTTACTTTTCTGCACCGATACATATAATGACCAGGTGATTTAAGATGGGCCCTCAATATAAAACTGCCTTCCCAAAACCGTGACATTAATTTGGCTTCCTAACAAAACTGTTACGGCTTTTCAGCTTAATCACAAGGTTGCTCAGTCACAAGGTTGCAGAGTCACACTGTTTTCTTCCAAAGTTATAAAGCTGACAGTTCATAAAATTGAGATTTTTTTTTTTTTTTTCAGTTAGGAATTGTCGAAGTCGCTGTCATCTGCACCTTGAAAAACTCTCAAGAAAAAGTAAATCTCACCTTCCCACAATTTAAGAGTTAAAAACAAACAAGAGACTCAATTATTTAAAAATCAAGAAATCTTTTCATCAGAGAATCGTCTTTTTTTCATCCTGTTTACTGTTACCTGGAGAAAAAAGCTATCATAATTCCAGTGTTTGAAGCTGCTGAATCTAAAGCGAAACAGGCTGTTGTACCTTTCTTTCTCTGAATTCATGAATGTCCAACAATTTTTTTTACTGATCAAAGTAATTTTCATTTCAAGGCATATCAGCAAATTTTTTGTTAGGCTGAGTTCTACTTTTTGACTGTCTAATGTTCTGTTAATTGCTGATATCCAGTCTCTGCTTACTATCTGTCATGCTGTTTGGGGAGAGAGATTGTCTTTTTATCGTTCAGAAAGGAACTGAAATTCATTTCTAAGTTAGTTAAAGGTGCCTTAGAAAACATTTCTTACAAAACAAAGTCACTTCCTCATAGGGCTTCCACAGCTGCCACTTCTACTTAAATTTTAGATTCTGCTTGGCAAATGTCCAGGCAGCCCCACTAACTCCAGTGAAACAGTGGTGTCCTGTGCCGGTGACAGCAAGTTTTAGGCAAACAATTTTAAATACTGTCTGATCCATGAGACAGTAGATTTTTTTAATTTCTAAATAAAACAATGCCAAGTTAGAACAATTTTGTATTTACACTAAAAACCAAATTAAGCACAATCTTAGAAAAAAGCAAATGTCAGTCTAAAAATACCTCACTTAACATGTTTAAAAGCAAGAGCTGATGTAACCTGGGGCATTTGCCTCCTGTTCCCTGACTTGCTGCACATTCTCAGTTGACCTAAGACATATCTTCTTTCTACACTTAGATCCTCCAGCTCCTGAGGATCAGCAGGTCTATGTCTACAACTGGACTGAGTGGATTGACAACTGTGGCTGGGAAAACTGCACAAGTAACCACAGCCATAACATATTCCCAGATGGGAGACCTTTCCCTCATTATCCTGGATGGAGAAGAAGGAACTTTGTCTATGTGTTTCACACCCTTGGTTAGTATGGCAACACATTCTTTGGTTTGGCTGAGGCTGCAGAGCTTAAATTCACTCTGTGCACTAACTCAATTGTCAACTATGTTTTATTAAAAGTTCCTTAAAAAGGATTTCATGCTTGCTGCCATGTCAGCTTCTTAAATTTAAGAGAGACCATAGTGCTGTACATCTTCCAATCGGTGTAATAGAGCAGCACTTCTTGCCTCTGGAGAGAGGGTGAAAACTGACACTGACTGTGTGGTGCTGATCTGGCTGGGGATGCTGATTTTCAGTGTTTCCAGCTCTTCAATACATAATACTTAGACTATTCCTGACATTGGTGATATACTAAATCTTAGTATCCTAACTTAGCTTGGCTAAATCAGTGTTATAATCAGTGTCAGCATGAGTTATAACAATAACGTTCAAAATTTTTCATAAAAGTGATACTACCTACCTCAATCACCTGTCACAAAGACAAGCAAACAAAGGGCTCTAGGCAAGAAGTACTATATATTCTTGCTACACTGAAAGCAGAAAAGCACAAGATCACATAAAATGTCTGAGGGGTAACACGATCCACTAGATAATAACTTAATGTATTTGCTTTGGAAAGATGTAGATCCCTTGGCAAATGCCTTTACTTAGACCAGTGAAATCTGGGACATCTTTCTGACATCTTCCTGAAAACACAGAAATAAAGGAAGTAAATACACTGTGAAAGTATCCAGTCCTCCAAAACCACCTGCCAGATAACTGAAAGGCAATTCTAAACTATTCCTTTGGATTTAGACAATGCAGATTTTGAAAATTCACACACTGTAAATTCATGTTCTGTTTCAGGTCAGTACCACCAAACCATTGGACGATCCTCAGTGACATTTTCAGTCAACACAGCAAATATCTCTCTTGGTCAACACGTGATGGCAGTATCCATTTACAGGAGAGGGCACTCAACATATGTGCCAATAGCAAAAGCAAGTGCCACCTATGTTGTGACAGGTGAGTATGCTGGAATAAATTATAATAAAACACTGGGCGAATTTGTTAAGTGTTAAAAGAATCCAGCACAAGAAACATCTGACACGAAAAGATGACATTACCCTGAGAAAGGTTTCTAATATGAATATGGAATCACTTTGAGTAGTATAATTTACCTCTGTGTCTAGCATGGCTGTGATACTTCTACTTTCTAATGAAAAATTATTTATGAGAGGAAATGCACTCTTCCATGGATGCCTGGGATTCCTCATTTGTTCCCTTACTTTTCTGAGTAACTGTTCCCTACTAGCATTCACCACTCAGATCAGTAAGTCAAATTAGAAATCCATGTTGAAGCTATTAATGCCTCGCATTCTGACTGTTGCTGTTCAGAACCTTTGAAGCTATTTGTGGTTTGCAGCTAGGTATATGTATGCTTTATTTACTTTCTTTTTTTTCTCCCTCCAGACAAAATTCCAATATTTGTGAGTCTGTTCCAAAAACATGACCGCAACATCTCAGACTCCATTTTTATCAAAGACTCACCAATCACATTTGATGTGAAGATCCATGATCCCAGCTACTATCTTAATGATTCTGCCATCTCCTACAAGTGGAACTTTGGAGATGGAAGTGGCTTATTTGTAGTCAGCAGTTCCACTACATCTCATACCTATACTCTACAAGGAAACTTCACTCTGAATTTAACTGTCCAAGCCATTATACCTGTACCTTGCAGTCCAGTAACACCCACTGTACCACTGCCCACTGCTGCAGGTAGGAGTTTATCAATAGTAATACTGATATTATTAATAGTGATATTAGAAGCTACGCTAAAACTTTAAAATCTAAAATTTAAAGTTTGTATCTTTAGAATTTTACTGCTGCCAATGAAAGAGCTGAAAATGTTCTGCAAACCCTCTACAAACTGGTTTAGAGAGAGAATCAAGAAGCAGAAACTCTTCCATTCTATCACAGGCACCACTTAACACACTTAATATATTCCACATGCAGTTCTGCCACCGTAGTGACAGTATATAAAGGTCTTCAAGTGGACATGCAGTACAAATAAATTTATTTTCATACCTTCTACAATCCATGGCAGATCAAGTGGTTTTAGCCTTGCCTATTCAGGGTCATCTTCTGAGGTAAGATGTAAATTTTAAGTGAGAAAGAGGTAATTCAGAACACTCTGACAGCCTGTTCCTTTCTGGTTTGTATTAACTTCCACCCAAATTTAAATGAGATTGGATTTAACTAGAAAGAAAATCATATTCCAAACTATGGGATTTCCACATGACATTAAGCCAGAATGGCTTTTCCACTCAATATTTTTGCACTATTGTATTTCATAATAACTTTCATTATGTTCAGCATTGGTTTATCATCTCAGAGGGTTTTAAGGGTTGCAGTTTCAGCCTAGGTAGATATAACACTACTACTGTTAAACTGTGAATGTGGCTATATTTTTCAAATTTCAGAATTTTAATATGTGCTTTTACCAAAACATTGAGAGGGAATGAAAACTGAAAGGAAAGATATAATTTTCACTACTTCCCCTCTTCCTTTTCCCACCAGCTGTAATGTAGAGCACTGGGAAAATACTTGCCTTTAAAAAGAACATTTTAAACCTTTTATTAGCCTTTGGATTCCTTCTATAATCAATTTGGGAATTTTAAAGAAGTGTTTAATTATATCAAACCTTGCAATCTTACTTCTGTTTCACAGAGATGGGTAACTAGCAAGGTGGCATTTAGGGTGAAGCTACCCAGGCCACTCCAAGGTTCTACAACTGGGCACGTGTGTTTTCTTTAAGGCTTTTACCATGATCCCATACAGATACACACAGAGCTGAAAATCAAAGCCACCAACGACCTATGTAATGAAGCAGTTGAAATATATATATGGCCATGTTCAGAGTACCTCTAAGCAGAACTTGTTCTAAAGCTGCATATCTATTCTTTCTCCCTCACCTCAACAGTAACGTCCGGAGCATCTTCAAATTCAGACTCTTCTACCGCTGTTGAGTCAATGGAAGATAATCCTGATGGAGGTTGCCATATTTACAGATACGGTTACTATAAAACTGCTATCTCTGTTGTAGGTAAGGATGTGGGTCAACACATGAACAGAGAAATGGGGCTAATAATCTACAACAATGTGTAGTAGAGATAACAGCTTTTTAGCCTTCTTTTTAGCAAATACGTGAGAGACTCAGTGAGATCCTTCTCTTGGACCTAGCTGGCATTTTTTTAAATATTAATGTACAGGTAGCTAACTAGATGACTGTGGTTTCTTTATGCACTATGCTGGTACCTGGCAGTCTGACCCTTGTTCTGGATGCCTGCTGATGGCTGCCCTTCTACTACACATGGTGTTTCCAGGCATTTGAGCTGGAAAATGGCTGGTGGGGATGTGCAACGCATCACTACTTTCTACAACATCAGCTTCTGAACCTGCCCTACCTGAAACACACTGGCTCAGGGAGGCAAGGGTGGTGTCACATTAGGTTGAATTGACCTTGGTATGCATAGAAGTCATGGAGAGTGGAATGGGGAAGTAAATTAGTGAAAAAAAAAAAAGTAAAGAATAATAATGGAAAAATAAAGCAGAGGAGAAAGGAACACTGGGAATATTCTCAGTTTTCAAATCCTTTAAGAGGAGTGCTAATGGAAGGAGGAAGTTATGGAAAACAAGAGCAGAACTGAGCATCAGCCAAACACTTGAAGTTCTGTACACAGACTTGAGGGCTTGTCATGTGTCCTACTGCTGACATCTGTTTCCTCTCCCAGAGGGAATCCTTGAGGTAAATATTATTCAGATGACGAGCATTCAGAGAACAGAAAGTCAAGCTGAAAACTCACTGGTTGACTTTGTTGTTACTTGCCAAGGGAGGTGAGTATGTGAATGAAACTGTCAATCTTCCCTCTATAAAAATAATTAAGTGCTGGAACGCTGTCTGCACCTAGACAGCTGCATGAACAAAAGTTGAGAACTACAGTGTTTCTGTTTCTTGACTGGAACTAAAGATAATGAAAACCTCATTTGTAAATTATGTCAGCAGAGGTTACTGCCAGGCTCCAAGGATTTAGAACAAATGTCAAGTGTCAATAAAAATAAGAGAACTACATAGTGGGGAGAAACAAGTCTATATTTTCCTGGCCAAGACAAGATTTCAGCACTTACTGTAAAATGGGAAGTAGTCTACTGAAATTGGAAGGAAACCCTTTCTTTTTGGCCATGATTTTTTGACACTTGGAATAAAAAGGTGTGTCCAAGCACTTTCTTGGATAGGAAAACATTGCAATGATATTCCCAGCTCTGAGAAGGGGATTAGAGTTGAGAGGACTAAGAAGTACAAGAATAGATTTGGTAATGCAACTGGAAAATAAATAACCTCTCTTAAGTTAGCATTTACTTTTTTGGCATGTCATACTACATAAAAGAGCCTGCATTCTTAATGATGTGCATTAAAGGCAATGGACTTTATACACTGAACCGAGGCAGGGAATTCTGTGATCAACATAAAATGTTACATAGTATGTAAAACAAGCAGTTAATTTTAGTGATCATACATATCCACTTTATATAAAATCCTTGTGTAAGTATAAATAAAATATACAGGTATGCATTATATTTCTATATATATAAATAATAAATTAATAAAACACTCTTAAATCACTATAGTGCCATTGATTTCAGTAAACATGCACCAGGATAAAGCTGGGGCATCAGTGCAATGTGACTATGAAGCGGGTTAAGAGGAGTCCACAAATACAACATGTTCTCTCTTCCCATCCTAAGTCTCCCCACAGATGTCTGCACAGTAGTTTCTGATCCCACATGCCAAGTGTCCAAGAGCATGGTATGCGACCCCGTCATCATCACTGACGAATGCTTACTCACCATCAGGAGAGCTTTTGAGGAACCTGGAACATACTGCATAAACATCACCTTGGGGGATGACACAAGTCAAGCCCTTGCCAGTGCACTGATTTCGGTTAATGGAGGTGAGTCCACACAAAGCAGATGCAGGTCATCTGTCAATAGTGTCTCCCCGTGGTCATTTCCCTGCAGGAGAGAAGAGCACAGGAATTTATGTGGGATTTTTACTATGCCTAGGGGGCCTCAGCTGAGACTGCACCAGTTTGTGTGAGAGTTCAAGCAAAGGCAAAGAGATGATTCTTTCCCTGTGGGAATTTTAGAAGCTAGCACTTGGTTTGATTCATGTTTACGATCTGATAAATACAGTAATCATACAAACCCTTCAGTATCAGAGAACATAAACAGTTCTTAAACCATATTTTTCCACAGAATAACTCTATTGGGCAGAAAAGCAGATGGGGGACATGACAGCCAGCCTGCTCCACACATGGAGAAATAGGAGAAACAGAGAGGAATTGAGCTCACTTGAGACAGAATCAAAACCTGCAGCTAAGCAGGCTGTCCTGGGCCCTCTTTGTAGCCCATTGACCTTGACCAGGTTTCTATTTCTCCATGAGGATAAGATGAATCAGGTTCTGGAAAGATCTGTGTAACATTCATTGACTAGAGAATCTGCTCAGGGTGACTATTTTACACCATGAAATATTCACCACTTTAACTCCTAGGTTCACACTGAGATCAGTAAGTTATCTATCCGCTGTTTTTATTTCTCACATACTTTATGTGATGTATTTTCTCCCAGATTTTCTACTGCAGTTTCAATGGCCTGTATTTTAATAGTAGATCTCTGTTGGTTGGAAGAGAATCACTGTCTTGCTCATGGTTATCCAAGCAGTCTTTGACAGAAATAGGTATTAAATTCAGGCTCGGTCACAAGCCCAGAAGATCAGGCTTTCTCTCTGCTCCCACTCCACCGTCCTTCTGACCTCCCATTACAACGTTTCTACTGACTTTTCTGAAGTCTTTAATTACTATCAGCCAAGCAACTAACCTTTTGTGGGTCAGTTGCCACAGTCTGGCATTTTATTTAATCAAGGTATAAGTTTAGCTATAGCTAAATTAGTTCATGATGACGAAGGCACAATGCCTGACATGTAAGTGCATTCCGGTTCCTAAAGATGAAAATAAGCATAAAATAGGAGTTTTCAAAACTGTATCCATGGAGATCAACTTTAGCCCAACAAGGCTGGCCTCCCTCGATTTCCTTTAGAGGGCAAAGCTAAGTTGTGCTTTGGGGCTTCCATTATAATCAAAGGAGAATCAGGATCTAAGAGAGGCTGCTCCTCTGAGGCACATTCTAGAGGAGCCCATCTAAACTATGCACACATTTCTCATGTGCCACAATTGTCCACTCATTTTGAGAGAATGTGAGTATTTATTAATTTCTGAAAATCCCACAATTTGTTTCTTGGGCATTTGTGCCTGAACATCTATCAGGCCCTTGAAATTTGGCACGACTGCGCCTGGGTTATGTTGGCATCTCACAAAACATCCACTTGCAATTTTTTTTAAACTGCTGTCAGGTAGATTGCAGACCTGTGATTGAAACGCATCCCATCAGCGTGTGTTGCTTAGCAAACTAGTCCAAGTAAATACCTAAAATAAGGTAAATCCTTAAAGTCTCAACAAAAATATTGTGTAAACCAGGAATGAGTAAAGTATTCACAAACAACTGTATCTACAAACTGATAAATACATGAGGCACGTATACCAAGAAAATGGTAAACCCTGATATGATATCTCTGTTTTTATAGACAGCAAATTTAAATTAACAACTGGAAAGGTAAGCCAACATACACCTCTAAGTGATTTAATTGTATAAACACTATTGTTAATATGAAGAATGTGTCTCAGTGTCAGTAAACTCAATAAAGGTATAGCCTGTGGACTGGAAAATCAAGATATTTAACTATTTTTTAAAAGAAAACTTGCAATGATTTGGCTTCTTCCAATCAGATATGATGGAATTAGGAGTACATGTCAGTCAATGATGGACAGAGCCCAAACTTTCCCAGAATGAGCATGTTAAATAAGCAGAGCCTTCAGCTCTTGGACAAAGCAAACAAACTTAAGTCCATCAAGCTCTTAGCCACACTCCACCATCTTAGCTTATGGGAATGCAACAAGCAACATTACTTAAGAAACTCCTTTTTATCCCCTTTCCTTGGCCACCGTCCCAAAGACAGAGCTGAGGCTGATTCTAACACTGAAGCTTATAAAGACACTGCAGCTTTCATACTTTCAGTGTAAATGTTCCCCTAGCACAGCAGTTGGCAAGGAGCAAATTAGCCTCACCTTGTGGGCTGCCAGCAAGACCCTCTGTTCCCTTCCACACTGGAAGGGCAGCCGAGTGTCCCAGAAGCATGGCTCATAGGAGAAAAATGGCAAAGCCCAACTTACATTCTGGAGGAGCTGAAAATCATACTGATTAGGATATGAAAGCACCACCTCCTGCCAAAGTTGCTGACCTCTGATGCTTAGCATACTAGAAATAGTAAGTGTTCAGCTATCAAGTAAAAATGACATTTTCTTTAGAAAACCTATCTCACTGAAAAAACAAGACTAACTTTTAATCAAACATCTTTTTGAACCCTAGGATCATCATCAAGAACAACAGAAGGTGTCTTTATCTTCCTTGGTTTGCTGGCAGTGTTTGTCACCATTGGGGCTTTTGTCCTTTACAAGTAAGTTGCTAGCTTCTAGTATTAAAAACAGTTGATAGAACTGTCAGAAATACCAGTTTAAATTAAGAAAACCACACCACTTCAATTCGCATGGCCTATATTTTTTTGTTTCTTTTCTTATTGTTGTTCACTAATATTCTGGCAAATATTCAAGAAAATGGGGTGACTGGCTTGAGCCACAAAGCCATTGGAAAATATGAAAATGTTATATACTCTCATAGAAAATTACACTCTGTGCTCACAATCACAAATAGTAATACTAAATCACAAATAGCAATACTAGAAAGCCTGCACATAAGCAGTAAGCAAACTTAAATTGTATGATGTGATTTATACATGTAGTAAAACCTAACAAACAGACATTTATAGCTCTAAAGCTCTTACAAGAAGTGCTTATGAATGACTGACAGATAAAGCATTAATCATCAAAATTCTTCATTAAATAACTGACACATTCTATAGGGGAAAAGGTGCTGGGCATGCAGGAAAGCAGTTAATAGAAGCGCTTGTCGCTGCATTATGAGCTTGGATGTTTGTCATGAAACTTTAAGACTGCACCAAGACCCACAAGTCGAGCACATGCTCACCCTTCGCAGTCAGTGGTGAGAATCAACCATTAGATGGGATTGAATGGGAGAACGAATGTTGTGAATACACGATTAACTCTCTTACACACTGAACGCTTGTCAGCAACTAAGTGTGCCCTTTCCTTGCAGGAGATACAAGCAATACAAGCCTATTGAGAGAAGCACAGGACAAGCAGAGAACCAGGAGGGACTAGCTGCTTACCTCAGCAATTTCAAAGCTATTTTCTTCCACCGTAGCACTGAGAGAAATCCTCTGCTGAAAAGCAAACCAGGCATCGTTTAAACCTGTAGCCTAACACTGACCTTTAGATTATGTACAGAACTCATATCTGAACTGTACTTTCATTGGGTTTTCTTGTTATAAAAAAACAGAGGGTAAGCTGAAAGTACGTAAAGATGGGATGATAACTTCATGGGGCTTGGTGCAATTAGAAGTTTAAAATAGTACTTCATAGGAAACAATGATATAGTTTTGAGCGCTTGCTGTCCTTGCTTGTGATCTGGGATACATTCTTATGAATAACTAACCCCCCTCCACCTTATCTCTTTTCTTACTTATAGGTTATTTACCTCTAAAACTAATCAAATCCATGAACTGGAGAGCAGGGAAAGGTTGATTTTTATTTTTTTTTTTAACTAACTTGTAAATACTAAGTCTTTATAAATAGATAGTCCAGCATAGCTGCTCACTGCCTTACCAGGATTCATGCCTTCGCTAGAAAGGAAAACACAGTGGGCAGGTACATGCTGTATCTGTGGAATGAAACGTGTTATGGCCTATTCCCAGGCATCAGGACTAAATTCCTGACACTGTTACACTGCTCAGGAGGTCCTAGCACAGTCCAGCCCCAGGGTTGGCCACATTTAGTTTCGTGCTGGACATCACTAGCAGTGCATGAGTCTCACTGCACACCAGACACCCAAGCAACAGGACTGATGAGGTCCATCTGCTTGGCTCTCCACTTAAAACTTCTACTCTGAGCCTCATGTAAAATCCTCAGATACAATTGCTGACGCTGTCTTTGTCCTATTTGTTTCTGCTGGTCTTGAGACACTAGAGTGGCACCACTGCTCCCCAGAGGGTAGATAAGTGCTCCATGGACAAAGGTCAGCAGAAAGAGGGCTGAAGCATTTGGCTCTCTTTTCTCCTTCTTTCCACTCTGCTCCCTCCTGAAGTAAAAGATACAGTAATTTGTGCTTGCTTCTCCATCCCTCTGTTTTTGACTACTTAATCAATAAACAACCCCCCAATCTAAATAAAGTACTATGCTCCAGTTTCTAGTTTTGCGTGATGCAGTCTACTGTAAACTTCTGCAAGAAAACTGACCAAAAAATGCTTTAAATGGTTTGTTTTCCATATTATTTTCTACTAATATTGAAGTTTATAATAAAAATGAAATTAACTTTCAGATAGGGGCTGGGAAAATGGCTTTATGCAACCCATTTCACCTTCCCTGGGGGTGTTTAAGGCACGGGTAGATGAGGTCCTGAGGGACATGGTTTAGTGTTTGATAGGAATGGTTGGACTCGATGATCCAGTGGGTCTCTTCCAACCTAGTGATTCTATGATTTCCGAGCACTGAGTTCTTTGAAAATCTATATAACTAGCTTACTTACCATGTCTCCAAACATCTCTGATACGCATAGTTCACGCTTCCTGGTGCAAAATATAAGCATAAACACATTTTCCCAGTTTCTTAGCAGGTCTGTCAAACGCTCATCACTCACAAACTAAATATAAACTTCACTACCACATCCTCAGTGTGCATGGACATCGTTACATCACTTGAGGATATAAAAAATGTAGATTGTGACATACCTGGGACATTAGTTCTTTAGTAACAAAACTCAACAGCTTCTTGTCTTCTTTTGCTTCCACGTTGTCCAATTGTTTTAATTATTTCGTGGCTGCTTCAGTCATATTATTAAAAGCACCATATATGCCATTGTTCCATTTTCCTTATATTTAACATCCTACTATCTAACCATAACAGGGCACCTAAAACTATGCACGGATTTATACAGAAAACACGTTTCCTGCAAAAATTACCATCTGAATGTTATGTATGTTCTCTGTCAGAGTGCTGATGGAGAGAACTGTGATTCATATTTGTTGCTCTGGCTTGAGGCAGCTTAAGTCAAAAGCTTAAGACGACCTGTAATGCAGTATGAGAAAAAAAAACCTCTGTCACAGCTAGAACGCTTAGGATCAGCGATGACGCAAGCTACCATTGACCTAGACTATATGCAGAAAGTACCCTGTTTCAGCAAAATTCTGCTGAAATGTTAGGAGCTCAGAGACATCTTAAGCTTTTACATAGAAAAAAGCTTTCAGGCATACTTTAAGAACTATTTTATCCTTTAACCTAAGCATACCGAATAGCTTGCACTATCTTACGTTAAATATTGTATCAGAATACAGATTTTTTTTTTTTCTAATGTGATTTTACCTTTTCAGCTGTAATTTCAATTTCATACGTCTTTACTTTTATACAATGGAATCTAACTGCTGCATTGACAAATAAACTACCTAATGACTTTGAAGAGTACATTTCCTTTGTCTCAAGAGGAGATTCTGCCAGACAAGCAACTCGATGAGTTGCCCCATTACTGATAAATCATGGAACAGCCCTTTCTGTGAAAAATTCTTTCCTCGTGTCCAGCCTGAGCCTTCCCTGGTGGAGCTTGAGGCCATTCCCTCATCAGTCTGAACAGGGAAAACCAGTCTGAACAGCAATTCTTTTAATTTACGGTCAGTGTAAATGCCAACACCCCCAGGGGAGGGGGTGGAAGGAAACATTTCACCTCAGTGAACACAAGTATTTGAACTCTCTTGGGTCATAGCGTTTATAAGCCTTGACATCCTCCATAGCAAAACAGCACACAGGCAGAACACCAGCACTAATGCAACGCAGGAACCAGACTGATGCACAATACACTTTCCTGAGGTAAAAGTATTCATTTGACACCAGCCACAGCTTTTCAGATAAAATCACAGCCTGTGAACGAGGGTGCAAAGCTCGCACGGGCACGCTCCCCTCAGGTATCTCAGCACAGACGAGTCACCAGAAAGCCCCTCAACCGCTGCAGGTTCCCTGTGAGGCAGGACTCCCTGCAGGGGCGGGGGCTATATTGGCGCTGCCTGAGGGACGGTGACTCTGCGCCAATGGGGTGGAGGTGTTCGCCCGCCGCTGACCAATAGAAAGGCGGAATTCCCTGGAGGGGCGGGTCTTGCAGCGAGGCTACGCCAATGGGGCGGCGGGGGGCCCCCGCCGCTGGCCAGTGGCGAAGCGGAACTCCCCGGAGAGGCGGGGCTCTCAGCGAGGCTGCGCCAATGGGGTGGCGGGGCTCGCCCGCCGCAGGCCAATGGCGAGGAGG